>CM038675.1:392480520-393090877 GCA_021605145.1 Aegilops bicornis | reverse complement strand
GTAACAAACGTGATCCAGAGGACTTGGAGTGGATGTCAAGCAATCAGCAAGGAAGCCACGATGCAGGGGGCACGCCCTCCACCCTCGTGGGCCCCTCGTGGCTCCACCGACCTACTTCTTCCTCCTATATATACCTACGTACCCCGAAACCATCGAGGAGCACCACGAAAACCTAGTTCCACCGCCGCAACCTTACATGCCGTGAGATCCCATCTTGGGGCCTTTTAAGTAACCGTCGGAGGGGGCATAGATCATGGAGGGCTTCTACATCAACACCATAGCCTCTCCGATGATGTGTGAGTAGTTTACCACAGACCTTCGGGTCCATAGTTATTAGCTAGATGGCTTCTTCTCTCTCTTTGGATCTCAATACAAAGTTCTCCTCGATCTTCTTGGAGATCTATTTGATGTAACTCTTTTTGCGGTGTGTTTGTCGAGATCATTAATTGTGGGTTTATGATCAAGATTATCTATGAACAATATTTGAATCTTCTCTGAATTCTTTTATGTATGATTTGTTATCTTTGCAAGTCTCTTCGAATTATCAGTTTGGTTTGGCCTACTAGATTGATCTTTCTTGCAATGGGGGAAGTGCTTAGCTTTGGGTTCAATCATGCGGTGCTCGATCCCAAAGGATGTAAGGGGAAACGACACGTATTGTATTGTTGCCATCAAGGATAAAAAGATGGGGTTTATATCATATTGCTTGAGTTTATCCCTCTACATCATGTCATCTTGCCTAATGTGTTACTCTGTTCTAATGAACTTAATACTCTAGATGCATGCTGGATAGCGCTCGATGTGTGGAGTAATAGTAGTAGATGTAGGTAGGAGTCGGTCTACTTGTCACGGACGTGATGCCTATATACATGATAATGCCTAGATATTATCATAACTATGCTCAATTCTATCAATTGCTCGACAGTAATTTGTTCACCCACCGTAATACTTATGCTCTTGAGAGAAGCCACTAGTGAAACCTATGGCCCCCGGGTCTATTTTCTATCATATTAATCTACCGTTATTTCTATTACAGTTTGTTTTGCTTTCTTTACTTTTAGTCTTTATCATAAAAATACCAAAAATATTATCTTATCATCTCTATAAGATCTCACTTTTGCAAGTGGCCGTGAAGGGATTGACAACCCCTTTATCGCGTTGGTTGCAAGGTTATTATTTGTTTGTGTAGGTACGTGGGACTTGCGTGTGGTCTCTATTGGGGAACGTAGTAATTTCAAAATTTTCCTACACACACGCACGATCATGGTGATGCATAGCAATGAGAGGGGAGAGTGTGTCCACGTACCCTCGTAGACCGAAAGCGGAAGCGTTAGCACAACGCGGTTGATGTAGTCGTACGTCTTCACGATCCGACGATCAAGTACCGAACGCACGACACCTCCGAGTTCAGCACACGTTCAACCCGATGACGTCCCTCGAACTCCGATCCAGCCGAGTGTTGAGGGAGAGTTTTGTCAGCACGACGGCGTGGTGACGATGATGATGTTCTACCAACGCAGGGCTTCGCCTAAGCACCACTACGATATTATCGAGGTGGACTATGGTGGAGGGGGGCACCGCACACGGCTAAAAGATCAATGATCAATTGTTGTGTCTTTGGGGTGCCCCCTTGCCCCCGTATTTAAAGGAGCAAGGCGGGAGAGGCGGCCGGCCAGGAGAGGGGCGTGCCAGGAGGAGTCCT
The DNA here is from genome assembly GCA_021605145.1 of Aegilops bicornis. Taxonomy (NCBI): domain Eukaryota; kingdom Viridiplantae; phylum Streptophyta; class Magnoliopsida; order Poales; family Poaceae; genus Aegilops; species Aegilops bicornis. The sequence continues at coordinate 393,089,175 of CM038675.1, read as the reverse complement.
ACTCCCCCCCGGGAGTAGGACTCCCTCCCTTCCTTGTTGGATTAGGAGAAGGGGGAAAGAGGAGAGAGAGTGGAAGGAAAGGGGGGCGCCGCCCTCGTCCTTGTCCAATTCGGACTAGAGGGAGAGGGGGCGCGGCCTGCCCTAGCTACCTCTCCTCTTATCCACTAAGGCCCATGTAGGCCCATTGAACCCCTGGGGGGTTCCGGTAACCTCCCGGTACTCCGGTATATTTCCGATAACCCCCGGAACCATTCTGGTGTCCGAATATAGTCGTCCAATATATAAATCTTCATGTCTCGACCATTTCGAGACTCCTCATCATGTCCGTGATCACATACGGGACTCTGAACTACCTTCGGTACATCAAAACATATAAACTCATAATATAACTGTCATAGAAACTTTAAGCGTGCGGACCCTACGGGTTCGAGAACTATGTAGACATGACCGAGACACGTCTCCGGCGAATAACCAATAGCGGAACCTGGATGCTCATATTGGCTCCCACATATTCTACGACGATCTTTATCGGTCAAACCGCATAACAACATACGTTGTTCCCTTTGTCGTCGGTATGTTACTTGCCCGAGATTCGAAAGGCCGGTATCTCAATACCTAGTTCAATCTCGTTATCGGCAAGTCTCTTTACTCGTTCCGTAATACATCATCCCGCAACTAACTCATTAGTTGCAATGCTTGCAAGGCTTAAGTGATGTGCATTACCGAGTGGGCCCAGAGATACCTCTCCGACAATCGGTGTGAAAAATCCTAATCTCGAAATACGCCAACCCAACAAGTACCTTTGGAGACACCTGTAGAGAACCATTATAATCACCCAGTTATGTTGTGACGTTTTGTAGCACACAAAGTGTTCCTTCGGTAAACGGGAGTTGCATAATATCATAGTCATAGGAACATGTATAAGTCATGAAGAAAGCAATAGCAGAATACTAAATGATCGTGTGCTAAGCTAACAGAATGGGTCAAGTCAATCACATCATTCTCCTAATGATGTGATCCCGTTAATCAAATGACAACTCATGTCTATTGCTAGGAAACATAACCATCTTTGATCAACGAGCTAGTCTAGTAGAGGCATACTAGTGACACTGCTTTGTCTATGTATTCACACAAGTATTATGTTTCCGGTTAATAAAATTCTAGCATGAATAATAAACAATTATCATGATACAAGGAAATAAATAATAACTTTATTATTGCCTCTAGGGCATATTTCCTTCAGTCTCCCACTTGCACTAGAGTCATTAATCTAGATTACACAGTAATGATTCTAACACCCATGGAGCCTTGGTGCTGATCATGTTTTGCTCGTGGAAGAGGCTTACTCAACGGGTCTGCAACATTCAGATCCGTATGTATCTTGCAAATTTCTATGTCTCCCACCTGGATGAGATCCCGGAGGGAATTGAAGTGCCTCTTGATGTGCTTGATTCTCTTGTGAAATCTGGATTCCTTCGTCAAGGCAATTGCACCAGTATTGTCACAAAAGATTTTCATTGGACCCGATGCACTAGGTATGACACCTAGATCGGATATGAACTCCTTCATCCAGACTCCTTCATTTGCTGCTTCCGAAGCAGCTATGTACTCCGCTTCACATGTATATCCCGCCACAACGCTTTGTTTAGAACTGCACCAAATGACAGCTCCACCGTTCAATGTAAACACGTATCCAATTTGCGATTTAGAATCGTCCGAATCAGTGTCAAATCTTGCATCGACGTAACCATTTACGACTAGATCTTTGTCACCTCCATAAATAAGAAACATATCCTTAGTCCTTTTCAGGTATTTCAGGATGTTCTTGACTGTTGTCTAGTGATACTCTCCTGGATTACTTTGGTACCTCCCTGCTAAACTTATAGCAAGGCACACATCAGGTCTGGTACACAACATTGCATACATGATAGAGCCTATGGCTGAAGCATAGGGAACATCTTTCATCTTCTCTCTATCTTACAGAGTGGTCGGGCATTGAGTCTTACTCAACTTCACACCTTGTAACACGTGCAAGAACCCTTTCTTTGCTTGATCCATTTTAACTTCTTCAAAACTTTGTCAAGGTATGTGCTTTGTGAAAGTCCAACTAAGCGTCTTGATCTATCTCTATAGATCTTGATGCCCAATATATAAGCAGCTTCACCGAGGTCTTTCATTGAAAAACTCTTATTCAAGTATCCCTTTATGCTATTCAGAAATTCTATATCATTTCCAATCAGTAATATGTCATCCACATATAATATCGTAAATGCTACTGAGCTCCCACTCACTTTCTTGTAAATATGAGCTTCTCTAAAAGTCTGTATAAAACCGAATGCTTTGATCACACTATCAAAACATTTATTCCAACTCCGAGAGGCTTGCACCAGTCCATAAATGGATCGCTGGAGCTTGCACACTTTGTTAGCTCCTTTTGGATCGACAAAACCTTCGGTTGCATCATATACAACTCTTCTTCCGTAAATCCATTCAGGAATGCAGTTTTTACATCCATTTGCCAAATTTCATAATCATAAAATGCGGCAATTGCTAACATGATTCAGACAGACTTAAGCATCGCTACAGGTGAGAAAGTCTCATCGTAGTCAATCCCTTGAATTTGTTGAAAACCTTTCGCAACAAGTCGAGCTTTATAGACAGTAACATTACAGCCAGCGTCAGTCTTCTTCTTGAAGATCCATTTATTCTCAATGGCTTGCCGATCATCGGGCAAGTCAACCAAAGTCCACACTTTGTTCTCATACATGGATCCCATCTCAGATTTCATGGCCTCAAGCCATTTTGCAGAATCTGGGCTCACCGTCGCTTCTTGATAGTTTGTAGGTTCATCATGGTCTAGTAACATGACTTCCAGAACAGGATTACCGTACTACTCTGGTGCGGATCTTATTTTACTCTGGTTGATCTACGAGGTTCAGTAACAACTTGATCTGAAGTTTCGTGATCATCATCATTAACTTCCTCACTAATTGGTGTTGGTGTCACAAAAACCGGTTTCTGTGCTGTACTACTTTCAATAAGGGAGCAGGTACAGTTACCTCATCAAGTTCTAGTTTCCTCCCACTCACTTCTTTCGAGAGAAACTCCTTCTCTAGAAAGATTCCAAATTTAGCAACAAAAGTCTTGCCTTCGGATCTGTGATAGAAGGTGTACCCATGATCTCTTTTGGGTATCCTATGAAGACACATTTTTCCGATTTGGGTTTGAGCTTATCAGGTTGAAGCTTTTTCACATAAGCATCGCAGCCCCAAACTTTAAGAAATGACAACTTTGGTTTCTTGCCAAACCACAGTTCATAAGGCGTCGTCTCAACGGATTTCGATGGTGTCCTATTTAACATAAATGCAGTCGTCTCTAAAGCATATCCCCAAAATTATAGCGGTAAATCAGTAAGAGACATCATAGATCGCACCATATCTAGTAAAGTATGATTACGACATTCGGACACACCATTTCACTGTGGTGTTCCGGGTGGCGTGAGTTGCGAAACTATTCCGCATTGTATCAAATGAAGACCAAACTCGTAACTCAAATATTCTCCTCCACGATCAGATCGTAGAAACTTTATTTTCTTGTTACGATGATTTTCAACTTCACTCTGAAATTCTTTGAACTTTTCAAATGTTTCAGACTTATGTTTCATTAAGTAGATATACCCATATCTGCTTAAATCATATGTGAAGGTGAGAAAATAATGATACCCGCCGCGAGCCTCAACATTCATCGGACCACATACATCTGTATGTATGATTTCCAAAAAATCTGTTGCACGCTCCATAGTTCTGGAGAACGGCGTTTTAGTCATCTTGCCCATGAGGCACGGTTCGCAAGTACCAAGTGATTCATAATCAAGTGGTTCCAAAAGTCCATCAGTATGGAGTTTCTTCATGCGCTTTACACCGATATGACCAAACGGCAGTGCCACAAATAAGTTGCACTATCATTATCAACTCTGCATCTTTTGGCTTCAATATTATGAATATGTGTATCACTACTATCGAGATTCAACAAAAATAGACCACTCTTCAAGGGTGCATGAGCATAAAAGATATTACTCATATAAATAGAACAACCATTATTCTCTGATTTAAATGAATAACCGTCTCGCATCAAACAAGATCCAGATATAATGTTCATGCTCAACGCTGGCACCAAATAACAATTATTTAGGTCAAAAACTAATCCCGAAGGTAGATGTAGAGGTAGCGTGCCGACCGCGATCACATCGACTTTGGAACCATTACCCACGCGCATCGTCACCTAGTCCTTAGCCAATCTTTGCTTAATCCGTAGTCCCTGTTTAGAGTTGCAAATATTAGCAATGAACCGATATCAAATACCCGGTGCTCATGCGAGCATTAGTAAGGTACACATCAATAACATGTATATCACGTATACCTTTGTTCACCTTGCCATCCTTCTTATCCGCCAAATACTTGGGGCAGTTACGCTTCCGGTGACCGGTCTGTTTGCGGTAGAAGCACTTTCAGCCTCGTGCTTAGATCCAGACTTGGGTTTCTTCTCCTGAGCAGCAACTTGTTTTCTGTTCTTCTTGAAGTTCCCCTTCTTCTTCCCTTTGCCCTTTTTCTTGAAACTGGTGGTCTTGTTGACCATCAACACTTGATGCTCCTCCTTGATTTCTACCTCCGCAGCCTTTAGCATTGCGAATAGCTCGAGAATTGTCTTATCCATCCCTTGCATGTTATAGTTCATCACGAAGCTCTTGTAGCTTGGTGGCAGTGATTGAAGAATTCTGTCAATGACGCTATCATCCGGAAGATTAACTCCCAGTTGAATCAAGTGATTGTTATACCCAGACATTTTGAGTCTATGCTCACTGACAGAACTATTCTCCTCCATCTTACAGCTGTAGAACTTATTGGAGACTTCATATCTCAATCTGGGCATTTGCTTGAAATATTAACTTCAACTCCTGGAACATCTCATATGCTCCATGACGTTCAAAACGTCGTTGAAGTCCCGGTTCAAAGCCGTAAAGCATGGCACAATCGAACTATCGAGTAGTCATCGACTTTGCTCTCCCGGACATTCATAACATCCGGTGTTGCTCCTGCGGCAGGTCGGCACCTAGCGGTGCTTCGGGGACGTAATTCTTACGTGCAGCAATGAGGATAATCCTCAAATTACGGACCCGAGTCGTATGTAATTGCTACCATCATCTTTCAACTTTGCTTTCTCAAGGAACGCATTAAAATTCAATGGAACAACAAAGACGGGCCATCTATCTACAATCAACATAGACAAGCAAAATACTATCAGTACTAAGTTCATGATAAATTTAAGTTCAATTAATCATATTACTTAAGAACTCCCACTTAGATAGACATCCCTCTAATCCTCTAAGTGATCACGTGATCCAAATCAACTAAACCATGTCCGATCATCACGTGAGATGGAGTAGTTTCAATGGTGAACATCACATATCTACTATATGATTCACGCTCGACCTTTCAGTCTCCGTGTTCTGAGGCCATGTCTGTTATATGCTAGGCTCGTCAAGTTTAACCTGAGTATTCCGCATGTGCAACTGTTTTGCACCCGTTGTATTTGAACGTAGAGCCTATCACACCCGATCATCACGTGGTGTCTCAGCATGAAGAACTTTCGTGACGGTGCATACTCAGCGAGAACATTTATACTTTGATAATTTAGTGAGAGATCATCTTATAATGCTACCGTCAATCAAAGCAAGATAAGATGCATAAAAGATAAACATCACATGCAATCAATATAAGTGATATGATATGGCCATCATCATCTTGTGCTTGTGATCTCCATCTCAAGCACCGTCATGATCACCATTGTCACCGGCGCGACACCTTGATCTCCAACGTAGCATCGTTGTCGTCTCGCCAACTATTGCTTCTACGACTATCGCTACCGCTTAGTGATAAAGTAAAGCAATTATAGGGCGATTGCATTGCATACAATAAAGCGACAACCATATGGCTCCTGCCAGTTGCCGATAACTCGGTTACAAAACATGATCATCACATACAATAAAATTTAGCATCATGCCTTGACCATATCACATCACAACATGCCCTGCAAAAACATGTTAGACGTCTTCTACTTTGTTGTTGCAAATTTTACCTGGCTGCTACGGGCTGAGCAAGAACCGTTCTTACCTACACATCAAAACCACAATGATAGTTTGTCAAGTTGGTGCTGTTTTAACCTTCGCAAGGACCGGGTGTAGCCACACTCGGTTCAACTAAAGTTGAGAACCGACACCCGCCACCAATTGTGCAAAGCACGTCGGTAGAACCAGTCTCGCGTAAGCGTCTGGCGTAATGTCGGTCCAGGCCGCTTCATCCAACAATCTTGCCGAACCAAAGTATGACATGCGGGTAAGCGGTATGACTTATATCACCCACAACTCACTTGTGTTCTACTCGTGCATATGACATCTACGCATAAAACCTGGCTCGGATGCCACTGTTGGGGAACGTAGTAATTTCAAAATTTTCCTACGCACACGCAAGATCACGGTGATGCATAGCAACGAGAGGGGAGAGTGTGTCCACATACCCTCGTAGACCGAAAGCGGAAGCGTTAGCACAACGCGGTTGATGTAGTCGTACGTCTTCACGATCTGACCGATCAAGTACCGGACGCACGACACCTCCGAGTTCAGCACACGTTCAGCCCGATGACGTCCCTCGAACTCTGATCCAGCCGAGTGTTGAGGGAGAGTTCTGTCAGCATGACGGCATTGTGATGATGATGATGTTCTACCGACGCAGGGCTTCTCCCAAGCAACGCTACGGTATTATCGAGGTGGACTATGGTGGAGGGGGGCACCGCACACGGCTAAAAGATCAATGATCATTTGTTATGTCTTTGGGGTGCCCCTTGCCCCCGTATATAAAGGAGCAAGGGGGGAGAGGCGACCGGTCTGGAGAGGGGCGCGCCAGGAGGAGTCCTACTCCCGCCAGGAGTAGGACTCCCTCCCTTCCTTGTTGCATTAGGAGAAGGGGGGAATGAGGAGAGAGAGAGGAAGGAAAGGGGGGCGCCGCCCCCCTCCTTGTCCAATTCGGACTAGAGGGGGAGGGGGCGCGCGGCCTGGCCTAGCCGCCTCTCCTCTTCTCCACTAAGGCCCATGTAGGCCCATTAAACCCCCGGGGGGTTCCGGTAACCTCCCGGTACTCCGGTATATATCCGATAACCCCCGGAACCATTCCGGTGTCCGAATATAGTCATCCAATAAATCAATCTTCATGTCTCAACCATTTCGAGACTCCTCGTCATGTCCGTGATCACATCCGGGACTCCGAACTACCTTCGGTACATCAAAACATATAAACTCATAATATACTGTCATCGAAACTTTAAGTGTGCGGACCCTACGAGTTCGAGAACTATGTAGACATGACCGAGACATGTCTCCGGCCAACAACCAATAGCGGAACCTGGATGCTCATATTGGCTCCCACATATTCTACGAAGATCTTTATCGGTCAAACCGTGTAACAACATACGTTGCTCCCTTTGTCGTGGTATGTTAGTTGCCCGAGAATCGATCATCGGTATCTCAATACCTAGTTCAATCTCATTACCGGCAAGTCTCTTTACTCGTTCCGTAATACATCATCCCGCAACTAACTCATTAGTTGCAATGCTTGCAAGGCTTAAGTGATGTGCATTACCGAGTGGGCCCAGAGATACCTCTTCGACAATCGGAGTGACAAATCCTAATCTCGAAATACGCCAACCCAACAAGTACCTTTGGAGACACACAGAGAGCACCTTTATAATCACCCAGATACGTTGTGACGTTTGGTAGCACATAAAGTGTTCCTCCGGTAAACGGGAGTTGCACAATCTCATAGTCATAGGAACATCTATAAGTCATGAAGAAAGCAATAGCAGAATACTAAATGATTGTGTGCTAAGCTAACGGAATGGGTCAAGTCAATCACATCATTATCCTAATGATGTGATCTCGTTAATCAAATGACAACTCATGTCTATGGCAAGGAAACATAACCATCTTTGATCAATGAGCTAGTCAAGTAGAGGCATACTAGTGACACTCTCTTTGTCTATGTATTCACACAAGTATTATGCTTCCGGTTAATAAAATTCTAGCATGAATAATAAACATTTATCATGATATAAGTAAATAAATAATAAGTTTATTATTGCCTCTAGGGCATATTTCCTTCAGTCTCCTACTGGATTGATACCTTGGTTCTCAAAAACTGAGGGAAATACTTACGCTACTCTACTGCGTCACCCTTTCCTCTTCAAGGGAAAACCAACGCAGTGCTCAAGAGGTACCAAGAAGGATTTCTGGCACCGTTGCCGGGGAGTCTACGCACAAGTCAAGACATACCAAGTACCCATCACAAACTCTTATCCCTCGCATTACATTATTTGCCATTTGCCTGTCGTTTTCCTCTCCCCCACTTCACCCTTGCTGTTTTATTCGCCTTCTTTTTTGTTTGCCTTTTGCTTGCCAGATCTATTGTTTGCTTGTGTTACCATGTGCCTTCTATTTTCTTGCATCTTTGCTTGCTAAAAAACCATTGATATGGATCCACTTAAAGTGTTCTACTTGGATCATCTTCGATCCTTATGCGTCGTCTTTGAAACCCCAACTAGCCTAGTTGATGGGAAATCTTTAGATGAGCATGCTCATTTTGTGCGTCATCGTTTGTGCGAAAGGGAAGCTCTTATGGTATAAAATAAATAGTTTTCTATGCTATGCTTGGAATCTTTGTGAAATTTATGATTTTACTTGTTGCTCTAAGAACCCTAAAAACACCTTCCCTACCTATGTGAGTTTAATGATGATGAAATCTTATCTTCTTGTGGAAAGGGTGTTTATAGTTACTATGATATCAAACAAATTGAAGAATTTGTCGTTTTTAAGGGTGCTCATGAAGTTGCTTCTTTGATTGAGAAGTGTTATATTACTCTCTACAAATCTGAAAATTCCGACATACTTAAATATTGCTATGAAAACTATGCTCATAATGCGTATGTTAAGGAATTTTATTGAGAGAATGGCCGTTGCTTTGGAAGAAAATAATGATATGCACAAATCTATAGATAATTATGATTCCGATGATTTGATTGAAATATCCCTTGATGAACATGATGCTTGCTATTCTTATGGCCATGATGCCAATATTTATGGAGTTGAATTTTCTATAGTTCCTTATGTTAAACATGAGATTATGGCTATTGCACCCATACTTGATAGTTCCTTCGATGAAAAGCATGATTGCAAAGATTTTACTATAAATTATCTTGATGTCAATTGTGCTAATAATATGCAAATGCCTAAGCTTGGGGATGTTAGTTTTGCTATGTCTACTACTTGTTGCAATGATCATGATTGGGGTGATTCTTCTTATGATCTTGAAAATTTATTTAAGCCCCATGATGAATATGAGATTGATAATGTTTGCAATAATATTGAAAGTGGGTTTGGAAGAGTGTCAACTTTAGATCGCACATATTTGGAGAATGTTCGATCTTATGAAGTTTTTGATAAAAGTGGGTTTGGAGAGGTCTTGACTTTAGTTAATGTTAATCCCACTATTTTGGAAGAGTGTCAACTTTGCATGCATGTGGATCGTGTTGAGAATATGTTATGTGATAGCTATATTGTTGAATTTTCTTATGATCCTACATGTAATTATTAGAGAGGGGAAAATATGGTTGTAGAAATTTTCATGTTACTAAACTACCTCTCGTTATGTTGAGATTGCTATTGTTTCTTTCCACTTCCTTGCATATGCTAGTTTTTGCTTACTATAATAATTTGTTTTCTTATAAAATGCCTATGCATAGGAAGTATGTTAGACTTAGATGTGTTTTAACATGTTATATGATGATCTCTTTGTGCTTCAATTCTTGTCTTTCATGTGAGCATCATTGAAATCTCAATGCCTATTTAAAAAGGCGTTAAACGATAGCGCTTGTTGGGAGGCAACCCAAATTTATTTTTGTTTCTTTATTTTTGGTTCTGTTTAGGAATAAATAATCCATATAGCTTCTGGTTAGATGTGTTTTTATGTTTTAATTAGTATTTGTGCCAAGTTAAACCTATAGGATCTTCTTGGTTAATAGTTATTTGATCTTGCTGAAAATTCCAGAAACTTTCTTATCACGAAAACAATTGTTAAAAATCACCAGAACGTCATAAAATACTGATTCCAATTGCAGTAGATCAATAATAAAATTATCTAGTTCTTCCTATTCTGGTAGATTTTTATGAGTTCCAGAAGTTTGCGTTTGATACAGATTACTACAGACTGTTCTGTTTTTGACAAATTCTGTTTTTCGTGTGTTGTTTGCTTATTTTTATGAATCTATGGCTAGTAATAGAGTTTATGAACCATAGAGAAGTTGGAATACAGTAGGTTTAACACCAATAAAAATAAAGAATTATTTCATTACAGTACCTTGAAGTGGTGTTTTGTTTTCTTTTGCTAATGCAGCTCATGAGATTTTCTGGTAAGTTTTGTGTTGTGAAGTTTTCAAGTTTTGGGTAAAGATTTGATGGATCATAGAACAAGGAGTGGAAAGAGCCTAAGCTTGGGGATGCCCAAGGCACCCCAAGGTAAATCCAAGGACACCAAAAAGCCAAAGCTTGGGGATGCCCCGGAAGGCATCCCCTCTTTTGTCTTCGTCCATCGGTAACTTTACTTGGAGCTATATTTTTATTCACCACATGATATGTGTTTTGCTTGGAGCGTCTTGTATGATTTGAGTCTTTGACTTTTAGTCCACCACAATCATCCTTGATGTACACACCTTTTGGGAGAGACAGACGTTAATCGGAATTTATTAGAATACTCTTTGTGCTTCACTTATATCTTTTGAGCTATATAGTTTTTGCTCTAGTGCTTCACTTATATATTTTTAGAGCACGGCGGTGGTTTTATTTTATAGAAATATTTGATCTCTCATGCTTCACTTATTATTTTGAGAGTCCTTTAGAACAGCATGCTAGTTTGCTTTGGTTATAAAATTAGTCCTAATATGATAAGCATCCAAGATTAGTATAATAAAAACTTTAAAGTGCATTGAATACTAAGAGAAGTTTGATACTTGATGATTGTTTTGAGATATGGAGGTAGTGATATTAAAGTTGTGCTAGTTGAGTAGTTGTGAATTTGAGAAATACTTGTGTTGAAGTTTGCAAGTCCCGTAGCATGCACGTATGGTAAATGTTGTGTAACAAATTTGAAACATGAGGTGTTCTTAGATTGTCATCCTTATGAGTGGTGGTCGGGGACGAGCGATGGTCATTTCCTACCATCTATCCCCCTAGGAGCATGCGCATAGTGCTTGGTTTTTGATGACTTGTAGATTTTTTCAATAAGTATGTGAGTTCTTTATGACTAATGTTGAGTCCATGGATTATACACACTCTCAACCTTCCATCATTGCTAGCCTCTTCGATACCGTGCATTGCCCTTTCTCACCTTGAGAGTTGGTGTAAACTTCGCTGGTGCATCCAAACCCCGTGATACAATACGCTCTATCACACATAAACCTCCTTATATCTTCCTCAAAACAGCCACCATACCTACCTATTATGGCATTTCCATAGCCATTCCGAGATATATTGCCATGCAACTTTCCACCGTTCCGTTTATTATGAGACGCATCTTCATTGTCATATTACCTTGCATGATCATGTAGTTGACATCGTATTTGTGGCAAAGCCACCATGCATATTATTTTATACATGTCACTCATGAGTCATTGTCCATCCCGGTACACCGCCGGAGGCATTCATATAGAGTCATATTTTGTTCTAGTATCGAGTTGTAAGCATTGAGTTGTAAATGAATAGAAGTGTGATGATCATCATTAATAGAGCATTGTCGCAAAAAGGCCAAATAAAAAAGGCCCAAAAAGGGGGCAATGGTACTATCCTTTTTTTTTCCACAGTCGTGCTTATAAGTAGCACCATGATCTTTATGATAGAGAGTCTCTTGTTTTGTCACTTTCATATACTAGTGGGAATTTTTCATTATACAACTTGGCTTGTATATTCCAACAATGGGCTTCCTCAAATGCCCTAGGTCTTCGTGAGCAAACAATTTGGATGCACACCCACTTAGTTTCTTTTGTTGAGCTTTCATATATTTATAGCTCTAGTGCATCTGTTGCATGGCAATCCCTACTCCTTGCATTGACATCAATTGATGGGCATCTCCCTAGCTCGTTAATTAGCCGCGTCAATGCACTAGTAGAAAAGAGGGCTTTGGTTCAGGCCGGGTCAACCCATTAGTCCCGGTTCAGTCCAGAACCGGGACCCATGGGGGCATTGGTCCCGGTTCGTGAGCCCAGGGGGCCGACCGGGCCACATGGGCCATTGGTCCCGGTTCGTCTGGACCTTTTGGTCCTGGTTGGTGGGACGAACCGGGACCAATGGGCCTGGCTCCTGGCCCACCACCGTTGGTCCCGGTTGGTGGCTTGAACCAGGACAACAGGCCGCCCTTTAGTCTCGGTTCGTGCCACGAACCGGGACCATTGAGGTGCCTATATATACCCCTCGCGCGCGAGCAGAGCACTCCACTGCTCTGTTTTTCTTTGGCCGGGGAGGGGAGGGCTTTGTGGTGCTCTAGCTCACCTCCTATGCACATGAGGTGTTCGATGAAATGCCCGAGCCACACTAGTTAAGCTTTCTCCTCTCGAAGCACGACCTCCGAACTCTATTTTTCCCAAGATTTGTCTAGGTTTATATTAGCGGCCCGTCACGCCCCGTCCCCGTCTTCACTATCGTCGATCGCCCGCGCCGATCTCGTCGCCGGCACCACCGTGGTGAGCCTCTTGTTCTTATCTTCTTTCTAAAAGAAAAAAATTCTTGCTTTAGATAGATACATGTCTAATTTTCTTACTATTTTATTGCTTGTTATTATATAGTGCGATGGTTTTAGTATCCGCCCCCGTTGGCCCTCGTCCTGTCTATGATTGAGATGTGGTATATATTATCTTTATAACTATTGCTTCATTTATTGTTTATGAAAATTATGCTGACCAACGTGACATATATTTTATTTATCTAGGAGGTATGTGAACCGGAAATTCCAACCGACCCTATTGTCGAGAGGTTAAATTTAGTTGAAGAAGAAAACAATTTCTTGAAGGAAAAAATAAAAAAAATTGAGGAGGAGAAGATGATATTGGAGTTGCATGTCGCGGATGTCGTCGATGATCACAAGATCAAGATGGATGCAATGCGCTCGAAGATTAGAAAGATTAGAAAATATGCCATTCATACCGAGGCTTGGTATCATTATGCCGTTGGATCAATTGTTACCTTGGTTGCAATTATGATCGCATTTGTTTTCGCATTGAAATGTTTTACATAGTTTCAATGTATGGTTTAATTAATTTAGATGCTCTGGAGAGCTTTATGTTGTTAGATGAGAACTATGTATGTACTTTGGTTATAATGTGATGATGAACTTCTGTTAATTTGTTCACTTAATTATCTATTCATGATGTTCTGTAATGGTTTTTGACACACTTAATTATATATAATGCACGCAGATGAACCAGCAATGGATGTACGGTGACAGACACACCTCTGAGTACATTAAGGGCCTGCATGATTTTCTCGAAGTGGCTGAGGCAAACAAGCAGAATGGTTTTATGTGTTGTCCATGCCCTAAATGTGGGAATACGAAGTTTTACTCTGACCGGAAAATCCTTCACACCCACCTGCTTTACAATGGTTTCATGCCACACTATAATGTTTGGACGAGGCACGGAGAAATAGGGGTTATGATGGAAGACGGCGAAGAAGAAGAGGACGATGAAAACTATGTGCCCCCTGAATACGGTGATGCTGCAACAAGGGAAGCTGTTGAAGATCAAGAGGAACCAGATGATGTGCCCAATGATGCTGCAATGGGGGAAGCTGCTGAAGATCAAGAGGAACTAGACGATGCTCCTGATGATGATGATCTCCGCCGGGTCATTGTCGATGCAAGGACGCAATGCCAAAGTTAAAAGGAGAAGCTGAAGTTCGATCACATGTTAGAGGATCACAAAAAAGGGTTGTACCCCAATTGCGAAGATGGCAACACAAAGATCGGTACCGTACTAGAATTGCTGCAGTGGAAGGCATGAATGTCATGCTCGACAAAGGATTTGAGAAGCTACGAAAATATTGAAGAAGAAGCTTCCAAAGGATAACGAATTGCCCGACAAAGACATACGCAACAAAGAAGGTCGTATGCCCTCTAGGATTGGAGGTGCAGAGGATAGATGCATGCCCTAATGATCGTGATCCTCTACGCGGTGCGCATAAGGATCTGAACGCATGCCCGGTATGCGTGCATTACGGTATAAGATCGGACAAGATGACCACAGTGATGTTGACGGCGAGCCCCGTGAAGAGGGTTCTGCGAAGGTGATGTGGTATGCTCCTATAATACCACGGTTGAAACGTCTATCTCGAAACGGAGAGCATGCCAAGTTGATGCGATGGCACAGTGAGGACCATAAGAAAGACGGAAGTTGAGAGCACCACCGACGGGTCGCAGTGGAGAAAAATCGAGAGAAATCTTTGGAATGAGTTTGCAAGTGACCCAAGGAACGTATGGTTTGCTTTAAGCATGGATGGCATTAATCCTTTCGGGAGCAGAGCAGCAATCACAGCACTGGCCCGTGACTCTATGTATGTATAACCTTCCTCCTTGGATGTGCATGAAGTGGAAGTTCATTATGATGCCAGTTCTCATCCAAGGCCCTAAGCAACCCGACAACGACATTGATGTGTACCTAAGGCCATTAGTTGAAGAACTTTTACAGTTGTGGAATGGAAACGGTGTACATACGTGGGATGAGCACAAATAGGAGGAATTTGACCTAAAGGCGTTGCTGTTAGTGACCATCAACGATTGGTCCGCTCTCAGTAACCTTTCAGGACAGACAAACAAGGGATACCACGCATGCACGCACTGTTTAGATGACACTGAAAGTATATACCTGGAAAAAATCAGGAAGAATGTGTACCTGGGCCATCGTTGATTTCTTCTGACCAACCATCAATGTCGAAAGAAAGGCAAGCATTTCAAAGGCGAGGCAGATCACCGGAAGAAGCCCGCCATGCGTTTCGGTGATCACGTACTTGCTATGGTCAATGATTTACACGTAATCTTTGGAAAGGGTCCCGGCAGGCTAGCTGTTCCGAATGACGCTGAGGGACACGCACCCATGTGGAAGAAGAAATCTTTATTTTGGGACCTACCCTACTGGAAAGAACTAGAGGTCCGCTCTTCAATCAACGTGATGCACGTGACGAACAACCTTTGCGTGAACCTGCTAGGCTTCTTGGGCGTGTATGGGAAGACAAAAGATACACCTGAGGCACGGGAGGACCTGCAACGCTTGCACGAAAAAGACGGCATGTCTCCAAAGCAGTATGAAGGTCCCGCTACCACGCTCTTATGAAAGAAGAGAAAGAAATCTTCTTTGAATGCTCGCTCAAGATGAAGGTCCCGACCGCTTCGTCGAATATAAAGGGAATAATAAATATGCCAGAGAAAAAGTTCCAGAACCTAAAGTCTCATGACTACCACGTGATTATGACGCAACTACATCCGGTTGCATTGAGGGGGCTTCTACCGGAAAACGTCCGATTAGCCATTGTGAAGCTATGTGCATTCCTCAATGCAATATCTCAGAAGGTGATCGATCCGGAAATCATACCAAGGCTAAGGAGTGATGTGGCGCAATTTCTTGTCAGTTTCGAGCTGGTGTTCCCACCATCCTTGTTCAATATCATGACGCACGTCCTAGTTCATCTAGTCAACGAGATTGTCATTCTGGGGCCCGTATTTCTACACAATATGTTCCCTTTCGAGAGGTTCATGGGAGTCCTAAAGAAATATGTTCGTAACCGCGCTAGGCCAGAAGGAAGCATCTCCATGGGCCATCAAACATAGGATGTCATTGGGTTTTGTGTTGACTTCATTCCTGGCCTTAAGAAGATAGGTCTCCCTAAATCGCGGTATGAGGGGAGACTGACCGAAAAGGCACGCTTGGAGGGACTCAATAATATGCAGGAACGGATATTCTTGGTCTCAAGCACACTACACAGTTCTCTGAGAACTCTACCTTGGTGACCCGTATGTCGTTGAACACAAGAACGATCTGCGCTCCAAACACGGAGCAAAGGCGACGAATCGGATTACATGTGAACACATCAGGACTTTCAGCAGTTGGTTGGAAACATGTCTCAGAGGTGACAAAAATGTTTGTGATGAGCTATACTTGTTGTCTAGGGGACCATCTTTGACTGTATTGATTTACAAAGGATACGAGATAATTGGGAATACATTTTACACGATTGAACAAGATCAAAAGAGCACCAACCAAAACAGGGGTGTCCGCTTTGATGCAGCAGCCAAGAGGGGAAAGGACACATATTATGGTTACATAGTGGACATATGGGAACTTGACTACGGACATGATTTTAAGGTCCCTTTTGTTTAAGTGCAAATGGGTCAATCTGTCAGGAGGCGGGGTACAAGTAGACCCACAGTATGGAATGACAACAGTGGATCTGGAAAATCTTGGGTACACTGACGAACCGTTCGTCCTAGACAATGATGTGGCACAGGTTATCTATGTGAAGGACATGTCTACCAAACCGAGAAAAAGAAAAGATAAGGAAGCGAATACATCATACGATGAGCCAAAGCGCCACATAGTTCTTTCAGGAAAAAGGGACATCGTGGGAGTGGAGTGCAAGACAGACATGTCTGAAGATTATGAAAAGTTTCATGAAATTCCTCCCTTCAAAGTCAAGGCTGACTCAAGCATCCTGATAAACAATGAAGATTATCCATGGTTACGGCGCAATAAGAAAATGACACAGGCGAAGAAAAAGTGAAGACTTTCTCCCGCAACTATTATGATGATACCATGCCAACTTTGTAATGCATTTAGTATGATACCATTGTCCGTTTTGTACATGCACATGCTATGTGGGTGAAATTATGATACCATGCCAACTTTCAACTTTTTTAGAGTTCATTTGAAATGCTTTAATGTCTTATGGTTCGGCCCTCGTAATACCATTAATCCCGGTTCGCTCCTTGTCAACAATTTTCTCACCAAGAACACTCAAGAGGGCAGCCACGTGGACCACTGGTCCCGGTTCGTCTGGACCTTTTGGTCCCGGTTCCACGCACAAACCGGGACCACGCGCCTCGCCTGGCCCATGACCATTAGTCGGTTTGTGCCACAAACCGGGACTAAAGGGTTGGTCCTCGCTATGTTAGAGTTTAGTCCCACCTCGCCAACCGAAGGGCGCTCACACCGGTTTATAAGCCCTCCTCTCTGCATTGTTGAGCTCCTCTCAAAGTGAAAATAGCTACCCTTATCGAGAATTTGACCTAAATTCATACTGAATTTCTCTGAAATTCATAGAAATTTATTATGAATTTAGGTTGAATTTTCACTATAGGCGCATATATGCTCATTTTTTAGTAAAGTTAATCACAAACTTGTGATTCACACAAATTTCAAAGAATTCAAGTTTTAACTGTTCAAATTTGAAAACTAATGGCACTAATAGAAAGTTTATAGTTTTTGTAAAACTAATGGCACTAACAGAAAGTTTATAATTTTGCTGACCTAAAAGCAAAAAGAATTAAAAAATAAAGCAAAAAACAAAAGAAAATAAATAATACAAAAAACAAAAGAAAAGAACTAGAAAAAGAACTTTGAATTTTAAACACGGTAATAATAAACGCAGTAATTTTAACTATTCAAATTTGAAAACTAATGGCACTAACAGAAAGTTTATAATTTTTGTGACCTAAAAGTAAAATAATTAAAAATAAACTTTAATAAAATAAATAAAAATAGCAACAATAAGTATTTTTTTTGTAAGTAGAAACAAAATAAAATAAATAAAGCAACAAAGAAACCAAAAAAACAAAAAAAACAAAAAAAATTGTAAAACTAATGGCACTAACAGAAAGTTTATAATTTTGCTGACCTAAAAGCAAAAAGAATTAAAAAATAAAGCAAAAAAAAAGAAAATAAATAATGCAAAAATCAAAACAAAAAAACTGGAAAAAAACTTTGAATTTTAAACACGGTAATATTAAACACAGTAATTTTAACTATTCAAATTTGAAAACTAATGGCACTAACAGAAAGTTTATAATTTTTGTGACCTAAAAGAAAAAAATTAAAAATAAACTTTAATAAATAAATAAAAATAGCAACAATAAGTATTTTGTTGTAAGTAGAAACAAAATAAAATAAATAAAGCAACAAAGAAAACAAAAAACAAAAAAGTGCCACCTACTGGGCCCCCACGGCCTGAATACGACTAGAAACCCTACCATGGTCCAGGATTCAGGCCCGAAGGAGGCCCAGTAGGCCCACAGGCACACAGCATACAGTTAGGCACGAAAGCCTACAATTGAGAGGAGCTCGAGAGGGTGGGCGCAGCAGCGCTTATAGACCACTCTCGAGCTCTCTCAGCTAGCGAGGTGGTACTAAACTTTTGACGCGGGGCAGCACAAGGCCTTTGGTCCTGGTTGGTGGCACCCACCGGGACTAAAGGGGTGCATTTGTACCGGTTCGAGGCACCAACCGGGACCAATGCCACCCTTTAGTCCGGGTTGGTGCTATCAACCGGGACCAAAGGCCGCCGCGTCCCGCCCTTTGGGTCAGCCGAAGAGACCTTTGGTCGGTTGGTGGCACCAACCGGGACTAAAAGGTAACATTGGTCCCAGTTGATGCCACGAACCGGGACCAAAGACTTTTCTATATAAGCAAACACTTAGCAGTTTCTCCAAAATTCACTTGTTCTTCGCTCCGACACCCCACGCTGCTCCTCGTCGCTGTCGCCGCCGAGCCCTGCCCCGACACCGTCGCCCACGCCCTTGTCCGACGCCGTCGCCGCCGAGCCCTGCCCGACGCTTCCGCTCGCCGCCGGCGTCGCCCGACCCGCCCGTCGTCGCCGCTGCCCGCCCTTCCTGCTTTTGTCGCCCCTGCCTGCGCGCCCTGCCGCTTGTCGCCGTCCTCGCCTTGAAACCGCGCCCTGCCCCTCCTCACCTTGGTCCGTGGCGCCCTCCCCCATCCTTGTTTTTTATATATTATATGCTTGTTTTTTCAGATTATATATATAAATATATGTATATATGTGAGTATATGTATTGTGTATATATGATATACGCCTTCTTTTCAGATGTTTTGTTCATATATATGATGATTTGTATTTTGCTTTTTTATAAAAATGTATATATGTTTGTATGTTCTCTGTGTATATATGTACATATATGCAAAAGTTAGATTTATATATTCAGAAAAGTTTTATATATTTGGGAAGAAGGAAGAGAAGGAAGAAGGAAGAAGAAGAAAAAGTTTAATTATATGCAAAAGTTACATTTTTAGAAAAGTTTTATCTATATATGTTCTCTGATTCAGTACATTTTAGGTTAGTTTCATTTTTAGAAAAGTTTTATATATTTAGGAAGAAGGAAGAGATGGAAGAAGGAAGAAGAAGAAAAAGTTCTATATATGCAAAAGTTACATTTTTAGAGAAGTTTTATATATCTGGCTAGGAAGAAGGAAGAAGAAGAAAAAGAAGAGGAAAAAGGAGAAGAAGAGGAGAGGAAGAAAAGGAAGAGGAGAAGAAGAAAGGAATAGATGAGAAGAAGAAAAAAAAATCTATTTTTTCTTCTTCTCCTCTATTCTTTTCTTCTTCTCCTCTTTTTTTTCTTCTTTTTTTTTCTTCGATCTTCTCCTCTATTCCTTTCTTCTTCTCCTCTTTTTATTTCTTCTTCATTTTGTTATGTTTTATCAGGTCTGTCGTCGTCGATATACCCCTCTGATAACTTCAACACAAGGGGGGGGTCGATATAACCCCTCCCCGATAATATTATTTTCCCATGTACGTATGTCGTCGTTGTCGATATTACCCCCTCCCGGATAACTTCGACATGAGGTGCGGTCGATATATATACCCCCTCTCAACTGTGATAACTTATACCGCGGGAGCACCCCCCGACTCTCTCGCTCAACCAAAACTCTCGAGGACACCCAAACCCTAGAAAAAACGATGTCGGTCTCCTACCCCCTCCCGCCGCGCCCCTACCCGACAAACTCTCTCGAGGCCACCCCAAACCCTTGAAGTGTTGTCGAGGCCACCCCAAACCCTAGAGAAGCAGCATCGAGGCCACTAATTAATATGATTCCTTACTGTGATTAGCTAGCTAGTTCTACGTTTGCCACTAATATATCCATCTGTCATGTTTGAATAATAATTGCCAGGTTGTATATATTTGTAGAAACTATGGACACCCCCCCGAGACGAAGCAACATAAGCGGTGTTGGGGGACATAATCGCACAAGGAAGTGATGCCGTCTTCTCGTTTCTCAACGACACCGATGGTCTGGAAGGACAGGGTGAAGAAGCAGGCTATGATTATGATGGCTCCTTTGACCCAATGCCGGTGCAAGAAGGAGACCGTGAGGACGGCTCTGGTGACCCAATGACGGTGCAAGAAGGAGATCGTGATGACGGCTCCGGTGACCGAACCGAGTCCGGCCAGGTATATATATTAGTTAAGCCTGTGCTGACTAGCTAATTTATGCATTCATTGTTTTGGTATGTACACATATTAATTAACTCTCGCCTTTCTTCTTTTTTCTAGCCCTCCAGATCGAGCACAACTTCGGTAAAGAGACGAGGCCCGAAGAAAAAGTTGCGCTCGGATGAAAGGTTTGAGATCACAGCAATCGCGCGCGACGGCCAACTGATTGAACCCATCCGGACAAAAGATGCATTTTCTTCTCAGCGCGGGGTTCTTGTTAGGGACAAGATCCTGATCAGCATCCACCAATGGTTTAAGCCTAAGAACGAAAACCCTGGGGTGTCTTATGTCAATGATATGCAGAAAGATGATCTTTGGACTGAGCTGAAGTCAAATTTCACCCTACCGCCAGAGGAGGATCCGGAGAAGCCAGTTAAAGAGCAATTAATCAAGTCTTTTGCTCTTAAGAAGATGGCAGACCTATTCAGGAGGTGGAAGAATGAGCTGAAAAGGTTTGTCGACAAAGAAGAGTGTCGGTGTACTAAAGCAGGGGTACCTTAGTACCCCGAACTTGTGCACGGGCAGTCGCAGCGTCCCCGTGGCAAGCCTCGCCGGGCGTCCGCCAAGACCCTCCGCAGCCTTTCAGAAGACAAGACCCCGGCAAGAGGAGCTTGCCGGGAAGGCCTCTCTAGGCACGAAGAAGGCCCCGGCAAGAGGAGCTTGCCGGGAAGGCCACTTGAGGCACGAAGGAAGCAAGGCCCCGGCAAGAGGAGCTTGCCGGGAAGGCTTGGTGAAGCGACAAGCTCCCAAGCGCGACAAGGATTCGGCCGCGGCAAGGCGCTTGCCGCGGCATGCAACCTCTCTCCGTCCCCGCTCCAGCTCACCCAGCGACGTGTCGCCATGGGACCGTTCCATGGGCGCGTGTCGAGCGGTCAGTGCAGCCAGCGGAGAGCAGCGATAAGCGGCGCTGACAGGCTCGCCATCGTGGCGAGCGGAGGCGCACCTGACGGTCTCTATTACACTATTTGGGCGACAATGACGGGCATTTATTGCTTTTGTACCTTGCCGTCAGAGTTAGGTATTTTGCAATGTACACTGTTCAAGTAGGTGTACCAACTCCTATTTTCACATTTGTACCCCCGCCTATGTTGCCACCTGTCGGAGACCCCTTGAGCATATAAAAGGAGGCCCGAGTGCAACGTAGAAAGGGTTCGCAAGGTTCGCGAGGTTCGCGAGGTTCGCAAGGTTCGGCTGGTTCGGTTCATTCGACCCACTCGAGACCAGATACTCACGCTAGGTTTTGTAGCTCTCATTGCTCCCTAGCAAGAACACAATAGATCAAACAAGCAGCAGTAGGAGTTTTATCTCTCCGGAGAGCTCCGAAGCTGGGTAAACTGCTCGTGTGCCTCGCCTCGATCCGCTCTTCGTGCGATCTCCGCCCCCTCCGAACCACAAGGGCCTGCTCCGCGGCCCCATAGGTGTCCGTGGAGTGCGATCAGCCTCCCGACATCTCTGGCGCGCGCCGGGTAGAAGCGTCGGCGGTGTGAATCAGATCCGGCATCACGGCAGCGTCATCAACATCTTCCTCAACATGCCACCGAAGAAGAAGGCTTCGGCAGCAGAGCCGTCCGTCGTACCCACCCTCACCGCAGCAAGCGGGTGGTGGGGGCGGACGCTGGCGGAGGAACGGGCGCCGACGGCAGGTTCGCGACGTTGCCAAGTCCAAGGACAAGGCACCGCAAACCTCGGCGTCCGCGCATCCCCGCGCGCCCATCTCAGAGAGCGGGACCAACAACGTCATGGCGTTCACAACGCCATACGCTCGCTGGATCGAGACCCTCAAGACCAGCATGCGGCGCCAACATGCCGGCACGAGTGAGATACGGTCGCCGGACGGGCGCTGCTCCTTCTAACGTAGTTAGAAGTCCGAGCGTGTCCCGCTCCTCGCACCGTTCCCCAATGCCGCCCGCTACTCCAGCAGAAGCTCTGGCGAGAGCTCAGCTGCTCCTCGACTACCCTCCAGCGGCCGACAAGGTCGACGAGTGGAGGGCCACTATCCAGAGCCTCATCGGCTTTGCCAACGGCGACGCCCCGCGGCAACCAACCCCATCGTTGCCGCGGCGAGACGACAAGGCACGAGCCGGTGGCGACGAGATCGCCGGAGGTGCAACCACCGTGCACTCTCCTCCAAGAAGGCCAAGATCGCCGACTCACCGGATCCACCTCGACAAATGACTCCACCGCTGCGTCGTCGGATCCGCGAGCTAGCCGCGATCAGCGTCAAGTTCTTCATGAGCGACAACAAGAGGACGCCGAACTTCGCATCGAGCGCCCGAAGAGAAGCGCGACGTCGATCCGACAAGCGCCTGGGCCTTCTGTCGACGCGGCGCGGCCGGAGGAGCCAGCGACTTGTCAGACGTCTGTAGGTTGCCCTGCGTTCACTCGTGAGCTGCGGCAAGTCCAAAGGGCCCAGCCGAAAAACTTCAAACCATACGTGCGGAGAAGTATGATGGCAGGACGCACCGTCGGAGTTCCTTAGCATCTACACCATTGCGGTGCAGGCTGCGGGGACGGGATGACAAGATCTCGCCAACTACTTCCCGCTCGTGCTCAAGCCCAACGCCGATCTTGGCTCATGCACTTGCCGGACAGCTCCATATCCTCTTGGGCAGATCTGTGCCATCGCTTTGTTGGCGCCTTCACGGTGGCCACAAACCTCATGGCCAAGAGAGTGACCTTCACTTGCTCGCCTGAAGGAAGGAGAGTCCCTGCGCAAGAAGTTCATTCAGAGATTCACCGTGTGCACTACAACATCCTGACGCGTCCACCCCGCCGCGGTGATCAGCGCATTTCATCGTAATGTGCGGAACCGCAGGATGAGGGAGGAGATGGCGATGTGCAAAGTCAAGGACGTCGATGAGCTGTACGCCTTGGCCGACAATTGTGCATCGCTACGAGGAAGGGAGGAGACTCGGTGAGAGAATGCTGAAGCGGGATCTCGGCGGTGAGGACACCGCCCAAGAAAGAAGGGCCGGCGGCGAGGCAACAGGAAGAAGAAAGCCAGAGAAGTGCTAGCAGTCGAGCAGTCCGACAATGGAGGTGGCGACAAGAACGCCAAGGCTGGTGGCTCCGGCAAGGAGGTTGCCGCTGACGCCAACCACCAGTCGGTGGCGGCCGCCGACAAGGTGACAGCTCCGGCAAGCAATCTGCAAGATCCACCGCACCAAGGGCCACGACCTCCAGAGTTGCAAGAAGGTCGAGCAGCTTGTCGAACAGCAAAGAGCTGAGTACGAGCGGTGCGACAAGGAGAAGGCCCAGGAAGGTGCTGGGGGAGCAAGCAAGAAACGTCCCGGCCGGGGAGGGCGCCGCGGCAAGGCCAAGCAGCGGCAAGGAGATCGACCTCCCCGCGGCCGCGACAAGGATGAAGATGAGGACGACGACGAAGATATGGAAGACGACGACGCTGACGAGCAGGAGTTTCAGAAAGCCACAGAGGTTCTCTGCGTTGACGGAGGTGCTTCCCTGCATACCTCCCACCGCCAACTCAAGCAATGGATGCGGGAGGTCAATGCAGCGGAGCCATCCGTAGAGTCACCCAAGCCTCTGAAGTGGTCCAGCACGCCTATCATTTTGATATTGAGGACCACCACGACCGCGTGATCGCGGTCGGGTGCTTGCCGATGTTGGTCTCACCAACCATCCGCAACCTCAAGGTCACAAAATGTTAGTTGACGGCGGGGCGGCTTGAATCTGATCTCCTCCGCGGTGCTCCAGAAGCTTCAAATCCCTGACAGCGAGCTCGAAGACACTGGTACTTTCCAAGGGATTAATCCGGGAAGGAGCAAGCCGAAGGGGAAGATTACGTTGTCGGTGACATTTGGCAGCGAGCTGAACTTCAGGACTGAGAGGGTCACGTTTGACGTTGCCGATTTCCCATTGCCTTACAATGGGATACTTGGCCGTCCAGCACTCGCCAAGTTCATGGCAGCCTCTCACTACGCTTACAACCTACTGAAGATGCCAGGCCCGATAAGCGTCATCTCTGTCCACGACGACAAGAAGGATGCCCTTATCTGTGCCGACAAGATCTTCCGGGATGTAGCAGCCGCGACAGATTGCCAGACACTTGCCGCTGAAGCTCCCGGGGTGAAGAAGACCAAGTCCAAGTCCGACAAGGGCTCTGATGCTTACTCCGGCAAGCGCACCTCCTCGGAGTGCTGCGCTACCGTCGAGGACGCACCATCGAGCTCCACCGGCAAGTGCAAGAAGATGGTGGCTCCGCCGAAAACCAAGAAGGTGCCCGCCAAGGAGGACGGCACCGGTGGTACCTTCACCATCGGTGCCTCCCTCGACCCTAAATAGGAAGGCGCGCTTCGTTGCTTTCCTGGGCGAATGTCGGCGTGTTTGCATGGCAACCGTCGATATCCCCGTGTTCCTGTGAAAGTGATTGAGCACCGCCGCCGTTTGTCCTCATGCGTGGCCCGTCAAGCAAAAAGTCGAAGCAAGCAAAGGAGCGCCAAGAATTCATAGCCGAAGAGATCAAGAACCGGAAGCGGCAGGCCTTGTCGAGGAGTGCTCCATCCCACGTGGTTGGCCAATCTCGTAGTCGCGGCAAGAAGCAAATGGGAAATGGAGACTTTGTATTGACTTCACGGATGTTAATAAAGCTTGTCCCAAAGATCCATTTCCCTTGCCGCACATTGACCAGATTGTTGACTCCACGGCTGGATGTGATTTGCTTTCGTTTCTTGATGCATACTCAGGATACCATCAGATCTTCATGGCTGAAGAAGATGAGGAGAAGACCGCATTCATCACACCATGTGGCACATATTGTTTCATACGGATGCCTTTTGGTTTGAAGAATGCTGGTTCAACATTTGCAAGGGTAGTCCATGACGCTTTTGAGCCACAGATGCACGTAAATGTAGAAGCCTACATGGATGACATAGTGGTCAAAAGCAAGGACAAAGCAACTTCTGGTTCAAGATTTGGACGATACCTTTGCGAATCTGCATAAGATCAACCTCAAGCTCAACCCCGAGAAGTGCGTGTTTGGAGTCCCTTCCGGCAAGCTTCTCGGGTTCTTCGTGTCTCAGCGAGGGATTGAAGCTAATCCCGACAAGATCAAGGCCATTGAGCAGATTGAAGCACCAAAGCGCGTCAAGGATGTACGAAGGCTTGCCGGTTGCGTGGCTGCTCTCAGCAGGTTTATTTCTAGGTCTGCTGAGCGCGCCCTGCCATTTTTCAAGATTTTGAAAAAGGCAGGTCCAATGAAATGGACTCTCGAAGCGGAGGCTGCGCTGCAGGACTTGAAGAGATACATGTCCTCCACTCCAACACTTGTCGCACCTAGGCCACAAGAGAAGTTGCTGCTATATATAGCGGCAACCAATCAAGTGGTTAGTGCTGCGTTAGTGGCGGAGAGGGAGGCGGATGACGAGCCGACAACCGCGGCAAGCACATCCAGCGACAAGCGAGGGGCTTCACGACAAGCTCTGGTCCCGACAAGGATGAATCCGCGAGACACATGAACAGACATGTAAAAGTATGGTGCAGCGCCCGGTTTACTTTGTCGGTTCCCTCCTGCAGGGGGCTAGGTCAAGGTACTACGGTGTGCAAAATTGCTTTTCGGCCTCCTCATGGCCTCGAGAAAGCTGCGCCATTAATTCCAAGCACATGAGATCACAGTTGTCACTCGCTTTCCCCTGAAGAGGATACTGCAGAATCCAGAAGCGACGGGCAGGATTGTCGAGTGGGCACTGGAGCTGTCAAGCTTTGGTCTCAAGATTGAAAGCACATCAGCTATCCAAAGCAGAGCGTTGGCAGAATTCATAGCAGAATGGACGCCAACACCAGATGAAGAGATTCCGGAGACGAGCATCCCCGTCAAAGAAGCAGGCAAAGAGTGGCTGATGTACTTTGATGGTGCCTTCTCGCTGCAAGGCGCCGGTGCCGGCGTGCTGCTTATCACACCCACCGAAGAGCACCTCAAGTACGTCGTCCAGATGCACTTTCCCAAGGAGCAAGCGACAAACAATACCGCAGAGTATGAAGGTTTGCTTGCCGCCTCGTGGATCGCATGTGGACCTTGGGATCAAGAAGCTTATTGTCGTGGGAGACTACGCAACTCGTCGTCCGCCAAGTCAACAAAGATTACCAGAGTACGTTGATGGAAGCCTACGTTGATGAAGTGAGGAAGCTAGAAGAGCACTTTGACGGCCTGCAAATGGAACATGTTCCAAGAGCTCGTAATGATATTGCCGACGGCTCACAAAGTGCGCAAGCGCTTAAGTTACATGTGGAACTGTGGATTTTCGTGCTCAAGCTGAATCAGCCAACCGTAGCACCATCAAGCTGGACAAAGCAAGAAGAGGAAGTTGGCCTCTGGTGACTACTTTCGGCAGAGCTTCCCGGCCGTCGTTGCAAAGGTCCCCAAGATCAACACCAACAGTGCTGAGGAGCAGTCTGCTCCGACAGACTCCAGGGTTTGTTTCGTTGAAGCAGACGCTCCCGACAAGTCTTGCTCCGGCAAGCTTGTCGGGGACCATCAAGCTCCGGCAGGACCTCAGGTCCTTGCCGTGGAAGCTGGTGTTCCCGCAGCAGCAGATGCACCTTTAGTCCTTGTTGTCGAGCCACAAGCTCCAGCATGGGCGCAGCCGATTGTCCATTTCCTTTAGACAGGAGAACTTCCTGATGAGCAAGAAGAAGCGGAAAGAGTAGCCCGGCAGCCAAGTATGTACCAGTTTGTCGACAGCATACTGTACAGAAGAAGACTCAACGGTGTGAAATTGAAGTGTATTCCCAGGGAAGATGGACAGAAGCTGTTGGCAAAGATACACGGAGGCATATGTGGTCACCACATTGGCGAAGAGCACTTGCCGGCAAAGCTTTCCGGCAAGGTTTCTTCCGGCCGACAGCCCTCCGGGATGCAACTGCACAAGTAACCAAGTGTGAAGCGTGCAGTTCCATTCCAAACAAATACACCAGCCAGCTCAAGCTCTCCGGGCGATCCCTTTATCCCGGCCATTTTCGGTGCTGGGGCTCGACATCCTCGGCCCCTTCCCGAAGCTGTCGGGGCTTTGAGTACTTATGCGTCGCCATCGACAAGTTCACAAAGTGGCCGGAAGTGGAAGCAGTGAGGAAGGTGACGGCATAGTCAGCAGTCAAGTTCTTCAGGTCAATTGTTTGCCATTTCGGAATCCCTAACCGGATCATCACCGACAGCGGCACACAATTCACGAGTCGCACCTTCATGCAGTACGTCCAAGACCTTGGCGCCAATGTCTGCTTTGCTTCTGTTGCTCACCCGAGAAGCAACGGTCAAGCAGAGAGGGCAAACGCTGAAGTGCTGCGCGGGCTCAAGACCAGAACTTTTGACAGGCTGCACAAGTGCGGAAGAAACTAGATCGAGGAGCTGCCAGTGGTTCTTTGGTCAATCAGAACGACGCCAAATCGAGCCACTGGCCAGACACCCTTTGCTCTAGTCTATGGAGCAGAGGCAGTTCTCCCCACGGAACTCGTATACGGATCGCCTCGAGTACTCGCTTATGATGAGCTTGAGCAAGAGCAGCTGCGACAAGATGACGCTTGCTCCTCGAGGAGGATCGTCTTCGTGTCATTTGTCGCGAGCCGCTCGCTTCTGACAAGCTCTGCGTCGCTACCATAGCCGCAGGGTTAATGCCAGAAGTCTCGAGGAAGGCGACCTTGTTCTTCGGCGCGTTCAGTCCGCCAAGAATTCAAACAAGTTGACGCTGAAGTGGGAAGGCCCTTATCGGGTGAAACGAGTCACTAGGCCTGGCGCTGTCCGCCTTGAGACCGAAGATGGCATTCCGGTGAGCAACTCCTGGAACATTGAGCATCTTCGTAAGTTTACCCATAGGGCGCGGTTGCCGGAACCCGTTCCGGCAACCACCTTTTGTACAAGTCTTGCCGCAGTTCCATGTAATCCTTTGTACAAAGCCGGGCGCAGACCCCGTGCATCAGTAAAAGCTCATGCGTTGCGCACAACTTGTCAAGTTCATGCTTTCATCAATTTACTGCATGTTTTGGCTAACACTTTGTGCAGCAACCACACCCGGTAAGCAGAATCGAGCCGCTAGGCTCCATAACGATATTTCCTCTTCTTTTTCTTTTCTCAAAGAAAGGAAGGCTCCCTCGCGCACAAGTTAACCAGGGGGGAGGAGGAGATAATACTATGGACCAGGCACCGCTCGAGGAAGATTCACCTCATCGGGAAGCAAGAGACCGAAAAGCTAAGTTGCTAAGTTTCAACGATCAGTAATAAATTTTTAAAGTTATCTTCCTCGAACGACCGCGCTTTGTATGGAAAACTCATGCGCGGAGGAACCAAATCGTGACTGGTCGCGCCCTTACTTTGTTTCGAGTCCGCTCAACAACTTAAGTGAGCTGCGGCTAGTCTGCGACAAGGTTGCTTGTCGGTAGCGACCCCGCCAGCAGGCTGCTGAAGTTCCTTTTCGGCTCACGGCAAGGGTGCTGCACCGCAAGTTTCCACTGAAAGCGAGGGGCAATAACATACAAAGCCAAGAGTCGAGTAAATGAAGTAACATAGCAAATGTTGCCCAGAATAAAGTTATATTACAAAAATAACTTATTGTGGCACTGGCTAAATCGTTCTCAGAACTGAAATAACAGCGAAGAGGAGAGAAGAAGGGCGCGGCACCCAAGCCACAGCAAGCCAGAGTTGCGGGGCTGCGGCAAGCGAGTTGCCGGGGCTGCGGCAAGCCAGAGTTGCCGGGGCGCGGCAAGCCAGAGTTGCCGGGGCTGCGATATCGATAAGCCC
Organism: Aegilops bicornis; assembly: GCA_021605145.1. Lineage (NCBI taxonomy): Eukaryota > Viridiplantae > Streptophyta > Magnoliopsida > Poales > Poaceae > Aegilops > Aegilops bicornis. The sequence goes on along the minus strand of CM038675.1, from coordinate 393,059,790 downwards.
TTCGTCCTTTTCAAGCATCCCTTTTTCATTAAAACATTCTACTCGGATACAATCCGTGGGGAATGAAAAACATGAAAGAGAGGATTACAAGTTTTAAATGCGGATAAGGCCGAAGGCTTACAAATTAAAAAGATAAGATGCCCGTAATCCTTTTCCTGTCCCTCTTTCAGGAGGTAGGTCAAGGAGGCGAGAAGGGCAAAAGAAACGCCTAGGCGAGCTACAGTGCGAAGGCACCAAGGGAACATCCGGGAGCTCCCGAGGGCTTGACGGAGATGGCAGCGCCGAAGTGGGGCTCAAGAGGCGGGTGGCGGGGCGTCGGACGCTGTCGAGGGCACTACGCCCTCGTACTCCGACTTGACGGCCTTGTCGCCATCCCTCTTCCCCTTCCGCAGCCTCCCTACGCCAGTCGCCCAAGGAGACGACCCCGGGGAGTTCAAGGAGCCGGCGATGCGGATGATGGGGTCGCCGGTGACGCACGAAGCGGCGCCCGACATCTAATCGGGCCTGCTACCCTCGTCGTCGCTGTCGCTCTCCTCCTCGTCACTCTCGCTCGAGGGGGAATCTTCGTTGTCGGAGGAGCTATCCACGCAGCACTTCGCCCGAGTACCGAGATCCCCGAAGGCCTTAGCGGAGAGGAGATCACCCTCCATTAACTTAAAATGGAGGGTAGACCCGCCATCGGCTGTGGATGCGAGTGAACGTCTTCCACCCACGATCGAGATACATCACATTAGGGGCTGGGAATACAACACGGACTCGCATGCCGCTGATTCCTGACCCCTCATGTGCAGTCTCGATGTCTCGGCGGATCCGACACCATCGCGCTCGCGAACGGAGCTGGAAGCCGGAGGCGACGACGAGGCGCCCAGCGCAGCCTGACGAAGAACTCGCAAGGGTCGTCCCCTGTATGGACCGCCGCAGGGAGGGGAACCGCCGGCGGAAGCGGAGACGGCGCGCCGCCCCGTCCGCCTCTTCCCCGAGCGCCTCGACCTCGTCCACGACCTCGCCCCTCCCTCTTCCTCTTGTGGCTGGCTCTGCCGCCCCGGGCGTGGGGTTGGGAGGGGAGCGCCCTCGCCGCCACCGATGAAGAACCAAGGTTCCTTTTCTCCATGACGAATGAGAGAAAGGGGAGCAGAAACTGAGGAAAGGAGGAGATAGGAGAGTGCGGGCTTCTGCGCTCCCCTTCCGCTCTTTTTAAGGAAGCAAGGTGGGGGCTCGACCGCCCCGCTCGACAAATCAGGGCATAGGAAGAGCAGGGAATCGGGGCCGACCTGCTGCCTCTGCCAGAATGTGACCCAGTTTTCCACTTCCACCGTCCGCGACCCCAAGAGCATGGGAACCACGTGGCGGGGATGTAGAATCGAGGCGACGGGTGAAGTGACCCAAGACGCCGCCCACTTCCCCACGACGCCGCACTGACGCAGGCTGTTCACGGGGAACACGGCGGATCTGGAGTGGGTTTGGTTTGGACCCAGGCCGCAGCGTGCCTGCAGCCCTGTTTTGGGCCTGGCCCAACAGCGCTCGGCACCGTGTATGGCCCAGACCCGGGGGCTCCTGTCGGTGTACTAAAGCAGGGGTACCTTAGTACCCCGAACTTGTGCACGGGCAGTAGCAGCGTCCCCATGGCAAGCCTCACCGGGCGTCCGCCAAGACCCGCCGCAGCCTTTCAGAAGACAAGACCCCGGCAAGAGGAGCTTGCCGAGAAGGCCTCTCTAGGCACGAAGAAGGCCCCGGCAAGAGGAGCTTGCCGGGAAGGCCACTTGAGGCACGAAGGAAGCAAGGCCACGACAAGAGGAGCTTGCCGGGAAGGCTTGGTGAAGCGACAAGCTCCCAAGCGCGACAAGGATTCGGCCGCGGCAAGGCGCTTGCAGCGGCATGCAACCTCTCTCCGTGCCCGCTCCAGCTCACCCAGCGACGTGTCGCCATGGGACCGTTCCATGGGCGCGTGTCGAGCGGCTGTGCAGCCAGCGGAGAGCAGCGATAAGCGGCGCTGACAGGCTCGCCATCGTGGCGGCGGAGGCGCACTGACGGTCTCTGTTACACTATTTGGGCGACAATGACGGGCATTTATTGCTTTTGTCCCTTGCCGTCGAGTTAGGTATTTTGCAATCGCATACCTTTGTTCAAGTAGGTGTACCAACTCCTGTTTTTACATTTGTACCCCCGCCTATGTTGCCACCTGTCGGAGACCCCTTGAGCATGTAAAAGGAGGCCCGGGTGAAACGTAGAAAGGGTTCGCAAGGTTCGCGAGGTTCGCGAGGTTCGCAAGGTTCGGTTGGTTCGGTTCATTCGACCCACTCGAGACCAGATAGACTCACGCTAGGTTTTGTAGCTCTCATTGCTCCCTAGCAAGAACATAATAGATCAAACAAGCAGCAGTAGGAGTTTTATCTCTCCGGAGAGCTCTGAAGCTGGGTAAACTGCTCGTGTGCCTCGCCTCGATCCGCTCTTCGTGCGATCTCCGCCCCCTCCGAACCACAAGGGGCCTGGTCTGCCGGCCCCATAGGTGTTCGTGGTGCGATCAGCCTCCCGACATCTCTGGCGCGCCCGGTAGAAGCGTCGAGGCCGTGTGAATCTGATCGTGCGTTCAAACGAGCAGCTTCATCAACATCTTCCTCAACATGCCACCGAAGAAGAAGGCTTCGGCGGCAGCAGAGCCGTCCGCGTCGTACCCACCCTCACCGCAGCAAACGGGTGGTGGGGCGGACGCTGGCGGAGGAACGGGCGCCGACGAAGGTGTTCGCGACGTTGCCAAGTCCAAGGACAAGGCACCGCAAACCTCGGCGTCCGCGCATCCCCCGCGCCCATCTCAGGAGACGCGGGACCAACAACGTCATGGCGTTCCTGGCGCCATACGCTCGCTGGATCGAGACCCTCAAGACCAGCATGCGCGCCAACATGCCGGCACGAGTGAGATACGGTCGCCCGGACGGGCGCCGCTCCTTCTAACGTAGTTAGAAGTCCGGCGTGTCCGCTCCTCGCACCGTTCCCCAATGCCGCCCACTACTCCAGCGAAGCTCTGGCGAGCTCAGCTGCTCTCGACTACCCTCCGGCGGCCGACAAGGTCGACGAGTGGAGGGCCACTATCGAGCCTCATCGGCTTTGCTAACGGCGACGCCCAGCAACCAACCCCATCGTTGCCGGCGGGCGACAAGGCACGAGCCGGTGGCGGCGAGACTGCCGGAGGTGCAACCACCGTGCACTCTCCGCCAAGAAGGCCAAGATCGCCGACTCACCGGATCCACCTCGACGGCGACTCCCGCTGCGTCGCCGGATCCATGAGCTCGCCGCGATCAGCGCCAAGTTCTTCATGAGCAACAACAAGAGGACGCTCGAACTCGCATCGAGTGCCGAAGAGAAGCGCGACGTCAGTCCGACAAGCGCACTAGGCCTTCTGTTGACGTGCGCGCGCCGGAGGAGCCAGGCGACTTGCCGTACGTGGTAGGTTGCCCTGCGTTCACTCGTGAGCTACGGCAAGTCCAGTGGCCCAGCCAGAAAAACTTCAAACCAGACGTGCCGGAGAAGTATGATGGCAGGACGCACCCGTCGGAGTTCCTTAGCATCTACACCCGACAAAGAGACACCAGAATTCATCAGCAACTATGAGAAGATCAGAGATCACTGGCCCGCATTTGTGGCCCACAAGACATCGAAAAAGAGTAAGAAGATGTGGGCGACAAACAAGCAAAATGCTGCGAAGAAGAAGCTTCACCATCGCACGGGTCGTGGCTACCTCAAAGCCCGCCTAAGTGGGCCAAGGCTGAGAATGATCTGCTTGGTAAAGGGATCGAACCAGAGACAATGAACTGGCCAGACCGTTGCCGGACTTGGTTCTTCGGGGCTAGCGGAACCTTGGACCCTGTATCAGGGAAGTGCCTTTGGACGGATGGGCAAATGAAAATACCAGTCAAGAGGCTTCAGCACTATATCGATGCAGCGCAGCAAGGGACGTTCGTTCCAGACAGAGAGAACGACGAGCTCACAATGGCCCTTGGGAATCCTATGCACCCTGGATGGACACAAGGCACGCCAGGCTCCGTTCCGTGGAAGGCTGGTTTTCTGGACGCAGGTGGTTACAAATGCCAGGAGAGGAGGAAGAAAGTGCAGCGAACCCGAGCTGCAGGCGCTGCGCAAGGGTACAAGCGATAGAGGAACGAGAAGCAAATCACAGCAAACGAACTGCCGAAGCTTCCCCCGAAACTACCCCGCCATATCAGCGGAGAAGCAGCGTGGCTTCCACCGAGCTGCTTCAGCCGGAGCATGTCTTGACGGCTCCTGCTAGCTACCCCGTGGATGCTATCACGGAGTCTCAAAATTGCCACCTTATGACTCAATGGCAGAACTTAAAAGTCAAGGCGGCTGTCGGCTCTGTTCGACCTTCTGAACCCGGAGCAACTTTTCACCGTCGTCTGATTCCAGAAGGATATGCTAGGGTGACGGTGGATGAAATAACGGAGGGATTTGAGGACCTCCAGCTTGACCACCCTACCGGTGAAGAGGAGACTCGGCTGGGTTCTGCTCTGAAGACTCCATGCCTATGGCGGAAGGAGTTCATCAACCTTCCGAACTGGACGCCTCCTCCTCCTCCTCTGGCGAGTCAGGGCACTCCGCCTCCTCCACCACCTCCTCCTCCGGCGAGTGACGATCAGGGCACTCAGCCTCCTTCTCCGGTGCATGGCGGCACTCCGCCTCCTTCTCCGCCTGCGTCGGCACGCCCGAGCAGCCAGCAGCCTCCTCCTTCTCCGCCTCGCCAGCAAGGGCGGAAGAGACCCGTCGCCGCGTCCTTCTCCTCCGCCTCGTAAGCAAGCACGAAAGAAGACAGCCGCAGTCGCTCCGTCTGCTCCAGCGTCTAGCAGTACAGCCAGAGGCGGGAGGCAATACAGATACGGTCCACCTCTCAAGCCTCTAGAGAAATTACCGTACGAGAGGACCAAGGAGGAAAACACGAAGATCGTGCAGATCGAAGTGAAGGACTTCTTTGAAGGGTTGAAAGCAAAGAGACATCCACCTCCGGAGGAGAAGGTAGATCCGGTGAAAGCAAAGCGCACTATCGATGCCCTGAGGAAACCACCAAAGTCTCTGCGGAAAACCAACTATGAGCGCATTACTGAAAAGGCATATCTCGAAGCGGAGTGGTCGGGAAGTACTGTCAGTGATCAAAGGTTAAAAGAATGAGCAGCTGGGAAAAAAATTGCCCAGCTCGGCGAACAAGCAAAGCAATCGTGCCCCCCACTCAATGTGTCTAGCGACATCGTCGCTAATGCTCCGGGGACGGTGCCCGATTATAGCAATCTTGGAGATTACACCTTTGACGATGTACATTTTGATTTCTTGGAGGCAGACGAACACAGAATCTAGTACGGAAGCCTCTCGTCAGAGATGAAAAATCTCTAACAACGATGATGCGAAGATTCCATAATTGGTACATGAAAACCTGCAGAGAGTCTGGGGGACGAATACCTTGTATCTAAGAATTAAAGAGGAGCACGACCTCGTTGGAACTGATCTGTTGCCTGTTCCATTTGAGGAGTTCTTCGAGTTCTTCAATCAAAAGGCCCTCGATAAATTAACGGTCTTTTGCTACTGTCTGTAAGTACTATTTCTGTCATTAAGTCTCTATATATAGCCCAGCTCTTTCATTGCATGTATTTATAATTAATTATCCTCACTATATTATGCAGATTGAAGATCGCCGAAAGTGCAGAAAACAAGAAATGTATGATATTGGGTTCATTAACACAAATATCATAGATGAATTTCTGGTTACAAAGGACGCAGAAGAGGCCGAGGCCTACTTGCTACAATCATTGATCAAAAATCAAAACAAAGATTTAATACTCTTTCCTTACAATTCGAGTGAGTGTTACTGTCGTGTGCATTTTCGGTTTCCCTTATTACTCGAGCGAGGTTATAGTAATGTAATTGATGAGTTATGCATGGTGTGCAGCTTCCACTATGTTCTTCTGGAGATTAAGCTTGAGCGGGGACTAGTAACCATCTTAGACTCGAGACGAAAAGATCCCGAAACGTATGCGGACATGACTAAAATGCTCAACAAGTAAGTTCAATCGATCATTATCGCAACATATCGACATCTTTTTATTCATTTCCTGATATCTCAAGTAATAATAATTATTTTCTTTGTCTTGCAGGGTTTGGAAACAGTTCACATGAAGCTCGGGACTGCCGGAAGGAGCTGCAATATACATACCGAAAGTAAGTACTACTAGCTAGCTAGTTATGCGCATCTCCCATTGATTCTATAGCTATACTTTCATCAATGCCATTTATAATGCTTCATTATCAGTTTGATTGACCTCTATTTCTCGTAAAAGTGCTTGTGGCAGGAACAAGGGAATAATTACTGTGGATACTACATGTGCGAGTTCATCTACAACGCAACTTTGAAAAATAAGCGGGGCTACTCTAAAAGACAATATGAAGTGCGTAAGCAATAATATTCACAATTTCATTTTATTACACCATCATTTCTGTTGAGTTTCATTCATATATATCTATTAACCCCCTTCTTCAAATTAGACGTGGCAGATGCGGAATGAACTCCTACCACAAGATCACATGAAAGCAATTCAAGAGGAATTGGCGGGATTCTTTCTTGACCACGTCATCAATAAAGCCGGAGAATACCATGTGGAAGTTGATTTCAAATGCTAGGGGATTGTAAGAGATCTTACATATTGTATATGTATGTAGCCAGTAGCATCGGATAGATAATACGAAAACTTGTTGTTCGACTAATCTCTCGGAGAAGGACAGGTCGATCGATCACTTCTCTCGGTATGCATGACGAACTTCTGTACTAAATGGTTTCCTTCATTTTCTTACTAGCTAGCGTGTCGAGGGCCTCTCTATGTATAGTACGTAGCGTCGACCAAGCACGGACATAAGAGAGGACACTTCTCTCTATTAATAAGCTAGCTAACACAATATATGAAACACCTAAATTAACCCCCCAAACCCCCAACCCCCTTCAAAAAACAAAAACCCAGCCTGAAATGTTGGCGTGGATGCCTTTTGGTCCCGGTTGGTGCCACCAACCGGGACCAAAGGCCCTCCCGCCTGGGCTCAAGACCGCCACGTGGAGGCCCATCTCTCCCGGTTCGTGTTAGAACCGGTACTAAAGGTCTAGGGCATTAGTAACGACCCTTTAGTCCCGGTTCAAGAACCGGGACAAAAGGCCCTAACCAACCGGGACGAATGGGGGTTTTTCTACTAGTGATGTGAGAATTTCTCCTTTTTTGTATTCTCCACACAACCCCCATCATTATATTCTATTCCACCCATAGTGCTATATCCATGGCTCACGCTCATGTATTGCGTGAAAGTTGAAAAAAGTTTGAGATTACTAAAGTATGAAACAATTGCTTGGCTTGTCATCGGGGTTGTGCATGATGAGAGCATTCTTTTGTGAAGAAAATGGAGCATGACCAACCTATATGATTTTGTAGGGATGAACTTTCTTTGGCCATGTTATTTTGAGAAGACATAATTGCTTAGTTAGTATGCTTGAAATATTATTATTTTTATGTCAACATTAAACTTTTATCTTGAATCTTCCGGATCTGAACATTCATGCCACAATAAAGAAAATTACATTGAAGAATACGCTAGGTAGCATTCCACATCAATAATTCTGTTTTTATCATTTACATACTCGAGGACGAGCAGGAATTAAGCTTGGGGATGCTTGATACGTCTCCAACGTATCTATAAGTTTTGATTGCTCCATGCTATTATATATTCTGTTTTGCATGTTTAATGGGCTTTATTATACACTTTTATATTATTTTTTGGACTAACCTATTAACCCAAGGCCCAGTGCAAATTGCTGTTTTTTGCCTATTTCAGTGTTTCGCAGAAAAAGAATATCAAACGGAGTCCAAACGGAATGAAACCTTCGGGAGCTTGATTTTTGGAACAAACGTGATCCAGAGGACTTGGAGTGGATGTCAAGCAATAAATGAGGAAGCCACGAGGTAGGGGGCGCACCTACCCCCCCCCCCCTGGGCGCGCCCTCCACCCCCGTGGGCCCCTCGTGGCTCCATTAAACTACTTCTTCCTCCTATATATACCTACGTACCCCGAAACCATCGAGGAGCACCACGAAAACCTAATTCCACCGCCGCAACCTTCTGTACCCGTGAGATCCCATCTTGGGGCCTTTTCCGGCGCTCTGCCGGAGGGGGCATCGATCATGGAGGGCTTCTACATCAACACCATAGCCTCTCTGATGATGTGTGAGTAATTTACCACAAACCTTCGGGTCCATAGTTATTAGCTATATGGCTTCTTCTCTCTCTTTGGATCTCAATACAAAGTACTCCTTGATCTTCTTGGAGATCTATTTGATGTAACTCTTTTTGCGGTGTGTTTGTCGAGATTCGATGAATTGTGGGTTTATGATCAAGATTATCTATGAACAATATTTGAATCTTCTCTGAATTCTTTTATGTATGATTTGTTATCTTTGCAAGTCTCTTCAAATTATCAGTTTGGTTTGGCCTACTAGATTGATCTTTCTTGCAATGGGAGAAGTGCTTAGCTTTGGGTCCAATCATGAGGTGCTCGATCCCAGTGACAGAAGGGGAAACGACACGTATTGTATTGTTGCCATCGAGGATAAAAAGATGGGGTTTATATCATATTGCTTGAGTTTATCCCTCTACATCATGTCATCTTGCCTAATGCGTTACTCTGTTCTTATGAACTTAATACTCTAGATGCATCTGGATAGCGGTTGATGTGTGGAGTAATAGTAGTAGATGCAGGCAGGAGTCGGTCTACTTGTCACGGACGTGATGCCTATATACATGATCATGCCTAAATATTCTCATAACTATGCTCAATTCTATCAATTGCTCGACAATAATTTGTTCACCCACCGTAATACTTATGCTCTTGAGAGAAGCCACTAGTGAAACCTATGGCCCCCGGGTCTATTCTCTATCATATTAATCTATCGTTATTTCTACTACCGTTTGTTTTGCTTTCTTTACTTTTAGTATTTATCATAAAAATACCAAAAATATTATCTTATCATCTCTATAAGATCTCACTTTTGCAAGTGGCCGTGAAGGGATTGACAACCCCTTTATCGTGTTGGTTGCAAGGTTCTTATTTGTTTAAGTAGGTACGTGGGACTTGCGTGTGGTCTCCTACTGGATTGATACCTTGGTTCTCAAAAACTGAGGGAAATACTTGCGCTACTTTATTGCATCACCATTTCCTCTTCAAGGGAAAACCAACGCAGTGCTCAAGAGATAATCATGAGAGAATGACAGGAGTCGGTGTACTTGTCACGGAAGTGATGCCTATATACATGATCATGCCTAGATATCCTCATAACTATGCTCAATTCTATCAACTCGACAGTAATTTGTTCACCCACCGTAATACTTATGCTCTTGAGAGAAGCCACTAGTGAAACCTTTGGCCCCCGGGTCTATTCTCTATCATAATAATCTATAGTTATTTCTATTACCGTTTGTTTTGCTTTCGTTACTTTTAGTCTTTATTATAAAAATACCAAAAATATTATCTTATCATCTCTATCAGATCTCACTTTTGCAAGTGGTCGTGAAGGGATTGACAACCCCTTTATCGCGTTGGTTGCAAGGTTCTTATTTGTTTGTGTAGGTACGTGGGACTTGCGTGTGGTCTCCTACTGGATTGATACCTTGGTTCTCAAAAACTGAGGGAAATACTTACCTACTTTACTGCATCACCCTTTCCTCTTAAAGGGAAAACCAACGCAGTGCTCAAGAGGTAGCAGACTACATTAAATCCATAGAAAACTTAGCAATTAGTAATATATATACAATGGCCAAACAAACCCTGAACAGTTTCAAATTTCAGCCCGACACTCCTGTTATTCTATGTTGCCTGTAGAAAACAAAGTTCAAGGCGAGAAGAGGCAATGATTATTGTTTCGCCCACAAGAGGGGCATGTTTCTCTACCGGAACCACGAGGGTTGCGACAGGCTCCGGTTTGTAAAAGGCTTGTAATATAGCTTCGCCCAAATTGGACAATTATATGTACCATGTAGTGACACCATGCCAAGTTTCATGATTTCCTTGTGAGTTTTGGATTTACAGACATTTAAAAAACCGAGATTCACAATGTTTGTGGCCAAGCCAGGACGGCGAGACGGTTGAATTCATTCCCATTCGTTCCATGGGACCTAAACATGCCCCCCGAGGAAACATGTACGTTCTTTCTAGCCATTTTGGTGCACTGGAGCATGTATTTGTAGTTCGGATTTGGATGATGGACATTAAATGCCTAGAAAACTCAATTAATGAATAAAAATGGTCAAAGGAATCCTGAATAATTTCAAAGTTTAGCGCGAATATCTAGTTGTTCCGTGTCGCGTGTAGAAGAAAATACAAGGCTAGAAGAGGGTGTGATTATCGTTTGGCCCACAAGGGGACATGTTTCCCTATCAAAACCACGAGGGTTCTTGCGACATGCTCCGGTTTGTAAGAGGTTTGTAATAAATCTTGGCCCAAATTGGCAATGTTTTTACCACGACATATATGTGCCATGACGTGACATTATGCCACCTTTGATGACTTTCTGGTGAGTTTAGGATTTATGGGGACTTAAAAACCGAGATTCGAAATGTTTGAGGACGAGCCAGGACACCGGTACGATTGTAATTCGTTCCCATTCCTCGCATGAGACCAGAACATGCACCCAAGGACACATGTATAATTTTTCTAGCCATTTTGGTGAACTGGAGCATGTATTTGTAGTTTAGATTTGAATTATGCATTAAATGCCTAGGAAACTCAATTAGTGTATAAAAAGGCCAAACGAACCCTGAATAAGTTTAAATTTCAGCACGGATATCCTGTCGTTCCATGTTGCCCGTGGAAGAAAATACAAGGAGAATAGAGGCAGTGATTACGTTTCGCCAACAAGGGGAACACGTTTCCCTATCAAAACCACTAGGCTTCTTTGAGAGAAGCTCCAGTTTTTGTAAGAGGTTTGTAATAAAGCTTGGCCCAAATTGGACAATGTTTTTACCATGACATATCTGTGTCATGACGTGACACCATGCCACCTTTGATGACTTTCTGGTGAGTTTAGGATTTATGGGGACTTAAAAACCGAGATTCGAAATGTTTGAGGACGAGCCATGACACCGGTACGGTTGGGACCTAAACATGCACCCAAGGACACATGTATAATTTTTCTAGCCATTTTGGTGAACTGGAGCATGTATTTGTAGTTCAGATTTGAATTATGGACATTAAATGCCTAGGAAACTCAATTAGTGTATAAAAAGGCCAAACGAGCCATGAATAAGTTTAAATTTCAGCACAGATATCCTGTCGTTCGATGTTGCCCGTAGAAGAAAATACAAGGCGAAAAGAGGTCATGAATACATTTCGCCCACAAGGGGGACACGTTTCCCTATCAGAACCACGAGGCTTCTTTGAGAGGAGCTCCGGGTTGTAAGAGGCTTGTAATAAAACTTGCGCCACAATGGAAGAAAAAAATTCCTCGACATATAAGTGCGATGTCATGACACCATGGCAGGTTTCACGATTTTCAGCTTAGTTTTGGATTTACGGGGATTAAAAAACCGAGATTCTTCTCACGAAATGTTTTCAAAATAGCACACGGTTCACTCATGAAAGCCGATATTCATTGAAAACTTCGTGGAAGCCATATTTTAAAGTTTCATAAAAAACTGAAAAATATGTGGGATGTTAAGAAGGTGATGTTTTATTGCGACACAAAATTTCAAGTTGAAAAACATTACCAGATGTAAACTATGAAAAAGACAAATTCTGCCCTGAATAGTGACATTACTATTCGGCACTATTCAACACTGAAAAAGACAAAAAAAATTGAAACATCATCCTCTTAACACCCCGCATTATGTTATCGAGCAGATGCCTTGTTTATATGTATTTGGTTCTTAGTTTGGTTGCAGTCAGTATTTTTCCAGTTATCAAGCAGATGCCTTGTTTATCTGTATTTGGTTGTTAGGTTGCTATTATTAGCATTTTTCCAGTTATCAAGAAGATGCCTTGTTTATCTGTATTTGGTTGCTAGGTTGTTTTTTTAGCATTTGTCCTGTTATCAAGCAGATGCCTTGTTTATCTTTATCTGCTTGTTAGGTTGGTTGTAGTGAGCATTTCTCCAGTTTTCAAGCATATGCCTTGTTTATATGTATTTGCTTGTTAGGTTGGTTGCAGTGAGACTCTGTCTAGTTTTCAATGGCTATATTTGGTTGTTATACTGGTCATTTATGCCTTGTTTATTTCAGTCATTCACAATGTGTTGTTCATTATGTGCAAGTCGGAACTGTGCCGCTCGACTACATCAATACCGGTTTGAACGGCTATATTTGGTTCCATTTATTCCTGGTGTAGTTAACACATGCCCTTTATTTTAGTTTTACACATTTATCCAGTGTGATGTATAAGCATGACCTACATTCTATTCATTTTCAACAATACCAGTTTGAATTGCAATATTTGATGGTTTTTAAGCCTGCTGTCGGTAGCATTGCCTTCCATTTTATATCTGCTTTAACAGCATGCTGAAACCAACACATTCAAGCTATCATTTTGAGATGATGTTGTTTACCTTTTCTATATTTGTTTGATGTTAAGATTGCTATACTTATCATGCCTTTCCACTACTTATGCAGGACAATAACGGGAGTGGCCACCATTCTCCGCCGAGGTTAGCTTCATCCCTCGGCTTGTACTCCCCCGTCGTTCCATAATGTAGTGCATATAGATCCAGGCCTGGACACTAGTTAGCTTCTAATATTGACTTGTTTCTTTTAGGTACATATGCCCTTGGCAAGGATCCACGCATCGACCCTTTTTGCGTATGGGTAATGAGATATTGATGAACAAGCATCAAGTGAGGAAACTGATAAGGATTATTAGCAAAAATATACGAATGGTGGCAAGAAAATTATTTTTTTATGCTCTATCCAACACAAGAGTGAGCTATAGGATGGTAACTACAAACTTTGCAGCCTTCTCTTTTTACTGCCCATAATGAGTTGTTAGACAACAATGTCTGAATCTTTTTCGTTCCCAGTGGTTCCGAAGCAGTTCACTCAAGATTACCTCGCAAAGTACATGATTGGTGGACACGCAATGAAGGTTAAAGTATTTCATCCAGACTACAATGGCATCGAGAAGTCCTAATGAAGACAATGAAGGATGGACGGGCAGCCATCACAAGGGGTTAGCCTAGAGTCGTGTGCGCATTACACACGGAGGAGGGCACAATATGGGCATTCCGCTTCACCTTCTCCAGCAACCAGAATGTCTTTCGCCTCTCTCTTTACAGTCTTTAGTACAACTGTGGTTCATCATTCTTTACTTGGTGATTCTGTAGTTCTTCAGTATATGTACTTGTGCATCGAATTATGGATTCGTGGTAGAACCTATATTTGTAATAAACATGGTTGGATATGAAATAAGTGATTGCCTACTTTCAAATTCAAAACATGTGATTTTTAAATTAGGGATTAATTGGATTAATTAGGGATTAATTAGGGATTACACTGCACATGGTTTGTGAAAGCGAAACGTCTGCGATATACGTGGAGATCAGAAACATTTCTAGTATCTAATACGTGTGCGGTCAATCTCCACTGCACACACGACTTTCTCTTGAAAACTATTTGCGTTAGGACACCTTGCGCAAAAGTTTATCACATAAAAAGTGTGTGTGATGGACAACCTTTGCCACACAGTTTCTTCTACGCACCGTGTGTGATGCATTCAATAACGCAAACGATAAAATTATTAATATCGTGTGCAATGGAAACGCTATTACAAACGATTTAGCGGGAAAATTGCGTGTGATGTACCCGTGAATGGAAACGTTTTCCTTGGAGCGACTGTGTGGGATGTACATACGAACGAAAACGTGTAGCGGGACGACTGTGTGGGATGTACTTGCGACCGGAAACAATTTCACCATATAATTGTATATTTTTTTAGCTCTACTGTAAGTATTTCCGTATTTGAGCGCTCGCCAGTCGCACACGACCTCATTTTGCCGAGTGTGTGTGCCAGGTGGGCATATCCCCAACGGTTTCTGGGTCGTGTGGGAAGGACCCCCCCCCCCTATCGCCCACACTCACTTGGTGACGGTTCCAAATGTCGTCGCGGAAAGGGGATAAACACCGTTTGTTTAGGATCGACGCGTACCAGTGACACGACATAAGGAAAAGTATAAGTAGAAAATTTTATTAGAGATTGACAAACATAGCATTGGTCAGTGATGCAATTCATGAAACAATTAATAAGGGAAGAGAAGATTCACATATAAATACACTATCCTAAAAATCATTTGTGATTGTGAGCCCCCATCAAAATATTATATGCCAAAATTGTTGACGTTGGACAAGGAAGACAACGTAATGATTTATGTTTGTTCATATTCACATAGAAGTTATATTGTCATAGATCCTTCAACATGTGGTGCTTGCCCCTATCTTTGCTAGCCAAAAATTCTGCACTAAGTAGAGATGCTACTTGTGCATCCAAAAACCCTTAAACCCAAATCTTATTTTCAAGAGTCCACCATGCCTACCTAGGGTTTGAGCAAGATCCCTCAAGTAAGTTGTCATCGGTGCAATAAGGCAATAAAAATTGCTTCTACAAGTGTGAGATCATTTAGTGTAAGAGAAAATTGAGCGTTGTGCGAACTTGTGATGGTGAAGAATAAAAGCGACAAACTGCATAATAAAGGTTGCTATCACAAGGGGCAATACAACGTGACTTTCTTTTGCACTAAGGGGTTGAGCATACAAAAAAATAAGCGCATGGCAACCTCTGCTTCCCTCTACGAAGGGCCTATCTTTTACTTTTATGTATTTACTTTTATGCAAGAGTCAAAGTTTCTTCTCTTTACTCCGTTTTATTTTTTCTCCTTTGGCAAGCATCATGTGGTGAGGAAAGATCTAGGCACATATGTCCAATTGAATATGGGTGGCATGAGTTATTATTGTTGACATCACCCTTGAGGTGAATACGTTGGGAGGCAAAACTATAAGCCCCCATCTTTCTATGTGTCCGGTTGAAACGTTTTGCTCATGTATATGCGGTGAGTGTTAGAAATCATAGAACACTATATGATGGTTGAGTATGTTGACTTGCCGAAAGGCTCCGATACATGACCCTTCCTGAAAAGATGATGAATTGTAGTTGCAAAGTTGACTGACAACATAGTTTGTTGGTTTCTAATAGAGTTTATGCTTTATACTTCAATTGTGTGATGAATTGTCACTTATTCATGGGAAGTCTATGATAAAAGTCTTATGTTTAAATTTGTTGCTGTCATAATAATCTACATGATGCTTCTATGTCCGTATTTTATTTTTATCGATACATCTCTCTCTAAGCATGTGGACATGTTTTTTGATTTCGGTTTTCGCTTGAGGACAAGCGAGGTCTAAGCTTGGGGGAGTTGATACGTCCATTTTGCATCATGTTTTCCTACTGTTATTTATGATGATTTTATGCATAATAGTGCTTTTTGGAGTAATTCTAATGCCTTTTTCTCTCATAATATGCAAGGTACACACAAAGAGGGAGAATTCTGGCAGTTGGAAATCTGGACCTGGAAAAGCCACGTCAGGCCACCTATTCTGCACAACTCCAAACAAGCTGAAACTTTACGGAGATTTTTTATGGAATATTTTAGGAATATTGGAGCCAATAAGTACCAAAGGGGGCCCACCAGGTGGGCACAACCCACCTGGGCGCACCTGGGCTCCCTGGTGCGCCCTGGTGGGTTGTGCTCACCTAGGCCCACCTCCAGTGCCCATCTTCTGGTATATAAGTCATTTTGACCTAGAAAAAAAATAAGGAGAGCACTTTTGGGATGGAGCGCCGCCATTTCGAGGCGAAACTTGGGCAGGAGCACTTTTGCCCTCGGCAGAGCAATTCCGCCGGGGGAACTTCCCTCCCGGAGGGGGAAATCATCGTCATCATCATCACCAACAACTGTCCCATCTTGGGGAGGGCAATCTCCATCAACATCTTCAACAGCACCATCTCATCTCAAACCCTAGTTCATCATTTGTGTTCAATCTTTGTACCAGAACTATGGATTGGTGCTTGTGGGTGACTAGTAGTGTTGATTACATCTTGTAGTTGATTACTATATGGTTTATTTGGTGGAAGATTATATGTTCAGATCCAATATGCTATTTAATACCCCTACGATCTTGAGCATGATTATCATTTGTGAGTAGTTACTTATGTTCTTGAGGTCACGGGAGAAATCATGTTGCAAGTAATCATGTGAACTTGATATGTGTTCGATATTTTGATAGTATGTATGTTGTGATTCCCTTAGTGGTGTCATGTGAACATCGACCACATGACACTTCACCATATTTGGGCCTAAGGGAATGCATTGTCGAGTAGTTATTAGATGATGGGTTGCGAGAGTGACAGAAGCTTAAACCCTAGTTTATGCGGTATTCCGTAAGGGACCGATTGGATCCAAAAGTTTTAATGCTATGGTTAGGATTTATTCTTAATACTTTTCTCGTAGTTGCGGATGCTTGCGAGGGGGTTAATCATAAGTATGAGGTTTTTTCAAGTAAGAACAACACCTAAGCACCGGTCCACCCACATATCAAATTATCAAAGTAGCAAACACAAATTGAATCAACATGGTGAAAGTGACTAGATGAAATTCCCGTGTACCCTCAAGAACGCTTTGCTTACTATAAGAGACCGTTTTGGCCTATCCTTTGCCTCAAAACGATTGGGCTACCTTGCTGCACTTTTGTTACTATTATCGTTACTTGCTCGTTACAAATTATCTTGCTATCAAACTACTCTGTTACTTACAATTTCAGCACTTGCAGACATCACCTTGTTGAAAACCACTTGTCATTTCCTTCTGCTCCTCCTTGGGTTCGACACTCTTACTTATCGAAAAGAGCTACAATTGATTGATCCCCTATACTTGTGGGTCATCATATACCAAGTTGTTGTGTGTTGCCAGAAGACTTGGTCTCTGGGCTGGCAATTCAACGTAAACCGGTTGCACTGAGCCGGGGTGCCACAATCTATGTAATCTCCGTAATAGCCTCGTGTTACTTGCTTGCTTATTTATTTCATTGTACTCTCAATTATTTATTTGCTTATAGTCACTACAGTTCTTTTTCCTCGGTTTGCTAGTGGCCGAAATAACCATGGGCCACCTACGGACCATGGTATCCATGGGCATGCTACCTGTCATAGTGTCCGTGGGCCTCCTATGAGTTGTAGTATCCATGGGCCACACATGGGTTGTACTATTCGTGGGCCAAAATCGGACCGCGATATGGGTTGTAAATGGGCTAAAATCAGAACAGTTTGTTTATTGGCCCAGGCCATTAACAGGGAGGAAGACATCACAGCTTAATTCTATCGACGCACATAACGAGTAGTTAATGGGTCGGAATACATGACGGGATGAAAGCGGTCCAATCATTTTAACGGGTCACAAATGAACCGAATGTAACCACAAGCTGAATTTGGCCCAGTAGCAGAACAGGCTACTAATGGATCGTAAGTAATCGAGGGCCAGAAATGAGCCCAAGAATTTATGGGCCCTTAGAAGGCCGAAAGATAACACAAGCTGAAAACGGCCCAACTGAATCATGGGCCCTTAATGGGCTGAGAGTCATTTATTGTTCTTTCTGGGCCAGTGTCACCACAAGAAGTTAAAGGGCCCAGAGATACAAAAGGCCTCATATGGGCCGAAAGACATCACGGTCCATACATGGGCCCAAAGTTTCAACGGACTGGAATCATATTGGACGACCCTCGTGATGCTACTACGCTGAATTCGGAAAGGCTAAAACGGGTCGTGAGTACCCGGGCCGTAAATGGGCTATATGTGAACAGGACGTTAATAGGTTTTCCATGGGCCGGCCCGCTAACTTTTGACCAAGTCAAGTGGGCCGGTCTTTTTAACCTAAATGGGCCACTATTGGGCCATGCCACGTGTCACTGTTCCATAGGCGTGTCTCGTCCATTGGATGAATGACATTTGTCGCAACGTAGAGCTGACACGTGGTTTCGTTGGTGAATGAGAAAAGGACAAATGAAAAATCATCATTAGTCAGGCCTATTAACGGGTATCGAGTCCAAAACCGGCACCCGATAGCTTAATGGCGACCCATTACGGTGGCTGCCACATGTCGGTTACCATTGATGAAATCACTTCCATGACACACCATTTATCGTCATGGAAGTGGATACTTCTGTGATGATTTGAGTACTGTCATGGAATACTTATACAATAGCACATGTATGACTATCTTGATTATGTCATAAAATCAACACGAATGTACATGCGTGAAAGAAAATGTGACCTACTGTGACAAAGGCGTATTATATCACAGAAGTGTTTTTCTTGTAGGGGAGTCTCCAACCTCCAAGAGTAGCAAGATCAAGGGAAAATGCTCAAGACTTCCTCAAATCACGAATTCCTTTGGTCACAAGAGGGAGAGGGAGTGGATCTATCACTTGATTGGAAAATCTCTCAATAACTCTCACAAACGCTTCCAGATCTAAGATTTGGTGTGGAAGAGTGAGAAGGAACACTTCTAGGGTTTTTGGTTGCTTCTGACAGAGGTGGTCAACCCTCTCCCAGAGTGGGAGAGGTGTATATATAGCACAAGCCCAAATATGGCGTTGGGAAAAATCTGTGCACTTAAGTACTGGACGTCTGGTGGATTGACGGGCATTCGTTGGCTAACCAAGCACCAGACATCCAGTGCCTATAGAGTGTGGGACATGCAGGTTAGAAGGTAAACATGGCTAAGTACCCAAAGTACAAGACATCCAGTGCTGACCAGATGTCCAATGCCACAAGGAGACCGAACATCTCGCAAGAACCAAAAGTCCATTATTATCTGAGCAAATTGGTACTAGATAGAAGTGCCCAATTTCCGACGAGGGCTGACATTCGTTAGATTCAGCTCTGGATAGGTTTACAGGATAGGAACCGGACATCCAGTGGCATAAGAGCAATTGGACGTCTGGTGAATAACAAACATCCACTAATTTAGTGTAAAAGCTTCTGTAGCGGTGCCTTCGAATTTCCAGTGGGCACAGGACATTCGGTACATACAGTAGGACCAGACATCCGGTAGAGACCAGATATCCAGTGAGCTAGTGTAAATAGCACTACTACATAGAGACCCTATTTGTGTATTTTGTGAACATGATTACTAGGACACTTATGTACATGTGTAAGTGATTGTGATGATGTGACTAGAGGATATTTGCAAGAGAATAGATGAGCTTGAGCAAATCTTTCTAGGACCCCATTGATCCCCTCTTAATAGTGCGAGATTCCTATACTCAAGAACAAACCAAAAAGCCAGCCTATTTATCTTTGTTTCTTCGTTATTGAGCAATACCAAAATATGTGGGTCCATGATCCACACACATATTATTCCACGGCGACTAAAACATGTGATGTACTTGACAAACACGATTAGTTCCCTATATGTGTATTTTCATCAACATCAAAACATGATTAAGGGCATGATTGCACTTTCACCGACGCAGCCATGGACACAATGCTACAAGAGCTAGGCGATACTGCTGTGAACGACTTCCACGGTGGGACGCAGCGCGACGAGCTAAGATGCAAGATGATGCAAAGTGGTGGTGGCATTGCTGTTATTTGGCGGAATCTCTCGCCAGAGCCCGCCGCCCTTGGTGTCTGCTTTTTGTTGAAAGTAATCAAGAGACAGATCGAGAGAGACATTCAACTATATTCTTTATTAATGATTGGCAAGCTATTATGAGAACAGTCGCCTAATAGGGATGCGATGGTTTGTGAAGGCATCGTCGTAGGAACCGTCGCCATACGTGATGGTTAGGGAGCGGGGATTATCCCCTATAACCGCAAGGGTTATATTTCAACACTCCCCCTAATCACCGGTTGATTGCATTATAGTTCATCATCTAACAAAGTCTCCTCCAAAAATCCTATGGGAAAAATATGAGGAGTAGTGTTTAATATGTTGCCAAAACTCCTTCAAACCCAGTGGGAAAATAAGGAGAAAATAATGCAACATATAATGGTTATTGCCTCTTTCAACTCAATATGAAGTATATTCATAGAATTTGGAGGACAATAAATATGTCGTATGTACTTTCCCAAAAACCCCAGTGGGAAAATAGAAAGTATGGCATATGATCTTGTGTTGTAATTACCTCATTAAAAACCTTTATGAGAACCTGTAAAGTAAACTCATAAAGGGAAAAGGAGTATAATATGATGCTTTGAACATGAACAATTCAGGAAGATACTCCCCCTGATTCTTGCAAATTTCGAAGCCATCACATACCAATTCCATTAACATATTTCTGGAATGTAGAAGTTGGTAGAGACTTGGTGAACAAATGAGTGACATGATTTGACTTTCAAGATATGTAATATATCGATATTTCTTATTATGTAACATGTTTGCATCCGAACAACACAAGCAACATTACCTTTGAGATAATGGTTGGTGGATGTAGCCACGAGGTCTGTTTTCAAGACTCTCATGATATGGCTACCACACCTAGCAGGAACACAAAACTTGTCTACGATCTGACATAGTGGGATCTGATCGGTGTATCCAATGATATTGGTATCAAAAGATTTCTCTGGAAATGAAAGATTAGGACAAGATGTTTGATGCATTGGAGATATCGAAAGATATTCTTGAGTCTCACCAATTGTGTTTGGTGGATCCAATGCATGCACAGTGATATGGAACCTTAGGTCCCAACACCTTATTTCCATCTCCTCATGGTCTAGATGAATCTTTCTCTATGTTTAGAGAACAAATAGCCATGGAAACTACGGATGGGTAAGACTTGTCCATAATCAATTTCTCCAATATTCTAGATATAGACAACATGGTGTACCATAATGCATGAGTGAAGGTGCTCGAGGTTTACCCAAATCCTTCATCTCAATTTCTGTCATTTAGATGATCACATGATTCGTCATTGCAGGAGTAATCCTTGTATATGACAATCATGCATGGATAATCATCATTGTAGGAGTAATCCTTGCATGTAAGGAACTCACTACGTCGGTTGTACCAAATGTACCGACAATAATAAGCCATATGGTGTCTTATTGATTTTACAAAATATATGTTGCGTTTTGCATTTTGATTCAGAAGTGAGACTCCATTGGGAACCATCTATGTTTGAATCTAGTGAGCCACATGGACATGTAATCACTACATCTATCAACTGCGAAGATAGATGATTTTGTATTACCAATGATATAAGTTATCGGAAAGAGATTCCACCACTGGAGAATAGTTGGGTATCTGTGTGAACCCTTGTGCTACAATACTTGCTCTATGTTTCACCACCTCACTGTTCTCAATTCCATTTCCAGAAGAAAACTGGTGTAGGTATTGCTTATGAATACCTTCCCATTATTGAGCAAGATTATTTCTACCTAGATTGTATCCTTTGCTTGAGTTCAGTCTGAGTGTTGTTCACACTTTGCCATGGGCATGGTCTTTGGGTCTGAATCACTTGAAAGGTTTTTTCAATCTAGTTGAGAAATGTATGTCGACAATTGTAGACTTCCGGTTATATGTTTCTACAGAATCTATATATCAATTTGTAGTTGATGGAAATATCGTTACCCATGGTGACAGCTCGCGATTTCCCAATGCGATTGAGTCGGGTATTTCGAATCCACGGTCATTGTGTGCACTATGACCTGGGTTGGTGGAGGTTTCCCATCCACTGGGTGTATACTACCCATTAGGTGTCTGCAATGTAAAGTTGACTTGCATTTACTAATTCAAAGGCCTTGATATCCTTACTTGCAAGAAACTGAATCCTGATGTACTATTGTCGTACTTCTCCCACTGTTGCTTTGAACGAGGAGTTGAGTGGTTTTAGTTGGTACCTCCACTCTTTCCGACATATTTTTGCACGACAATGGGATTGCGTGACACCTTTATAGTCAGTAAATGCATTTGGCAGGTTATTTGCAATGTGTTGCAAACCTTCTGAACGCATGGTTCAGATCTTTGAGTATGTGGATTTGAGGTAGAAATGTGTTGAACATTTCACTAATTTCCTGGCATTCTTTATGGTACTTGATATCTCCCCCTAATACTGTGACGCACGGATAGTTAAGCTACAGTAATCGCATGTTAATGATACCACGTCACATCGGTTATTGTTGCTGATCTCGCGTTAGTTTGAAACCGATTCAAATTCAAAATTCAAAATCAAGCAAACAATAAAAATTTTCCAATATTAAAACTAAAATGTTCAATAAATAGTAGATAAATCAGAGGCTAGGATAAAATTGTAAACAACATTATTGAAATTTGATAAGTCATTTGAACAACCTCAAACAGTGGCTGAATACATTATTTAATAACCTTTTAATTAATCTAAATCTAATATGAAATAGTATTTCACCCAAACTAGTTTTTGGTGCTAGGATCTAATGCACTGCAATTTATGAGCTAGCTCCCATATTTTATAAAAATCAACTAAGTACTAAACATTTTTGAAAAACAGAAAAAGGAAAACAAAGAAAAGAAATATAAAAACAGAAAACAAAAGAAAAACAAAGAAAAACCCCCCACCCACGGGCCAACCAGCCCAGCTGGCCACGAGGCCGGCCCAAGCAGCCCACCCCCACTCCTCTCATTATCCCCTGGACCCCGAAACCCTAACCCACAGACACCCCCGTCCCACCCCCCCCCCCCCGAGCTCTCTCCCTTCCCCCTCCCCCCCCCCCCCCGATCTGGATCGAGATCGGGGGCCCGGTCCTGTCGCCGCCCATCGCCGCTGGACCTTGCCGGACCCGTCGCTAGAGCCCCTCCTCGTCGGATCGCATCCCCTACGCCGCCTCGTCCCCGACCTCCTCCCCGAGCACCGCTTTCCACGAACCCTACAAACCCGCCGTGAGGACCGCACCTTCTTCCCCTTTCTTCGCTCAAGGCTTCAAAGACGGGCGCTGGCCACGCCAAGACGCGAAGCGATCATACTTCGCCGCCAAATTGCATATCACCAGACGCTTGCGATACGCACATCGCCCTAGCGCCTGTCGCTCCTCTCGCGCATGTCCTCGTCCACGCTGTGGCGCATTTCGACCACTGCCGTGCTGCCATCGCTCCCCACATTTCCGCCAAGGCCAAGACGCTGCCGACCGCGACTCAGACCGCCCTCGCTCTGCTCTAGCTCGCTGGCCTTGCCTCCCCCGCTACGTTGCTACGGCCTCACTGGCCACGCGCACCCATCGCTCACCCGTGCGCCGCCGCACTTGCCCGACCGTACTGCACGCTGCTCGCCCCCTGCCGCCTTGGGACTCACCCACCATCAGTAGCTCCATGCCGGTAGTTGCCTGCCGCCTCGCTCCCGTGGCGCGCCACCGCCGGCCGGGCCAACCAACCGGTTACGACGTAATGTGGCGCCCGTCGCCCAGCTCCACCCACCGCCCGCCCCGCTAGGGCCAAGGCCACAGACTGTTGGGCCCCGCCCCTCTGGGCCACTAACAGTGGGCCCAGCCCCTGAGAACGTTAAAAAAAGAATTAAAAATAATAATAAATACAAATATTAATTAATTAATTAACCAAATTAATTAACTTAATTAATTGTGTTTAATTAACCTAAACAATTAACTAAACTAATTAAACCTGATTAGTTAGTCTTAGTCAATGACAGGTGGGTCCCACTTGACCCACCGGTCAGGTTTGACTGTTAGCGGATTGACCCTGATCACGACGTCACCTCTACGTCATGCTGACGTCACCAGGCACTGTTCTGGATAATGCTCATTTAAAATAAATAAATGAATTCCAGAAATGTTTAAAATCTTTAGAAAATCATAGAAAATAAACCGTAGCTTCGATGAAAATACTTTGTACATGAAAGTTGCTCAGAACGACGAGACGAATCCGAATACACAGCCCGTTTGTCAACCACACATCCTTAGCATAGCAACACGCAACTTTCCCCCTCTGATTCATTTGTCTGAAAATGTGAAACACCGTGGATACTTTCCCGGATGTTCCCCCCTTCGCCGGTATCACCTCCTACTGCGTTAGGTCACCTCTAGCACCGCGTATTGCCATGTAACGCTTTGTGATGCTTTGATTGCTCTGTTATTTATTGTGTTCCCCCTCTGTTACTTCTTTCCGGTAGACCCCAAGGCTGCCGACAACCCCAGTTCGACTACGGTGTTGACGACCCGTCCTTCTTGCCAGAGCAACCAGGCAAGCCCCCCCCCCCTTGATCACTAGGTATCGCTTTTTCCTTCTCTCTACTGCTTGCATTAGAGTAGTGTAGCATGTTACTGCTTTCGGTTAATCCTATTCTGATGCATAGCCTGTCATTGTTGCTACAGTTGTTACCCTTACTGCAATCCTAAATGCGTAGTATAGGATGCTAGTATTCCATCGATGGCCCTACATTCTTGTCCATCCGCATGCTATACTATCGGGCCGTGATCACTCGGGAGGTGATCATGGGCATATGCTATATAATGCTATACTATTACATTACTTATGATACTGTTAGGAGATGGGGCTGAAGGGCGGTGGCTCCATCCCGGTAGAGGTGGAGTCCGGGTTCCCACAGCCCCGATCGTTACTTTGTGGCGTAGCGACAGGTGGCAGGTTGAGACCACCTAGGTGAGAGGTGGGCTGGCCCTTGTCGGCGTCATGGTTACTTCTAAATAACACGCTTAACAAGATCTTGGTATTTGATCTCGAGTCCGCCGCGGCTCAGACGCACTATCCAACTACGCGGGAACAGTTATGGGCACTCAACGTCGTGGTATCAGCCGAAGCCTTCGTGACGTCAGCGACTGAGCGGCGCGCACCGGGTTGGACCGCGTAACGCAACTTCCTTTGAAAAGGAGGTTGCAAGGTCTGCTCTCCGGCCACAGAGGCAACGCGTGTGTCCGCAATGGGCGATGGGCCCGGACCCACGCGCATAGGATTTAGACCGGCGTGCTGACCTCTCTGTTGTGCCTAGGTGGGGCTGCGACGTGTTGATCTTCCGAGGCCGGGCATGACCCAGGAAAGTGTGTCCGGCCAAATGGGATCAAGCGTGTTGGGTAATGTGGTGCACCCCTGCAGGGAAGTTTATCTATTCGAATGGTCGTGTCCCTCGGTAAAAGGACGACCCGGAGTTGTACCTTGACCTTATGACAACTAGAACCGGATACTTAATAAAACACACCCTTCCAAGTGCTAGATACCACCCGGTGATTGCTCTCTCACAGGTCGACGAGGAGAGGATCGTTGTGTTAGGATTATGCTATGCGATGATAATTGGTGAACTTACCATCTACTCTTGTGACGCCCTCGATTCAATCGTACACTAATCATGCACGCAAATGTGTACGATCAAGATCAAGGACTCACGGGAAGATATCACAACACAACTCTAGACACAAATTAAAATAATACAAGCTTTATATTACAAGGCATGGGCCTCGAGGGCTCGAATACAAAAGCTCGAAAACACAAGAGTCGTGGAAGCAACAATATCTCGAGTACGGACATAAGTTAAACAAGTCCGCCTTTTAAGAAGGCTAACACAACCGGGATACAGATCGAAAGAGGCATGTGCCTCCTTCCCGATCCTCCTAACTACTCCCCGGTCGCGTCGGCCGGCGGCACATAGTAGTAGGCACCTCCGATGTAGTAGTCGCCATCGACGGTATGCGTCGCCTCGAGCTCCATCGTGCAGTCGCAAAGAACCGGGTAGAGATAGGGAAAAGGGGGAACAAGGCAACCGTGAGTACTCATCCAAAGTACTTCGCAAGCAAGGAGCTACACTACATATGCATGGATATATGTGTAAAGGGCCATATTAGTGGACCGAACTGCAGAATGCCGTAATAAGAGGGGAAAGCTAATCTCGTCGAAGACTACGCTCGGCAGCCTCCGCCTTGCAACATGTAGAAGAGAGTAGGCTGAAGTCCTCCAAGTAGCATCGCATAGCATAATCCTACCCGCGATCCCTCCTCAATGCCCCGTTAGAGAGCGACCACCGGGTTGTATCCGCACTTGGAAGGGTGTGTTTTATTAAGTATCCAGTTCTAGTTGTCATAAGGTCAAGGTACAACTCCAAGTCGTCCCTGTTATCAAGATCACGGCTATTCGAATAGATTAACTTCACTGCAGGGGTGCACCACATTACCCGACACGCTCGATCCCATTTGGCCGGACACACTTTTCTGGGTCATGCCCGGCCGCGGAAGATCAACACGTCGCAGCCCCACCTAGGCATAACAGAGAGGTCAACACGCCGGTCTAAACCTAAGCGCACAGGGGTCTGGGCCCATCGCCCTTAGCACACCTGCATGTTGCGAGGGTGGCCGGAAGCAGACCTGGCCTAGTGGCGTTCCAGTCCAATCCGGCGCGTGTCGCTCAGTCGCTGACGTCACGAAATGCTTCGGCTGATACCACGACGCCGGTTGCCCATATCTTGTCCCACGTGGCGGTTAGTGCGTATAAGGTCAACGACCCAACTCAGATCAAATACCAAGATCTCGTTAAGCGTGTTAAGTCTCGGCGAACGCCGAACAGGGCCAGGCCCACCTCTCTCCTAGGCGGTCTCAACCTGCCCTGTTGCTCCACCACAAAGATCTACTCGCGGGTGCTCCACAAGCCGACCCGACTTTAGTCACCACATGTATCATGTATAAAGTATATAGTATATACCAGTGATCACCTCCCGAGTGATCACGGCCCGATAGTATAGCACAGCAGACGGACAAGAATGTAGGGCCACAGATGGAAATACTAGCATCCTATACTAAGCATGTAGGATTGCAGTAACTATTGGAAAGCAGTAACAACAGTAGTAGCAAGGACAGGCTATGCATCAGGATAGGTATAACAGAAAGCAGTAACTATTGGAAATATGCCCTAGAGGCAATAATAAAAGGATTATTATTATATTTCCTTGTTCATGATAATTGTCTTTTATTCATGCTATAATTGTATTATCCGGAAATCGTAATACATGTGTGAATACATAGACCACAATATGTCCCTAGTGAGCCTCTAGTTGACTAGCTCGTTGATCAATAGATAGTCATGGTTTCCTGACTATGGACATTGGATGTCAATGATAACGGGATCACATCATTAGGAGAATGATGTGATGGACAAGACCCAATCCTAAGCATAGCACAAGCTCGTGTAGTTCGCTTTGCTAGAGCTTTTCCAATGTCAAGTATCTCTTCCTTAGACCATGAGATCGTGTAACTCCGGATACCGTAGGGAGTGCTTTGGGTGTACCAAACGTCACAACGAATCGGGTGACTATAAAGGTGCACTATGTATCTCCGAAAGTGTCTGTTGGGTTGACACGGATCGAGACTGGGATTTGTCACTCCGTGTTACGGAGAGGTATCACTGGGCCCACTCGGTAGTGCATCATCATAATGAGCTCAAAGTGACCAAGTATCTGGTCACGGGATCATGCACTATGGTACGAGTAAAGTGACTTGCCGGTAACGAGATTGAACGAGGTATTGGGATACCGACGATCGAATCTCGGGCAAGTAACATACCGATTGACAAAGGGAATTGTATACGGGTTTGTTTGAATCCTCGACATCGTGGTTCATCCGATGAGATCATCGAGGAGCATGTGGGATCCAACATGGGTATCCAGATCCCTCTGTTGGTTATTGCCCGAGAGCCGTCTCGGTCATGTCTATGTGTCTCCGAACCCGTAGGGTCTACACACTTAAGGTTCGGTGACGCTTAGGGTTGTATGAATATGAGTATGCAGTAAACCGAATGTTGTTCGGAGTCCCGGATGAGATCCCGGACGTCGAGGAGTTCCAGAATGGTCCGGAGGTAAAGAATTATATATAGGAAGTATTGTTTCGCCATCGGGAAAGTTTCGGGGTCACCGTATTGTCTGGGACCACTGGAAGGGTCCTGGGGTCCACCGGTGGGGCCACCCATCCCGGAGGGCCCCATGGGCTGAAGTGGGGAGGGAACCAGCCCATAGTGGGCTGGTGCGCCTTGGCCCACCGCGCCTAGGGTTGAAACCCTAGGGTGGGAGCACCCCACTTGCCTTGGGGGCACTCCACCCCTTGGTCAGCCGCCCCTTGGGAGATTGGATCTCCAAGGGCCAGCGCCCGGGGCCTATATAAAGGGAGGGAGGGGCAGCCGCACTGAAACTCTAGCGCCTCCCTCCCCTGCCACACCTCTTCCTCCTCCGCCACGTGCTTGGCGAAGCCTGCCGGAGATCTTTGCCGCTCCACCACCACCACGCCCGTTGTGCTGCTTTGGAGCCATCATCATCAACCTCTCCTTTCCCTTGCTGGATCAAGAAGGAGGAGACGTCTCCCGTCCCGCACGTGTGTTGAACGCGGAGGTGACGTCTGCTCGCACTTTCGGTCATCGGTGATTTGGATCACGGCCAGTACGACTCCATCATCCACGTTCTAGTGAACGCTTCGCACGCGATCTACAAGTGGTATGTAGATGCAATCTCTCTCCCATGACTCGTTGCTTATATGAACTCATAGATGGATCTTGGTGAAATCAGAGAATTTTTTATTTTCTCGCAACGTTCCCCAACAAAGGTGGCATCATGAGCTAGGTCTATGCGTAGTTCTCTATTGCACGAGTAGAACACAATTTTGTTGTGGGCGTAGATCTTGTCAACTTGCTTGCCGCTACTAGTCTTATCTTGCTTCAGCGGTATTGTGGGATGAAGCGGCCTGGACCAACCTTACACGTGACGCTTACGTGAGACCGGTTCCACCGAATCGACATGCACTAGTTGCATAAGGTGGCTGGCGGGTGTCTGTCTCTCCCACTTTAGTTGGAGCGGATTCGATGAAAAGGGTCCTTATGAAGGGTAAATAGAAGTTGACAAAATCACGTTGTGGTTATTCAGAGGTAAGAAAACGTTCTTGCTAGAACCCAATTGCAGCCACGTAAAAGATGCAACAACAATTAGAGGACGTCTAACTTGTTTTTGCAGCAATTGTCATGTGATGTGATATGGCGGAAGTTGTGATGAATGATGAATGACATATTGTGATGTATGAGATCATGTTCTTGTAATAGGAATCACGACTTGCATGTCGATGAGTATGACAACCGCAGGAGCCATAGGAGTTGTCTTTATTTTTGTATGACTGCGTGTCATTGAAGAACGCCATGTAAATTACTTTACTTTATTGCTAAATGCGTTAGCCATAGAAGTAGAAGTAGTCGTTGGCATGACAACTTCATGAAGACACGATGATGGAGATCATGATGATGGAGATCATGGTGTCATGCCGGTGACAAGATGATCATGGAGCCTCAAGATGGAGATCAATGGAGCTTTATGATATTGGCCATATCATGTCACTACTATATAATTGCATGTGATGTTTATTATGTTTATGCATCTTGTTTACTTAGAACGACGGTAGTAAATAAGATGATCCCTTACAACAATATCAAGAAGTGTTCTCCCCTAATTGTGCACCGTTGCTAAAGTTCATCGTTTCGAAGCACCACGTGATGATCGGGTGTGATAGATCCTTACGTTCACATACAACGGGTGTAAGACAGTTTTACACATGCAAAACACTTAGGGTTAACTTGACGAGCCTAGCATGTACAGACATGGCCCCGGAACACAAAGACCGAAAGGTCGAACACGAGTCGTATGGAAGATACGATCAACATGAAGATGTTCACCGACGATGACTAGTCCGTCTCATGTGATGATCGGACACGGCCTAGTGAACTCGGATCGTGTAACACTTAGATGACTAGAGGGATGTCTAATCTGAGTGGGAGTTCATTAAAATAATTTGATTAGATGAACTTAATTATCATGAACTTAGTCTAAAACCTTTGCAAATATGTCTTGTAGATCAAATGGCCAACGCTCATGTCAACATGAACTTCAACGCTGCGTTCCTAGAGAAAACCAAGCTGAAAGATGATGGCAGCAACTATACGGACTGGGTCCGGAACACGAGGATCATCCTCATAGCTGCTAGGAAACAATATGTCCTAGAAGGACCACTAGGTGATGCACCGTCCCAGAGAACCAAGACATTATGAATGCTTGGCGGTCTCGTCTTGATGATTACTCCCTCGCTCGGTGCGGCATGATTTACTGACTTAGAACCGGGGCTCCAAAAGCGCTTTTGAGCAACACGGAGCATATGAGATGTTCGAGGAGCTGAAACTAGTTTTCCAAGCTCATGCCCGGTCGAGAGATATGAAGTCTCCCACAAGTTCTATAGTTGTAAGATGGAGGAAAACAGTTACGTCGGTGAGCACATACTCAAAATGTCCGGGTTGCACAACCGCTTTGTCCCAGCTAGACATAAACCTCCGGACGAGGCGGTCATTGATAGAATCCTTGATCGCTCCCACCAAGCTACAAGAGCTTTGTGATGGACTACAATATGCAGGGGATGGTGAAGACCATTCTGAAGTATTCTCAATCTTTGAAGTCAGCAGAGGTTGAAATCAAGAAAGAACATCAAGTGTTGATGGTCAATAAAACCACTAAGTTCAAGAAGGGCGAGGGTAAGAAGAACTTCAAGAAGGACGACAAGTATGTTGCTGCGCCCGGTAAGCAAGTTGCCGGGAAGAAGTCAAAGAATGGACCCAAACCTGCGACAGAGTGCTTTTATTGCAAAGGGAAGGGCCACTGGAAGTGGAACTGCCCCAAATACTTAGCGGACAAGAAGGCCGGCAACACTAAAGGTATATTTGATATACATGTAATTGATGTGTACCTTACCAAGACTCGTAGTAACTCCTGGGTATTTGATACCGGTGTCTTTGCTCATATTTGTAACTCACAGCAGGAGCTGCGGAATAAACGGAGACTGGCGAAGGACGAGGTGACGATGCGCGTCGGGAATGGTTCCAAGGTCGATGTGGTCACCGTCGGCACGCTACCTCTACATTTACCTACGGGATTAGTTTTAAACCTCAATAATTGTTATTTGGTGCCAAGTTTGAGCATGAACATTGTATCAGGATCTCGTTTAATGCGAGATGGCTACTCATTTAAATCCGAGAATAATGGTTGTTCTATTTATATGAGAGATATTTTTATGGTCATGCTCCGATGGTCAATGGTTTATTCTTAATGAATCTCGAACGTAATATTACACATATTCATAGTGTGAATACCAAAAGATGTAAAGTTGATAACGATAGTCCCACATACTTATGGCAATCGCCGCCTTTGGTCACATTGGTGTCAAGCGCATGAAGAAGCTCCATGCTGATGGACTTCTAGAGTCTCTCGATTATGAATCATTTGACACATGCGAACCATGCCTCATGGGCAAAATGACCAAGACTCCATTCTCCGGGACAATGGAGCGAGCAACCAACTTATTGGAAATCATACATACCGATGTGTGCGGTCCAATGAGCGTTGAGGCTCGTAGAGGATATCGTTATGTTCTCACTCTCACTAATGACTTGAGTAGATATGGGTATGTCTACTTGATGAAGCACAAGTCCGAGACCTTTGAAAAGTTCAAGGAATTTCAGAATGAGGTAGAGAATCAACGTGACCGAAAAATAAAGTTCTTACGATCAGATCATGGAGGAGAATATTTAAGTCACGAATTTGATACACACTTAAGGAAATGTGGAATCGTTTCACAACTCACGCCTACCGAACACCTCAGCGTAATGGTGTGTCCGAACGTCGTAATCGCACTCTATTGGATATGGTGCGATCTATGATGTCTCCTACTGATTTACCGCTATCATTTTGGGGATACGCTCCAGAGACAGCTACATTCACTTTAAATAGGGCACCGTATAAATCCTTTGAGATGACACCGTATGAATTATGGTTTGGGAAGAAACCTAAGCTGTCGCTTTCTAAAAGTTTGGGGATGCGATGCTTATGTCAAGAAACTTCAACCGAAAAGCTCGAACCCAAATCGGAAAAATGCGTCTTCATAGGATACCCTAAGGAAACCATTGGGTATACCTTCTACCTTAGATCCGAAGGCAAGATCTTTGTTGCCAAGAACGGATCCTTTCTTGAAAAAGAGTTTCTCTCGAAAGGAGTAAGTGGGAGGAAAGTAGAACTTCGATGAAGTACTACCTATTGAACCGAAAGTAGTGCAGCTCAGGAAAATGTTCTGTGGCGCCTACACCTCTTGGAGAGGAAATTAACGATGATGATCAAAGTACTTCGGATCAAGTTGCTACCGAACTTCAGAGGGTCCACAAGGACACGTTCCACACCAGAGTGGTATGGCAACCCTGTCACCGGAAATCATGTTGTTAGACAACGATGAACCTTGAACTATGAAGAAGCGATGGCGGGCCCGGATTCCAACAAATGGCTTGAAGCCATGCAATCCGAGATAGGATCCATGTATGAAAACAAAGTATGGACTACAGACTTGCCCGATGATCACGAGCGATAGAAAACAAATGGATCTTTAAGAAGAAGACGGACGCGGATGGTAATGTCACCATCTATAAAGCTCGACTTGTCGCTAAGGGTTATCGGCAAGTTCAAGGGATTGACTACGATGAGACTTTCTCTCCCGTAGCGAAGCTTAAGTCCGTCCGAATCATGTTAGCAATTGCCGCATACTATGATTATGAGATATGGCAGATGGACGTCAAAACAGCATTCCTTAACGGTTATCTTAAGGAAGAGCTATATATGATGCAGCCGGAAGGTTTTGTTTACCCTAAGAATGCTAACAAGGTATGCAAGCTCCAATGATCCATTTATGGGCTGGTGCAAGCATCTCGGAGTTGGAACATTCGCTTTGATGAGATGATCAAAGCGTTTGGGTTTATCTTGAGACTTATGGAGAAGCCTGCGTTTACATAAGAAAGTGAGGGGGAGCTCTGTAGCATTTCTCATATTATATCTAGATGACATACTTTTGATGGGAAATGATATAGAACTCTTGGACAGCATTAAGGCCTACTTGAATAAAAGTTTTTCAATGAAGGACCTTGGAGAAGCTGCTTATATATTAGGCATCAAGATCTATAGAGATAGATCGAGACGCCTCATAGGTCTTTCACAAAGCACATACCTTGATAAGATTTTGAAGAAGTTCAAAATGGACCAGTCCAAGAAAGGGTTCTTGCCTCAGATCGCAAGGTGTGAGATTGAGCTCAGCTCAATGCCCGACCACGGCAAAAGATAAAGAAGAGATGAGCGTCATCCCCTATGCCTCATCCATAGGATCTATTATGTATGCCATGTCAGTGTACCGGACCTGATGTAAACCTTGCCGTAAGTTTGGTAGGAAGGTACCAAAGTAATCCCGCAAGGAACATTGGACAGCGGTCAAGAATATCCTGAAGTACCGAAAAGGACAAAGGACATGTTTCTCGCTTATGGAGGTGATGAAGAGCTCGTCAGAAAGGGTTACGCCGACGCTTAGCTTCGACACGCATCTGGATGACTCTAAGTCACAAACCGGATACGTGTATATGTTGAATGGTGGAGCGAGAAGTGCGGTACCGCACGCAGAGCGCCGTGGCGGGATCTACATGTGAAGCGGAGTACATGGCAGCCTCGGAGGCAGCACATGAAGAATATGGGTGAAGGAGTTCATCACCGACCTAGGAGTCATACCCAATGCGTCGGGCCGATCAAACTCTTACGTGACAAAGCTGGAGCTATTGCACTTTCCAAGGAGCCCAGGTTTCACAAGAAGACCAGGCACATCAAGCGTCGCTTCAACTCCATCCGTGAAAATGTTCAAGATGGAGACATAGAAATTTGCAAAGTGCATACGGATCTGAATGTCGCAGATCCGTTGACTAAACCTCTTCCGCTAACAAAACATGATCAACACCAGAACTCTATGGGTGTTCGATTCATCACAATGTAACTAGATTATTGACTCTAGTTCAAGTGGGACACTGTTGGAAATATGCCCTAGAGGCAATAATAAAAGGATTATTATTATATTTCCTTGTTCATGATAATTGTCTTTTATTCATGCTATAATTGTATTATCCGGAAATCGTAATACACGTGTGAATACATAGACCACAATATGTCCCTAGTGAGCCTCTAGTTGACTAGCTCGTTGATCAATAGATAGTCATGGTTTCGACTATGGACATTGGATGTCAATGATAACGGGATCACATCATTAGGAGAATGATGTGATGGACAAGACCCAATCCTAAGCATAGCACAAGATCGTGTAGTTCGCTTTTGCTAGAGCTTTTCCAATGTCAAGTATCTCTTCCTTAGACCATGAGATCGTGTAACTCCCGGATACCGTAGGAGTGCTTTGGGTGTACCAAACGTCACAACGAATCTGGGTGACTATAAAGGTGCACTACGGTGTATCTCCGAAAGTGTCATTGGGTTGACACGGATCGAGGCTGGATTTGTCACTCGTGTTACGGAGAGGTATCACCGGGCCCACTCGGTAGTGCATCATCATAATGAGCTCAAAGTGACCAAGTGTCTGGTCACGGGATCATGCACTACGGTACGAGTAAAGTGACTTGCCGGTAACGAGATTGAACGAGGTATTGGGATACCGACGATCGAATCTCGGGCAAGTAACATACCGATTGACAAAGGGAATTGTATACGGGTTTGTATGAATCCTCGACATCGTGGTTCATCCGATGAGATCATCGAGGAGCATGTGGGAGCCAACATGGGTATCCAGATCCCGCTGTTGGTTATTGCCCGAGAGCCGTCTCGGTCATGTCTACGTGTCTCCCGAACCCGTAGGGTCTACACATAAGGTTCGGTGGACGCTTAGGGTTGTATGAATATGAGTATGCAGTAAACCGAATGTTTTTCAGAGTCCGGATGAGATCCGGACGTCACGGGGAGTTCCGGAATGGTCCGGAGGTAAAGAATTATATATAGGAAGTATTGTTTCGCCATCGGGAAAGTTTCGGGTCACCCAGATTGTCTGAGGACCACCGGAAGGGTCCCGGGTCCACCGGTGGGGCCACCCATCCGGAGGGCCCCATGGGCTGAAGTGGGGAGGAACCAGCCCATAGTGGGCTGGTGCGCCCCCCTTGGCCCACCCCCTGCGCCTAGGGTTGAAACCCTAGGGTGGGGGGCACCCCACTTGCCTTGGGGGGCACTCCACCCCCTTTGGCCGCCACCCCCCCTTGGGAGATTGGATCTCCAGGGCAGCGCCTCGGGGCCTATATAAAGGGAGGGGAGGGCAGCCGCACTGAAACTCTGGCGCCTCCCTCCCTCGCTACACCTCTTCCTCCTCCGTCCACGTGCTTGGCGAAGCCTGCCGAATCTTCTGCTCCACCACCACCACGCCGTTGTCTTTGCTGCTGGAGCCATCATCATCAACCTCTCCTTTCCCTTGCTGGATCAAGAAGGAGGAGACGTCTCCCGTCTCGTCACGTGTGTGTTGAACGCGGAGGTGACGTCCGTTCGGCACTTTCGGTCATCGGTGATTTGGATCACGGCGAGTACGCGTCTCCATCATCCACGTTCTAGTGAACGCTTCCGCACGCGATCTACAAGTGGTATGTAGATGCAATATCTCTCCCATGACTCGTTGCTTAGATGAACTCATAGATGGATCTTGGTGAAACCGTAGGAAAAATTTTAATTTTCTGCAACGTTCCCCAACAGTAACATGCTACACTACTCTAATGCAAGCAGTATAGAGTAGAATAGGCGATATCTTGTGATCAAGGGGGGGGGCTTGCCTGGTTGCTCTGGCAAGAGAGAGGGGTCGTCAACTCCGTAGTCGAACTGGGCAGCAAAGCAGCGTCGGTCTCTTGTCTAGCTAAGAAGAGGGGAAGAAAGAATGAATATTTAAGCAAACAGATGCATGATGATGCATGACAAAGCAAAGCGTGATGCTAGGCGTGCCCTAACGCGGTATGTGATGATACCGGTGGAGGGAGGAAACATCCTGGAAAGTATTCCCGGTGTTTCACGTTTTCGGGCAGAGGAGCCGGAGAGGGAAAGTTGCGAGTTTGATAGGTTAGGGGGGTGTGGCGGATGAACGGGTGCGTATCCGGAATCGTCTCGTCGTTCTGAGCAACTTTCATGTTGAAAATATTTTAATCCGAGTTACGGATTAAAAGATATGATTTTCTAAAGATTTTATTAATTTTTGGAATTTAATTAATTATTTAAATCCAACATTATCCAGGCTAATGTGTGGGGCCCACATGTCATTGGTTGTTTGATTAGCAGGCTAATTAAACAGGGTCAGTTAGTTTAATTAGTGGTTAGGTTAATCTAATCTGGTTTAATTAGTTTAATTAATTCTTGAATTGATTAATTAATAATCATTTTAATTAATTTTATTTATTATTTATTAATTCATTTTTCATTTTCTTTCAAGGGGGGGTGGGCCCCGTTTGTCTGTGGCACAGAGGCCTAACGGGCACAGGGCGGTGTGAGCGCGGGCACCGCCCGAACAGGCGTGGGCGCTAGGCGCCCGAGACGGTCCAGGCGCGGCCCGCGGGACGGTGGGAGCAGTAGGGCGCCGGCGAGGTTTGGTCGGGGCGCCACCGGCCGGAGCAAAGGCGGGCGGGAGGCGTGTTAAAGGGGAGGCCAAGGAAGTAGGGCTTGGCGGCCGTGGCCGTGATGGCGAAGCGGACGCCCTCAGTGCGGGGAGGGCGTCGGGCGCGGTTCACGGTGATGCAGGGAGCGGGCGGAGGGGGCAACCGCTCGGCTGTGATGGCATCGTGCGGGATGGTCAGGGGCGTGTTGGAGTGAGCTCCGAGCGCGGATGCGGCGTGCGGCAGAGGAGGAGATCGGGGCGAGGCTCACTGGGGCCATAGGGAAGTGGCAGCGGGGCGCGAGGTGGTTGAACGGGGACGACATGCGTAGGGGGAAGCAGGCCGGCGGGGAAGCTCCAGCGAGGTCCAGGCGGGGGGCGTGGTGGCGACGGAATCCGGCGATTCAGAGTGACGGTGGTGGTGCTCCGATGACGGGGTGGCGGTCGTCCACGGCGTAGGGCGGTCGGGGCGGGGTTGGCACCCGTGCAGGTCATGCGAGGGGCGAGCCTCCGTGCGGGCGTCGCGTGGGTGCGGTGGGGGAGGCGGCGCTGGGAGGGAGACGAGGGGAGAGAGGGGATCGATCCCCAGGGGGGTCGGGGGAGCGAGCGGGGTGAGTGGGGGGTTCTGGGTTAGGGTTTCGGGGAGCGTAGGTTATGGAGAGAGGGGGGCGTGGCCGGGCCAAGCCTGGCCGGGTCAAGTTGGTAGGCAGTTGGCCCGGGGGTCTTTTCCCTTTTTTTGTTAGTCTTTGTTTTCTCATTTTTTTTATCTTATTTCTTTTCTGTTTTAGTTCCTTTTAAATATCTAGGCTTTTTTATAAAAATGTGTTTGTTGCACCATAATCACCCTTGTAATATTCGGCAACCACCGAACATTTTTGTTTCAATTTTTTAAAACCTTTTTTTTGTTGACATTAATTTGAATTTGAATTTTTAACGATTTCGAATTATTGCGAGGATAGCAACAGTAACGGAGGTGTCATGGCACGATTAGCGTGGGATTACTATAGCGTGATTATCCGGGCGTCACAACTCTCTTCTACATGCTGCAAGATGGAGGCTGGCAGGAGCGTAGTCTTCGACAGGACTAGCTATCCCCCTGTTATTCTGGCATTCTGCAGTTCAGTCCACCGATATTGCCTCCTTACACATATACCCATGCATATGTAGTGTAGATCCTTGCTTGTGAGTACTTTGGATGAGTACTCACGGTTGCTTTTCTCCCTCTTTTCCCCCTTTCCCTGATACCTGGTTGTCGCAACCAGATGCCGGAGCCCAGGAACCAGACACCACCGTCGACGACGACTCCTACTACACCGGAGGTGCCTACTACTACGTGAAGGCCACTGACGACAGCCAGGAGTAGTTTAGGAGGATCCCAGGCAGGAGGCCTGCGCCTCTTTCGATCTATATCCTAGTTGGTGCTAGCCTTCTTAAGGCAAACTTGTTTAACATATGTCTGTACTCAGATATTGTTGCTTCCGCTGACTCGTCTATGATCGAGCACTTGTATTCGAGCCCTCGAGGCCCCTGGCTTGTATTATGATGCTTGTATGACTTATTTATGTTTTTAGAGTTGTGTTGTTATATCTACCCGTGAGTCCCTGATCTTGATCGTACATGTTTGCATGCATGATTAGTGTATGATTGAATCGGGGGCGTCACAAATACCTGTTAATGTTCTTCATTGAATCAACATACTTGCTTTCAATAACTCCCCATGTGAGGGGCTTGAGGTATTGAAGGTAATACAATTATTCCTCACATAGATTCCAACTATATGTTGAGGGGCCAATGATGTATGTCGGGTGGTGATATCGGTAAGCAACCGAATTACCGCAGATGGGAAATACTTGGTAGATTTCCACGTATAAAAGGTAGAGGGGAATAATATTATGCAGTTTGGTCGTGAGCGTGTAAAACTGCATGACTCCAATGTAAAGTTGGTAAGTTGCAATTTCAAAGTAAAGATCATGCAATGAGCTCAATTCTTTGGATGGGATTCTACCAAACCATTTTGAGTCTAGACATTAGGACAAATTTCTAAACTTTAATTCGAGGGTCATAGGGAAGGCACTCAAGGAGAATTCTGCAATGTTATACATTCGATTTGCTTGAAATCGATGCCAGGATAATGAGCTAATGGTTTCGTGTGAATAAAGCACGCACTTAAGACCATCATGTAGATATGTTTTTCAGAACCATGGAATACCTGAATAGTCTATTCAATGGTTGGGAAGAGCCACTTACCTCGACTTGATGCATTCAAGGAGTCTAAGTGGTTCAGCATACACTTTATTGTGTGAGCCTTAAAATTTGCCTCCCTATGTCACATGTAGTGCACACAAAATCCAAATATTGTTAGAATTTAGCATCATAATAATCATAAACCATTGGAATTGCTGATAGTTTTGGTTTCAGCCCAATGTCAATGATGACCAAAGCGGGAATGCCAAGTTTGTCGTGCAAAAGACACTCTAGAAAACTATCTCGTACGCAACATGTGCTACGAGTTTTGTAGTATGTGTAGTGCAATGCCGACGATACGTAGAGAATGTGCTTGCCATATCTGTTGCATATGGTAAAGAGAAGATATTCCTCTTTGTTGTCATCATAAGTTTCACTACGGAAACTATTTTGACGGATACCTCTATAGTTTAGTAGGGTACGGGTTAAACCCGGAAGCAATAAAGCATCCTGACATTACTCGAGTACCCACAAGGACAGTAAATATGACTCAAGTTGAGCCAACAAATACCTCATCTCGTCTAGCGATTTTAAAATATCTCCTTTCTCTCAACGAGAGTGGGAACATTTCACTTCCCTCAGTATAGAGTTCGTGGTGCATATGTCCACATGCCACAAATCATCTTTTATCAGATTGACCCCCGTAGAAATCTATATATAGACATGAACATTCTCAAGAAAATCACTGTCAGATATATATAATACATACAAATGAATTTGTACCAAAGTACTCTTACAATATATTGTGATATACAATATATGATGACAAAAATACTTATATTGTTGTTACCACAACATAAATGGACACCACTCAGGAGACAGAGGGACTATTCATAGTCTCCAAACATGTTGGTTGAGGCATATTCAACCTTCATGTTCTCCGTGCCCATAGGGTCCCGTCACCGCTGGTGATGTCGAGTTAAAGGGTGAAGTAAGATTCAAACCTTGCCCTTGAGTTTCATTGTGTCACAGGAGTTGCTGATACAGAATAACCAGATGCAGAGATCTGAAGCAATATAATGCCTTATGATGTACTCCCTCCGTCCGGAAATACTTCTCGAAAAAATGGGTAAAAGTGGATGCATCTAAAACTAAAATACGACTAGATACATCCATTCCTCCGACAAGTATTTTCGGACGGAGAGAGTATAAGACAATATTTTTCTGACAGTAGTGTGATTCCGACCAGAGATGAATACCGCGGTCTTGGATTGCACACATCATCCCACGAGACACAAGAGCGATCATGATGTCCATTCCCAGGTAGGGTAGTGATGGCCATTGAGGGCGAATGCCTCAAATTCTCCAGCCATCGGTTACCAGAGGTAATTAATTTATGACTAGTAAATTAAGGACCATCATGATAATGTTGCAATGAATTTTGCAAAAATGGATATTTCAAGAAGTTAGCTTGAAACCATTAGTGTGAACTTCGAATTGTTAAGCATGACACGTTGTAGATAATCTCCAAAAGAAATTTTGGAGTGAATCTAACAGCATTAGCGGAGTATTAAATACTCCCACTTCGAATGCCTTATGTCATAACTTAATTAAAAATGTACGGGAGAGCACATTGTAAAGCAATCATAATGTCGAAACGACAAAATGTAGGCTTTTATCAGTAGTCATCAATAATCAGCGTAAGCAATAGATCCATATGACTACTTCGTGATCCCAAACATCAATTTGAAGAAATCACCTTGAATTTTGCATCTGTATTTGCAAGAAATTGAAAATCTCAATTGTAAATAGAAGTATTAATCTTGACATGTGGCGAACATGGAGAAAATATACATCTTAGAAAGATTCCGAAATACATCGTACTCATTAGAAAAACAATACTATAAAGGTACTGAATATACTTTGCATAAAAATCTCAATCTCAATTGCAAATAGACGTAATTAATCTCGACACGTGACAAACGTAGAAATATATCACATAAATTTAGGATCTGGAATATAACACATTAAAAATCATGGAAATTAAACCGTACTCACAGAAAACAGTACTGAAATATAACAGGTCTAAAACAGGAATAAAATTACTGCTAGAACTACTGGAAGGTGACATATCTGCTAATATGCTAAATCAATGGAGCAAATAAGCAAAGATAGTAATCGATACAGTTACCAAGCTCCCAGGAAATCGCGGCCTGTGGTAACTCGGGGCTTTTGGGGGCGTTTGTAGGCCCAGCTGTGAGCTTCGCTACTTTGTATTGTAAAAAAAACACGCCAATGCTTCGCAAAGCTCGCACGCATCACACTCCCCTCTCTCGTGCGCTCTGCCGCCTCCAGTTCCAGCCGCTTCCCCACTAGGGCTGCCGACCCTTCCACGGTTCTCTTACCTCCACTGCTACCCCGTGGTAATCCCTAGCCAGGGTGTAACGCCCGGATAATTTGGCTACAGTAAAACTCTCCTAATGATGCCATGTCATCTGCGATTACTGTTGCTAACCTTGCGATGATTCGAAACCATTTCAAATTTAAAATTCTAAACAAGTCAAACAACAAAAGTTTTCAAAGGTCAAAACGAAATTGTTCGGGGGTTGTCCAATATTGCACTGGTAATTATGGTGCAGCAAACACATTTTTATAAAATGTCTAGATAATTTAAAATGATTTAAAACAGAAAGGCAAATAAAAAACAAAACAGAAATACTAAAACTAAAATTAAAAGAAAGGAGAGAGGAAGACCCCCACGGGCCAGCAGACCGAGCGGGCCGGCCCATTCGCCCTCCAGGCCCAGCCGGCCGGCCCACTACCCCCCTCCTTATCCACTCCCTCACCCAAACCCTAACCTACCCCCCCCCCCACTCGCACCACTCCACCCCCATTGGATCTGGATCGGGAGGACTCTCGATCCCCTCGCCCCTACACGTCCACGCCGACGCCGGCGCCCGGAGCTCCCCCCCCCCCCACCGGACTGCTTCGCCCTCCCCCGCCAGACTGCCCCCCCTACGCACATCGTCCCCGTCATCCCCCCCCCCGACCTTCCCCGAGCACGCTGTCGTTGCCCTACGAACCAACGTGAGCCCGGCCTCCGCCTCTCCTCTTCCCCCCACTTGCTCCAAGGCGACTCGTCATCACCACCATGCCATCGCCCGCCCGCGCCGCTTCTGCGTGCACACCGCGCCCAAGCCGTGCCCCACACCGCGCCACCTGCACGCGCCTAAGGATGCCTCGCCCCTGGCCTCCCCTTCCTCCCGCACTCCGCCGCCTCGAACCGGCCTCCTCACCGAGCGCCAGACCGCTGTGGCTCGCGCCGTAGCCTCCTCATCGCTTCCACCTGCCGCTGCCTCACGGGCGCCGTTCTACCTCACGCCGCCCGCTTCGCTCCCTTTGCGGGCGCCTACCTCCGCCGCCCGACGACCGCAGCCTCGCTAGCCCGCCACCGCCAGAGCCCCGCCGGGACCGCCTCGCCCGGCTCCTCGTCGAGGCCATGGCCTTCGCCGGCGCCATCCATCACGCCTGTGCGAGTTGAGGCGACGCCTTGGCGTGCCCACAGGCGTCTTGCCCGAGGCGAGCGTCTGTAACTCTGCCTGCCCGTTAAGCCCCATTGGCCCTATGACAAGCAGGCCCCACCCCAGAACA
This sequence comes from Aegilops bicornis, assembly GCA_021605145.1. Classification (NCBI taxonomy): domain Eukaryota; kingdom Viridiplantae; phylum Streptophyta; class Magnoliopsida; order Poales; family Poaceae; genus Aegilops; species Aegilops bicornis. The sequence goes on along the minus strand of CM038675.1, from coordinate 393,017,420 downwards.
AAAATAAAAAAAAGGCTTTAAAAAAAGTAAATAAATAAATAAATAAAATAATTAAAATATTAATTAATTAATTAAAGAATTAATTAACTTAATTAATCCTGATTAGTTAACAGAATTAATTGTAGTTGATAAACCTAATCATTTTAGTTAGACTAACTAAACCTTATTAGTTAGTCTTAGACAATGACAACCGGGTCCCTCCATCAGATTGACCCAGTCAACCCCTGTTGACTGCTGATGTCAGCATGACATCATGCTGATGTCATAATTCCATTTTCGAATTAAATTAAGTAATTAATTAAATTCTAGAAATTAATAAAATCTTTAGAAAATCATATCTTTTAATCCGTAACTCGGATTAAATTATTTTCAACATGAAAGTTGCTCAGAACGACGAGACGATTCCGGTTACGCAACCCGTTCGTCCGCCACACCCCCCTAACCTTTCGAAATCGCAACTTTCCCCTCCGGCTCCTCTCGCTTTAAAACGCTAAACACCGGAATACTTTCCGGATGCTTCCCCTTCACCGGTATCACCTCATACCGCGTTAGGGCACCTGTAGCACCGATACTTTTCATGTCATGCATCGCTATGCACCTGCTTGCTTAAATATTTATTGTTTCTTCCCCCTCTTCTTCCGCTAGACACCGAGACCGAAGCTGCTGCTGCCCAGTACGACTACGGAGTTGACGACCCCTCTCACTTGCCAGAGCAATCAGGCAAGCCCCCCCCCCCCTTGATCACCAGATATCGCCTATTCTACTCTATACTGCTTGCATTATAGTAGTGTAGCATGTTACCGCTTTCCGTTATTCCTATCCCGATGCATAGCATGTCCTTGCTACTCATTGTTACCTTTACCGCAATCCTACATGCTTAATATAGGATGCTAGTATTTCCATCTGTGGCCCTACATTCTTGTCCGATACAGTTGTGCTATACTATCGGGCCGTGATCACTCGGGAGGTGTTCACGGGTATATACTATATACTTATACATGACACATGTGGTGACTAAAGTCGGGTCGGCTTGTGGAGCACCCGCGAGTGGATCTTTGAGGCGGAGCGACACAGCAGGTCGAGACTACCTGGGTGAGAGTTGGGCCTGGCCCTGGTCGGCGTTCGCGGATACTTAACACGTTTAACGAGATCTGGGTATTTGATCTGAGTCTGGCCATTTGGTCTATACGCACTAACCATCTACGCGGGAGTAGTTATGGGTATCCCGACGTCGTGGTATCACCAAGCCTTCGCGGACACCAAAGAATCGAGCGGGCGCTACGCCGATTGGAACGTAGGGCTGCTCTTGTATTAAGGGGCTAGTTACGCTTCCGCCGCCCACGCAACGTGCATGTGTGCTAAGGGCGATGGGCCTGCACTTCGTGGCGCTTTAGGTTTAGACCGGCGTCTTGACCTCTCTGTTGAGCCTAGGTGGGCTGCGCGACGTCTTTGATCTTCCGCGGCCGGCATGACCCGTAAAAGTGTGTCCGCCAAATGGGATCAAGCGTGTTGGGTTATGTGGTGCACCCTCAGGAAGTTAATCTATTCGAATAGCCGTGATCTTCGGTAACAGGACGACTTGGAGTTGTACCTTGACCTTATGACAACTAGAACCGGATACTTAATAAAACACACCCTTCCAAGTGCCAGATATAACTCGATGGTCGCTATCTCTCAGGGTTACGTGGAGGGGATCGCCGGGTAGGATTATGCTATGCGATGCTACTTGGAGGACTTCAGTGTGCTCTCTTCTACATGTTGCAAGACGGAGGCTGCCAGAAGCGTAGTCTTCGGCTGTGATTAGCTATCCCCTCTTATTCTCGGCATTCTGCAGCTTCACCCAATCGATATGGCCTTTACACATATATCCATGCATATGTAGTGTAGCTCCTTGCTTATAGTACTTTGGATGAGTACTCACGGTTGCCTTGTTCCCCTTTTCCCCTATCTCTACTCGATTGCTGCGACTGCACGATGGAGCCCAGAGCCGTGACGCCACTGCCGATGATTTACTACTACACCGGAGGCGCCTTTACTACTACGTGCATCCTACCGACGCATTTACCGGGAGTAGTTAGGAGGATCGAGCAGGAGGCCTGCGCCTCTTTCTCGATCAGATCCCGCTTTGTGCTAGCCATCTTATGGCAACTTGTTTAACTTATGTACGTACTCAGATATTGTTGCTTCCGTGACTCGTCCTATGATCGAGCACTTGTATTCGAGCCCTCGAGGCCCCCGGCTTGTATTATGATGCTTGTATGACTTATTTTATTTTTAGAGTTGTGTTGTGATATCTTCCCGTGAGTCCTCGATCTTGATCGTACACGCTTATGCGTGTATGATTAGTGTATGATTGAATCGGGCGCCACAAGTTGGTATCGAGCCGATCGCTGTAGGACTCCCCTTCCACACTCCTTGGTCAAGTCGAGTCTAGACTTTACAAAACTTTTACTAACATGGCTGTGCGGCCCATGGGCCCACGTCGCCATCGGGTGGTACTAGGATCTTTTACTCCTCGACCTTTACTCTGGGACTCTGAACTCTCTTCTACTTGGGTTAAACGAATTTACTAACTCTAACACTAGGATCCCATGACCAAATTCACCCCAAAGTTGGATAAAGCCATAGCTATTTCTTAGAATAGAATTTGAACAATTTCCACACTGTCATTTGACTCCTTTGAAACATCTTTGTTTTCAGATGGAACCCACGAGTCAGGTCGTCCGCCACACAACGGCCATTGGTGCCTCGGGATCACCTGCGGTGCTAGCAGAGATGATGACCTATCTGGGTTATCGCCGGCACTCGAGTACACCGCCCTTGAGGAGTACCGGGACTTTAACCAGAGCAAGATCGTGCCATCGTCCCACCTCTACTCTGGGAGTATGACTCCACCATCGTGTTGCACACCGCACATGGTGTTGGGGTGACTATCGATATGGCAGTCCACGATGCTGCTTATGCTGCTCGACACGTCTTCGTGGAGGGTATCGGAGTTGGACACCTCCCCTTCGTGCACATTGCTATCGCATCCGATGTTGGTGCGGAGGGTTACTACACCGCTGCCTACTCCATCGCCACCCGAGAGCCCTTCTACCATCGTAACTTTGTTACGCATGTCGATGGGTTGGATCGAGCTAACCGAGCTCTTCGCCACGAAGTTGTACACCACGCGCCAAAGACCTTTACTGCGTGCTCGACGCTGTTGCACCCTTTGTCCGATCCAGAGCTGCCGCGTTCTGCGATCTACCCAGCCAGACCGTGATGCCCTGTGGTGTCGGTTGGCTGAGGTGGGAGGCTACTCTCCGCACTTGGTCCTCTTCTTCGCCACTTGAGCGTTGGGTTCCGCACTGAGTATCCGCGGACCCTGTGTTGCCGACGTGGAGTTCCCGATGCCACACTACCAGCTTTTCGTTACAGCTACCTCCGCAGATGCTGCGTGGACCGATGTAGGCTTGCTTGTTAAGTGTTAGATGCATTCGCCGCAAGATTGCGTGCACGCCTATGATGTCTTAGTCTATGTCTTTGGACTCGTGGTACCGAACTCTATGCATGATCCCTTTGTAAGATATGCCGACTACTATGTAGTTTCTATCGTGTCGCTTTCATTATGCATGTTTCATCATGAATGATTCTTGTCCTTTGCAAATTTCTCAATTGCTGAACTACCTCGTTATATATTAGCAGGATGGTTAGACCGGCTGGTCGTGGTCGTGGTGGCAACTTCCCACCACCGCTTTGAGTACATGGCTGGTATGATCCAACAGCTTGAGATGAATCGCCAGTTCATGGAAAACATGATGGCTCGGTTTCCTCGCCCCAATATGAACCAAAGCAGCCAAACACGGTAACTTTGCAGGATTTCATGCGCTGAACCCAACTGTGTACCGCAGCTCAACTCAGCATTTGGATGTCGATGGATCGGCCCGTGACATCAACTATGAGATGGAGTCTGGCGATGTAGCCTCGCCACTATGTCACCTTTGCTTCCTTCTTCTGAAGGGACCCGCAGCTCAATGGTGGGACAGCCACAGCGCATTTCGCCGATTGGAACAATCATCACCGCCGGACTTCCAAGCTGCTTTCCGTGCCCGCTTCATCCTCAAGGAGCCATGGACGGAAGAAGCGTGAGTTCCGCAACCTCACCCAAGGCAACAAGACTGTTGAAGCTTATCGGCGAGAGTTTACGGACTTGTCTCGCTATCTTTGAAGAGGACATTGCGATCGATGCACGAGACAGAGAAGTTCGTGGACGGCCTTCAAGCCGACATCAAGCTCGCACTCCTAGTGCACGACTTTTGCCGATTCCGCCACCTTGGTGAACAAAGCTATCAATGTCGAAACTGGTCTGCAGGAATACCAGAGCTCTAACAAAGCAACCGTGACACGGGCTCATCTTCGGCCCGTCCTCGCATGAAGCGCAAGATATGGATTCCCAACGGCATGTACCAAATTAATGCACCTACCCCAAGGCAGAGCTATGCTGCACCTCGTCTGCCTACTCCTCCAACTAGGCAGCCAAGGCTTCCAGCTCCACCACCCCAAGCTCCTGTTCCCACTCCCAATAATGGTTTGTGCTACAAGTGTGGTCAACCAGGTCACCGCGCTAGGGATTGCAATCAGAATCAGAATCAACTGGCACTTCCCGCAACTGGCCGTGGAAGCAACCAGCCCCGCAACAACAACGCCAAGTCTTATGGTCGTGTTCATGCCAACCACGCTGATCTAAACGAAGCTCAAGACCAGCCTGCTACTGTGATGGGTACACTCCTCGTAAATTCAGTACCTGCATCCGTTTTATTCGATACAGGTGCATCGCATTCATTCATGTCAGAAGATTTTGCATGCTTGCATGACATTAAATGTGAGGACATGAACGCTTCGCTATTAGTGCACACCCCTGCGGGCCAATGTCGGTCCTCCATGATTTGCAATGACGTCCCGTTGAAATCGAAGGACCGGAATTTCTTGTCTCTCCCATAATCTTTGAAGTCTGTAGCATTGATCTCATTCGGGAATGAATTGGTTAAAAGCGCATATCGCTTCTATCGCTTGCGCCACCAAGACCGGCCCATCCGCTACACCCTTCCGATGAAATAATAAGCTACAATGCTAAATGCGGTTCAAAATGCCGAGGCAAGGCTCTATGCATTGAATGCATTGAACGCCGCACCACTCGAGGGCATTGAAAACATTCTCGCTGCTCGCGAATTCCGTGACGTCTTTCTTGAAGAACTTCGAGGATTCCCCGCTAGAGCTGTCGAATTCGTCATCGACTTGAAACCGTGCACCACTCCTATAGCCAAGCGACCCTACAAGATACCGCCGATGAACTCCTTGAGCTTAAGGAGGAAATCGACAAATCTCTTCGAAGTGGTTTCATTCGCCCTAGTTGCTCTCCTTGGGGAGCACCTTCTCTCTTTGTCAAGAAGAAGGATGGGACAAACCGATTGGTCCAAGACTACCGTCCTATAAACCAAGCTACCATTCGTAATAAGTATCCTCTTCCTCGGATCAATGATCCGTATGATCAACTGGCTGGTTCGCTGCTGTTCTCTAAACTCGACTTAAGGTTGGGTTACCACCAGATCCGTGTTCGTGAAGAGGATATCCCAAAGACCGCCTTTGTGACTCGATATGGTTCATATGAGTACACCGTCATGTCTTTCGGCTTAACCAATGCTCCAGCCACCTTCTCTCGCCTGATGAACTATATATTCATGGATTACCTCGACAAGTTCGTTGTGGTTTATCTGGATGATATCTGGTATTTTCCAAGAACGAAGAAGAACATGTCGAACATCTTCGTCTTGTGCCGGAAAAAGCTACGAGAGCATCGACTATACGCCAAGTTCTCCAAATGTGAATTACTGGCTTCAAGTAACCTATCTCGGGCATGTCATCTCTAAGGATGGTATCTTTGCCGTCAACCCCGAACGAGTCCAGGCTATTCTTGATTGGACTCCTCCAAGAATGTCAAGCAAGTCGAAGTTTTCTTGGTCTCGCCACTATTGCCGTCGATTCGTCGAGAACTTCTCCAAGATTGCCGTGCCTCGACTAACTTTGTTGCATAAGGGCGTCAAGTTCCAATGGATGAAAAATGTCGAAAGCTTCCAGCACTCAAAGACAAGTTGACTTCTGCCCCAGTACTAGCTCCACCTGATACTAAGAAGGACTTCGTCATTTACTGCGACGCTTCCCGTCAAGGATTAGGCTGTGTCCTAATGCAGGAGCGCAAAGTGATTGCCTATGCCTCTCGACAATTGCTCCCTCACGAAGAGAACTACCCGATTCCACGACCTCGAGCTTCTTTGCTGTTATGCATGCATCAAACAAGGGCGACATTACCTCCTCGGTAATCATTGCGAGATCTTCACCGACCACCAAAGTCTGAAGTATCTGTTTACTCACCTGCACTGAACCTCCGTCACAGAGATGGATGGAGATTGTTGCTGAGACTTTGACTTGGGTATTTCCTATACACTGTGCAAGGCTAATGTAATGGTTGATGCCTTGAGCCGCAAGTCTTACTGCAACCACCTCCAGGTTCACAAAGTTCAGCCCTCACTCGTTGAAGAATTCAGAAAGCTGAACCTCCATATTGTTCCTCCGGGTGCACTCGCTCCCCCTCCTGAGGAGTTTCGCAATATGAATCTCCGTGTTGTTTCCCAGGGTTCCCTCTATACCCTTTCTGTCGAACCCGATCTCGTGAGCTCCATCAATGCAATACAGGGATATGACTCTGAGGTCCACAAGATTAAGCGCGACCTCAAAGAAGGAAAGCCCTCATTCTTCACTATTAGCGATGATGGCGCCTTTGTACTTCAAAGGCCGCCTAGTGGTGCCGTGTAAGAAGGAAAACCTGAATATGACTCAGAAGGTTATGAAAGAAGCTAATGATACGCCTCTATGTATCCATCCCGGTAGTACAAAGATGTACCAGGACATTCGTCAAAGATTCTGGTGGTCTAACATGAAGCAAGACATAGCTCGCTATGTTGCTGAGTGTGACGTTTGCCGTCGTATCAAAAGCGTAACATCAAAGGCCTGCTGGAACTCGCAACCTATCTCTATTCACGAATGGAAATGAGACCATGTTGAAATGGACTTCGTCCTTTGGATTTCCCAAATCGCAAAAGGGTAATGATGCTATTCTTGTCGTCATTGACCGACTTTCTAAAGTTGCACATTTTCTGGCGGTCAAAGAAACAATCACTGCTAGTTAGCTTCCAACTCTCTACATGTCCAGAATTGTTTCACTTCACGGTATTCCACTTTGGTTATCGATTCGAGACCGTGGCAGCTTATTCACTTCAAGATTCCGGCAAGTTTCCAAGAAGCTATGGGGACTCACTTATCTTTCGATCGCTGCGTTTCATCCTCGATCGCAAGGGCAGGTTGAACGTGTAAACCAAGTTCTTGAAGACATGCTTCGAGCTTGTGTTATTTCCTTCGCAAGAAATGGGAGGAATCTCTCCGTATGCCGAAGTTCTCTTATAATAATAGCTATCAAGCTAGTCCGAAGATGGCCCCTTCGAAGTGTTATATGGACGAAAGTGCCGAACCCTCTAAACTGGTCGAAATCGGGAACGCCCACTCTTCGGTCCGGATATTCTCCAACATGCCAAGAAGAAGTCCGCATTATTCGCGAGAATCTCAAGATCGCCGATCCACGCTAAAAGAGTAATTATGACTGTCATCATAAAGACATGGTCTATCAACCTAGCGAAAAAGGCCTATCTTCACGTTACACCAATGAAGGGTGCTCACCGCCGGGATCAAGGGCAAGCTAGCTCCTCGCTATATTGGCCCATTCACTATTCCGGAAAGGCGTGGGAAAGTGGCATATCAAGCTGGAGCTTCCGCCGAACCTTTCTCGGAGTTCACGATGTGTTCCACGTGTCACAGCCCGCCGATGCTTCAAGGACCCAATCTGAGCGATGGATCATGAAGTGCTCGAATTGCAACAGGACCTCTCCTATAAAGAGCATCCGTCCGCATTCTCGACCAAGCTGAACGCCGCTGCGTCGAAGGCGATCAAGTTCCTCAAGGTCGATGGTCGCACCATTACGAAGATGAAGCCACACAGGAACGCGAGGATCGTCTTCGTGATGAATACCTCAAGACTGCTTCTTCTACCTCCTAAATCTCGGGACGAGATTTCTTATAGTGGAGGAGATTTGTAACGCCCGGATAATTTGGCTACAGTAAAACTCTCCTAATGATGCCATGTCATCTGCGGATTACTGTTGCTAACCTTGCGATGATTCAAAACCATTTCAAATTTAAAATTCTAAACAAGTCAAACAACAAAAGTTTTCAAAGGTCAAAACAAAATTGTTCGGGGGTTGTCAAATATTGCACTGGTAATTATGGTGCAGCAAACACATTTTTATAAAATGTCTAGATAATTTAAAATGATTTAAAACAGAAAGGCAAATAGAAAAAAAACAGAAAGACTAAAACTAAAATTGAAAGAAAGGAGAGAGGAAGACCCCCACGGGCCAGCAGACCCAGCGGGCCGGCCCATTCGCCCTCCAGGCCCAGCCGGCTGGCCCACTACCCCCTCCTTACCCACTCCCTCACCCAAACCCTAACCTAACCACCCCCACTCGCACCACTCCACCCTCCCGCTGGATCTGGACCGGGAGGACTCCCGATCCCCTCGCCCCTGCACGTCGACGCCGACGCCGGCGCCCGGAGCTCCCCTCCCCCCACCGGACTGCTTTGCCCTCCCCCGCCGGACTGCCCCCCTACGCACGTCGTCCCCGCGCCCCCCCTGACCTTCCCCAAGCCCGCTGTCGTTGCCCTACGAACCAACGTGAGCCCGGCCTCCGCCTCTCCTCTTCCCCCCACTTGCTCCAAGTCGAGTCGTCATCACCACCACGCCACTGGCCCGCTCCGGCGGGCCCCGATGCGTGCACACCGCGCCCAAGCCGTGCCCCACACCGCGCCACCTGCATGCGCCCAAGGATGCCTCGCCCCTGGCCTCCCCTGCCTCACTGCGCCTCGGAACCGCGGCCTCCTCACCGGGCCTTCAGACACCTGCCGTGGCTTTCGCGTCGCCCGTAGCCTCCTCTCTGCTCCACCCGTCTTGCCTCGCCGGGCGCCTCCATCCTACCTCACGCTGCCGCCCGCCTTGCTCACTTCTTGCGGGCGCCTACCTCCGCCGCCTCGACGCGTAGTGCCCTGCTAGCCCGCCACCGCCATGAGCCCCTGGGACCGCCCTCGCCAGCTCTCGTCGAGGCCATGGCCTGGCGCCATCCATCACGCTGGCGAGTTGGCGGACGCCACGCGTGCCTCAGACGTCTTGCCCGAGCAGGCGCGTCCGTAACCCTGCACGCCAAGACGCCGTTAGGCCCCATTGGCCCTATGACAAGCAGGCCCCACCCCAAAACAAAAATAAAAAAAGGCTTTAAAAAAGTAAATAATTAATTAATTAAAATATTAATTAATTAATTAAAGAATTAATTAACTTAATTAATCCTGATTAGTTAACAGAATTAATTGTAGTTAATAAACCTAATCATTTTAGTTAGACTAACTAAACCTCATTAGTTAGTCTTAGACAATGACAACCGGGTCCCACCATCAGATTGCCCCAGTCAGCCCATGTTGACTGCTGACGTCAGCATGACATCATGCTGATGTCATAATTCCATTTTCGAATTAAATTAAGTAATTAATTAAATTCTAGATATTAATAAAATCTTTAGAAAATCATATCTTTTAATCCGTAACTCGGATTAAATTATTTTCAACATGAAAGTTGCTCAACGCATTTAGACGATTCGGGTTACGCAACCCGCTCGTCCGCCACACCCCTAACCTTCGAAATCGCAACTTTCCCCCTCAGGCTCCTCTGCCCGAAAACGCGAAACACCGGGAATACTTTCCCGGATGCTTCCCCCCTTCACCGGTATCACCTCATACCGCGTTAGGGCACCTCTAGCACCGATACTTGTCATGTCATGCATCGCTATGCACCTGCTTGCTTAAATATTTATTGTTTCTTCCCCCTCTTCTTCCGCTAGACACCGAGACCGACGCTGCTGCTGCCCAGTACGACTACGGAGTTGACGACCCCTCTCTCTTGCCAGAGCAACCAGGCAAGCCCCCCCTTTGATCACCAGATATCGCCTATTCTACTCTATACTGCTTGCATTAGAGTAGTGTAGCATGTTACTGCTTTCCGTTATTCCTATCCTGATGCATAGCCTATCCTTGCTACTACTGTTGTTACCTTAAACTGCAATCCTACATGCTTAGTATAGGATGCTAGTATTTCCATCTGTGGCCCTACATTCTTGTCCGTCTGCTGTGCTATACTATCGGGCCGTGATCACTCGGGAGGTGATTACGGGTATATACTATATACTTATACATGATACATGTGGTGACTAAAGTCGGTTCGGCTTGTGGAGCACCCGCGAGTGGATCTTTGAGGCGGAGCGACAGGGCAGGTTGAGACTACCTGGGTGAGAGGTGGGCCCGCCCGGTCGGCGTTCATGGATACTTAACACGTTTAACGAGATCTGGGTATTTGATCTGAGTCTGGCCATTTGGTCTATACGCACTAACCATCTACGCGGGAGTAGTTATGGGTATCCCGGCGTCGTGGTATCAGCCGAAGCCTTCGTGACGCCAGCAACTGAGCGGCGCGCGCCGGATTGGAACGTAGGCCTGCTCTTGTATTAAGGGGGCTAGTTCTGCTTCCGGCCGCCCACGCAACGTGCATGTGTGCTAAGGGCGATGGGCCTGCACCCTGTGCGCTTAGGTTTAGACCGGCGTGTTGACCTCTCTGTTGAGCCTAGGTGGGGCTGCGACGTGTTGATCTTCCGCGGCCCGGCATGACCCAGAAAAGTGTGTTCGGCCAAATGGGATCAAGCGTGTTGGGTTATGTGGTGCACCCCTGCGGGGAAGTTAATCTATTCGAATAGCCGTGATCTTCGGTAACAGGACGACTTGGAGTTGTACCTTGACCTTATGACAACTAGAACCGGATACTTAATAAAACACACCCTTCCAAGTGCCAGATATAACTCGGTGGTCGCTCTCTCGTGGTTACGTGGAGGGATCGCCGGGTAGGATTATGCTATGCGATGCTACTTGGAGTACTTCACCGCTCTCTTCTACATGTTGCAAGACGGAGGTCGCTGAAGCGTAGTCTTCGACGGGATTAGCTATCCCCTCTTATTACGGCATTCTGCGATTCAAATTAATCGATATGGCCCTTTACACATATATCCATGCATATGTAGTGTAGCTCCTTGCTTGCAGTACTTTGGATGAGTACTCACGGTTGCCTTGTTCCCCTTTTCCCCTATCTCTACTTGATTGCTGCGACTGCAACGATGGAGCCTGTGAGCGTGACGCCACCGCCGATGACGACTACTACACCGGAGGCGCCCACTACTACGTGCAGCCCGCCGACGACCAGGAGTAGTTAGGAGGATCGAGCAGGGAGGCATGCGCCTCTTTCGATCTGTATCCCGCTTTGTGCTAGCCATCTTATGGCAACTTGTTTAACTTATGTACGTACTCAGATATTGTTGCTTCCATGACTTCGTCTATGATCGAGCACTTGTATTCGAGCCCTCGAGGCCCCTGGCTTGTATTATGATGCTTGTATGACTTATTTTATTTTTAGAGTTGTGTTGTGATATCTTCCCGTGAGTCCCTGATCTTGATCGTACACGTTTGCATGTATGATTAGTGTACGATTGAATCGGGGGCGTCACACTGGGCGACCTCCCGAGTGACTGAGCCCTAGGCCTGAGCGCGAGTTGGGATGGGAAGTGGGAAAGGGTGGAACGCGAGGTAGCGAGAGAGAGGGGATTACCGAGGGCAAATAAATTGAGGGGATGGAGCAACAGGGGTAGGCTTGGCCGCCGTTGCAGCGCTTCTGTACCGAGGAGATGCATAGTGGACGGCAAAGCGGGCGGCGAAGCATGGTCGGAGGCGGGTGGTGGTGTGATGGCTGGGCGGCGTGCATGTGTTGCCGTGTTGGGGGCTGTGGTGGCATGTGTGTGGTCTCTGCTAGGCAATGAGAGATTTAAAGTGAGATGATTAAGAGGTCCGGCGCCTTGAGCTCGCACCCGACCGTCCCACGCCGCTAGATCCCTCCGGGTAGCGGCTTCCAGTTGCCTGGCACCGCCCGCTCCTCGACCTCGCGCCCGTTTAGGGGCGCCTCGTGTCATCGGGTGTTGAGAGCCCACAACCCTTCTCTGGCCTCTGTCCCATCCTCATACTACATCGTCATACGCCGCCGTTGACTTCCTGCCGAACCCCCAGTTGGCAGGGAATGACTGAACTCGTGATGCTCTTCCTTCCATCGATTTCGTTTGCAGGTCTGCTCTTCGCTCTTATTATTTCCAGCATTTTTTTGTATAGCAGTTAGATATTGGAGGTAGTTGTGTGCTATCTATGGACCATATGGTACTGCTCGGAACAACCTGATTGCGTTGCTCCAAGTGCAATTGAAATTCGAACACACTACATTGCTCGGCTGCATTTTATAAGAAAGAAGTTAGCAGAACCATTGACTGATTTCATTGGAGGAATGAGGTACAGTGGTTATATGTATGTTGATTAAATCAATTTCTTATGTAACATCCCAAATTTTCAATTTGGAATGTTATACATAGAGCATCATTGCATATCATATTTTTTTTGTTGCATTTTTGCTTGATCCTAGAAATTTTACACAACTCAAGGACCCACGGAGAGAGTTGGGGATTTCGTTATTTTCATATTTGACTTTTCGCAAATTTTGAAAATAGGATCATTTGATTTTAATTATTTTATCTTCAATTATTTCTACTATCAAAATATGAGAGAGGGAATAAAATGACTTTCCCAAAATAAAGAAATAATGAAGATTTAATAATAAAATCAAATAAGATTTTATTTTGGAATTTTTCGCCTTTTTTTTAATTTAGGAAAAATGAGTGTTTTTCAAAATTGCATTTAGGCCCCAAATAAAAGTTCATCTAGTCCGGCTTGATTTTAGAAGCCGGGGAAAATTTATTTCGGGATTTTTGGAGTCAGTTTAGTATTTCTTTTTATTTTTTTTCTGTGCGTAATTATTTAAAAAAACGAACCGCCTTTGGGCCGTGCCCGAGTGGGACTCCACTCGGGGGGCGCCTTTGAATAGCGCCGCCCGGCGCCCCCAGCCCACCCGAGCCACCCGCCCCCAGCCCACCAAGCCGCCGACGGCCCACCCCGGGGAAACCCTAACCCTAGCGCCGTGCAGACGTCGCCGCACGGGACGCCGTCACGGACCCGCCATTGACCCGGCCGCCGACGCCGAGGTTCGCCGCCGCCTCGTTTTCCGTGCAGGTTTTTTAAAAACCGAGCGGTTTTTCTTTGGTTTATTTTCGGTTTTTTCAGTTTCGGTTTTTTTCGGTTTAGGCTAATTAGCGGACATTCGTTCGTTAGTTCGTTTAAACGAACGAGTTCGTCAGATTAGTTTAGTTAACGAACGAACGCTCGTTAACCCGTTCGTCGTTTTTCTTTTTCTCGTATTTAATCCGCGATTTTTCCGATCGCGATTCCTGATCCGATTTTCGTTTTAGTATAACTTTTCGCTCGTTTATCGGAATCAGGCAATTCAATCGCCTAGAGTTTCGTCTCGAAACCCTCTTTCTAAATAACCTACTTAAACAAGTTTTTGCTTCTGTAAAGTTTGACCTAGATCCAGATTAGTAAAACGAAGCTGTTTTCTTCCGCCGTTTGACTTTCGTTGCTTCGTTTGATTTGATTTTTTTTGCAAACCGGAGTTCTTAAGTTGAACTATCTGGTTAGATCTATTTGAGTTTTACCTGTGCATTAGATGAGTACTTATTGTATGCTTGCTTGTTTGTCTGCGGTAGAATACTTGAGTGCGCCGCTTTGTTACTTGAGTCTCTAGGTTTCATGGATCATCAGCAAGGCAAGTAACACTTTGATCATACCTTTTCTACTACCCAGTTTTATGCATTAGATATATCCTCAAACATTGCATGATTAGGATCTAATTAAATTGTGGGATGGGAAGTAGATGAGGTAGTACATATTACATGTTTTATTATCAAACCCCTGGGAGCTACTTCTACGTTTGCTTATTATGCCAAGCTATGCTAGTAGACGTGGACTGGGTGAGTGTATCCATGACAGATGTGAGATTGTTATTTAATGGTTTATTTAAGGTGGCAACTTAAACACACATCTGGGTGGACTGAGGCACCTGGTTTCTATCAGGACTTGCCTGTATTTCTTCGGACCGCCACCTGTGCTCAAAGGGATCATGAGATTATTCAAACTAGAAATTTCCGTGTGCAGCCACAAGCCATTATGGGCTCTGGCATAGTTGATTAAGTTGTGCGAACTCTTACGGGTAGACTAGCATATGTAGGGGAAAGTAGGTGTACCGGTCTACCCACAAGTAAGGTGCTAGTGCTTCTGAAAGACTATGTCTCGGTCATCCGTTTCTCAAACATCATGTAGTGCGAGAAATCCAATGGAGGAGATCGAGTCTTGTGGGGAAAAGTGCGCAAACCTCTACAGAGTGTATAAACTAATCATGGTTAGCTGTGTCCCCGGTTATGGACATATTGAGTATCTAGTACTTGGATATCATGTGAATCTCATCATGTTACTTCTAATTAATATTGTTGGGTTTTTAGTGAGTAATTTTAATTGGGATTGATAATGCTATCAACCATTCTCAATGTTTAACAACCACCATGATAGTTAAATAAATTTACTCCTTTGCAGTAGGGAAAAATTGGCTTTACGCAAAAACTGTAAGCATAGAGCTTTCCACCAGCCATATATGCATGTAGTATAGGCTTATTATTCCATTATTCTCTATGTGTTACATTGCCAAAGATATTCCATGTCCGACCCGTTTCGGGCTGCAACGCTTTCATGTTGCGAGACTTTTCGCATTTACAGTAAGGTGCATAGGTTGTGGTTCTATACTTTCGGTGATGCCGTTGGAGTTGATGGACTCGCTTATTCTTCCAAGCCTTCCATTGTTATCGTATTAGATGGCCTTAAGCCATATTTATTTTATTAAGTTCTCTCTTGAGACATGCGATTGTAATAAGTGTGTGATTGCTACTCTGTTATAAATCCTTCAAGTACTGTGTGGTGTCAGCATTACTGATCTAGGGATGACACTGAGCACAAAGATCAGACAGTTTGAGGTCTGGTCGCTGCAAAGATGGTATCAGAGCCAGGTTGACTGTAGGACACGACCGTTAAGCTAAAGCCCTAGATCTCTACTCTCTCTTCTCATTTCTAACTCCTCATCTTTTCTACTCTTTTAGGATGACGGAAGCGAGGATCAAGTTCACCCAGCCGGATGAAGATACACCTTTTGGACGACACCTGAAGGAAGTCACTAGGGACCTAAACATCGGATTACCAAGCTTCACCGGGACCTACAATTCCACTTTACCCGAAGAAGAGCGCTAGAAGATTCAAGCTCAAGTTCCCGGAAGGACGTTTGCGCCAATCACGGAGCCCATAGAGTGTGTTTTCAATGCACCAACTTGGAGCCTGGGAAGGAGCATGGCAGCTCACACAACCATGGGACGCATTGGAGACATTTACAAAGAAGACCTCAAGGATACTATCTACTAGATTTGCGGGTGCCGAGATGAACAACGGGAGATAGTTGGCACTAAGAAGGACCGATCCATTGCAGCTTTCATCCAGGAGTTAAACCAAAGACATTCGACGCCAGGAGAACCAGGATGTCTTGCGCAGACATGATGGAGTTGAAGACAGCAAAAGCCAAGATTATCGAACTAGAAGGAGAACTGAAGGCCACTCGCAAGGACTACATGGAGGAGATTGTAGCTCTAGTGGGAAAAAACGGCGATCTTAAGGATAAGATTGAAGAACTCATGGAAAATTCAGCACCCGGAGGAGAAGATGAAGATAGCACCTGTCCAGAGAGCTACATCATCATCGACAACACCGATTCCGATCCTAGTGATGATGATTTCGAAGATGAAGCTGGAGCAGATATCATGGAGTCTTCATCGGAGCAGTTTTTCTAGTTGACCACCATAACAGTAGTAGATTTCCCCATTTTATATTAGTTTTAGTTCCAACACTTTGTAACTATAGATAGACCGTTGTATGCCCTTGTTTGAATTGATTGGAGTGATATTGTGTGATTTGTCTCATGTGCATATGGGTAGTGTTTCTCTCTAGACCTCATTCTATTCTTAACTCTCGTCTTTTCTATAAACCCTCAGATGCCTCCGAGACGCAACCCCAAATTTTTTTTCCCGCCAGAGATCACTCAGTTGATTCAGCAGCAGAATGCCTTGATTCAAACATTGGTACAGAACCAAGGCAACAACAACAACAACAACCCACCGCCACCACCACCTGTTGACCATTTGACCTGTTTCTTAAGGCTGAATCCGCCGGTGTTTTCCAATAGCACCGAGCCGATTGTTGCAGATGATTGGCTCCGTAAGATAGGAAGGGAGTTGACCACTGCAGGATGTACAGATGGAGAAAGGGTTAAGTTTGCCACACATCAGCTCGAAGGACCCGCAGCAGCATGGTGGGAGAATTTCTGACCACTTAACATGTAGACACCATCACATGGGATCGGTTCGACAAGCTTTCCATACTGCCCATGTTTCAGCAGGAGCTATGGCCATGAAGAAGCGTGAGTTTCGCAACTTACGCCAAGGAGGACGGACAGTTGGCTAGTATGTGGATGATTTCAGTAAGCTAGCACGTTATGCCCCAGATGACGTTGCTACGGACGCAGCTAGGTAGGAGAAGTTTCTAGAAGGACTGAATGATGAGCTGAGCAATAAGTTGATGGTAGCCACCTTCAATAACTACCAGGAGTTAGTAGATCGTGCTCTTATGATTGAAGGGAAGCAGCAGCAAATTGACTATCGCAAGAGAAAGTATGGACAGGGGAAGAATAACTATGGAGCTCAGCAGAAACTTCGCTTTACCCCGAAGCCAGGAGGACAATTTCAGCATATCCATGGAGGAGGTAGCTCGCACAACCATAATGGCACCAAGAATGGGAACGGGAATGGAGGAAGCAATGGACAAAACCGCACCAACCCGTTAACACCATCCAAGGTAGACCTAAGCCAAATCACTTGCTTTAAGTGCCGCAAGACTGGGCATTATGCAAATGATTGTCCATAAGGCCAAAATGGAAATGGTAATGGAAGCTCAGGAAAGAAGCCGAACCCTTTCAACAGAGGACAAGTGAACCACGTTACCGTGGAGGAGGTTGAAGCTTCGGCCAGATCTTGATAATAGGTAAGTTTTTGGTTAAGTCATTTCTGCGGTTGTTCTTTTTATATCTTGGTGCATCGCATTCATACATATCAAGGGATTTGTGGATAAGTTTAGCCTGCCCACTAGGACTCTTAAGACACCCATGCTAGTAAGCTCACCGGGAGGCGGAGTTGATGGCCAGTCAAGGATGTTTTCAAGTGCCATTAAGTATAGGGAGGCATGTTTTTCCAACGGATTTAATTATATTGGAATCCCAAGGTTTGGATGTAATTCTTGGTATGGATTGGTTGTCGATGTATGGAGGAAACATCGATTGCGCCAGTAAGACAATTTTGCTTACGACACCAGAAGGAAGGAGAATCAAGTATGTATCACGGCATGAGCCGAGAAGGGCACATGTAAATTCCTTATCAGGAGTTGTGCAGGAGGAAGTACCAGTGGTAAGGGATTACCTGGACGTGTTTCCGGAAGAGTTGCCAGGCATGCCACCGGATAGAGACATTGAGTTTCGATTGAACTATCGCTGTGCAATCGGGCTGATATCTAAGAGACCGTATAGGATGCCAGCCCAAGATTTGGAGGAAATTAAGAAGTAGATTAAGGAGTTACTGGATAAAGGTTTTATTCGCCCAAGTTCTTCGCCTTGGGGATCACCAGTACTTCTAGTGGAGAAGAAGGACGGATCATTAAGAATGGTTGTTGATTATCACGGATTGAACGAAGTGACCATTAAGAACAAGTACCCACTACCGATGATCAATGACTTGTTTGACCAATTGCAAGGAGCTAAGGTGTTTTCCAAGATCGATTTGTGATCAGGGTACCATCAGTTGAAGATTCGAGAGCAGGATATACCTAAGACAACTTTTACCACTGTGCACGGGCTGTATGAGTATTCCGTTATGTCATTTGGTCCGACTAACGCACCTGCCTATTTTATGAACATGATGAACAAAGTGTTTATGGAGTTTTTGGATAAGTTCGTGGTGTTCATTGATGATATTTTGGTTTACTCGAAGAATGAAGAAGAACATAAGGAGCATTTGCGTTTGGTGCTCGAGAAACTCAGAGAACATCGGTTATATGCCAAGTTCAGCAAGTGTGAGTTTTGGTTGAAGGAAGTTGGATTTCTTGTACATGTTATATCCGGAGAAGGTATAGCAGTGGATCCCACTAAAGTTGTCACTGTAACAAACTGGGAAGCGCCAACAACAGTTGGAGAGATCCGGAGTTTCCTTGGACTCGCAGGATACTACCGGAGATTCATTGAGAATTTCTCAAAGATTGCGAAGCCTATGACAGAATTGTTGAAGAAGGATACCAAGTTCGTTTAGACTGAGGAGTGTGAAGCTAGTTTCCAAGAGTTGAAGAAACGTTAGGTTACCTCACCAGTGTTAATTCTGCCAGATCAGACCAAGGATTATGAGGTGTATTTCGACGCTTCACGTCGAGGACTTGGAGCAGTGCTTATGCAGGAGGGAAGATTTGTTTCGTATGCTTCACGGCAGCTTAAGCCTCATGAGCTAAATTATGCTACGCATGATTTGGAGTTAGCAGCCGTAGTGCATGCGTTGAAGACATGGAGACATTTCCTCATTGGAAACCATTGTGAGGTGTATACGGATCACAAGAGTTTGAAGTACATCTTCACGCAGAAGGAGCTAAATCTCAGGCAGAGGAGATGGTTGGAACTTATCAAAGATTACGATATGAGAATACATTATCACCCCAGAAAGGCTAACGTTGTAGCAGACGCGTTGAGCCGTAAGAGTCACGTCAACACACTAATGACGGGGAAATACCAAAGGAATTAGCCGAGGATCTTCGAGAGCTATGTTTGGAAATAGTTCCGAGAGGCTATGTAGCAGCATTGGAGATTCAGTCAACTTTGATGGACAAGATCAGGGAAGCCCAGAAGACCGATAAAGAGATTGCCTCTATAAAGGAGAGGATGAGCGAAGGAAAGGCTAAGGGATTTCGTGAGGATGAGCACGATACCCTATGGTTTGAAGACCGTGTTTATGTGCCCAATGACCCGGAGATCAGGAAGTTGATTCTACAAGAGGCACATGATTCACCATATTCGATTCACCCAGGAAATACCAATATGTATTTGGATTTGAAGAATACTTTTTGGTGGACCGGAATGAAGAAGGATATTGCAGAGTATGTAGCAATTTGTGATGTATGTCAGAGGGTGAAGGCGTAACATCGAAGCGGCAGGATTGTTATTATGACCATTGCCTATACCCAAATGGAAGTGGGATAAACTAGGTATGGATTTCATCACGGATCGCCCAGGACTCGTTCGTGCTATGACTCGATTTGGGTTGTAGTCGATCGTTTGACGAAGGTAGCTCATTTCATTCGGTAAAGACTACCTACAAGCAGCCAAATTGGCTAAGATATACATGACAAGGATTGTATGCTTGCATGGAGTTCCGAGGAGTATCAGACGATAGAGGAACCCAATTCACCTCAAAGTTCTCGGAAGCGGTTACGGAACTTTAGGAACCAGCTGGAGTTTAGCATGACTTTTCATCCATAGACAGATGGACAAACCGAGAGAGTCAACCAGATTTTGGAAGATATGCTTAGAGCTTGTGCTTTGGATTATGGATCAAGTTGGGATGACAATTTTCCATATGCGGAGTTTTCTTATAACAACAGTTACCAAACCGGTCTGAAGATGGCCCCTTTCGAAGCCTTGTAAGGAAGGAGGTGCAGGACCCCGTTGTTGTGGGATGAAGTTGGAGACCGCCAGTTGTTTGGACCGGATTTGATTAAGGAGTCTGAACAGGAAGTAAACTTGATTCGCGATAGGCTCAAGGTAGCCCAGTCGAGACAGAAAAGCTATGCGGATTCAAAACGCAAGGAGACAGAATAGGAAGTCGAAGACAGAGTTTATCTTCGAGTATCGCCGCTTCGAGGAGTTAAGCGTTTTGGAGTTAAAGGAAAGTTAGCGCCACGATTTGTAGGACCATATCGTGTTTTGGAGCGCATGGGAGAAGTTGCGTACAAGTTGGAATTACCCGAAGGATTGTCAGGAGTCCATGATGTGTTTCATGTTTCTCAGTTAAAGAAGTGTCACGCAGAGATGGCGGATATACCACTGAGAGATACAAATTACACCGGAAGCGATTCAGTTGAACGATGATTTGACCTACGAGGAGAAACCAGTTAAGATTCTGGAGTATGCCAGCCGAGTCACCCGCAGCAAGGTCATTAAGTTTTGCAAAGTTCAGTGGAGCCACCACATAGAGGATGAAGCCACCTGGGAGCGAGAGGAAGATTTGCTTAAGGACCACCCTCACCTATTTTCTAGCCAACCCGAATCTCGAGGGCGAGATTCATCTTAAGGGGGTAGGTTTCTAACATCCCAAATTTTCAATTTGGAATGTTATACATAGAGCATCATTGCATATCATATTTTTTTGTTGCATTTTTGCTTGATCCTAGAAATTTTACACAACTCAAGGACCCACGGAGAGAATTGGGGATTTCGTTATTTTCATATTTGAGTTTTCTCAAATTTTGAAAATAGGATCATTTGATTTTAATTATTTTATCTTCAATTATTTCTACTATCAAAATATGAGAGAGGGAATAAAATGACTTTCCCAAAATAAAGAAATAATGAAGATTTAATAATAAAATCAAATAAGATTTTATTTTGGAATTTTTCGCCTTTTTTTAATTTAGGAAAAATGCGCGTTTTTAAAAATTGCATTTAGGGCCCAAATAAAAGTTCATATAGTCCGGCTCGATTTTAGAAGCCGGGGAAAATTTATTTCGGTATTTTTGGAGTCCGTTTAGTATTTCCTTTTATTTTTTTCTACGCGTAATTATTTAAAAAAATGAACCGCCTTTGGGTCGTGCCCGAGCGGGACTCCGCTCGGGGGGCGCCTTTAAATAGCGCCCGCACGCCTCCCACCCGAGCCACCCGCCTGACCCACCAAGCCGCCGCCCACCCTGTGGAAACCCTAACCCTAGCGCCACCCCGGCCGACGCCGACCGCCACAAGACGCCGAGGTTCGCCGCCGCCTCGTTTTCCATGCCGGTTTTTTTTTAAAACGAGCGGTTTTTCTTCGTTTTTTTGGTTTTTTTTGTTTCGATTTAGGCTAATTAGCGGACGTTCGTTCGTTAGTTCGTTTAAACGAACGAGTTCGTCAGATTAGTTTAGTTAACGAACGTTCGTTCGTTAACCCGTTCGTCGTTTTTCTTTTTCTCGGATTTAATCCGCGATTTTTCCGATCGCGATTCCTGATCCGATTTTCGTTTTAGTATAACTTTTCGTTCGTTTATCGGAATTAGGCGATTCAAGCGCCTAGAGTTTCGTCTCGAAACCGTCTTTCCGAATAACCTACTTAAACAAGTTTTTGCTTCCGTAAAATTTGACCTAGATCCAGATTAGTAAAACAAAGCTGTTTTCTTCCGCCGTTTGACTTTCGTTGCTTCTTTTGATTTGATTTTTTTTGCAAACCGGAGTTCTTAAGTTGAACTATCTGGTTAGATCTATTTGAGTTTTACCTGTGCATTAGATGAGTACTTATTGTATGCTTGTTTGTTTGTCTGCGATAGAATACACGGAGTCGCCGCTTTGTTACTTCGAGTCTCTAGGTTTCGCGGATCATCAGCAAGGCAAGTAACACTTTGATCATACTTTTTCTACTACCTAGTTGTTATGCATTAGATCTATCCTCAAACATTGCATGATTAGGATCTAATTAAATTGTGGGATGGGAAGTAGATGAGGTAGTACATATTACCTGTTTTATTATCAAACCCTTGGGAGTTACTTCTACGTTTGCTTATTATGCCAAGCTATGCTAGTAGACGTGGATTGGGTGAGTGTATCCATGACAGATGTGAGATTGTTATTTAATGGTTTATTTAAGGTGGCAACTTAAACACACATCCGGGTGGATTGAGGCACCTGGTTTCTATCAAGACTTGCACGTATTTCTTGGACCGCCACCTGTGCTCAAAGGGATCATGAGATTATTCAAACTAGAAACTTACGTGTGCAGCCACAAGCCATTATGGGCTCTGGCATAGTTGATTAAGTTGTGCAAACTCTTACGGGTAGACTAGCAGATGTAGGGGAAAGTAGGTGTACCGGTCTACCCACAAGTAAGGTGCTAGTGCTTCTGAAAGACTATGTCTCGGTCATCCGTTTCTCAAACATCATGTAGTGCGAGAAATCCAACGAAGGAGATCGAGTCTTGTGGGGAAAAGTGCTAAACCTCCGCAAAGTGTATAAACTAATCATGGTTAGTTGTGTCCCGGTTATGTACATCTTGAGTATCTAGTACTTGGATATCATGTGAATCTCATCATGTTACTTCTAATTAATATTGTTGGGTTTTTAATGAGTACTTTTAATTGGGATTGAGAATGCTGTCAACTATTCTCAATGTTTAACAACCACCATGATAGTTAAATAAATTTATTCCTTTGCAGTAGGGAAAAATTGGCTTTACGCAAAAACTGTAAGCATAGAGCTTTCCACCAGCCATATATGCATGTAGTATAGGCTTATTATTCCATTATTCTCTATGTGTTACATTGCCAAGATATTCCATGTCTTGACCCGTTTCGGGCTGCAACGTTTCATGTTGCGAGACTTTTCGAACGACAGTAAGGTGCATAGGTCGTGGTTCTATACTCGATGATGCCGTTGGAGTTGATGGACTCGCTTATTCTTCCAAGCCTTCATTGTTATCGTATTAGATGGCCTTAAGCCATATTTATTTTATTAAGTTCTCTCTTGAGACATTCGATTGTAATAAGTGTGTGATTGCTACTCTGTTATAAATCCTTGAGTAATCGTGGTGGTGTCAAGCATCTTGATCCACGGATGACACTGAGCACAGAGATCAGACTGTTTGAGGTCTGGTCGCTACATTTTACCTATGCTTCCAACCTGTGGCGTATGACGATGCAGAGGAGCTGTAAATCACCTATGCTTCCAACCTGGTGAATTTGTGTCTATGCTCCGTGGCGTCGAGCTGTAAATCTTCCGATGCTATTTTGTGCCATATGGGCAAACACTAAGTTTCGAGAAAGAGATGTCATATGTGTACCATATGGACAAACACTCTACATTCTAAAGGACGGGCAGAATGTGCATCCCACGGTATGTTTATTTATTTACCATTCATTTTGTTAAACATATTTAAGTGCACTTGAAATGTTATTTTCTTAAATAGTACAAGTTCTGGAATGAAAGGAAATTTCAGTACTCCATAGGTTTGGTGATCAATTGTCGTTCTTTTTAATGACGGTAGACATTGTTGGACGTGGAAATTCCCCTTTGTCATGTTTTCATGTGGGGACTATTAAAAATAAATTACACTACCATGTTGCTTTTTCTATCTATTACACTTTGCATCTTGTCCTTGTGATTATAATCACAAATGATAATCTACATAATCCACCATTTGAAACGATTAATAGCTCTTGCCGTAAAAGAGGATGAACATAAAAATATCTTTCTCAGCTTTAGACCTGTTTGCAAGGCCCCTTATGTATACATTACCGATGCACGATCTTGTTTATTATCCGTGATTTTTTATTACTATTATTTTTCTCTTTTAGTGAGGAGCTTGATAGGAAGAGATCTCAAGCGCGATCTCAAGCACACGCACTATACGAGGCTTCAGGAGGAAGGATTCTGTGTTGTTCTATTATCTCCCCTTCTAGAACAGTTTTAACATGGTCCCTCTGTAGTTCTTTCTGTATATGTACCTTGCATAGGGTATAGTTCATGGTGATAATTCCATTATATTCTTATCAATACACCACATCAATCTTATAACTAGCTAGAAGAAACTGCCTACCTCATGTTCCCATTTGAGTCTTGTGTGCAAGCTCATATTATGAAATGATATAAGCATGCTTGATTCAAGGAAGTTCTTTGATGCGATGTCACGTTATACAACTTGTCATGCTACATTCCTGAAGTACTAAAAAAATGGAAGATAATGCATTTCCTTCTAATTCATATTTTTATTTTTGATTGTACTACGAATGTATATGAGATTATCATATATTTTGTAGAACGATCACCCTGGTCGCTGTTTTATTCCTCTGTTTTGTATTGGACCATCGTTGGTCGATCAATTGGGGTAGGCAACCATGATTTTCACCTATCATTTTTTGCAACTGCAGATTGTCTTACTTAACCTGGCAACAAAGAGAGGAGGTTGCAAAGAAGCACGAAGGGGAATACATGTCTGCATTTTTCCTGACTGAGGTAATCCGTTGATCTTATCATGTTAGTTTTCTTATATGTTACCACTCCCTTGTGTAGATAAGTATTCTCGCTTCAGGTATCAAGGAAATTAAATTTTACGGAGGAAGTGCTTTCTTCAATATCAGATTGCTATAAAGGATGAGATGCTCCACACATTTTGAGAGTTTAGAGGTTAGTTTCTAGCAGAGTTAGTGACGGAACTGAAAACTGTTTCAGTTGAGGTTGAGGATAAATCTTATGCTGCCATAAGTTTAGAGTTTGTGATAAGAACCAAAATATCAAGGTTTAAAATTTGGATGCTTCGAGTATGATAGATCCTATGTTTCTGTGTTAATCTATTCCAAATATCTTTAATCAGAGTCAAAGCATGACATGTTATGTCTTGGATCATGAGTGAAGTCCAATGTTGACATACATTGAGTGTTTGTTGATGGTTCTAGGTAGAACTGAATTAGGCTAATTAATAAACATGCTGAGTTTTGAATGTTGAATTCGAGTTATAGAAGCATCCATAGACATGATCTTGAGCTCTTTACAATCAGCTCATATTACGGTGATTGCAACAAGAAAGTCAGTTTGTAGGTGGAGCTGCGGCCACCATTGATGATGGCTTCCATCTGGCGTGTCTGAGGAAAATTGTATAGTGCACGAGTGCTTGGCTTTCGATTTTTATGGGCTTTTAGCCAAAGATTTTTTTGTGTTATATGCCAAAGATGGAACTGTCTTATCAGAAGGTTGATTTTTTTGTCTTTCAGAGTGTACAAAACTGTTTCTAACCTGAAATGTTTTTATTTGGGAAACATGCTCTTGTTGTACAAGTTTAAAATGTAAGTATGCATACTCACAGTCGATTAATCTACTATTTGGTCCTTAGAAAAACGGAAGATAGAACAATTCAATGTATTGGATATCTGATAAAAGTGTTAGCTGGAACTCTGTTGCCTTGATGATTATCGTTGTTCTTAATTATCGTCATTTTCGTTTCAGTGAGGCGGCTCACTTTCTGTCCAGTGGAATGCCACCGCTGGATCCCTTGTTCTACATAACAAAACAATAATCCAATTATATCGATGATAAACAATTAACCACCTCCAACTATCCAAGCCAAGCACCTTCAACTGTCCAACTTGCTAAATGGAACACTCAGCCACTAGATGTGATCGACTGCTTTTCCATCGCTACAAAGTCGTAGACATACAGAATGAACAATAGATTCTAAAAAGCTAAGAAAAAGCAACTGTCGGTCTCAAACCAACCAATTGAACTTTAATTCTTTGAACAAGGATGTCCAAGTAGTAATTTAACCTGGCATTGCCCGAGTAGTAATTTAGCCCGGGGTGCATAATCTAGCTCAGATACGGTGCGTGTGGACTTGCTATTTGAGATAGATATTGGAGGAGTCCCGTAGCAACTTCAGTTATCTCTGCTCATTTTGACCGATGGTGAAGGCAATGGTAGAGCTAGACTGGCCTAGAGATGTCCTGCCACCTTTTTCTTCTTCTGAATTTTCAGTTATAGATTTTTTAATGCCCTTTGCATTCAAATCTCAAATCTGTTGCATGTTGGATTATGGCTAACAATATGCCTGCAAGAGGGCGGAAATGTGAATCATAGGACCGAAGAATGGCGCAGCGAAGCGCGCGTTAGATTCTAGTAGCTGCTGGTTGCCTGAGTTTGCAGCGCATGCAGATAGGCCACGCAAGGGAGCACTGGTCAACCGGAGTAGATAAGGGAGAGTGACGAGAGGAAAGAAAATTTCCCCAGCTAATTCGATCCCAAGTCCACATCGAGACAGGCGGAGGCCCCCACGACCGGCCGACCGCATCACCGGCAGCGAGATGAGCTCCCGCCGCGCTCGCCCTCGTCGGAAGAATCTTCAGCAAGGAGGGTGTAGGGGGCGACGCCGTTGGAGGCGCCATTCGTGAACCCGAGCGCCGCCGGGCTCCATGTGCTAGCGCGGCTGGAGCGGCTGCTCGACGGCGGGTACGCCAGCGGGACGCCGAGCGCCAAGAGGCGGCGGCGACCGGCGAGCTCCCGCACGCAGCAAAGATGGAGGAGTGGCAGGGGAAACCATGGCCGTGGCGTCAAGGTCCGCGCAGTGCTGTGCGTTAGGGCGACGCCGACTGTCGCCGCTGCTCGGACTTGAGCGCAGGGCCACCTCCACCGCGTGATGCCGCTGCGCTGCGGAGAGCCGGGCCGAGGTCCGCTCGGAGGAGCGGCGTGTCGTACTGTCGTGGCTGTTGTCTCCGCTGCGCCCGGAGGACTGATGCTTCTGCGCGCGTCCTCGGCGAGGTTGTTGCCGTTGCAGTGATGGCGAGACGGCGACCGCTAGTTCCAGTTCAAGAAATTAGAAAAAGACATGGTACCTTCTTCTTCCCTTTGCATGACTGGATGATACGTTGTTGATTGAATCTTTCTCTTCCTTGGCCAAGGATCTCTTCCGGTTGATGCTTCAGACATCTATTCATCTCACCATGTTCACATACTATGTGCAGAAAAAGCAGTTAATCTCCAGATCACGGGAAGAACAAAAGCGTTTGGCAGCTCAGTATTTCTGAAGTTTTACAAGAATACTGTGGTTTTGAAAAAAAAAAACACGGTTTTAAATACTTTGCCGTGTTTGGCATCAATTAATACTTCAGTTTATAACCGTAGTATATCTGATACTGTGTTTCTTTTGTGGTATTTGAAAAAGAGGTCCAGACCTCTTTTTCTTGTAAACTGAGAAACGCTCGCTCGATTTCTTCTTCCAACCATTATCATCCGCCATTGTCATGTCTTCTCTGCAACCAACATGGGAAGAAAAGTACGTGCTCTTCTACGTTGACTACTCTGCCACTCCTACGTCCGACCTCCACATGACTACTCCGCCGTTGATGTCTTTAATATGTTCGGCAGCCTGTAGATTAGATTGGCAATTTGATCGATTGATCCTGACTTTCTGAGACGCATAGTAAGCTAGCTAGAATTTGGATCATATCCGACCAGAGGCGCATATACAACACTACAACAACGGCCGGGAACATGGGCATGCCGAGGCTTAGAACGTTAAGTAGATCGATCGATCATTGGAGCAGTCGTAGACCAATCAATTCTATGCGGCCAGAGATACAAGAGATGAGTAGATAACTCTACCTATAAATCCTAGCATCTAGGAGGGGACTAGTGCGTGCATCGCAAGACTACATGCATGCATCTGCCTTAGAACAAGCTTGATCAGGTCGTTGTAACTCGTTCAGTGTAGTTGGGTTTGGTTCAGCGGTCAACCCAGGGAAAGTGAGAAAAACTATGCTTGCCAAACGCCCCCAAAGTGTTACTAAAACTGAGAAAAACTGTGGTTTCTACAAACTGAAGTATTCATTGCCCATGCATTCGAATACTGAGGTTTTCGTTTACTATGGTTTTGAAAAAATGGTGCTGCCAAACGGAATCATTGTTTCCTGATTGATTTCCCGATGCTCGTTCAGGCAGTCGCTGTGTGCTGACGCCATTTAAGGCGTTCGTGCTTGACGTTGGCTGCCGCCGCCGCCGCCGACTGGAAGAGTCTCGCTGATGGTGTCCGCGTCGCCGGAAGGAGCGAGGCCGCATCACCCCGCGCCGGAGGACGCCCCATGCGCCACCGGACAAGGCCTGCGGCGTTGCGCGACCGCCCGGTGGCGACCGCCGGTGGCCACCGCGCTGCAGGGCTACATCACAATCGAGAGGCGTCTCCTCTGATTTTGTGGCCTTGTCGCTGTCGGTAGAGCCGAGTGCATGATTAACGTGTTGAAAGTAATCCAGAGACAGATCGAGAGAGACATTCAACTGTACTCCCTCCGTCCTCAGGGGTGTACTTCCAACATTGTTGGAAAGTCAAACATTTTTATGTTTGACCGTATTTATACAATAATACATCAATATTAATGCCATCAAATTAGTAGCATTAGATTCATAATAAAATATGTTTTCATCATATACCTATTTGATTTCACAAATATTAATATATTTTTGCATAAACTGAGTCAAACTTTGAGATAGTTTAACCCTCCAACAAAGTTGAAAGTACACTTTTTAAAGGACGGAGGAAGTATTCTTTATTGATGATTGACAAGCTATTTATACAATGGGAACAGTCGCCTAACAGGGATGCGATGGTTTGTAATGGGAACAGCCGCCTAACATGGACGCAATTTTTTTTTTGAAACTACATGGACGCGATTTGGTTTGTAAAGGCATCGTTCCAGGAACCGTCACCGTTCGTGACGGTTAGGGAGCGGGGATTCTTTTTTCAACACCTTTTTCGCGTGCCCATGGTGATTCGCGTGCCCGTGGTGAGAGTAGCCCGCAATGGGATTCTTTTTTTCCTTGGTGAGGCAAGAAGGACGAGGCAGCCTTCTGCGTTAGCATATCCAACAATTGAACATAGAGAGACCGAGACAGATCGAGCGGCCAGCAAGCCGACTGATTTCCCATAAATTTTTTTGAACCGAAACTGTAGAACAATCGTTCTATGGAAATTTCATTAAACAAAATAGATTACAATATATACAAAGTCAATCAATGACAAGTTCAACCCACTCCTGTTTTGTTGAAACCTGAGGCTAACGCAATGGGATTCTTTTTTTCCTTGGTGAGGCAAGAAGGACGAGGCAGCCTTCTGCGTTAGCATATCCAACAATTGAACATAGAGAGACCGAGACAGATCGAGCGGCCAGACAACAATCGATTTCCCATAAATTTTTTGAACCGAAACTGTAGAACAATCGTTCTATGGAAATTTCATTAAACAAAATAGATTACAATATATACAAAGTCAATCAATGACAAGTTCAACCCACTCCTGTTTTGTTGAAACCTGAGGCTAACATAGTTATTAAATCAAATTCTATTCAATCCAACTGGAAAATTAGTCTTGGAATTTAGTCTTCACTCTGTGCAGTAGTAGAAGGAGATCTGTCTTGAGGGAGCTTTTCCACACTTGGATTGTGGCTTCTTTTGCCTTGAAGATTTTCCTATTTCTTTGCATCTAGATATTCCAGCAGCCCATAATCATGATTTCCATGGCAATAGGATTAGGCAGTGCCTGAATAGCAAGCGAGACTTCATCAAAGATTGAGAAACCTCTGCATCTAGTTCCCAAAATGGACTGCCAGCAATTAAACGCAAAGTCACAATCCTAAAAAAGATGTTGAGATGTTTCCTCTGTGTTCATTTGACAGAGAGCACAATTATAGGATGGCAAGTGAAATGTTCTTCTTCGAAGCATGTTCCTGGTATTGACCTTATCATGCAGTAAGAGCCAGAAAAAGATCTTGTATCGTAGCATAGCTGCATTCTTCTAGAGTTTTTTTTTTGAAAAGTGGAGCTGCCGGTTCACTCTTTGTCAACTCTTTATACATTTTGATAGAGGAATAGGATGTTCCCCAAGGATATGTCCCATCTGTCACCCTGATTGGTGATCTGCAGAGACTGAGTGATGTCTTGTAATTCAAGGAATTGTTGATGTGCTTGAGCTGAGAGTGGGAGGAAGAAGTTTTCACTCATGTCTGATGCTTGTAAAAACTCCTTAATGTTCACATTGTCTTTGGTGGCAAAGGAAAAAAGTTTTGGGAATTTATCTCTTGTAATTCCATGGCCCCAATTGTCTAGCCAGAAATTAGTAGTAATGCATGTGCCCAGATGTCCTTTGGTCACTGATTTGAAAACAGCTAGGAGCCTGAAGATACTTTTCCACCAGAATGAGCCAACATTTCTATTAGTAATCTCTCCATCACGGTAGTAAGATTCCCAAATGATATTTACCCATGGAACATTTTCTCTGTGGAGGAATTTATGCAGATGTTTCATTAGGAGACATTTATTGTGAATGTCAATGTTGAGAACTCCCAAATCTCCTTGATCCTTGGGCAGGCAGACCTTGTCCCATGAGATAAGTGTTGTACCTCTATCTTCCATACCATACTTCCCCCAGAAGCAATGCTTCAAAGCTTTGTTGATTTGTTCAATAATGCCCTTGGGCAACTCAAGGGTGCGCATGAAGAATATTGGGAGGTGTGCAAAGACAGACTTTATCAGGGTAAGCTTGTCTCCATATGATAGAAATGTTGAACAACCAGACAATCTTCTGTCAATCCTCTTGATAACAGGGAAAAAGTCTTCCAGTTTAGGCTTGGAGAGTGAAAATGGCAGGCCTAGATATGTGAAAGGGAAGCTTCCAATAGAACATTCTAGTCTGGCAGCCAAAGATTGCATGACAACATTTTCTGTGCTGATAGGCACCATGGCAGATTTGTTAAAATTAACTCTCAAACCAGTAAAGACTGTGAAATGAAGAATGAGATTCTTGAGTTGTTCTACTTGAGCTTCAGAAGCTGGCATAGTCAGCACAGTGTCATCAGCATATTGAATGACAGGGAAATTAGGACAATGATGATTCTCAAGAGGACTTGTGATTAGTTTGTTATGCATGGCCTCATTCATAATGGACTGCAATAGGTCTGCAGCAAGCACAAAAAGCAGAGGAGAAAGAGGATCTCCCTGCCTTACTCATCTCTTGCACAGGAACTGCTTCCCAGGAACACCATTAAGCAACACAACAGAATATCCAGAGGAGAAAAGCATGTCCATCCACATCAGCCACCTGGTGCCAAAGCCTCTTGCAATGAGAATTTCTTTGATTGATTGATGCTCAATGAGATCAAAATCCTTCTCAAAATCCAACTTTAAGACAATGATCTCCTTGCCAGACATTTTACACTGATGAATGAATTCATATGACCAAGCAAGACAGTCCTGAATAGACCTTGCTTTTAGAAAACCATACTGGTTGGTGTGAACTAGCTTCAGAATGACATCTTGGAGTCTATTTGCCAAAAGTTTTATGATGGTCTTGATTGAGAAATTGAGTAGTGAGATTGGTCTGAAGTCGTTGGGTGTAGTTGGAGCGTCTTTCTTGGGAATTAGAGTAATAAATGAAGAGTTGATGCTCTGCAGGCTAATTCTTCCATGATAGAAATCATCAATCAAAGTGTAGAAGTTAGGTGCCAAAATATCCCAACAATGTTTGATGAAGTTTGTATTGAAACCGTCAGGCCCTGGAGCCTTGTCATTTGGCAGATTTTTTACAACTGCATCAATTTCTTCCTTGGAAAAGGGTATTTCAAGCAGAGCGAGATCCACATCTCTGTTAATAAGGCTGCCCAAGTTGAGAGGGTTGAATGTGGGTACATAAGTGTTCAGCCTTTGTTTGAAAGCTTTTAAGAGAATATTGGCTTTGGCATTGTGCTCTCTATGTATGTTGCCCAGATCATCCTGTAAGCTTGCAATATAATTAACCCTGTATTTGATGGTGGCATTAGCCTGAAAATACTTGGAGTTTGCTTCTCCAAATTTAACCCATCTGGTTGTAGCTCTTTGTTGCCAATAGATCTTTTGAAGTTCTAGAAGTTTAAGCAGGTGTTTCTTGAGAATTTCTCTTCCATTCCATTCTGGCAGTGTGAGGGTTTTGAATTCTTCCATTGAGTCAAGAAAAAGATACTTCATTGGTGGCTTTAATGGATATGCTAAGCTGGGAGATTGTTTTTGACCAAATTTTCAAACACTTTCTGAGCCTCTTGAATTTGGCAGTTATTCTTTTTGCACTGTCTTGAATATTGATTTCCTGTTCCCAATTCTGCTTAACAACATCTTTAAAACCCTGAATTTGCAGCCAAAAGTTCTCAAACCTGAAGATTTTAGTCTTTGGGATGTGTGTACTAATCTGCACATGACAAGGTATGTGATCTGAGACAGGTTTGGACAAAGGCAGAATAAGAGTGTTAGGGTAGTGGGAAGTCCAAGATTCAGAGGTGAACACCCAGTCCAATTTCTCAAGCAAAGGAGCTTGCTGCATATTGCTCCAGGTGAAGCTCCTCCCCTTTAGAGGAATTTCTACCAAAGCCAGACTGTTGATGGCATCATTAAATTTTAACATATCAGAGAAACTGCCACCTGACCTGCTTCTGTTGTGTGGATACCTAATATAATTGAAATCTCCCATGATCATCCACTTGGTATCATCAGGCATTTGAATATTGCTGAACCAGTTCAGGAAATCATCTCTGGCTTCACCTTGACATGGGCCATAAATGTTTGTTAGAATCCATGAGTCACCAGTTAACTTTGAGATGAATCTGATGGAGATGGAGAAATCATTTTGAAAGAGAGTTTCTCCTTCAAAAAGACTGCCATTCCATGCAATGAGAAGTCCACCAGAAGCTCCAACTGAGGGTAGAAAATCAAAACAATTTATCCTCTTAGGGCAGAAGTTTTTGAGATATCTGTAATCAAATTTCTCTTTCTTTGTTTCTTGCAGACATATGATATCTGCATTTGCCTCTTTCAATCTTATTTCTAAGAGATAGCCATTTGTTGTTGTCATTAATGCCCCTGATGTTCCAATTGAGAATATTCCAGTTTCTATTCATATCCAGATAATAAGGTGTCTGTAACTGCCACTTTTCTACTGCAGAGACCAGCCAAACAGAGCCAGGCAAGCAAGAGGTAATAAACAAGATTCCATGACCACAAATCACCACATCACAGCTTGCTCTTAATACAAATGCAAGGCTTATCATAGAGGTAGATAATAAAGCAAATGCCAGAAGTCATCATTTCAGATTTAGATATCATTACAAAAGGATTGGTTCTCACAACTACCACTGATAACAGATCACAAAAGTGCATCAAGGATCCATGATTAAAACTGTTCAAGCCGGACATAACCGACAACCAAGAATCTAACTAAGGCTTGAAGACAGCCTTCTTTGATGGCCCCTTGGCAGCAGCCTTGGTCTCCTTCTTCTTGGGTTGGTGCAGCATCTCCTCAGAGCAGTCTTTTGCAGCAGCCTTGCAAAAGGAAACAGTGAGATTTTTGACAATCTTTGTAGTAATAGCAGGAGGGTCAGATGAACAAGGGAAACAATTAGGTTGGGCCCCTCCCTTTTACTTATCTTGGGCTTCTTGTGGGTACCACTAAACCAAGGATACAAGACTTAATCCCAGTGGTGGATAGGGTTGAAAGAAGACTGTCTGCTAGTTCCTGTCTTCTCAATCAAGGGGCTAGATTGCAATTGCTTCAATCAGTTTTGTCTTCCTTACCCATATATTTTCTTTGCAGTTTATGTCTACCAGCTGGTATTATCAAGCAAATTGAAAGAATTATGAGACAATGCTTATGGAGAGGCAACTCTGACACTCCCAAGCAATCCTTGGCAGCATGGCCTCTAGTTTGTAGGCCTAAAGATAAAGGTGGCATGGGGATTATTAATCTGAACATCTAGAACAGAGCCCTCCTTACCAAACATCTGTCTAAGTTTTATAACAAAGCAGATATTCCTTGGGTGCCTCTCATTTGGAACACCTATTATGATGGAGTTGTACCTCATGGAACAGTGTTGTGTGGCTCCTTTTGGTGGAGGGATATCATCAAACTTAATGAAGCTTTCATGCTACACTGTGAGGTTACTATAAACTTGGGGGACTCTGTTCTTTTCTGGTTTGATGCTTGGATTTTATTGGGATCATCTGTTCCTCTCAGGGAGAGGTTTCCTAGGCTCTTATCTTTTGCCATTGATGATAAGGTCTCTGTAAGAGATGTTCTCAACACTCTTGATATGTCTGAGCTCTTCCACATGCCCTTATCACCAGAAGCAATGGAGGAAATGATCATTGTACAGAATGGCCTGCTTGACATGAATACTGATGACAGTGTCAATGATTCTTGTTCATGGATCCCAGGAAAAGGAAAATTTTCTTCCAAGAGCTACTATGCAATGATGCATGCCCACCTTCCTACTGATATGCCGGAAAAATGGATTTGGGAAAGTAGATCAACAATGAAAATCAAGGTTTTTGCGTGGTTAATGCTTAATGATAGGCTCGACACCAGAGATTTGCTGGTCAGGAGGCACTGGAGATCGCCTCAGGAGGACAACACTTGCCCCTTATGTCATGATCAAGCCCATGAGGACAGAGATCATCTATTCTTCACATGTAAATTTAGCTCAAGGGTCTGGAATTATTTGCAAATTTAGTGGCTAGCTGGTTTGTCTCCTTTAGAGTGCATGATTGCTGCCAGGAACAGCTTTGGCCAGCCTTTCTTCAAAGAGGTTGTTTATCTAGCTGCTTGGAATGTCTGGTTATTGAGGAATGGAAGAATCTTCAGAAATGAGAGGCATACCTTTGCAGCATGGAGGAGGAATTTCATCCATGATATTACCCTGCTATCCCACAGATTCAAGCCTAGTTTAAAGCCTTTGTTGTTGCATTGGATTAATTCTTTGCCCTAGATGGCTCCATGTAATTATGTAACCTAGCATGTAATTATGTACATAGGACCATAGGTAAGTAGTCTAACTTTTACTTACCAGAACCTTTTGTATTTTGTTGGTTGAGTTTTAATAAAATACTGTGGGGCTGTTGCCTCACAGTTCCCAGTCAAAAAAAAACAAGGGAAACAATTTTTGTCTGAACATGATTTTCTCCTGAATCCATTGTTCAAAGCTTGCAATCTATAGCTCCTTCTTACCTCAGTTTCAACCATGGGAGCTTTATCTTTCCTCTTCTTTTGAGCATGTGCAATTGAGGTGCTGGCAGCTGGCATAGGGGGAGTGATGTCTTTGTGCAGTGCCTGAGGTGTCAAACTATCATTAGAAGAAGCTTCTTGGTCCATAACTGATTTTTTACAACAAAGAATCTGTTCATTTTGACACTTTTCAGGTATAAGAAAAGGCAGTGTTTTATTACTTGCAGAACCTTCGATGATGTAAGTACATAATTGGGAAGCAAGCAAAATTTGGCCCAATCAAAATTTTCAACAGTCAATAGAGCAAAAGTGATGAATTTGCATCATTCAATAGGTACCTGAGTAACTTTATCTGTTGGGGCCACAGGTGCAAAATGAGTGCTCCAAAGCTCCAGCCCTTCCTTTGAGAGAAACTCCTCATCTTGGCCTGAAGATGCAGTTGCTTGTAACTGAATATATTTGCCAGAGAAACTTGCATTGAAGATAGGAAAAGGGAAGCCAGGAGGAGCATCCATACTGTTACCTGTAGATGAGCTGAAGTTTTCTGCATCCTGGTTATCTGATAGAGGTGAGACTCTCTGAGTAACTGAGGCTGGGCCTTCTGTATGAAGGAAATATGCCCTAGAGGCAATAATAAAGTTGTTATTTATATTTCCTTATATCATGATAAATGTTTGTTATTCATGCTAGAATTGTATTAACCGGAAACTTAATACATGTGTGAATACATAGACAAATAGAGTGTCACTAGTATGCCTCTACCTTGACTAGCTCGTTAATCAAAGATGGTTAAGTTTCCTAGCCATAGACATGTGTTGTCATTTGATGAATGGGATCACATCATTAGAGAATGATGTGATTGACTTGACCCATCCGTTAGCTTAGCACTATCATCGTTTAGTTTATTGCTATTAGTTTCTTCATGACTTATACATGTTCCTATGACTATGAGATTATGCAACTCCCGAATACCGGAGGAACACTTAGTCTCCTATCAAATGTCACAATGTAACTGGGTGATTATAAAGATGATCTACAGGTGTCTCCGATGGTGTTTGTTGGGTTGGCATAGATCAAGATTAGGTTGTCACTCCGTGTTTCGGAGAGGTATCTCTGGGCCCTCTCGATAATGCACATCACTATAAGCCTTGCATGCAATGTGACTAATGAGTTAGTTGCAGGATGATGCATTACGAAACGAGTAAAGAGACTCGCCGGTAACGAGATTGAACTAGGTATTGAGATACCAATGATCGAATCTCGGGCAAGTAACATACCGATGACAAAGGGAACAACGTATGTTGTTATGCGGTTTGACCGATAAAGATCTTCATAGAATATGTAGGAACCAATATGAGAATCCAGGTTCTGCTATTGGTTATTGACGGAAGTGAGTCTCGGTCATGTCTACATAGTTCTCGAACCCGTAGGGTCCGTGACGCTTAACGTTCGATGACGATCGGTATTATGAGTTTATGTGTTTTGATGTACCGAAGGTTGTTCGGAGTCCCGGATGTGATCACGGACATGATGAGGAGTCTTGAAATGGTCGAGACATAAAGATCGATATATTGGAAGGCTATGTTTGGACACCGAAAAGTTAGATGAGTTCGAGCATTTTCCGGAGTACCGGGAGGTTACCGGAACCCCCCGGGGAGTTAATGGGCCTTGATGGGCCATGGTGGAAGAGAGGAGGAGGCGGCCAAGGTGGGTGCGCCCCCTCCAAGCCCAATCCGAATTGGGAAGGGGTCCGACACCCCTTTCCTTCTCTCCCTCTCCCTCTTCCTTCTTCTCCTACTCCAACTAGGCAAGGGGGGAAACCTACTCCTACTGGGAGTAGGACTCCCCCCTTGGGCGCGCCATAGAGAGGGCCGGCCCTCCCCTCCTCCACTCCTTTATATACGGGGGAGGGGGCACCCCATAGACACACAAGTTGATTGTTTAGCCGTGTGCGGTGCCCCCCTCCACAGATTTCCACCTCGGTCATATCGTTGTAGTGCTTAGGCGAAGCCCTGCGTCGGTAACTTCATCAACACCGCCATCACGCCGTCATGCTGACGAAACTCTCCCTCGACCTCAGCTAGATCTAGAGTATGTGGGACGTCACCGAGCTGAACGTGTGCAGTTCGCGTAGGTGTTGTACGTTCAGTGCTAGGATTGGTGGAATCGTGAAGACGTACGACTACATCAACCGCATTGTCATGACGCTTCCACTTTCGGTCTACGAGGGTACGTAGACAACACTCTCACCTCTCGTTGCTATGCATCACCTAGATAGATCTTGCGTGATCGTAGCAAATTTTTTGAAATTATTGCATTCCCCAACATTGTATTGGCCAAAGGATCTGGAATGGCAGCACTAGACTCCTTGTCTGTCAGCTGGGCAGGAGCAATCACAAAGCAGAGCCTCCAAAGGTCTGCAACAATGTAAACTTCGCAGAAGAAAATCTGTAATTGCAACATCTGTCTCTTCTGCTGCAATAAGAGGAACAACGGTAGTGGCACATTCTCTTCTGCAGCAATGATTGGGGCCTCAGCAACAAAAGTTGTAGTGGGAGCTTCAGAGACTTGATGTAGTAATGGCTCTTGCACAGTTATTTCCATTTGAGTTTGTGGAGGAGATTCAGCAACCAAATTAGCATTCTCAGCAGCAAGCAGTAATGGTGCTTCAGGAATGATGAAATCTTCCATTGGGAGTTGTTCAATGGGCTGATTGAGATCAAAGTCAGCATGCAGAATAGGCTGGGCTTAAGGCAGAACAAGAGGTGCCAGTAGCTCATGCAGATCTTGCAGAATTGGCACTCCATTAGCAGATTCAGCGGAGCTCACATTAGCACTAGGTAAACCCAAGGAAAGGGTGAGACCACTGTTGTCATCCACTGGCTACTCTGCATCTATCTCCAAGGGGCCCATTAGGCCATTCAACTCCAGGAATTCCCGAGTTAGAATTTTCACGTCGACAAGCTGTTGTTGATGTGGCATCGCCCAATGGCCCCATCCCTCATCATCCTCTTCTTGGGCCGGAGCTTCTTCAATAATCGGTAGATTTTGATGCTCAGGCTGCAGCAGATGGAAAGCAACAGGCCCAACCATAAGATTGTTCTGGTTGGGATGATGGAATTGCTCTTGCGGCCTTGCACTAGTACACGTCGGTGCTATACAAACGGCTTTTAACCCCTTTTCGTGACGGGGTTCGGAACCGTCACCTAGTGAGTTACTGCGATAGGGGGGCCCTTCCCACACGGCCCAGAAACTGTCGGGGATATGCCCTTCTGGCACACACGCTCGGCAAAATGAGATCGTGTGCGACCGACGAGCGACCAAATACGGTTATACGTAAAGTAGTGTTAAAAATACAATTATACAGGCAAAATCGTTTCCGGTCATAAGTACATCCCACACAGTCAGAACCCACTAAACGTTTCCATTCGTATATACATCCCACACAGTCACTCCAAGGAAAACGTTTGCGCAAGGTGGCGTAACGCAAATAGTTTTCAAGAGAATGTTGTGTGTGTGATTGTTCATTGATCCAACACAGTTTATTCCTAGAAATTGTGTGCGTTGCCTGAGGTCATCGCCCACGGTGTTTTCTCAATAACCGTCTACAATAGGAAACCCCAATTAGCAGGCTAATTTCCCTATTATTAATAATCCATTCACTAATCTAATTGACATTCATATTAAGCACATAATATATTTCATTTCCATATTAAGGAAGCAGGATTTCATAATTGAAATACATCCGAGTACAACATGATATAGCTTCAGCACTCAGCTACCCCCTTACACAACTGCACCAGCACCAAGTTTCACATGTAACATCTAGAACCTTTCGAAATTAGCATCATAGGCAGTACATAGACAGATGCATCTCACCTGGAAAACTACTGAAGCGGAAGGCGAATATTGAGCCTTCATTCATGTTGAAGGTCTTTGCAACTTTAGGCCACTACCTGTGGATGATTGACCGTCCATCCTTCAACCTCTTCAGGAACACTTCAATATTGAACTGTGGGTGTTGTACGAAAACTTTCCTCACCTCCTGACCATAGAGGTGGTTTGAGAGGTAGTCATAAGTGAACCCTGAAAACAAGGATGCGCATAAATATCTTCTCTATATTGGAAATGGGGAAAAGGAATAAAAAAGGCAAGGTATAATAGTTAGTACCATCTTGTAAACCTCGGTGCTTCCCATTGTTTCCCTACAACACATATAAGGTAGTTAGTCATCAGGTTAAGTAAGGGTTTGCATGCTATCAGTAAAATATGTTGATGATAAATAAGCACATTGCCAATTCATCAGATTAATTCAAGCCACATGGAAAACCCATTTATCCAAACCAAGCATGATTAAGAACTAGGAAATATAGCACTTGTATATGTTTCTCATGTATTAAGTGCAGCCAAATTCGATTTATTCCTCACATGGTATACAATAACAAAATGCAGCTACAATAATTGAACATCGCATTGTAGAATTGAACCAAGCAGTTAACTAAACACCACAACAAATGAACCAAACGTTAACTAAGCACCAGATTGCACAATATAACATACTCCTAATAGAAGATCAGACAGTTGACCAAACCAAGCATGCTTAAAAACTTGGAAATATAGCAATTCTATTTGTTTCTCGTGTATTTAGTACATCCAAATTTGATTTATTTCTCACATGGTATACAATAACAGAATGCAGGCACAACAATTGAACATCGCATTGCAGAATTGAACCAAGCAGTTAACTAAACACCACAACAAATGAACCAAATGTTAACTTTGCACAATATAACATACTCCTAATAGAAGATCAGACAGTTAACCAAACCAAGCATGCTTAACAACTTGGAAATATAGCAATTGTATTTGTTTCTCATGTATTTAGTACAGCCAAATTCGATTTATTTCTCACATGGTATACAATAACAAAATGCACCCACAACAATTAAACATCGCATTGCAGAATTGAACCAACCAGTTAACTAAACACCACAACAAATGAACCAAACGTTAACTGAGCACCACATTGCACAATATAACATACTCCCAATAGAAGATCGGACAGTTAACCAAACCAAGCATGCTTGACAACTTGGAAAATTGCACCCTTAAGAATTGAACATCACATTTGCAGAATTGAACCGAACAGTTAACTGAACACCACATTGCACGACATATAGAACATATACTCTAGAGCAGAAGATTGCATGATAAAAGTAGATAGCACAATCCACTAGAATTTGTTAAGGAAAGGCAGTACCTAGCAAACTGAACATGGGTCCTTATAGTGAGCTAATAAGACAAGCTACTCCTCATTGTCGGAGATATCGATGACGATTGGCTCCTTGGACATGGAAGAGGGCGAGGCCTCCGCATCGTGGGTGCCCTCGTCGTAGTGGTGAGTTGCCTGAGCCGCTCCGGGCACCAGCCTCCTGCTCTCAAGATGAGGTAAGCACGTGCACGCTGAGAAAACACCTCGTAGTCTTCATCGAAGGCACCGACGGTGGCCTCGAGAAAACGCCATGAACTGTTGTTTAAAGCAACCAATTGTGTCACGGCGTCGGCACGCGAGGCATCGATGGTGGCCTTGACGGCGAGGTGCTCCTCCAAGATCTAGGGGTCGGCACGAATGGCAGCCACTTCGACCTCATCCATGCGTGCGGCCGCGATTTGCTTCTCCGGTGCCAAATGCTCCTTGAGATCCTGGCTATACTGCGTACACCATGCCTTAGGGCGGCGCTTATTGGTGGAGGTGATATGGACTCGACTAGATGACGAGTCATTCGTCGGCCCGACCTTTCATGATACTGGCAGCAGCACAAGAAATTCCGATCGAGCAAAGATACAAGACCGTAAGATAGAATCTTGCGTCGAGTATATTGGATCGACTCCACGACAAAGACCAACAAAATCCTCATGGATCAGCAACGAAGATATCTGGTGTCCCCCGACATGGGACGTTTTCTCTGGTTTTATTCAACTCACAATCAAAAACAAATCTCACAATAAAAAGCTGATCTCGTACACGGCCGAAACGTGTCCGTTATATAAGCACGTGAAACCGACGTACAATCTAGCTTTACTCACACGGACTCTATCTCCTATTTAAACTAAGCAAGATTTTAACTAATTATATATTCGGCACCGCTGATCATGATGGATCCTACCTAAACTCAGATTGCTCACGTCACTAGTAGGTGACTCAGAAAGAACATAAGAAAATAAAGGCCATGTATACAACCTTTGGACTCTACAACCACGTACTAATAAACTTGAATATTTCTTCTTCCTTTAGAACGGATCAGAGCCTTTTTGGCGGAGTCCTAAATTTTGGTTTCACTTCTTGCCGGGGTGGAGGAACCTAGAGCAACATAGAACCAATTAAAAGGTGTTGCATCGAAGTACATTGGGCCAAGTTCTTCTTCCGTATAGCACTCTGAGCTTCAACAATTGATTTAGCACTGATGGCTACATCATCCCCTCCCTCTTGAAGCGAAGCCGTCCTTGGTTCCGTTGTAGCTTTGGGGACCTTACAAACATCGCTCTTGATAGCACTAGCGAACATCGGCTGTAACATATGTCGCCTTCCAGAGTCCCAAAAAGAATAAGTGTTAGACCTTCCCTCATGCGTAGCATGATGATCATATTGCCATGGCCTCCCCAATAATAAGTGGCATGCATTCATTGGTAGAACATCACATATAACTGTATCGATATAATTGCCAATTGAAAAATTGACGTGCACCTTGTGAGTAACTTCCAATTTTCCAGACTAATATAACCATTCGACACAATGTGGTTGTGGGTGCTTCCGGGTAGGCAAAGCTAAAGCATCCACCAAGTCCTTGCTGACTGCATTTGTGTAGCTTCCACCATCTATGATCAACTTGCAATTGGTGTTCTTGATCTTGCACTGAGTCTGGAAAATATTCCAACGCTGCCCCTTATCCTTAATGCGATCCTCTTGCACTCGTTGCACCATCAATGACGGGTATGATTCAGCAGCTTCAAAACTCGTAATCACCTTTTCAACATCTTCAGATTTTTCACTGGAAGAGTCAGAAACAGCCTCTTCATCACTAGCGGATGCATAGCCATCTTTTGTGAGCAACACTCTTTTCTCATTAGGGCATTCACGCTTCATATGTCCTCTTCCTCCATACTTGAAACACTCGATGTCACTAGTATGAGTGGTCGACTGCGCACTAGAATCAACCCTCGACAGTCCTGATTTTGAAGCATCCTTTTGCACGGAACCATGAGAGTGATTTGATGTTGTCATCCTGGAGCTAGGAACGACATCCTCACTCTTATGCTACGAGCTTTGCCATGTGTTCAAAGTGGTACTGGAAACTGTGCTGACTTGGCGTCGCTTAATCTGTTGTTTCGCACGCACAACTTGGTGCACAATATCTTGTATGTTGTAGTAGACCACTGTAGGATCTTGAGAAGAGGTGTCTAGAGGGGGGGGCGATTAGACACTAAGTACCAAAGTTGCAGTTTTTAATTTATTTTAGGTTTAAGTGGAGTTTAGGCACAAGTTTAACATTCTCAATACATAACAAGCAGGCATGCAAAGAGTATGTAGGCAGCGGAAAATAAAGCATGCAACTTGCAAGAATGTAAAGGGAAAGGTTTGGAGGATTCAAATGCAATTGGAGACACGGATGTTTTCGTCGTGGTTCCGATAGGTGGTGCTATCGTACATCCACGTTGATGGAGACTCCAACCCACGTAGGGAAACGGTTACGCGAGTCCACAAAGGGCTCCACCCACGAAGGGTCCACGAAGAAGCAACCTTGTCTATCCCACCATGGCCGTCGCCCACGAAGGACTTGCCTCACTAGCGGTAGATCTTCACGAAGTAGGCGATCTCCTTGACCTTACAAACTCCTTGGTTCAACTCCACAATCTTGTCGGAGGCTCCCAAGTGACACCTAGCCAATCTAGGAGACACCACTCTCCAAGAAGTAACAAATGGTGTGTTGATGATGAACTCCTTGCTCTTGTGCTTCAAATGATAATCTCCCCAACACTCAACTCTCTTTCATAGGATGTGGATCTGGTGGAAAGAAGATTTGAGTGGAAAGCAACTTGGGGAAGGCTAGAGATCAAGATTCATATGGTTGGAATGGAATATCTTGGCCTCAACACATGATTAGGTAGTTCTCTCTTAGAACTGGTAAGTTGGAAGTGTAGGCTTGTTCCGATGGCTCTCTCCATGAATGAAGAGGAGGTGGAGGGGTATATATAGCCTCCACACAAAATCTAACCGTTACACACAATTTACCAAACTCGGTGGGACCGAATCATCAAACTCGGTCGACCGATTTAGTAAACCTAGTGACCGTTAGGGTTTTCGATTGGATCGAAATGCATCTCGGTAGGACCGATATGGTTAGGGTTAGGGCATAACGTAATCTCGGTGAGACCAATTACACAAACTCGGTGAGACCGATTTTGGTAATTAGCTAACCAGAGAGTTGGTCAGGCAAACTCGGTGAGACCAATTACTCACTTCGGTGAGACCGATTTGGGTAATAAGTTAACCAGAAAATTTGCATTGTAATCTCGGTAGTACCGATTGCACAAACTCGGTGAGACCGATTTTGGTAATGGACATACACAGAGAGATTACAATCCCATCTCGGTGAGATCGAGATCCCTATCGGTGAAACCGATC
Source organism: Aegilops bicornis (assembly GCA_021605145.1). Classification (NCBI taxonomy): domain Eukaryota; kingdom Viridiplantae; phylum Streptophyta; class Magnoliopsida; order Poales; family Poaceae; genus Aegilops; species Aegilops bicornis. Next base: position 392,973,659 of record CM038675.1, on the reverse strand, counting down.
TGCTTAGGGTTTATGGCAGTGGCTATGACATCTGAACTCGGTTGCACCGGATAGAAAGAATCGGTAGGGCCGAGTTTGACTTTGGATTTAGGTCATATGTGGATGTGAGAAAGTAGTGGAGGGTTTTGGAGCATATCACTAAGCACATGGAGCAAAAGGCTCATTAAGCAACACCTCATCCCTCCTTGATAGTATTGGCTTTTCCTATAGACTCAATGTGATCTTGGACCACTAAAATGTAAAATGAAGAGTCTTGAGCTTGAAGCTTGAGCCAATCCTTTGTCCTTAGCGTCTTGAAGGAGTTCCCACATCCTTTAGTCCATGCCACTCCATTGTTGAACTTGTGCAAACATACTAGATAAAAGTGTTAGTCCAACAATAGATATGTTGACATTAATTACCAAAACCACCTAGGGAGCACTTGTGCTTTCAATCTCCCCCTTTTTGGTAATTTATGGCAACATACATCAAAGCTTTAGATAAAGATATAAAGAATAGCAAGTAAAGCTTCGGAAATACATGTAACAAGCATATGCTCCCCCTATATGTATGCAATCATGAGAATATGGAATATAGAAGCATGTGAGAGCATAACCATGATAGAGTAGGCAATGTGTTACATGTATCTTGGCCATATGCATCAGAGCAAAGAATTTTAAAGAAAATACCTTCATGCTCATGAGTCCTTCTTGCAAAACAGTATGTACATCAGCAAGAATTCCTCATACACATGAGTGTGATGCATATACTTACCTTGTAGTCTTGAGTTGGCTTAGGGTGAAATGAACCTGCACAAACAGGTTTAGATAACACAGGCACATCTACTAGCCAGAGCAAACAGAAGAAACCACAAGAATACCAAGACCGGGATGACATGTAGAGAGTGAGTACTGAGTACCATATTGGATTAGACATGTCCCCAAGAGTAAGGATATGCAATGAATTTGAATGATTTCTTTCCCTTGGATGTCTTGCTCCCCCTGAATCTAGCATGGGATATTGGGAGAAGATAGGGAACAGAAAATCAGAGCTGAAAGATATAAATGAACAGAGCTTAAAGCAAATAAGCACACAAGAACATGTCTTTCCCCAAAAATACATGTGGCATCTCTCCTCTTGAATACCAAGCATCTGGGATCCTTGAGAAATACTGTCTACGTGAGTATTCTCTCCCCCTAGAGATCTCTCACTCCCCCTTAATCATTTCTCTGATGTGATCTCTCTAAGTGATAAGCTTTGATGTGATCTCTCTCTCCCCCTTTGACATCAATTTCCAAGAAGGGTCTTCTGGAATTTGTTGTGTATGGGTTTGGTCCTTGAGTCACAAAGACAAAGCACTGGATAAAATTTGTGATGCTTGTAGATGACAAGATTCATTGAGTGGAGCTGGATTTAAAAGAAACACAGAATAAGTGGCAAAATGCTTTTCCTGTTGGGAAATCGGTGGCACCGAGTGGGATGCTTCGGTTGTACCGAAAAGATTCGGTTGGACCTAAAACATCAAATCGGTGAAACCGAGTTCTTCGCAGAGAAAACATTTGTCACCTCAGCTCACTAGACTTGAAAGGTTTCACAAAGATTTTCAAGGAATTAACTGAAGGATGTGCAATGAATTGGATGCAGAAAATGCAGAGCAAATAGAAAGGAAAGAATGATATCTAGATGAAGTTTTTTTTTTGAAAAGAGGAAAAAAATATGCATGAGACAAATGCAAAAACACAAATAAGAACATGAGAGAACTTCATCTAGAGATGGTCGGTGACAAAGTCACCTATGTTAGAGTATATTGACTTAGAAGTCAAGTGAGATCACTTGATCATAGGTCATACTCATCATTTAAGCTCAAAATGGGGTTACCATTTTTCGTTTAAGCATCTTGATGTATTCACATCTTGTCGAGTTGCTTTAGCTCATGACTTGGAGTAAAGCTTCTCTAAGATGGAATAACATACCTTGGTTGGTGGTGTTGTCCATGTAGTTGAATTTGTGTGGGTTGCTCAAGGTTGATGTAGCTCATCAAGAGTTGGGAGCACCACTTGGAATTTGAGTCCATCTACCTACATGGGTTAGTTCTTGCAAGGAAGAGCACTTGTGTATCCAAAATGACAATCATGAAGCTCAATCATAGAGTTTGTCAAAAGGATATGTTAGAATGATTCTGTGCTTCCTTGTATTCATCCACCATAGGGTAGAGACTTGGTGATGTAGATATTGCTCAAGATGTGAATAGATTAAAATCTCATGGAATTTGATTCAACCAAGTACCTACATGGGTTAGATAACATGCAAGATGCAAATATATCCAAGATATTATATTTTCAACATAAAAGAGATATCATGGATTAGTCATAAGCTCATGTCTTGCATGTATCCAATGGAGTTTCTACTCCAAATTTGAAGCATCAATGATGTTCAATTCTCCTCTCAACCTGCAAAACACTTTCTCATCAAGGGGTTTAGTAAATATATCCGCTAATTTCTTTTCGGTGCGAACATGCTTAAGATTAATGTCACCCTTAGCAACATGATCTCGAATGAAATGATGATGAACTTCAATATGCTTACTTCGAGAATGTTGTACGGGATTATGACCAATTTTGATAGCACTTTCATTGTCACAAAGCAATGGAACATGTTTCACATATATCCCATAATCTTTAAGAGTTTGGGTCATCCAAAGTAATTGAGCACAACATGAACCAATGACAATGTATTCCGCTTCGGCTGTAGATAAGGATACCGAGTTTTGTTTCTTGGAGGACCAAGACACAAGAGATCTACCAAGAAATTGACAAGTACCCGAAGTGGACTTTCTATCAACCTTGTCTCCTGCATAGTCCAAGTCGGAATAGCCAACAAGATCGAAAGAGGCCCTCTTAGGATACCAAATGCCAAAATTTGGTGTATGAATTAAGTATCTCACTATCCTTTTCACGGCCTTAAGATGACATTCTTTAGGAGCAGCTTGATATCTTGCACACATGCACACACTTAGCATAATATCGGGACGTGAAGCATATAGGTATAACAATGATCCAATCATAGAGTGATAAACCTTTTGATCAACCGGTTTACCATCTTTGGTCAAATCAAGATGTCCACTAGTAGTCATGGGTGTAGGCATACCTTTGCATTCTTGCATATTGAACTTCTTGAATAAGTCCTTAGTGTACTTCGTTTGAGAGACAAAAGTACCTTCCTTAGTTTGCTTGATTTGCAACCCAAGAAAGAATTTGAGTTCACTCATCATTGACATCTCAAACTTCTCCGACATTAGCTTTCCAAACTTTTCACTAAAATGAGGTTTAGTTGATCCAAATATGATATCATCAACATAAATTTGGCATACAAATAATTCTCCATTAACCCTTTTAGTAAAAAGTGTGGAATCAATCTTCCCAATTCCAAAGCCTTTTTCAAGAAGAAACTTGGTCAAGCATTTATACCAAGCTCTAGGATCTTGTTTAAGACCATAAAGGGCTTTGTGAAGTTTGTAAACATGATTTGGTTTCTTAGGATTGACAAAGCCGGGAGGTTGTTTAACATAAACTTCCTCCTCTATTTCACCATTTAGAAAAGCACTTTTAATGTCCATTTGGTACAAGGTGATATTATGGTGATTAGCATAGGCAAGTAAGATGCGAATGGACTCAAGTCTAGCAACGGGAGCATAAGTCTCACCATAGTCCATACCTTCGACTTGAGTGTAGCCTTGGGCGACGAGACGTGCTTTGTTGCGAACTACTTGTCCATCTTCATCTTGCTTGTTGCGAAACACCCATTTGGTACCGATGATGTTGTGGTTGTTGTCGGGCTTCTCAGCCAATGTCCAAACTTGGTTTCTCTCAAAGTTGTGTTGCTCTTCATGCATAGCATTTATCCAATCCGGATCTTCCAATGCTTCTTCAACCTTCATAGGTTCAATGCTAGAGATGAAAGAATAGTTTTCACAAAAGTTAGCTAAACGAGTTTTAGAGCGAGTGATTCTCCCGGTTTGAATATCATTGTAGATTTGCTCGACGGGATGGTCTTTAGAAATTCTTGCTCTAACTCGTGAAAGCTTTTGCTTGGGTCTCGGTTGAACATCTTCTTCATCTTGTTCTTCTTCTTCTTGATCATCTTCATGGTTGGTGTTGTCGTTTTCTTGTCGAGGTGGAGAAGGAGGTTGTTGACGATCGTGATGTTCTTCCTCATTTTCTTCATCTTGGTGTGTTCCACTTGTGGATGCTTCCGTTTCAACTCTTGGTTCACCTTGTCGTGAAGTAGAAGCTTCCCCTTGGATAGACGAGGTACTCTCCTTCACCTCCATTAGACGGACCTTGCCAATAGACAAGTCTTGGATTGCTTCCGAAGGGTCTTTGTCTCCTACATCAATTGGCAATTGTTCTACTTGCGAGCCGTTAGATTCATCAAACTTCACATCTACCGTCTCTTCAACCTTTCGGGTGAAATTGTTGTAGGCACGGTAAGTGTGAGAGTTTGAGCCATAACCTATTAGGAAACCTTCATGAGATTTAGGAGCAAATTTTGAACGACGATCCTTATCAAGAATGTAGCACTTTGAGCCGAATACTCGAAAGTATCCAACTTGGGGTTTGTTACCAGTGAGGAGCTCGTATGCCGTCTTGCCGAGTAGCTTGTGAAGATACAAGCGATTTGTTGCATGACAAGCTGTCTCAACCGCTACGCCCAAAAGTGCTTGGCGTCTTGTACTCATCAAGCATCGTTCTCGCCATTTCGATGGGTGTCCGGTTCTTCCTCTCAACAACTACATTTTGTTGAGGTGTGTACGTAGCCGAGAACTCGTGTGAAATCCCTTCTTCGTCAAGAAAGGTGTCCACATTTGCGTTCTTGAACTCCGTTCCGTTGTCGCTGCGAAACTTCTTGATCTTCACTTCAAATTGGTTTTGGGCCTTCCTAGCAAAGTTTTTGAAGATCTTTTGGACCTGAGATTTATCATCGAGAAAGAACACCCACGTAAATCTTGAAAAATCATCAACTATAACTAGACCAAAAGAATTTCCACCGAGACTTTTGTAGGCGTTAGGACCAAAGAGATCCATATGAAGTAGGTCGAGTGGCCTCCTTGTGGTCATGATGTTCTTCACGGGATGCCTTCCTCCGACCTGTTTACCTGCTTGACAAGCACCGCATGCCTATCCTTATCAAATATGACATCGTTAACTCCAAGGATATGATTTCCTTTAATAAGCTTGTCAAGGTTTCTCATGCCAACGTGACCTAGTCGTCTATGCCATAACCAACCTTTTGAGGATTTAGCAATGAAGCAAGTTTTAGGTTGTGCCTTTTTAGAGAAATCAACAATGTAAAGATCACCTCTCATTATACCGGTAAAGACCATTTTATGATTGTCTCGACGAAACACTTGACAATCTACCTCAGTAAATAGGACATTTAAACCGAAATCAGCAAGTCTAGATACTGAAAGTAAGTTGTAGCCAAGAGACTCAACGAGCATGACATTTTGAGTGGAGCTATCATGCGAGATGGCCACCTTACCAAGGCCAACCACCTTACCCTTTGAGTTGTCACCGAAAGTGACAAACTTTCGAGGACTATCATTTTCAGCAAGCTCACGAAACATGTCTTTATCTCCGGTCATGTGATCGGTACATCCACCGTCAAGAACCCATTCCTTTCCTCTGACACATATCCTCAAGATTTGCCATAAGACCAAAATGTCTCATTGCATCATCAAGATCAAAATCACTATCATCATCCTCATCATAGTATCCATGTTCAACATCATCATGTGGTGGATCAAGTCCGAGAGAGGGTAATTCATTAGAGTGAGTTTGACAAAGATCTCGCTTATGAATTCTTATAGCTTCGGAAATAATATCACTAATAATTCCAACATCTCCTTTGGCACGCATAAGGTCGGTAAGTTCAAATAGACGATCACCAAACATAGGATCACTAGTATTCATCTTACTCAAGGCAATAGATTTATAGAGAATCTCATCTAGATTCTTCAAGGAATAATTTGGAAAGCGTTCCTCAAGAAATTTCCATATAGTGTAGGCACACTCAAAGGTAGGCAAGATTCTAATCAAGTTTCTAGGCAAGCCTCTAGTGATAAGATTAACAGTTCTAAGATTTCTAGTCGTGTCAATAGATTCATCAAGGGTAGGATGCATAGGATCAACATGAGGTGCACAAGGGCTAGCAATGTACTTGTTCAATTGATATTGATTGAAAATTACAAGCATCTCATTTTTCCACTCATGAAAATACTCTCCATCAAGAATGGGCACTCTATGACTAAGACTCCCCGAAATAGACTCATCCATCTTCCTCCAATGGTGATTAAACCAAGGCAATGGAGACCAATGCTCTAATACCACTTGTAGGATCTTGAGAAGAGGTGTCTAGAGGGGGGGTGATTAGACACTAAGTACCAAAGTTGTAGTTTTAATTTCTTTTAGGTTTAAGTGAAGTTTAGGCACAAGTTTAACATTCTCAATACATAACAAGCAGGCATGCAAAGAGTATATAGGTAGCGGAAAATAAAGCATGCAACTTGCAAGAATGTAAAGGGAAGGGTTTGGAGGATTCAAACACAATTGGAGATACGGATGTTTTTGTCGTGGTTCCGATAGGTGGTGCTATCGTACATCCACGTTGATGGAGACTTCAACCCATGTAGGGTAACGGTTGCGCGAGTCCACGGAGGGCTCCACCCACGAAGGTTCCACGAAGAAGCAACCTTGTCTATCCCACCATGGTCGTCGCCCATGAAGGACTTGCCTCACTAGCTGTAGATCTTCATGAAGTAGGCGATCTCCTTGCCCTTACAAACTCCTTGGTTCAACTCCACAATCTTGTCGGAGGCTCCCAAGTGACACCTAGCCAATCTAGGAGACACCACTCTCCAAGAAGTAACAAATGGTGTGTTGATGATGAACTCCTTGCTCTTGTGCTTCAAATGATAGTCTCCCCAACACTCAACTCTCTTTCATAGGATGTGGATCTGGTGGAAAGAAGATTTGAGTGGAAAGCAACTTGGGGAAGGATAGAGATCAAGATTCATATGTTTGGAATGGAATATCTTGGCCTCAACACATGAGTAGGTAGTTCTCTCTCAGAACTGGTAAGTTGGAAGCGTAGGCTTGTTCTGATGGCTCTCTCCACGAATGAAGAGGAGGTGGAGGGGTATATATAGCCTCCACACGATATCTAACCGTTACACACAATTTACCAAACTCGGTGGGACCGAATCATCAAACTCGGTCGGACCGATTTAGTAAACCTAGTGACCGTTAGGGTTTTCGGTGGGACTGAAATGCATCTCGGTAGGACCGATATGGTTAGGGTTAGGGCATAACATAATCTCGGTGAGACTGATTACACAAACTCGGTGAGACCGATTTTGGTAATTAGCTAACCAGAGAGTTGGTCAGGCAAACTCGGTGAGACCGATTACTCAAACTCGGTGAGACCGATTTGGGTAATAAGTTAACCAGAAAGTTTGCATTGTAATCTCGGTAGTACCGATTGCACAAACTTCGGTGAGACCAATTTTGGTAATGGACATACACAGAGAGATTACAATCCCATCTCGGTGAGACCGAGATCCCTATCGGTGAAACCGTTTTGCTTAGGGTTTGTGGCAGTGGCTATGACATCTGAACTCGGTGGCGCCGGATAGAAAGAATCGGTAGGGCTGAGTTTGACTTTGGGTTTAGGTCATATGTGGACGTGAGAAAGTAGTGGAGGGTTTTGGAGCATATCACTAAGCACATGGAGCAAAAGGCTCATTAAGCAACACCTCATCCCTCCATGATAGTATTGGCTTTTCCTATAGACTCAATGTGATCTTGGACCACTAAAATGTAAAATGAAGAGTCTTGAGCTTGAAGCTTGAGCCAATCCTTTGTCCTTAGCATCTTGAAGGAGTTCCCACATCCTTTAGTCCATGCCACTCCATTGTTGAACTTGTCTGAAACATACTAGATAAAAGTGTTAGTCCAACAAGAGATATGTTGACATTAATTACCAAAACCACGTAGGGAGCACTTGCGCTTTCAACCACCATTTCAACACGATCCTACACCTCAATATTTAGCCCATTAAAGAAACATGCCATGGTCGCCTCTGGATCTTCCGTTGTCCCTGTACGTATCATAAGCAACTCCATCTCCCTGCAATATTCATCAACACTCATATTACCTTGAGAGAGCCGCTGCAACTTGTTGTACATATCTCTTTTATAGTGCTCAGGAACAAAACGAAGCCTCATGAATTCTTTCATATCTCGCCAAGTCGTCGGACGATGTCTTGAACGACAAATTTGATTCCACCAAATTAGCGCGTAACTGGTGAACTCAATTCCAGCAAGTTGAACTTTCTTCTCCTCGCTATAATGATGGGCATCAAAAATTTGATCAACACGCATCTCCCACTCCAAATAGCCTTCTGTTTCGCACTTGCCGGAGAATGAAGGGATTGAAATTTTTGTGCACCCAATTCCATCATCCAAAGGCACACGCACAGCTTGACCAACTCGGTCATGCACTCCACTACAAACAGAAGTTTCAGGACGAGGCTCATAGTGTCGTGGCCTTGGAGCGTACCCCGCTGCCTGGTCAACGCCGTCATCAAGAACATCATCTCCAACATGAGGTTGTGCCGTCAAACGGCGATCATGCACACTGGCATGTCCATCGCGAGCCGGTGGTGCATAACACAGTGGAGCAGTCTGTGGCGGTGCAGAATTCGTTGTCGGCATATTGATGATGTCTGCCAAACAATCGAACCGAGTGATCAGGACATCTATCCATTTGCCGAGAGCATCATGACATTGCTTGGTGTAGTTGCATGTGTGGTCAAAACCATCCCGAATATTTTGCGGAATATCATCTGCATACACTGGACGTACTATTTCCTCGGAATCAGCAGCAACCTCATCACCCTTGCTGACTGAGGTTGACATCTTGATCAACACAGTACCGTGAACAACCTTAGCTCTGATACCACTTGATATGGACTCGACTGGATGACGAGTCGTTCATCGCCCCGACCTTTCACGATACTGGCAGCAACACAAGAAATTCCGATCGAGCAAAGATACAAGACCGTAGGATCGAAACTTGCGTCGAGTAGATTGGATCGACTCCACGCACAGCACCAACAAAATCCCCACGGATCAGCAACGAAGATATTTGGTGTCCCTCGACATGGGACGTTTTCTCTGGTTTTATTCAACTCACGATCAAAAACAAATTTCACGATAAAAAGCTGATCTCGTACACGCATCAAACGCGTGCGATTATATAAGCATCGCTGAAACCGACGTACAAGCTAGCTTTACTCACACGGACTCTATCTCCTATTTAAACTAAGCAAGATTTTAACTAATTAAATATTCGGCACCGCTGATCACGATGGATCCTACCTAAACTCAGATTGCTCATGTCACTAGTAGGTGACTCGGAAAGAATATAAGAAAATAAAGGCCATGCATACAGCCTTTGGACTCTACAACCACATACTAATAAACTTGAATATTTGTTCTTCCTTCAGAATGGATAAGAGCCTTTTTGGTGGAGTCCTAAAATTTGGTTTCACTTCTTGCTGGGGTGGAGGAACCTGGAGCAACATAGAACCAATTAAAAGGTGTTGCATCGAAGTACATTGGTCCAAGTTCTTCTTCCGTATAGCACTTTGAGCTTCAAAAATTGATTTAGCACTGATGGCTACATCAGGAGGGGTTGGTGATTTGGGTGGAAGGTGTCACGCTCGCGACAATGGTCGGGGCATGTGGGATGTGGAAGGAGGAGGAGGATGGGGGTCGGGTGCGGATTACCTGCCTGGATAGGCGAGGCCGAGCAGCGTGAAGGAGGGTCGCCGGCGATGAGGCAGGACTGCAAGCAAAGAGTGAAGGTTTGGACTTGGAAACGAATGCGGAAACAGGGGAAATGTGGCTTTTGGTAAGGGGGAGGGGGCGGGGAGGTAGATATTTCCGCGGAAGCCGAAAAATTGGAATCGCTTCAGCGAAAAAACTGGCGCGCAAAGTGTCATCAGACACGATCCCTTATTTAGAGCAGGATGTGGACTGTAGCCGTCGCACCTTCTCGCGTAAGCCGTATGCGTACTATACTCCGACGATGCTCCAAGATATTTTGTATTGCATCTCACACGGTTGGTTATAATAAAATGTGTGGGGTCTACTTGATTTTTCGTCTTGATTTGAATTACATAATGGGGTCACAGCGGCAATGGACGATGTTTGAATTGCTACACCTTTTATCTGCAGTGAACATGCAACTATATGTGTGTCGTAAAAGAACTGGAATTATTTAGGGTTCGTTTGGACATTTTTATGCATTAACTGGGTTTTCAATGCATTTACATGCATAATTCAAAATTGAACTACATGCACATGCTCCAGTGCATATAAATTGGTTGAAAAATCAAATCTTTGTCCTTGGGTGCATGCTTAGGTCCCATGCAAGAAATGAGAATGAATGTCAAACACCCTGCCACCGTCACTCGGCCGGAAACATTGAGATACCTGGTTTTTAAATTCTAGTAAATCCAAAACTTGTCTGAAATTCATGAAACTTGGCATGCTATCATGGAGCGGCATCAAGATGCCGTGGTAAATTTTTCGTCCCATTTGGGCAGGTTTGGGTATGTGCTTCTCACAACAAGCATGATGGTTTCGGTAGGGAACGTCCCACCTTTGGGGACGAAACGATTTCCATTGCCTCTTATTGCTTTCAAAAAATTTCTCGTGTCAACATAGAACAACAGGAGTCTTGTGTCAATTTTTGTGATTTTTCGGGGTTCCTTTGGACATTTTTATGCATTAACTGAATTTTAAATGCATTTATGTGCATAATTCAAATTTTAAATATATGCACATGCTCCAGTGCATATAAATTGGTTGAAAAATCAAATATGTGTCCCTGGGTGCATGCTTAGGTCCCATGCAAGAAATGGAATTAATTTCAAACACCAGGGCGTTGTTGATTACCGGCAAAACGTTGAGATACCTGGTTTTTAAATTCTAGTAAATCCAGAACTCGTCTGAAATTCATGAAACTTGGCATGGTATCATGGAGCGGCATCAACATGTCGTGGTAAAAAAATTGCCCATTTGGGGCAGGTATGGGTATAAGCTTCTCACAAACCAGAGCTTCTCACAACAAGCCTGATTGTTTCGGTACGGAACGTGCCACCTTTGGGGACGAAACGATATCCGTTGCCTCTTATTGCTTTCAAAAAAATTCTAGTGTCAACATAGCACAAGATGAGTGTTGATACGTCTCCAACGTATCTATAATTTTTGATTGTTCCATGCTATTATATATTCTGTTTTGGATGTTTATGGGCTTTATTAAACACTTTTATATTATTTTTGGGACTAACCTATTAACCCAGAGCCCAGTACCAGTTTTTGTTTTTTTCCTTGTTTCAGTGTTTCGCAGAAAAGGAATAACAAATGGAGTCCAAACGGAATGAAACCTTCGAGAGAGTTATTTTTGGAACGGAAGCAATCCAGGAGACTTGGAGTACACGTCAGGGAATCAATGAGGAGAGCATGAGGCAGGGTGCGCGCCTACCCCCCCCCCCCCCCGAGGCGCGCCCTCCACCTCGTGGGCCCCTCGTGGCTCCCCTGGCCGACTTCTTTCGACTATATATATCCATACACCCTAAAAACATCGGGGAACAGAATAGATCGGGAGTTCCGCCAACGCAAGCCTCTATAGCTAGCAAAAACCAATCGGGACCCTGTTCCGGCACCTTACCGGAGAGGGGATCCCTCACCGGTGGCCATCTTCATCATCCCGACGCTCTCCGTGACGAGGAGGGAGTAGTTCACCCTCGGGGCTGAGGGTATGTGCCAGTAGCTATGTGTTTGATCTCTCTCTCTCTCTCGTGTTCTTGAGGTGATACGATCTTGATGTATCGCGAGCTTTGCTATTATAGTTGGATTTTATGATGTTTCTCCCCCTCTACTCTCTTGTAATTATTGAGTTTTCCCTTTGAAGTTATCTTATCGGATTGAGTCTTCAAAGGATTTGAGAACACTTGATGTATGTCTTGCCGTGCTTATCTGTGGTGACAATGAGATATCACGTGATCCACTTGATGTATGTTTTGGTGATCAACTTGTGGGTTCCGCCCATGAACCTATGCATAGGGGTTGGCACACGTTTTCATCTTGACTCTCCGGTAGAAACTTTGGGGCACTCTTTGAAGTACTTTGTGTTGGTTTGAATAGATGAATCTGAGATTGTGTGATGCATATCGTATAATCATACACACGGATACTTGAGGTGACATTGGAGTATCTAGGTAACGTTAGGGTTTTGGTTGATTTGTGTCTTAAGGTCTTATTCTAATATGAACTCTATGATTGATCGAACGGAAAGAATAGCTTCGTGTTATTTTACTACAGACTCTTGAATAGATCGATCAGAAAGAATAACTTTGAGGTGGTTTCGTACCCTACCATAATCTCTTCGTTTGTTCTCCGCTATTGGTGACTTTGGAGTGACTCTTTGTTGCATGTTGGGATAGTTATATGATCCAGTTATGTTATTATTGTTGAGAGAACTTGCACTAGTGAAAGTATGAACCCTAGGCCTTGTTTCCTAGCATTGCAATACCGTTTACGCTCACTTTTATCATTAGTTACCTTGCTGTTTTTATATTTTCAGATTACAAAAACCTATATCTACCATCCATATAGCACTTGTATCACCATCTCTTCGCCGACCTAGTGCACCTATACAATTTACCATTGTATTGGGTGTGTTGGGGACACAAGAGACTCTTTGTTATTTGGTTGCAGGGTTGCTTGAGAGAGACCATCTTCATCCTATGCCTCCCACGGATTGATAAACCTTAGGTCATCCACTTGAGGGAAATTTGCTACTGTCCTACAAACCTCTGCACTTGGAGGCCCAACAACGTCTACAAGGAGAAGGTTGCGTAGTAGACATCAAGCTTTTTTTCCGGCGCCGCTGTCGGGAGGTGAGTGCTTGAAGGTATATCTTTAGATCTTGCAATCGAATCTTTTAGTTTCTTGTTTTTCACTAGTTTAGTCTATAAAAGAAAACTACAAAAAAAATGGAATTTAGTTTGCCTCATACGCTTCATCTTTTTAATATCTTTCGTGAGTATGATGGAAAGGAAAATTGTGCTCAAGTACTAGAAGAAGAATTACATAGAATGCTTGTCATAAAATATGTGAATGATGAGCATGATTGCAATGTTGTTAGTATGAATTCTTTGAATACCCATGATGCTAATGATATGCAAAGCCACAAGCTTGGGGATGCTATGTTTGATGAAGATGATATGTTTTGTCCCCCAAGTTGTGATGAGCAAATTTATTATGATGAAAGCATGCCTCCTATTTATGATGATTATTGTGATGACATGTATGCTATAAAGAATAAATATAACCATGAAACTTGTCATCATGATTTTAATTTTCAATTGGATTATGCTTCACATGATAATTATTTTGTTGAGTTTGCTCCCACTATTCCGAATGAGAAGAATTTTGCTTATGTGGAGAGTAGTAAATTTTCTATGCTTGTAGATCGTAAAAATAATGCTTTATGTGATGGTTATATTGTTGAATTTATTCATGATGCTACTGAAAATTATTATGAGGGAGGAATATATGCTTGTAGGAATTGCAATAATATCAAGTTTCCTCTCTATTTGCTTAAAGTTTTGAAGTTATGCTTGTTTTGCCTTCCTATGCTAGTTGATTATTGTTCCCATAAGTTGTTTGCTCACAAAATCCCTATGCATAGGAAGTGGGTTATACTTAAATGTTCTAGTCATATTCTTCATGATGCTCTCTTTATGTTTCAGTTCTTATCTTTTATAGGAGCATCATTGAAATCATCATGCCTAGCTAGGGGCGTTAAACATTAGCTCTTGTTGGGAGGTAACCCAATTTTATTTTTGTTTCTTGCTTTTTGGTTCTGTTTAGGAATAAATAATCTATCTAGCCTCTGGTTAGATGTGGTTTTATGTGTTAATTAGTGTTTGTGCCAAGTAGAACCTTTGGGAAGACTTGGGTGAAGTCTTTATGATCTTGCTGTAAAAAACAGAAACTTTAGCGCCCACGAGATTAGCTAAAAAAAATTACCGGAGAGTTCTATTTAGTTGATTCTTTTTGAAGATGATTATTAGACAAATTCCTCAGGTCCACCAATTTATTTTAGAATTTTTGGAGTTACATAAGTATTCGAATGATACAGATTACTACAGACTGTTCTGTTTTTGACAAATTCTGTTTTCTATGTGTTGTTTGCTTATTTTGATGAATCTATGAGTAGTATCGAAGGGTATGAACCATAGAGAAGTTGGAATACAGTAGATATTACACCAATATAAATTAATAATGAGTTCACAACAGTACCTAAGTGGTGGTTTTATTTTCTTATACTAACGGAGCTTACGAGTTTTCTGTTAAGTTTTGTGTTGTGAAGTTTTCAAGTTTTGGGTAAAGATTCGATGGACTATGGAATAAGGAGTGGGAAGAGCCTAAGCTTGGGGATGCCCAAGGCACCCCAAGGTAATATTCAAGGACAACCAAGAGCCTAAGCTTGGGGATGCACCGGATGGCATCCCCTCTTTAAATCTTCGTTCATCGGTAACTTTACTTGGAGCTATATTTTTATTCACCACATGATATGTGTTTTGCTTGGAGAGTCATTTTATTTTCTTTGTTTTGCTTTCTGTTTGAATAAAATACCAAGAACTGGAATTCTTAAATGTTAGAGAGTCTTCACATAGTTGCATAATTATTCAGCTACTCATTGATCTTCACTTATATCTTTTGGAGTAGTTTGTCGTTTGCTCTAGTGTTTCACTTATATCTTTTGGAGCACAATGGTAGTTTTATTTTGAAGAAATAGATGAACTCTCATGCTTCACTTATATTATTTTGAGAGTCTTAAACAGCATGGTAATTTGCTTTGGTTATGAATTCAGTCCTAATATGATGGGCATCCAAGAGGGATATAATAAAAACTTTCATATAGAGTGCATTGAATACTATGAGAAGTTTGATTCCTTATGATTGTTTTGAGATATGAAGATGGTGATATTAGAGTCATTCTAGTTGAGTAGTTGTGAATTTGAGAAATACTTGTGTTAAAGTTTGTGATTCCCGTAGCATGCACGTATGGTGAACCGTTATGTGATGAAGTCGGAGCATGATTTATTTATTGATTGTCTTCCTTATGAGTGGCGGTCGGGGACGAGCGATGGTCTTTTCCTACCAATCTATCCCCCGTACTTTGTTTCGATAACTAATAGATTTTTGCAATAAGTATATGAGTTCTTTATGACTAATGTTGAGTCCATGGATTATACGCACTCTCATCCTTCCACCATTGCTAGCCTCTATAATATCGCGCACTTTTCGCCGGTATCATACACCCATCATATACCTTCCTCAAAACAGCCACCATACCTACCTATCATGGCATTTCCATAGCCATTCCGATATATATTGCCATGCAACTTACCACCGTTCTGTTTATTATGACATGCTTCATCGTTGTCATATTGCTTTGCATGATCATGTAGTTGACATCGTATTTGTGGCAAAGCCACCGTTCATAATTCTTTCATACATGTCACTCATGAGTCATTGCACATCCCGGTACACCGCCGGAGGCATTCATATAGAGTCATATCTTGTTCTAAGCATTGAGTTATAATTCTTGAGTTGTAAGTAAATAAAAGTGTGATGATCATCATTATTAGAGCCTTGTCCCAGTGAGGAAAGGATGATGGAGACTATGATTCCCCCACAAGTCGGGATGAGACTCCGGACGACTGAAAAAAAAGAGAAAGACAAAAAAAGGAGAGAAAAGGCCAAATAAAAATATATAAAAAAATGAGAGAAAAAGAGAGAAGGGGCAATGCTACTATCCTTTTACCACACTTGTGCTTCAAATTAGCACCATGATCTTCATGATAGAGAGTTTCCTATGATTCACTTTCATATACTAGTGGGAATTTTACATTATAGAACTTGGCTTGTATATTCCAATGATGGGCTTCCTCAAATTGCCCTAGGTCTTCGTGAGCAAGCAAGTTGGATGCACACCCACTTAGTTTCTTTTTGAGCTTTCATACACTTATAGCTCTAGTGCAACCGTTGCATGGCAATCCCTACTCACTCACATTGATATCTATTGATGGGCATCTCCATAGCCCGTTGATACGCCTAGTTGATGTGAGACTATCTTCTCCTTTTTGTCTTCTCCACAACCACCATTCTATTCCACCTATAGTGATATGTCCATGGCTCACGCTCATGTACTGCGTGAAGATTGAAATTTTTTGAGAACATCAAAAGTATGAAACAATTGCTTGGCTTGTCATCGGGGTTGTGCATGATCTAAATATTTTGTGTGATGAAGATACAGCATAACTAGACTATATGATTTTGTAGGTATAGCTTTCTTTGGCCATGTTATTTTGAGAAGACATGATTGCTTTGTTAGTATGCTTGAAGTATTATTATTTTCATGTCAATATTAAACTTTTATCTTGAATCTTAAGGATCTGAATATTCTTGCCACAATAAAGAAGATATCATTGATAAATATGTTAGGTAGCATTCCACATCAAAAATTCTGTTTTTATCATTTACCTACTCGAGGACGAGTAGGAATTAAGCTTGGGGATGCTTGATACGTCTCCAACGTATCTACAATTTTTTATTGTTCCATGCTATTATATATTATGTTTTGGATGTTTATGGGCTTTATTAAACACTTTTATATTATTTTTGGGACTAACCTATTAACCTAGAGCCCAGTGCCGGTTTCTGTTTTTTTCCCTTGATTCAGTGTTTCGCAGAAAAGGAATATCAAACGGAGTCCAAACGGAATGAAACCTTCGGGAGAGTTATTTTTGGAACGGAAGCAATCCAGGAGACTTGGAGTACACGTCAGGGAATCAACGAGAGCACGAGGCAGGGGGCGCGCCTACCCCCCAGGCACGCCCTCCACCCTAATGGGCCCCTCGTGGCTCCCCTGGCCGACTACTTTTGCCTATATATATCCATATACCCTAAAAACATCGGGGAACAGAATAGATCGGGAGTTCCGCCGCCGCAAGCCTCTGTAGCCACCAAAAATAACTTCAAAGGGAAAACTCAATCCCTTAAAAGAATAGATCGGTAGTTCCGCCGCCGCAAGCCTCCGTAGCCTCACCGGTGGCCATCTTCATTATCTCGGCGCTCTCCATGACGAGGAGGGAGTAGTTCACCCTCGGGGCTGAGGGTATATGCCAGTACCTATGTGTTTGATCTCTCTCTCTCGTGTTCTTGAGGTGATACGATCTTGATGTATCGCGAGCTTTGCTATTATAGTTGGATTTTATGATGTTTCTCCCCCTCTACTCTCTTGTAATGGATTGAGTTTTCCCTTTGAAGTTATCTTATCGGATTGAGTCTTTAAGGATTTGAGAACACTTGATGTATGTCTTGCCGTGCTTATCTGTGGTGACAATGGGATATCACGTGATCCACTTGATGTATGTTTTGGTGATCAACTTATGGGTTCCGCCCATGAACCTATGCATAGGGGTTGGCACACGTTTTCGTCTTGACTCTTCGGTAGAAACTTTGGGGCACTCTTTGAAGTACTTTGTGTTGGTTTGAATAGATGAATCTGAGATTGTGTGATGCATACCATATAATCGTACCCACGGATACTTGAGGTGACATTGGAGTATCTAGGTGGCATTAGGGTTTTGGTTGATTTGTGTCTTAAGGTATTATTCTAGTACGAACTCTATGATAGATCGAAAGGAAAGAATAGCTTCGTGTTATTTTCCTACGGACTCTTGAATAGATCGATCAGAAAGAAATGACCGTTTATTTTACTACGGACTTGTCAGCAGCTGATCCCTTTCCAGAAATGACGAAGTGTGCAATGTGTGAATTTGGGAATTGTAATATTTGACTTTGAACCTTGCAATATTTATGGTATTTGTTATATTGAACCGTTTATGTTCTCTTGTCTCAACGCAAACAGTTCATCCGAGTGAACATCATGTCGTATATTGCACACAGCCACACACCTTGATCTGGCTGACCGTTTCTTTTGTGTTACCTAATCACAACATCCGAGTGAACTGTATGTTGTACATCGCACACACCTAGATCTGGCTGACCATTTCTTTTGTGTTGCCTAATCACAAACAGTTCATCCGAGTGAACCGTATGTTGTACATCACACACACCTTCATCTGGCTGCCCGTTTCTTTTGTTCCTCCTCATCGCAAACGGTTAATTGAACTAAACGGTATGCCCTGCATCGCACACGCAACTAAAATTTGAACCATGTTTGATGCATCCTCCATCGCAAACGTTTTGACCTTTTTGACGGGTTTTTTACACCATCGTTTGCGATTATTGCAACGCACACAGTTTCATCGAAGGGTCTCTGATCGTAGTGTCGCGTTAGCAACATCCTGGAGTAGTGTTGGGTGAGGGTTACCATCCACAGGAACCGGGTCCTCGTCAGCAGGTGGATCTCCAATGGGGTTGTCATCCACAATCACAACAGGGGAGGTCCATGACTGACCACTGAAATTCTTAGAACCTGATACTACCAGACTGGTCGGGACATCCTTCAGAGCATCAACCTTAACTTTCAGAGCAACTGCAGCATCACTGGATTTATATCTATCCCAGACCATAAGTTGCCCAAAACCCGCAGTTGCATTGGACAGCTCATGTAAACTCCTCAAATCAGCAGGGAAACCAAACACCATAAGCCAAACATCTTGATTCAGATTAAAAAAATTCCAATTCAGTCCCTCATTGTGCCTTTGAAAGACGATGTGGATGTCGTCATAGGCATGCGGCCCTCGGTTAACTAAGAAATCTCTGTCCGTCGCACTGTGAACCCGCACAAAAGCTTGCCCGAAAGGACATTTCGTCACATCAGTTACTCCAATGTGCTTAGACTGCAGAAACTCAAGGAGGATCTGACGGACATTGATAAAACTTACTTCTCCTTGGGGCATGGGGATGGTTGTTGCAATGGCAAGATCTTCGTTGGCAGGGAGCAGATTGCCATGGAGCACGCGGTGGCGTGCGGGCCGACCTTCCACTTCAATCGCATGAAAGCCATCCGGGAGGAAAGGAGCAGGGTCGAAGGGGAAAGTTGCCATTGCCGACGGTCGAACTGGAGCAGCGCCGGCAGAAACCCTCGACGAAGGAGCTGGTTGCAGCAGAGGCGGAGGAGTTTGGTGGGAATGCGAGTCGACAACTGCGGTAATGGCTTGATTTGACTGAACATGAGGGATGGCGGTCTCTCTGGCAGGTGGGTCTAAATGTGGCGATCGACGGTTGTCACAGCCACTAGCCAAAAGTGGCCGCTGCAACAGAAGAGGAGGTTGAATGCGAGGCGTCGGCTCGCAGATCGCGCCACCGAATCTGCAGTTATCCTTGATATGGCCCAGACGACGGCATCCTCTGCACCGGATTCTGTTTTTGTAACCGGGCCTAAGATGGCCCACACCAAGACAGCGAACACAGAAGAGGCTGTTGGGCTCCCTAGTGGGCTGGACCGGCCTAGAGTTTTGAAAAACCGTAGATCCCGCCCTCCCGATTGCCACATTATTGGGCGCAGTTAATACAGGGTTTAAGGCTGCCGTTGATTGAGCAAGGCGCTCTGAAACTGACAGGGGACGTGGCGTACTGGATCTGGCCGGAGATTTGGATGGGGATCTGATGTGGGAGGTATGATCTTGAAAGATTATGGGGGTTTGAACCGTCGCGGCATAGGATCTACGATCACTTGATCGATCTACCACGGTCCATTCTTGATCAAGCTCTTGCTGATAAAGCTAGAACTCTTTGTGGAAATCTGGTCCACCATTCCCCCAGAGAAAGAAACCAAGATTGAAAAGATCGTTGGCACAATTTCCCCCTTTGATAATAGCAAAACCCACATTCTTAGAGGAAACACTGAACTTGAAAGACCAATTCTGAAGGCAAGAAACTTTGAAACGTGAAGCATGTCCCCCAAATCAAGATTGAAGCATGAGACTGACCGAATCCACATTGATACGAAGTTTGGAGCGAGTCACCTCAACCATTAGGAAGAATTCCTTGAGCTTGCCGCCTTCGAAATGGTTGATAGGCACACCATATTGTTTCCAGATGAAAGCTTCAAAGGCCAAACCTTGCTCGAACTTGAGATCGGAGAGGGCCATCTTGGAGGAGGACGGCGCGCACAAAGCCTGAGATGGTGGCTACCGGCGCCGAAGTGGCGGCCGGCAGGGTTTGTGGCCGCCGTGGCCGGAGTGGCCAGCGACGCAAGGGGGCAAGTTGCCTAAGAAGCTCCCGTATTTCTAGATGAAAGCCTAGTGCTCGCCAATATTTAGTCAAAAAGACTATAGTATGGGCACATGTCTAATTACATAAATGACATTATGATAATTGTGACATGGGCAATCTGATACCTACCTAATTGTTATGTTGATAACTGTTGCATACCACGACGGTTTGGTAGGCCATGATAGATGTATCTAGCGAGAATCGCCGACATCCACTATATATAGACCATGATGGCCTGCAATAAGACGATGGTGCCAACACATAGATGTACTAAGCTATCGATGGCAGCTACACGATCGTTGTGCCAATAGCGACAGGAACATTCTTTTCCTTTTTGAGCAACATTGCGGCAACTATCGATGGCAACTACACGATCATTGTGCCAATAGCGACAGGAACATTCTTTTCCTTTTTAAGCAACATTGCGGTAACAACAGTGTCAAAGCAAGAAAAACATACCAAGATGGTATCACTTGCTGGTCAGCTACAGGAAACATATCAAGACGGTATCACTCGTTGGTCAGCTACAGGTGCAATGGTCTTTGTATTGATGTATAGTTTGATTGCGAACTGGTTACCTCTAAACTACTCCTTCTGTATCAAAATGTAAGACGACATCTTACATATTGTCAATATTTTGTTACGGAGGTAGTAGTTTGCAAGACCCAACGAATATTGAGGGCAGATTATAAAACATGCTAAGGAGGGTCTGCAAGACCCAACAAATATTGAGGGCGGATTATAAAATATGCCAGGCAGGGGCAGCTTATTTTAGAAGCCGCCAAAAGAACTAGCCCCTAATCAGGCCTACCTGAAACCAAACACGGTAACGGTTTTGCAAGCACCGTACCAAAAAACAGTGAAACAAACGTCTTTTAGTAAAAGAAAAGAAATGGTTAGCCAAGTTGGTCGCCAGAATAGTTCAGTTGAGGTTGCCAGTTCACATTCCCTACTTTTTAGGTGAAAAATATCCTGAGAGTAAAGTGGTCGAGAATAGATTTTTTTTGAAACTATGATGATTTTTATAGCAAATTCGGAAACTATACACCCAAATGCATAAAAATCAAAAGTATCACCCCGTCGGCCTCCTGTTGGCCGAAAAAGGACTTTTCGGCTAACCCTTGGCCAAAAAGGACTTTTCGACCAACCGTTGGCCAAAGAGTCCCTCTTCGGCCAATGGTAGGCCGAAAAGTGGTCTTCGGCCAACACCTGCTCTCCTGTTTTAGAAAATTCATATCAATTAGGATTATTACTATTTTAATTTGATTCTTTTTGCATTAGATTAGAAATTTTATGAAGTTTATGTAGATATCAAGTTTGACTAGATTTGAAAGTTTGAATTTGAATTTTCAGGAATTTTCTCAAATCAATAGATTACCTATAATTTGAGCTAGGAGTATTTTTTTCTAGATGATTCTTTTTGCTACTGGTTCTTTGTGACTTTGTTTATCTGTAGTAATTAATTGGTGAATTTAAGGATTATTTAAAATTAGGTTTTTACAAAAACAGTTATGTTTTAGTGTTTTATAGGTTTTGTGCTATTTCTTTTAATTTTAATTGCTTTAAATTGTTTTTTTATGGTTTTGACATATTCTTTTAGTTTCTGTTAAGTTATCAGTAGATATTTTATTTGTAGTATATTTTGTATTTTATTTCTTTTATCCTTCATTTTCTTTCCCGCCGTTCTTTTTCTCCATTTTCTCCTGCTATTTTCTTTGCGGCCATTTTCTCCCGCCATTTTTTGCCGCCATTTTCTCCTGACATTTTGTTTCCCGTCATTTTATTTGCCGCCATTCTCTCCCTCCATTTTCTTTCCCACCATTCTCTCCCAACATTTCTTTCCCGCCGTTCTCTCCCGCCATGTTCTTTCTCACCATCTTCTCTTCTCAACTTACAAAACGAGCCTCATGGTGTCCACGACCGTAGATAACATGGCGGGAGAGAATGGCAGGAAAGAAAATGGCGGGAGAGAATGACGGGAGAAAATGGCGAAAAAGAAAATAGAGGGAAAAAGATTGCGGGAAAGTATATTTTTTTCATGTGTGAAACGACAATGGCTATACAGGATTTATAAGGCACTTTTAAATATAAACTCCTATGAAGCTCAAAACAAGTTTTCTAGTAAGATAAAAGAAATAAAATACCGAAAAATGCTACAAATAAAATAGCTACTGATAACATAACAGAAACTAAAATAATATGTCAAAATCATAAAGAAAAAAATTTAAAGCAATTAAAATTAAAAAAAATAGCACAAAACCTATAAAACACTAAAACAGAACTGTTTTTACTACAGATAAACAAAGTCACAAAGAACCAGTAACAAAAAGAATCATCTAAGAAAATACTCCTAGCTAGTCAATCTAGTGATTTGAGAAAATTCATGAAAATTCGAATTCAAACTTTCAAATCTAGTCAAACTTGATATCTATAGAAACTTCATAAAATTTCTAATCTAATGCAAAAAGAATCAAATTAAAATACTAAAAATCCTAATTGATATAAATTTTGTAAACCAGGAAAGCAGGTGTTGGCTGAAGACTACTTTTCGGCCTACTATTGGCCGAAGAGGGACTTTTTGGCCAACGGTTGGCCGAAAAGTCCCTCTTCGGCCAACCTTAGGCCAAAAAGTCCCTCTTTGGCCAACAAGAGGCCGACGGGGTGATACTTTTGATTTTTATGCATTAGGGTGTATAGTTTCCGAATTTGCTATAAAAATCATTATAGTTTCAAAAAAAAAATCTCGAGAATACCTCTAATAAGGGTAACGTTCATCATCTAGATTTTCCGTTTTACTACTAATATATTTACTCACAACTACTCATAACAAATACTTATGAATAATATAGCACAAAAGGGCCTCTAACTATCAAGCCAACAGTGAGCTTGTATAAATACAATCACAAATACAGCACACGTGTATTTGCTCAACTGTTGTATAAAGGTAACTATAACCACCAAGGGATCGGAACTGCACTTGAGCACGTAAAATGAAGTTTGACGCCACCACAAAACATAAGAGACGGATCAAGCACCTACACAATTTTCCCAGCAACCATAACTCGAACTGAAACTTCCTCCGCCAGTCTTCTGAGCATACTCTGCAATGGTTTTGCGTGCACAAGCGTCCCATGTCCTTGCGATTTCTCGCAGCGACATGGGCTCAGCTAGACCCCGCAGTAATATGCTAAACTTCGACTTTGCTTTCATAGACAGGTCTTCCGAGTTTCTGATGCAGGTCCATTGCAGCACAGTTAGTTCAATCTTCACCTAATAATAAGCTACACTAGGACATGGTGATACGCGGGGACTAATGGACAGAGTGACTACGGACCTTTGTTCATCCGGAAACTTGTCGAGGAGCACCGGGGAGCATTTAGGGTAGCTAGCAGGAACAAGCAACCTCAACGGCATAATTGGGCTCTAGCACATTCCAACAAGAAGAAATGAGCAGATGAAATAGATCCACAACATAGTGTGCTTTCAAAAGCTTACCATCTGTGCAGATGCAAAAATGGACTTCAAGCTCGGACTAACAGCCACAGCAGTAAATGTGCATTTGATGACTGTCCCTTCAGCTCCTTCACATGTACCAGCGAAAGACTCAGCATCGTCCTCACATACATGGAGCTCCGTGTCTATGAGCTGTTGGTTTATCTCCTGGATCTCCTCCAAGAGAGCATGATTTACCTGCACAAACATGGACCAAATGCCAGTGAAAATGCAAGGTAGCCAACAATTACCAGTCAAAGGAACTACATTCCCTTCCCTTCTATAGAAAAAGTAAATAAATAAATAACCACTGCTTCAAGTATAACTACTGGATAAAAATAACGTTCTCTTGTTTCTCAACAGATAATCTTAATAACATACCTCAATTTTTTGCCACTTGGCCTGTGAGGTTGCAGTTGATTGTAGATCAGGGGTATCTACACTAAATGTTTGCTTGAAGCTATCGTTGACACTTCCAGCTGATGACACATTAAGAGGCATGGCACTTGTATCACGCTTCATTTTCTTCGATGCACCACTTCCATCATTTGTTATAAAATTCCTGGCTTGTAACCGCACTTTGTCATAGCAACTAAATCTTCACCAACAGCAGCTCTCGAGCCATTACCAGGTGCTGACCCAGCAATCCTGTCAATCATGCTGACAACAGATCGAATGTCGCTAACTGCAGCATTAAGAGACTCAAGGCTGTGTTGTTCGCAACTGCATGTAACACACCGTTGAACATAAAACAGGCAAAAGATAATAACTGGAAGACCATGTATCAACTAATTTAAAGGACTAAACTAAACAGTGTAAATGGCTTCTTATGTATTTACCACAACAGCAGAACAGACTACCAGACAAAAAATCTGGATTCTGTACAGTAAAAATCAACAGAAGTAATGAAACCAGGTCAATTCTTTTTGTTTTCACATGAACTTTAAAATATTAGGATAGCAAGAATGGACATGGATAGGCAGCATCGCCATCATGTGAAAAACTAGTTGACCGAAGTGGAGTAACATATTTTCATGTTACCCTTAACATGCTTCGGATCTTCAGATGGTAAGAACAAAAATGATTATGTGAAATTCCTATCATTTGAGCAACTAGTTAATTTTAGTGGACCCGAAAAGGGAATGATATATCTAACTCCTATAATCAAATTGCCATTCTTGGCCCTCATATTTTTATGCCAGTATGCTTCAGAACAGTCTGGCTATCGTCAAGTTTTACAATACTCCCTCCTACTCCAAAAGGAGGACCTGCACGCTTTTCAAGATTTAACTTTGACCACCAATTAGAACAATATAATACATAAGTTATGTAACTTTAAAAATTACCGTTGGAAAATTCTTTCCGATATGAACACCGATTAAAGCACAAAAAATTACACAGAAAGTAAATATAAAGTTCACAGGATACTTACTGCTTTAAGTAAGCGATCCAGAGGCCTTTCTACTGCACTTGATTTGGTTGGAGCTTGAGTTAGCATGTTAGCTTGACTTCCATCCACACTTGTAAATTCTGCTAGCAAGGGCGATGCTGATATCCCTGGTGTGTTCACAGCAATCAATTGTGTTTGTGGCACTAGGGATGTTTGCTCATGTCCAGCCTGCCCAGTATTAGTAAGTGATGATATTTTGGAGTGTGGTTTGTCTGAATCCACTGGTATAGGAGAAGGGGCGATAGACGGGGATGGTGATGGAACAAATGGTGAGTTAGCTGAATGCAAGGGTGTCCCAGTCTTGACTTGAGATGGCAATGGATTGTGCTGATCAACCTGAGGAGAATGGTGAGAAATTTGTGGGGATGATGCTTGAAGGTTGTTTTGTGGTGACGAAATTGGGAAAGCACCACTCTGTTTCAACTGCTGATGATAATAGTTACTGCGTTGGCCCAAGTGCTGTTGATACATACCAGGTTTCATTGCAGTTCCTTGTCTAACCTTTAACTCGTTAACGTCATTTCCAGCATGAAGCTGTGGAATCTGCATCTGTACTGGCTGCTGTTTCTGCAAGTGTTGCTGTACTGGGAGCTGCTGTTGAAGCATTTGTTGCTTTTGCTGGTACTGTTGAAACATCTGACGCTTCATTTGCTGACTCTGCATCATTTGATGATCCTGCTGTTGCTGCTTCAGCTGCTGAAATGAATTTGCATTTGCTTGCATGGAGTTACCGTTAGGTTGCATCGTACTCATTGAGTTGTGAGATAACATGCTACTACTTGTCTGCAGTTGTGTATTCATTGTTCTCTGCATCGGCACAGTGCTTCCCTGTTGTAATGCGCTACTCACTGAACCATGCTGCAAAGAATTGAAATTGCCTCCTTGAGCAGTCTCCAAATTAGAGTCAGCCTGATGCTGTATGTTTGCACCATTTTGCTGTGTGGGGGCACTGAAGTTCTTTGTTGGAGGCGCAGGTACATGCTGGATACCAGCTGCACTAGAGGACTGTAACCCGGTGCTCATGCTTGACAAACTTGCTTGAGGATTAGTATGACTATCATGCTGCTGCAAAGTTTGGGAAGGCTGTTGCTGCTGTGAAATGCTAGAATTAGGAGCTTGTCCTGCAGGTGGCTGGAAGGGTTGCTGTATTTGTGGCTGTACTGGCTTCCTTCTTTGTGAATTCAAGATACTGATAATCTGTTTCTCGTATTGAGGAACTTTGTCCCTCATAGCAGGTTGGATAGTACTCTTGCTAATTTGCAGCATTTGTAATATACGTTCCAACATTATTTTAAAGCTCTTCATTCTATCATACTGCTCAGATGGCTTTTGAGGTGGTATAATGCTGTCAACATGCTGTAGCTTCACAGATATCTTATTGAACAATTCACTAAGTTCTGCAAAGTATTGGTCCTTCAAGCTCTTAATCTGTTGACAAAGACCACATATACATAAGTTTGGCGCAGAAGCTATATAGAGATGAAAACAGAACAGCTAATAGATCATGGTTTGTCTAAGTCAGCAAATATGGCTCTGGCAAGGTACTTCAAGTACTTTTAGAAGCATACAGATCTGAAATAACATAAGAAACTATGATGCCCATTAAATAAAATCACTTTAAAAAAGATTGCTAACTGCCTTGAGGATTTACTACATCTACATACTCTATGGATGTATGCTCCATACCCTCACATTCATACAGAATTCCGTGTACATATAATATATATACATATATATAGGACCGCGCTAAGTCCCGAACGGTCGGATTTCGCCCATGGCAAATCGGAAGTCTTTTATGGCAACTTTAGTTGACGCGAGGATGGCAAGTTTAGTTGGTAAGCATGGCAATTCCACCCGCAGTTTTTTTTTTTTTGCCAGGAAATTGCCATGCGTGTGAACTAAACTTGTCATCCTCGCGTTAACTAAAGTTGCCATAAAAACCGTTTGATTTGCCATGGGCAAAATCCGAACATTTGGGATTTATCTTTTCGAGGAGGATTTTCTATCATAGCTTACCCTAGAAAGAGCTATCGGTACAGTTGCCTCGCTTCGTGATTCACACTAGCTGCCTGGTGTGGTACCGTCTGAAACCCATGTGATGGGCTAACTGAGCTGTGGTGGCAGGCCGGTTCTGGCCACTTTATGCATAATGGTCTGACAAAAAGCCTGCCCAGTGTGTGCTGACAAAGGATTCGCCGTCACAAGAATCTGTAAGTCACAGGTTCCACCGGTCGACCAGCATGTTGTGTACGTTTCGATATGTACGGGCAGGCCGCTACGTCCCGTTTTCACAAGTGACGCACGTCGGCGAGACGGACACAGCTTTGGTCCACTAGCCGTGACGGATCCATGTATATGCCTGGGAGGAACCTATGACATCCATGCATTGAACCTATGCATCGTATACGTATCCTTCTGTATATCGCGCATATCCTTGTGATACGTAGCACGTCAGTCACGTGTCTGTGAACCGCATTTGTCTGTCCATGTACGGCTCGTGTGATATAGTCTCATGGGCGTCGTGCAGTAGCGTCAGATTCATGAGAGCAGGGCAGTATCTCTTTCAATGCATAGACAGAGTCTCACGAACTGCCGTAGTAATGCATGCCGGTTTCGGCTCGTCGGGCGAGCACTTAAGGACCCGTGCGCGTAAGGGCCTGGCGGCGCCAAGGGTCTCGTCCGATGACGCAATTCAAAGCCATCTGTATGCTTTGTTCATATATATGCTACCACGACCTCCCCCGTCGAGCGGTGCAACCTTGATAGTAGCCAGGCGTACAGACAGATGAGCCGGGATCTTATAAGAATTGGCAGGTTGTTTCATCTTCTAACCTCTTTGTTCTAGGGGCCACTGTCTACGAATTTTAGGAAGTTCCATGAAAGGGAGTACCAAAAATGATGATATCGGTAATTAAGTATGATGTCTCACCATTTGATATATCTCCTCTTGCCAATCACCTGCACCTGCATGGCCTGTTTGAGCAGAGTCCGCAGATGCTGCATAACAAGCAAGGTTGTCAAAGAGTACCAGGATACAATGAACAAGCCAATAAAATAACAAGCTAGAAGAACATTGTAGGATGGAATGCAGGGGCAATTGGAAGACTTGTGAACCAAAATGAAGAATCACAGAAGATCAATATGGTCAGCTTTGTCATCATGATCATTGCACAATACAGTATCATTTTCAGAAACAAATCCAACAAACAAGAAAAAACAATGTAGTGAACGAGAGTAACAAAAGATCAATAAGGTCAGTTTAGTCAACATGATGATTACAGAGTACTTGATCACTAAATATCATAGTACATAATTCCATCTTCGAGCTGTCATTCTATCCACCTTACTGCAGGTAAAAAAGGAGTGAAATGCAGTTTTGAAGCTTTAGGGATAACTTGACACCCCCTCGATAGTTCTAGGACCTGTGGTGCATTTTACTCGTCAAAAACATATAAATACATCTGAATTATGAATCTGGTTGTCATCTCCAAAAAAGTTTCATTAACTTCAAGCTAGTTCATGTACCATAAACATTAATTTCATAATCTGTTTGTTGCAAGAGGATTGCTGCATGGAGGATTAGGGATAATCAGCCTAACCAACTACAACAGCAAATACACCTTACATAAAGGAACGGAGGGGGTACTATGTAAGGCGAAAATAATGAGAGGCCAGATCAATAAGTTAGTTTGAACTGTACAAGAAAGTAACACAACAGGAAGATAGACACAAGAACAAGGAGGGAAAAAAGGGAGAACAATAAGAGCATACAATGGATCTACAAACAAAGTGCATGTGAAAACTTACTACTAGAGGAAACTTCTTGAAGGCCCCTATGTGCCTGAATAAATTGTTTTTGCTGATCCATGTTATTTTGTTGCAAGAGCATGCCTCCTGAAGTTTGAAGTCTTTGCTGCATGGAAGATTGATGCATCCCTAATTGCTGTTGTAGTTGGTTAGGCTGAGACTGGAACTGCGACATAAGATGCTGTTGCGATTGTTGAAGTTGGTTGTGTTGAGACTGAGGTTGCATCAAACCCATTGGTGGCTGCTGAGCATGCTGTTGTTGCTGTGGTTGCTGAACTCTTGTTTGGAGCATATGCATCCGCTGCATGTTTGAAACATTAGGTACAGTCCCAAGAAGCTGCTGCGGCTGTTGATTTTGTTGCTGCTGCTGTAGACTCGACATGTTTGACTGAGAGCCCAATTGTTGCGGCTGATGCAAAGGCATAGACGTCTGGTTCAGCATCTGCTGTGTTTGCTGCACATTCAAGAGATTATTTGACTGAACTGGTAGCCTCTGTTGCTGCTGCATCTCCATAGTACCATTCTGTTGACCAATTAGCTGATTTTGTTGTACATTTGGTTGCTGTCCCATCAACTGTTGATGCTGCTGTTGTAAATTTATATTGGGCTGCGGACTCTGCAGAGAAGGCTGTTGATGCATGGAGGGCTGTGCTTGTTGCTGCTGCCTCCCAACAGATTGCTGAGGTTGCTGGAGCAATGATTGCACAGATTGTTGTACGGAATTCAATTGATTCTGTTGAATACCACTCTGAGTAGCTGACTGCATGGCCATTGGCTGCGTCTGTGGAACGGTAGACTGCCCAGGGTGAAGGCCAGATGACATTTGCATCATGGATTGCTGTGAAGATTGCATCTGTGTTGGCTGCAACAAAGATTGCTGCTGCTGAATATGCGGTTGCATAAGTGAATTCTGCTGCAATTTCTGCTTCATAAGCATTTGCTGCTGATGATAAATTAATTGCTGTGGTTGTTGCTGTTGCTGCCTTCCTGCCATTTGCCTTTGTGCAGCATAAATATCTTGTGAAGTGCCTTGCGCCAAGCCATTATTCATTGTGTTCTGTGGCATGACAGACGCATTCTGCATCGTTGATGTTTGGTTGACACCTGGCAAGTTCTGTCCGATATTAGCGAGGGAAGAAGCTTGTACAGATGTAGAGCTATTTGGCTGCCGGGCCTGTTGCTGAGACATCAAGGGAACTACTGATGTTTGTGCTTGATTGCTGCCTTGTGGGAGTCCATGAGCTGTTTTAGAAAAGTGTCATATAGTGTGTTAAGAAAGTATCTTCTGAATAAATACTTCTTGCGGAACTGTAACAGGCACACAAAACGCTGAAAGCAGCATCTTACAGATCAAATTAGGAAGTTCTGCATTTTCAATGAGAAAAAAACATGTGCCAGAGCAATTAAAGCCTTAAAGGGCTGTCAACCTGATTTGTTTTAGTGAGCATGCAAACAAGTGTTTGCGTATCTTTTCGTTAAGACGTGAGTCAACGTAAGTACAGCTCAGAGCTGATCAACTGATTTAACAGCTAATGGCTAGTTCCTTTGCGACAAACTGAGAAGCAGATCACAGCTGAGTAGTAGCAAGGAGAGCATAAACACAATTCTACAGAGAGCAGAAGATGGTCCAATGTTACTGTAACTGAATGGTCGCAGCATTGCCATCTTTGTTGATGATAAGGATTATATTTCATCATTTGCCCCCTCAGTCATCTGTCGCTAGCTCCACCACTGGTGTGGCTTCACAACATTAATCAACTTCCTGGAAGAAACCCCCTTTTTAATTCTGAACGGTTGCAGAAGTTCACTTTCCAATCTTAACTCTGAAATCAGTTGTTTTTAACCTTGAACTGTTCAATCCATTCATTTTACCCCTTTTGTCCTATCACAAGTGGTTTCTGCTGACTCAGAAGGGACATGGTAGACATATGGCATTGGCATCACAATATACCTCAGCAACTTCACTAAAGGTTATGCTTAGAATATAAAAGAAAAAGGAAATTAAAAATAATTTTCTTTGGTAAAATCTTAATTATTTTGAAAATTCAGAAGGGTTCAATAGTCAACTGATGACTTGTTGCTAGCCAGTGTGAAAAACCGTTCTTGAGTCCCCTAGTTAAAGAAAAGCGTTTTTCCAAATAGCCAACCTGAATATCCTTTTTTTCAAAGAACACAGATTATGGTTTTTTCTGATGTTCTCAAACTTTTAATATTTTATTTCTTAAATTGCTGCTAAGGTGTATAAGTTGATGCCACATCAGCATAAAACCACCATGGTTAGGGCTAAGGGGGTAAAGAAAACTGATTTAGTAGTTCACGGTTAGTTTCGAGTTCAAGATTGAAAGGGAACTTTTGCAATAGCTCAACTTAAAAAATGGATCTTTTCCAATACTCATGCTGACACATGCATCCTTATTAAAAACGACCAGACCACTGGTCTGGCAAGAATATACCAGAACCAAGCCGTGTTCCAATCCAGTTCACAGTGAAGGCTGTTCATCCAATCAGCCTGCTGTGAACCAGCGAAAACCCGGTTGAACAACCCAATCGAGCGCTGGACCAGGGGTCAACAAAATATTCTGTATGTGCAAAGAATCAGACCATCTTTAAGGTAGAAAGAAAGGGGGACTGCCCCAATCGAATAACTAACTAGGCTGTTTGTTTGTTATCTAGCAGAAAAAACCGTGAAATAATATTTATTGAACCAACAGGTTGGACCGCGGAACCGGAGGTCTGACCACTGAATTGAGGCACTTACCGTATCGCTCCGGGTTCAATAACTACGTACACATGACACAAGCTAGATGCAAAATTCTTGTACATTATGCTGAAGGGTGGAGGGTGATTTTATGTAATAAAGCACATAATCTCAGCACATGATGCAATAAAATTATTGACATTCAAGTGAACAATAAAATATGCAACCTCTGTTTACTATATATATGGTACCTTACGGAGTTGTTTTGATTTGGTATCACTTGAGCATTTCCAGGAGCCTGTTGTGTCTTCGTCTCCATAGAGAGCATTTTCAGAGAAATCTTCCGCAAATAATCAGACTGAATGAGACAAAAGAAAATGATGTAAGTTATATACCAAATTATTGCAACCAACAGTTCTGGTGTGATTAGAAGTTTAGCACAGTCGAGAAGATGTTTCAGCTTTAACATTTGAATTCAAAAAAAGTTTCAAAAAAAGTCACCTAGGCAGCAAAACACACTGCCTCAAATAAGTGACATGAACAGAAAACCCAAATCAAAACAGTGTTCCCTAACTTTATCAAATAAACAAATATTCACCATAACTGAGTTGGGCAATATGAGGAACAGTCGTAGGCTGCTCCAAGGTTTGCCACAAATAAGCCAGAGGAACAGAAATTCGAAATGGAAATAGTGATATACGATACACCACAACCAAAATAAATACATTTGATATTTTTTTACCAGCCTGGAGTAGATGCAATTACAATGAAGGTTGTTCAAACAGAGGGAAGGAGGGAGTAAGCTCTTGTTTGATTTTCGGTCCGAGATAAATGATTGTATACCATTCTGTATCCCGTGGACTTGGGTCTATCATTTTAACAGAAGATAGTTTTATTTCATCTTATAACAAATTTGGATGCATGGACACATCAAACACAATAAAGCGCCATGTGATAAGGGCGACTCCTCGCGGTGTCCACCTGTCTATTTTTACTGCGCCAGGTTTTACCGAACGAACGAAGACATACAAAAAGAAAACAAAAACGAGTGCTTCTCCCCTTGCACCCGGCTAGGGTTACTGCCGCCGCCGCCCTCCCTTGCGCTCATGCCCTCTCCTCCTCCTGCCCCAGGCTCCACAGCAACGACTGGATGCGGCAGCCGAAGGAGCAGCGGTGGCCGACGGCCTCGTGGCAGCAACGACAGGCAGAGAGAGTTGCGGCGGCCCTTGATGGAGGAGCACCAGCGGCCAACGGTGACGCGGACATGGCGGCCGTCATGGGCAGAGCCGAGCCAAGACAGCGCAGTGGCCGAGCGTGATATAGAGAACCGGTGGGCGGTGGTGCAAAATCTGGGCAGGCGCGACCTGCGCAAGCAGGAGGCGAGGTGATGGCGTTGACCAGGACGTCGTCGCAGATCCTCATCTTGCCGCCGGGGAGAGGAGCTCGTCCAGGATCCCCTCTTCTCCATAGATCCGCGACAGAGGTGCTCGAGGAGGAGCTTCTTCTAGGGACGCTATGGAGATCGTCAAGGTGCGTCCCCATGCCCCCTCCAGGGTATGCTAGGTAGTGTGTTTCTTGTTTCCTGTCATGGTTCTCTGCAGTTTAAAACACCTATGAACAGGTCGCACTCCAGATCCCCCGTTGCCGCATGGCACCACCTTGACACAGAGTGAGCTTTCTTCTTCACTAACCAACACATACAGGTAACTCTGTTTCTATTTTAGAGATGATGCATACAGATGTAGGAAAATCTAAAGTTGTTTTTGTATTCAGAATAAATTTAGAGAAACACGCATGTGCAGGTTGCCAGTTTAGAACTCAGGTACAACCACTCTTTGCTTGTCTGCTACCCGTGATAAAATTAATACACATTACATGTAACTCCGTTCCCGTGTCATATTCTACCAACAGCCCACTCAAATTGTTCCACAGCTCTCTATTTTTAGCTGTGATTGTGTTGTGGCAGTACTTAGTTCTCAGCATGTTTCGTTCGATGGAAATTCAGGGAGTGCTGGTGATGTGCTTGAAGATGACCTCGTTGTGAGTCTGAAAGTGTATGTCTCCCTCGGCATAAGCAGCATGGGCCGCAGAGACAACCAGCTCTGTCCTGCTCCAGCGTCGCCGTCCGTCGACCCAACGAACAAGAGAGGCACGACACATGTACATGTACACATGCACTTCTTTCTTCCTGATTTTCCGTTCCAATTTCTTCCAGTGCCTTGCTGTTAGAGCTTCTCTTCTTGGACCATCAATGGATAGTTGTATGCATGCACTTTCGTTTGTCTCACCCTTCCTCTCCTTTCTGTGATCGCTAAATATTATTTAAGATAATTCCTCTTGATAGCATCTTTTGCCATGATTGTTGTTGTTTATTTAACCGAAAAATAGATTCTTCTGAAGTTTAACATTCCAATGGAGTATGTATTTATGTGCTTGCCTAATAATTATATCATGCCAATTGCTTGAGCAGCGGGCACTGGTAATTATTTTCCTAAGATGATATTGAGTTTCAGTAACGTAGACCCATCTGTTAATTTCAGTCTTTGGTGCTTTTGCAGATATTTAATGTTGTTGCAATTGGTAAGATAATGGGATGCAACACTTATTTACCAGTTCTAAAGCATGACTAAATATGGAAAGACCAGAGGCAAGTGTTATTTTCTCTTGTAAGCTTCTTTTGCTTGTCTATCTCCCTACTGGTATGCAGGTATTTAATTGACAGTATTATATAGAATTTGCTTTACATAATTTTTAAACAAATTCTCAATGAGCTACTAATTCATGGGAGGAAACCGTTTGGCTATTTTAGTGATGGATATATTTCTAACTCTTGATCCTCATCAATAATCACCAGGCCTTGGGAGTTCCCTAGCAGTCCTGGTCAGACTTGGACCAGGCACTAGGCGCCCCAAATGTCTAACCACGCTTTCGACTCCAATCGCGGAAGCCACCAATTTTAAATAGTGAGCTTGCATAGTTGGAGACTTCAAATATACTTTCTGGCTTGATTTGCTTTCTGTTCTAACATCTATTCTTATGGGAACGCTTGTAGGCTGTGTTAGGAATATGCAACTTGTATTCCCATGAGGCCATAGGCCGATATATATACATGTACAGGTGTGGAACATATGCAGGAAACCCCTTATACAACGGGATAAATACAAAGGGGTACATGACTTATATTATAACTCTAACACCCCTCAAACTCATGGTGGATGAACAACACTGAGTTTGGAGAGATAAAGCCATGTTGTGCTCTAGTCTGGGCCTTCGTCAGGAAATCCGCCAACTGTAACTCGGAAGGCACATACTGAAGAGCAATAACCTGATCCTGCACACCAGCGCGCACATAGAAAGCATCAACACCAATATGCTTGGTGAGCTCATGCTTCACAGGATCGCGCGCAATGCTAATAGCACCTGTCAGATAAGAGCAGAGTCGGTGTAGTGATGTAAACACCAAAATCCTGAAGTAACCACCGTAACCAAGTCACCTCCGTAGTCAAAGGGCCATTGCTCGCAACTCAGCCTCGGCACTTTCGAACGGAAACTGCAAGCTGTTTCTTCGTCTTCCGTGCAATGAGAGAACCACCAAGAAAAACACAAGAAGCGAAAGTGAACAGCGATCCGAAGGATCACTAGCCCACGTAGCATCCGAATAGGCTGAAGCTGTAAAGAATCGGAGCGAGGAAAGAATAGACGGTGAGAGATCGTGCCTCGAAGATATCGAAGAACACGAAGGAGATGACTATAGTGAACCGAGGTGGGAGTAGAGACAACCGACTCGTAATATGAACCGGATAAGAGATGTAGGACGGTGATGACTAGATAGACAAGACTGCCAACAAGATGACGATATCGCGTCGGGTCGTGGAGAGGATCACCATCAAGAGCACGGAGGTGAACATTGAGCTCCATAGGAGTCTCAACAACGCTTCGTCAAGAAGAGCAAAGACGAGCAAGAAGATCCTGGATATACTTTTCTGGGATATAAAAAAGCCATCGAGGTAGAAGAGACTTCACTCCCAAGAAAGTAGCGAAGAGGTCCAAGATCAGACATAAGAAACTGCTCACTACGACGGGCCTTTACACAGGCACTCTACTCGGGGTCATCCCCCGTGATGATCATGTCATCAACATAGAGAAGAAGAGTCCGACCACGAGGAGAAAGGTGAATAAACAATGCTGGATCATGAGCACTTGCTGAAAAACCAGCAGCAGTGATCACAGAGGCAAAGCGCTCAAACCAGGCGCGGGGGGCTTGTCAAGGCCATAGAGAGAGCGGCGAAGACGACATACCATGCCATCGAGAATGAATACCCGGTGGTGGCTGCATGTAGACCTCCTCACGCAGCTCACCATTAAGAAAGGCATTCTTAACATCAAGCTGAGATATAGACCCGATGGCGTGCAGAGGCAACGGCAAGAAGTGTACGAACAGTGGTCATATGGGCCACAGGAGCAAAAGTCTCGTCATAATCACAACCGTGCTCCTGCTGAAAACCACGAGCCACAAGACGAGCTTTGTGACGCTCAAGAGAACCATCGGAGCGAGTCTTAACCTTGTAGACCCACTTACAAGTGATCGGACGGACTCCGGGAGGAAGAGAAACAAGATCCTGTGTACCGGTCGTTCAAGAGCGGCAATCTCCTCTCGCCATCCCAAACTGCCATTCGGGATGAACAACAGCACGATGATAAGAAGTCGGCTCAAGAACAAAGAAGACCAGCGGTGGGAAATCCAAAGCGATCAACAAAGCGGACGAGGACGAGAACGCAAGCCATAAGTAGGCTGAGAGAGGAAGATGACGACTCATCCACAGAGGCATCCACAGTGTCGTGAACGACGAGTGTAATGCCGAGGAAAAGATGGAACAATAGAAGGAGGAATCGCCAAGGTAGAATCGGGGTATGACGAAGAAGTCACCGGAGATGAAGGTGTAGAATCTGGTGACATGCTAGGCGAGGAGACCGGGAAAGATGGTGGCTGCAAATCGACTAGAGGTGGAGAAGCGAGGGAGTGGAACGACTAGGCACAAGCTCGACAGGTAATAGGTGAGTCGGGAAAAGTGAGGAAAGAGATATCCTCCATCAAAACAAATCGAGGAGGATGGGCGGCGGTAGAAGGGACGAGACTCACAAAAGTCACGTCTCGAGATACGCATCCGACGACCGATAGGATCCGAACAACGATAGCCCTTATGCTCATCATCGTAGCCTAAGAAGACACACTCAACAGATCGAGCGGTCGGTTTATGCGTTCACAGGGGCAAGTAGAACATAGCAAACACAACCAAACAAGCGAAGCATCGAATAATCGGGAGAACGATCAAAAGACGCCGAAAGGAACACCACCAGAGAGCAATGGAAGGTCAGATGTTGATAAGATAGGTGGAGGTGGAGACGGCCTCGGCCAAAAATGAGGCGGAGAGAGGCAAGAATCATCAATGCACGAGCCGTCTCAAGAAGATGTCGATGCTTTAAGCTCGCCACACCATTCTCGAGCATGAGCACCGTGACAAGAGAATTGAGAGAGAGTTCCTTGCTCAAAGAAGAACACCACGCAACATCTTAGAGATATACTCGCCAAATGAGTCGCATTTAAAAAAACACGAATGGGTGAAGAGAGGCGAGTATGAACCATGGCAGCAAAACGCTTATAAATAGACAACACCTCACTCACGAGAAGTCATGAAATAAAGCCATGTGTAACGAGAGAAATCATCTATGAAAATAATATAATATTTATGACCACCTTTCAAGCGAAAGGAGCGGACCCCATACATCGTAATGGACTAAATCGAAAGGACGCTTAGACACCGACTCACTATGTGAATATGGTAATCGAATACGCTTGCCAAGACGACAACCCCGACACTCTAAAGAGACATCTCCCGAGATGCACCCCGTAAGACCTCGATTTAACTAAAGACGACAACCGAGAACCACCACGGATGACCAAGCCGATGATGCCACCGCTTTGGAAGGAACCAAAGAACGAGGCGATCAAGCGGAAGGAAGCTGGCGATGGTGGTGGCGGCGGAAGGAGCATGAAGCCACCCAACTCCCAAAGACCACGAGAATCACGGCGAGGGCCAGCCCCAACCGTAGTGTAAAAGCGACGGTCCCGGATGAACAAGAGTCAACGTCAAGGATGACGCGACAACCGTAATCAAGAAGTCGACCGCGTAAAATGTATTCATGGTAAGTCGAGGAACATGAGCAACATCAGAATGAATAAGGAGTGGAAAGATTGCCTCTACTAGCAAATGTAAAGTGGAGTACCATCAAGAAGTGAAGACATGAACAGGAGAATCCAAAGAATCGAAGAGAGGACAAAGTGGAAGAATGAGAAGACATATGAAAAGAAGCTCCAGAGTCCAGAACCCATGGGGATGTACCGACCGTGTAGAGGCGGTTGCTTTCGGTCAAGGGAAGCATCCATCCACGTAACCGAAGTACCCATCGAGGAAGAACACAAGCCGCGAAAGCGCACGCTTAAGTCTCGTAATATCCTTTCGGTCCAAAGCAATGGTCAAGCCGCCGAGGTAGATGACGAAGTCCCCGAAGATGATGATCGCGCCTTGCGCAGTGTTTCCTCTTCGTAGCACTGGGACTCAATATGGCCATCATTGTTGCGAGCCGCAATGTGGACGGGCGACTGAGCCTCCAAGGAGCGGCAAAGCGGCGGAGCACTCGAGCGAGAAGGGATGCAAAGCAGTGGTGTGGAAGAAGCCCGAGTAGCGAGCATGAAGGAACCTCCAAAGAAACCAAAGACCACGTAAGCGAGTCTCCTCGGCACGAATCTCGTAAAGCGCCTCCATGAGACAAATACGGCCACGAGCAAACAATCGAGCACGCTGGGCTCAAACTCCTTACGGAGCCGAGACAGAACTCAGAGACGATGAAACTCCAAATTGGCTCGACACCGGGCAACAGGGGCAAGTACGACAACCAAAGATGCGGAGAGAATCAAGTGGCGCCAGATAAGCGTAACTACGTGCATAGAAGTCATCAATGAGAGTCACCTGCTGAAGAGCATGCTCTGACGGACCACGTAAAGGTATAAGGCATCACGGAGGGCTCATAGCGCCGACGAAGACGGGTCCACATCTCAAAGATGAGGGAAGACCCGTAAACTTCGAAGCAAACCGAGGCGTAACACTAGCGGTGAGAATACCGCAAAGACGAGCATCATCATCAAGCCACCGGGTGTAAACAGACAGAGCACCATGATACGTCCCAAGAGCCTCCTCATAAGCCAAAACCCTCTCATCATAAGCACGATCATCAGCCTCATCAAGAAGCTTAGCCGCATCCTTGGCGGCCCGATTAGCATCTCAGAGGAAGAACCAAAGGAGTCGGCGGAGTAGGGGCAACCGGAGGAACCGGACGTATGACGGCAGACCTCGCCAGAGAGAACACCCGAGACGGATGCCACGCATGTGAATGCGCATAAAGCCGATGAACTTCGGTGTAGTTAGTACCATCAAAGATCACCGGACAATGAGGACAACAACATAGCCCGGCAAAGCAGACATGTTTTTTTTATCAACAGATCGACGAGAGAGGCGGACTTGCGGAGTCCAGAGCAGTGGTACGGAGAGGAATTGATCGGACTGCGTCACTACTTGGGGCCTACTGAACGACGGCCATCGCGAGCAGGACTAGGAGGAGCGACCTACTGTGAGCGAGCATTGGGCTTCGATCCGATCGGGAGATCGAGGAAGGGGCTTCGGCGGGAGCAAGACGAGCCGGACGAGATCGATCCGATCGGAGACTTCGGGAGATCGAGGCCGCGGCTTCGATCGGGAGATGGATTAAACACGAGTTGCGGCGTCTGAAAAAATTGACCTAGCTCTAATACCATGTTAGGAATATGCAACTTGTATTCCCATGAGGCCATAGGCCGATATATATACATGTACAGGTGTGGAACATATGCAGGAAACCCCTTATACAACGGGATAAATACAAAGGGGTACATGACTTATATTATAACTCTAACAGGCTGAAACTCCACTCGACAGTTTTCTGAAATCACTTGGGACTTGAGAAGTATTCTATTACCTTCCAGTCAAAGGAGGATTGACTATTTAACTAAATCTTTGCATTGTTTTCTTCTTCTTTGGTTGACAATTGTTGTGTTGCGAGGTTGACATGGCAGCCATATGTCACATGACCGAAAGTGATCTCAAGGCGTTGGGCATCCACGATGGTAAGTGCATTACGTATCATGCCGGATCATGAATTTTGCAAGAATAGGCATTTCTTGGCTCCTCACATCCTCCATCCGAGAGTAATCTCGGTATGGTGCAGCTATACTTTATATAAGCTGTAGACTCAATGTTAAACAAGTACGTAATAATGATGAAGTACTTAGAATGCATCATTTTGCTAAGGAACTGGTGAACTTGCTTTTACGTAAATCTTGCATGCACTACTATTTTTGTCCGACGATATGGCACATAAGTTAATGCTAAATTCAAAGGTAAAGTAATTCTTTTGTAAGTTGGCATCCTTATTTTTGCATACGTATATTTTGATTCGAGGCGCAAAGGTCAAGCTTACAAAGGTGCATGTTCTTTTAGGGTCCTAGGAAGAAGAGTACCTTTGCCTTGGAATCGAGAGCGAGGGATGGCCATGGGGTACAATGTTGAAAAATAGGGAGATGTGGTAGTTTTTTTTTTTGCTCATCCGAAGTTCGGCATGTTTTATTGGCATGTCTTGTAAGGCTCTGAGTAAAACAATGTGGGGTCTCTTTTATTGGCATGTTTCTGTGTTGGTAAGCATGCATCAAACATGCTTAGGTTGGTTAGAACAAGGTGTGGCGGTCAAGAGATGATGCTGTAAGATTATTAGACTGCTGTTATGAGAAGCTCCTAAACCTCGTGAGTTTCGTTTTAATCTTGCCTGGATTAAGGATGAGAACTTCTTGCCTACTGTTAGTAGGATCTGGGCTAGAAGGGTTCAGTCGTCTGACCCTATTGATATCTTGAATATCAAACTTAAAAGATTCAAAACCTACTTCAAAGGTTGGGGATCGGATAAATATGGCCACGACAAAAAAAGAAAAGAAGAGCTCCGGATGGAGCTGGCCATGCTAGAAGAGCTTGAAGAAGATGGTCCCTTGTCCCCTGAGCTATACTGAGATCAAGGTTGATGTTAATCTTGAGCTTCATGACATCTTTGGTGAATGAGGAGATATATTGGCTCCAATAGTCTCATGAACGCCGGCTCTTGAAAGGGGACTGAACACGGACTATTATCATAAAATTGCAAATGGCCGTAAGAGGAAGAACACAATCCACTCCCTTAAAGTCGGGGATGTGGAGATCGAGGGCACCGACAATCGATTGCTCATGCCACGGAGTATTACAAAAGTCTGCTCGGACTCGGGACCGTAATCTGCTCCACCTTGATCCACGACACTTGGTCCATTGAGGAGAAGCTCGATGCTAGTGATAATGCTGATTTGTGCCCCGAGTTCACGGAGGAAGAGATCAAGGGCGCTTGTTCTCTATGGCACATAATAGAGCCCTGGCCCCGACAATATTCTGTTGAATTCTATCGGTATCTTTGGGATATTGTTAAAGATGATCTTGTGAGGCTGTTTGTGAGCTTTCATAATGGGACTTTGGATGTTCAACGTCTTAACTATGGGGTGATCACCCTTTTGCCCAAGTCTTCGGGTGCGGATAAAATCCAGCAATTTAGACCTATATGTCTCCTGAGATGTCCATATAAGCTTATTACTAAAGTTTTGGATCGGCGAGTGGAGAGGTACGCTAATAAGCTCATTAGCTCGACCCAAAATGCTTTTATCAAGGGAAGAAGCATTATGGACGGGGTGTTGTCGCTGCATGAAATTTTGAATTATACCCATGTGAAAAAGAGGGTGGGGGTCGTCTTGAAGCTCGACTTTGAGAAAGCGTATGATAAGGTGAATCGGGAATTTTTGTTGGAATGTCACAAGCTTCGTGGTTTTAGTGACACGTGGTGCAACCGGATTAGACAGATCCTACTCAATGGTACGCTTAGTATCAAACTTAATAATCGTGTCGGTCCTTATTTCCAGTGCTAAGGGTGTTCGACAAGGATCCCCACTCCCCTTTCTGTTTAATCTAGCTGCGATTGTCTTGCGAAGATGATCTCCAATGCCCAAAATAATAATTTCTTTGGTGGGTTTGGCTTCAGATCTTATTCCTAATGGAGTTGCGGTGTTCAAAGATGCATTTATACTATTATCATGCGGAACACGATGTTGATAAGGCGATAAACCTGAAGTTGCTTCCGTACATCTTCGAGCTTATGTCCGGTCTTAAAGTGAACTATCGTAAAAGTGAGATCTTCACCGTGGGGGCGATGAGAGCACGGTGAAATACTATCTTTGAGTTGTTTAAGCGTGATGTGGGTAGCTTCCCCATCAAATACCTCGGCATGCCTCGTTAGTTACTCCACACTTAAGAGATTACGATTGGGAGTTCATAGTGGCTAAATACCTTAAAAGATTCGAGGCATGGATCGGTAATGTTGCATCCATGGGGGGAGACTAACTTTGTTGGACTCCGCTTGTCACCCAAATATCCTTATATCATATGTCTATGTGGCTTATGAGCAAAACCTTCATTGAAAAACTTGATAAACATAGAAGGAAATTCTTTTGGCAAGGTTGTAACAAGAAAAGGAAGTATCATTTGGTCAAATGGGGCAGAATATGTAGATCTCGAGATAAAGATGGCCTGGGAGTTAAAGATCTTCGTAAACAAAACATTAGTTTGATGGTCAATGGTGGTGGAAACTCGAGACCCAAAATGGCCTTTGGCAAAATATCATTCGTGCCCGATATTTGAAAAAAAGAACTGTGGCTACGGTTGAACCCAGGTTCAATGATTCTCCGTGCTGGAAAGCCCTTCTTAAAGTTAAGACCCTGTATATGGCTGGTAGAAAAATTAAAACGGAATCAGGAGATCTAACTAGAGTGTGGAAAGACTCTATTAATGGGTCTAGACCATTCCAGGACTGTTATCCCCTGCTGTTTGACATATGCACCGAGCAGGACTGCACTGTTGCAAAAGTCAAATCTGTGACTCCCAACACCTTCAGAAGAAGGCTTACCCCTGATCTTCAGAGGCAATGGGAGGATATGAGGAAATATATTGACAGTATACAGCTGGGAGTAGGGGGGGACCAAATATACTGGGGGCTCAATGGTAATGGTAGATTTTCTACCAAATCTATGTACAAATGGCTAGAAAACCCTCTTAGTGGCTGTCACTATAGATGGATTTGGAAGGCCAAGATCCCCCTCAAAATCAAATTTTTTCTGTGGCAGCTATCTCAGGATGCTGTCTTGACTAGGCAAGTTATGAAGGAGAGGAGATGGCCTGGGGATCCCAAATGCTCCTTTTGTGACAATATTGAATCATCCCGACATTTGTTTTTCACTTGCCCTGTGGCTAAAGTGGTGTGGCGTTGTGTTGGGATGGCTCTAGGGACGGACCTCTGTCCAAACAGTTACTGGCAATATTTCTCCTGGTGCCACACTTTCCTTCCCTATGGGAAGAAATACTATACTGTTGGCCTGGCGGCTGTTTGCTGGGCTATCTGGTTGGCTAGAAATCGAGCCACCTTTGAGAAGAAGCAGATTAAGACACTGTTTGAGATTGTGTTTTCCGTGTGCTCCTTTTTGCTATATTGGGCAGGTCTTCAGCAAGGTGATGGAGTCAAGGAGCTGCGCAGTGGGGCGCCGATGGTCAGGTCAAGCACTATGAGCATGATGAAGATGTGCGAGGCGGCGAGGAGACCGATCGAGGGAGAATGAGCTCGCAAACTCGCCTGCTTTCAGAGTTGCCGCTGCCGTTTCCAGCTGTTGTCCGTTTTCTATTTGGCTCTTATGATGAGCTTTTGGCTGTAATAGACTGTAGTACTTCAGGTTGTCATTGAACTATGGTGTTGTCAGGTTTTCGCCCCATGGCGTTCGTTTCGATGTCGGGCGAACGCAGTGGGTTTCCTGGCAGTGCCCGGACTCGCTGCACCTCTTTCCCTTTTCTCCTGTTGGTTTCTCGGAACAATGTATTTCCGTTCATTTGCAATGGAAAGGGGTCATGCCCGGTTCGAGAAAAAAAATTAGACTGCTGTTATTTCTGGTCTGCATGCATGTCTGGCCGGACCAGCTGGCTAACTGATGCGGCACTGTGTCGGTGAAACCGGGGCAATATTTTCATCGCTGTATACTATTGTTACACATATGGTTTCATAGTTTGCCAAGTGAATTTG
Source organism: Aegilops bicornis (assembly GCA_021605145.1). Taxonomy (NCBI): domain Eukaryota; kingdom Viridiplantae; phylum Streptophyta; class Magnoliopsida; order Poales; family Poaceae; genus Aegilops; species Aegilops bicornis. The sequence continues at coordinate 392,929,562 of CM038675.1, read as the reverse complement.
TGGTTGAGTACTTACATCCAAAATCATCGTGTTTGTACTGAAGTTAATTTATGTATTGTTATTGGAGTTGCCTTAATGTTTCCCGTGCTATCAAGATCCACCTATGCTTTATTTTGTATAACCATCTAAAGTCGCTAAAGCTGGCAGTCCAAACAAATTGTGACATGTCATGTTTGATCAAATTTATGTCGTTATTGTGATTACACATTTGTTGTGATAATCACAGTGGAGTAAAAACACAATTTTCAGTTGGATGTTTCCATACTGGTTTTACGTCATTCACATACCAATCCATGTTTTTCTGTTTTAATAGTGTCATTACGATAAATGAAGCTCATGAAAGTTCCATTCAACCGACATGTTGCTGGGACTCCTGAAAAAGGTTAGCAATTTAAATGTGCATGTCTGGTTTCTCTTTAAGTCATCTGTGAATAATGTTTAGTTTCCCGCTTGGCATGTTTCTTTACATCAATCGATCAGATTCAATGCCGTTGGCCAGAGTTGCGCCTAATTCATACTGATGTTAAGGATGAATGCTTTGTTTTATAATAGGTCATACTAGATTCTATGTTGAGTAGAAGATCCACACTGAGCATAGCAAGTCCACTAGAGGAGCAAATGTTGTTTATCACCGCGTCTTTTCTCATGTTGACAAGCCAGCTATCTATGAAGGTACACCTTTGTGCTTGGTGGTAAACTTGTTTCTTTTTCACTTATGTTCAGCATTTCCTTGATCATTTTGTATTAATATTTTAGTATTTTGCTCTGCATTAAGATTTATGCACGGTCTGGTACTTAGAAGAATATACTGCTGGTTTGTCGATGATTTTCTCCTTGTTTGATTTTGACATTAATTTAACAATGAGTACTTAAATTCTGAATTCTGAAGAGCATGGCAGCTATATAGATTCATTATTATTCAGTTTGAGCTATGCGGCAGAAATAAGCTTCATGCTTCTCTCAACATACTAGGCACCATACAAGGCGGCGGCGGCAGCCCTGGTACGGACAGGAGAAGATGCTGAGCTTCTCGGCCTCGACGACGTCCTCGTGCCCCTCTCTACTATAGCAGATCTGCTTGTTTCTCAGGTGGGACTGCAGTTCTTTCGAAGCTTTGCTTTTCTGTATGACATGTTTAGTACTTTAGTTATGCTTCTCGAGCAGCATTGGAATGGTTCTCAGACTACTTTCTCTTGTGATCACTACAGCGATGAGGAAATTGGAGTGCATCTTAGTTATTGACATCTCATTCTATGACGAGCTCGGCAAGAAAGGCGGCAGCTGACAGGAGGATGTCACCACCAACAAGACCGAGGTCGCGTCAACGGACTCAGGTATGTGTGCTCATTGGTGGTTCCAGTTTCATAATTCTCATTACAACTAGCCTCTGTTCGCTCAATCTTTGATAAATTTTGTCTGTCATTGCATTGTTGAGTACGTGCAGCAGGATGGAAAGCAGCGAGCAGCGGCGCATCGTTCATGGAAGCAGTCGGCATGGGGCTAAGCCTGCTGTTTCTCCTCGCCAAGACCTAAGATAGCATGAGGTCTGCCCAGATAGAGGCCCTCATGCAGGAGAGAGATGAGGGAGCAGCCGGTGGTCCGGACGACGAAGATCAGCTGAACGTTGGCTCCCATGAAGTTGATTGATTGTGCCTCCGCTTCTGTGCTGCGCGCGTTGCCTTTGAACCACTGTCATTTGTGTCGTCGGTGATGTAAACTATAAGGACATATCAATAATATCTATGACTCCTAAGGCTGATCTCTTATCTCCTGTTTCCACTGTTGTGTACTCGTGTTAGTTTTCAAGTCAGAACCATGCAATAACGTGGAAGGGGGGCGCTCAACCTGGCAGCGCCTAGCTTTCTCTCAGGCGGCGCGCCATGGGCGCGCCCCAACCGCTAGTAGCCTAGAAACATGGATTGGAAGAGTAACTAACTGAAGACACTCAAGGTACACAATACTACAAGATTCAACATGTGATCGATGATAAGATCATGATCAGCGTTTTGTCTATCGTTATGTAACTAGCATTCAAAACATAGTAGCTTATTAACTTACATTGCGTATACATACTAAGTGTGAAAATGCTAAAATAACTGGGATGTGCTCCAGATGGTTTGAGTGTGGACCTTGGCACATCCATGGCCCCAATTCAAGTCCCGGCAGCACAGAAATAACGGGCTTATTCCCAAGCATGAGAAATTGGGGACAGGTCTGCTCTACTATTATTGACTACTAAAAGAAAAAACCCATAACTAATGCGTGCTCTGCTCCAAGAAGTTGTGAAGATAGGTTGAATTACCTGATTGGTTGCTGCAGTATAGATCTTCTCTTCGAATCGCTTTGGCGATTTTTGAGAAGTTCGTTCAGTCCCTCTGGCACAGATACTGGCAGATGCTTCTTGAGAGTTTCCATTCTACAGACATGATGTAAAAATGTGAATAAATTTAGGGGATGCATTGCTTTTAAAGTGTTGTGTAGATAAAATGTGTTGCATCAAAGTGGAACGAGTAGGCAGAGCAGGCAAGGTAGATCTCCAATTCTCAATCATATTCCTATAAGCAAGGCGTAATTTCGGGGTTGATTTAGTCATGACTTGTGATCATGTGCATATTATCCTTGGGAAAGGATACGAGAAACTCTAGTTTCAGAACAGAACAAAATTGCATCCCGGAGCAGTAGTAGTAATAGAATGGTTTACCCTAGGTAATCAAACGTTGTGATACTCGGTAGCATGACAAATTAGCATTTCTTGGTGAATAAACGTGTGTAATTGTTGAGATATAATTCTAGTTAATGAAGTAAATAAGATGGATTCAAAGCAGGCGTAGTACAGGTTCATTAGTGAATTCCCACAGCGAGGAATTTGACGGCGCAGAAACTGGGAGCTTGTGTGTAGATCGACGACGAATCTGTTGGTGCCGCTATGGATATGGCTAAATCAAGGCTATCAGATGGATCGATGACAAAACTGACCAGAAAACACACGCAGGAAATTCCTCTTTGTTTCTACTGAAACGAAAGGCGGAGGAAGGATCGAATCAAACCAAATCAATTATAGGGAGAGGGAGGAAAGTAAATCAAATCAATTAGAGGAGTCCCTACATCTTATTGACGATCCTGCTGCGCGCCTCGGGCTGGAGCTGGGCGCGCCAATCACCTCCGGCGGCGGGCGGGGCGTTCGGGTCAACGCCGGCGGCGGCCGCGGCGGGGTCCGACCCTTGGGTGGGCCGCCAGTTGGCGTCCATGGTCGGGATCAGCGATTCGTAGGTCTCGAGGAGATGGATGGAGGTGGATTTGTGTATATACAAAACCGGATGACGGCGATGAGGACTTGCAGCGTGCCTTCGCCCGAGTGGTGTCGTTAACTTGACCGCCGCAGTCACCTTAAAAGTAGTAGCAGGAGTAGTAGGTAGTAGTATCTCGTCTTTTTTCTTTTCTTTTTTAACATAAAGATTTTACTCCTTTTGTTCGGAAATATTTGTCGAAGAAATGGATAAAAATGAATGTATCTAAAATTAAATACGTCTATATACATTCATTTCTCTGACGTGTATTTTCGGACGAAGGAAGTATTACCTTAAGAGCAATTTACGGACACAAGCGTAAAAAGTCAATACATAAGCAACGAAACAGTACAGATCTGTTATGTACTTTCAAAGCTAGGCGTGCAAGATGATGAGCCTTGATGTTTTTCCTCTGCTAATATGAGCAATTTTTCGATGTTGGAACGAAGGGCTATTTTGTATATGAAAGAAGTGGCTTGTTCTCGGATGCAGCAATTTGGTGCCCGAGCTCAGTTGGACTTGAAATCGCCAGCGTCCTTTCCTGTCTCGGGATGTGAACAAATCACTCTGATGCGCCACTTCTGAAATTGGGAAAAAGAGAAGTACTGATGTATACTGTATGAAACAGTGTCGTGTTTGGTGGGCCTCATCGTATGGGTGGGACGGTGTGGTGGGGTGCAGGTTCTGATCCGTCGTCCAGAACGTTGTCGTTTTAAGCGAGCCATGGATCAGATAAGATGGTGGGGTGTTAACTGAACCGTCTGTCGACCGCTTTAGTATCTTGTTTCCATCAAGTACTAGTTAGGATCTAGCGGCGGCGCTGGTTGCAAGCCGGCGGCTAGGAGAAAGAAATAGAGCATGCAGGACTGGAGCTCCTACTAGATATTGTAGACTGTTTCATTCCTGCTTAAGTCAAAGCATTTGCGGGGATTTGTCTTTTTGCAATCTTGCGCTGTTGTAAAAGAAAGCTAACTACGTGCGCTTCGGGAGGAGTTCGTCGACAATCTAGAGCACATTTTCTGAATGTAATTTGGTAAACTTTGGTCCACACTGTCATCAGTTAATTGAACCTTAAATAAGAGCACAAAAAAATACACAGCGGAACCAGAACTACAAGGACTAAAAAATAATAACTGAAATCACTCACATAATCTTGTTCACATCATCACAACAGTACATGGAGTTACATTTTGTAGATGAATTAATAATTCTACAAAACATGCTTAGCTGTAGAGGGATATTTCGCTAGGGATACAGGATCTGGTACATATTTCGCTAGGGATATTTTTAATAACTGATTGGACGAAGCAAAGTACACTGGGACAAGGAAAAGCAAAACAAGCACAGTTAGCATGATGTTATTGGCTGCAAGCAGAATAGCTACTAGGACGAGCGCTTGGGACCCAAATGCAGCAGCGACGGTAGCTATCGGTCTGTGGAGTTTGTTGAGGAGCTCAGACTGCGTCGGCGGTGGTGTCTGGATTTGCTGCTGCTTAAGAGGAGCTAACTGCCCAGCATGGTTGCCCTGTTGCGCATGGTGCAGAATTGGAGCAGCGAGCACCTGCACGGCTTGGTGCACGCCAGACTGCTGGTAAGCACGGGCAACCTGTTGCGGATTGAGCCTTTCTGAAGTACGCCTGCTGGATGGCACCGCCATACCTGCAGGCTGCAGGCAAAGATCGATGCGGTGGATTTAATATTCAGAGCAAAAATCAGAGATTAGCGATGTGATGTCAAGCATGAATGGGGAAAAACGAATCTGTTGTTCTGCTTACATCCATGGCATTTGTAGAAACGATGCCCCGACTTGTCGCCTGTCGTGGCGAGTTCGTCTCCAGCAGAACGGACGGGAGATTAAAGGAAGGAGAAAGTCTGTTCGCACGGGAAGGGAGGAACACGATGATGTGGACATGTGGCGGCGGGATTGGAAAGGGGGTAGCTAGAAGGCAATGGTTTTTTTTGGGAGGTAGGTTTTGATGCAAGAACGAGCGTTGGAGATCCATTTATGACAACACCGTACAACAGCTGGTGGACGGCTCGCACAAGCATAGAAAATTGGCCGAGCCGTTCGTCCACAACATGTTTCAACATGTTTCATGAACCTGCCGCCGTCGCATTCATTGCGCCGCAGAGCTGCTCGAATTTGTTGGAAATCTGAACGAGAAATACAGCTAATAACACAGATCCCGATGCCGCTATGCGGTGTTGATTTCAGGAGCATCTCAGCCCGGGCTCATAAATGAATATTCCACTGTTCTCCCAATGCCCTGGAGCAAAGAGAATGCCCGTCGCTTTTGCTGCCAAAGCTAGTACTGAGCAATCCGTGTAGAAGTGTGGATCTTGAATATTGAGTATGTCTACTATCCAGGTTGCAAGCATGAGACCATAAGTCTTAGCTTGAAGAGGAGAAGAAGCCGGAGGGGACATTGCTGCAATGTGAAGTTGCTAGATGCGATCATTATTTTGAACTGGATGAAGACTCCAATTCCTCACCGCTTAGAAGTGTGGGTTGGTTGTAATTCCCATGCAGCATCACGTAAGATTGTGTTGTGCGTAAAAGAATCCTGATTTTGTATCTCCGACCATAGTCCTGTAAGCAATGCTCACCATGATCTTCAAAGAAGGGTCTCTACCAATTTAGTTGCTTGTATAATTGCATTAGCCGCTGCATATACCTGAGAGGGCCTGCAATGTTTCCTAGCAAAGAGAGAATCGTTTCGAGATTTCCAAAGGCACCATAGAATAATATTTAAGTTAGAAGAATTAATCTGTGGATGGCCTGAGTTAAGCAAGGTTTGGATCATGTCAGAAATAGAATGATTACTTGCAGCAAGGATTTCAATTCTAAAACATGGTGAGCAAAACCAGGCTACTTTAGAGAAAGAGCAAAGGAAAAGCATGTGCATTTCATCCTCTGTATTGCCACATCTGGAGTAGTTTTCATTTATGTATTTAGAGAATTTACTTGTCTCTTACCTATAGGAAGCGCTTTCCTAAGAAGCCTCCAAGCAAATGTTTGTACTCTTGGTGCCATCAGTTTGTCTTGCCAAACTTGGTTTAGAAGAGCAATGATTTGTGGATGAGCCTCTTTCGGTCATTGTCTAGCTGGTAGGTTAAGGTTATTGAAGCAATGCTTATATGCACTTTTGGTGGAGAAGTTTCCTGTGGGTGTTAGTTTCCAAATCAAAGCATCTTACCCAGCAGTAGCAACTATATGAGTATGAAGAATATTATTAGCTATCTCATGAGTGAACAAAGTGTTAGTTAGATCAACATTCCAAACTTTTGATTTGGCAACCAAAGATCTTTAACAATAGCAGGATAGACAAAAGTGTGCTCTTGTATAATGAGATGATCATAACTTTATTTCCATCTCGAAAACCAAGGAGAACTCCACACATAACTATTACCATCGATAATCTAACAAGTACTGACTAAAATTAAGAGAGGTTTTACCTTTAGAATTTCAGCCCAGAAAGCTGATTTTGGCTTGTTTGCTTTGGCTCTCCAAATGGACGTGTCATGGTGATACTTAGCCTTGAGGATCAAAGCCATCTGACTATTTGGTTCTTTTGCCAACCTCCATGCCGCAGAAAGAATAAGTCCTTGATTAATTGCCCGCAAGTTCTTGATGCCTAAACCACCAATTTTCTTCTCAATGCAAATGTTTGCCCATGCCCTAAGGCACAAGCTTTTTGTAGTAGCTTCATCCCTTACACCTGTCCACCATAAGTTTCTTATAATCGATGTGAGCTTTCCTAAGAACTTCTTAGAGAAAAGAATATTAGACATATAATACACAGGTATAGAGGCAAAAACAGATTTTATAAGAATGAGTCTTGCAGCATGCGAGAGTCTGTTCGCCTTGTAAGTTGAAAGTTTGGGTTTGAATTTATCATAAACAAAGTTGTATGCTGCAGATCCGTCCTTCGCATGCAGGATGAGTGGATGACCAAGATGAATGATGTTGGCGTCTAAATTCGGCAGCTGGAAAATTTGCTTGATTCTTTTATTACTCAATCAACTTCTTTTTAGGAGTTATTAATCTCTTTTTTTAGCAAAATGAGGAGTTTGATACGTCTCCAACGTATCTATAATTTATGAAGTATTCATGCCATGTTTACAATAATTTTATATAATTTTGGTATGATTTTATTAGAACTAACCGGATGACACTTTGTTTCAAAGCAGAACTACCGTGGTGTCTTTTTTGTGCAGAAATAAAAGTTCTCGGAATGGGCTGAAAATTTATGGTGATTTTTTATGGACCAAAAGAGAACCTTGAAGCACAAGAATTGGGCCAAAAGAGTCCCGAGGCGACGGCATGGTAGGGGGCGCACCCTACCCCCCGGGAGGGTGCTCCTACCTTGCCGCTGCCTCGTGGACTCCCTTGACGTGAGACCGACGCCAAAAATTCCTATAAATACCAAAACCCCCGGAAAGAAACCTAGATTGGGAGTTCCGCCGCCGCAAGCCTCTGTAGGCACGAAAAATCAATCTAGGCCCTCTCTGGCACCCTGCCGGAGGGGGCCATCATCACCGGAGGCCATGGAGGAGGATCCCGGAGGGGCCCATCATCACCATGTAGGCCAAGGACCAGAGGGAGAACCTCTCCCCATCTAAGGGGAGGCCATGGAGGAGGAAGCACAAGGGGGAGACTCTCTCCCCCCCTCTCTCGATGGCGTCGGAGTGCCGCCGGGGGAACCATCGCCGTAGTGATCGTCTTCATCAACATCACCATCTTCATCACCATCCTCATCTCTTTTACGCGGTCCATGCTTCCGCACCCCGCTGTAATCCCCTACTTGAACATGGTGCTTTATGCCACATATTATGATCCAATGATGTGTTGCCATCCTATGATGTTTTGAATAGATTTCTTTTGTCTTTTGGATTGATTGATGATCTAGATTGGTTTAAGGGGGCCTTTTGTGCCGCGCACACGTGAAGGATTCCCGTTGTAGGGTGTTGCAATATGTTCATGATTCGCTTATAGTGGGTTGCTAGAGTGACAGAAGCTTAAACCCGAGTAAGGGGGTTGTTGCGTATGGGATAAAGGGGACTTGATACTTTAATGATATGGTTGGGTTTTACCTTAATGATCTTTAGTAGTTGCGGATGCTTGCTAGAGTTCCAATCATAAGTGCATATGATCCAAGAAGAGAAAGTATGTTAGTTTATGCCTCACCCTCATATAAAATTGCAATAACGACTACCGATCTTGTTAACAATTTCCTAGGATAATTCTGCACACCGGTCCGTCATTATTCCACACTCTCTATTTATAATATATAGTAATATATTCTAACTTTATGTTAACTGCACCTATTTTTATATTTTAGCTCTCCGATATCATGCAAAGTTATCCTCTTCATACCCACAACGTAGTTTTATTTCTCGTTTCTAGATGGAAGCAAACGTTCGGTGTACGTAGAGTTGTATCAGTGGCGGATAGGACTTGAGAGAATGTTGATCTTACCTTTAGCTCCTTGTGGGTTTGACACTCCATACTTATCACTTCACCTTTGGAAATTGCTACGATGATTCCTTGCACTTGGGGATTGTCAAGCTCTTTTCTAGCGCCGTTGCCGGGGAGCAATAACATGGGGTTGGTATTCTCGTGTATGCTTGTTTGCTTTCTTTAGTAAGTAGATTTTGTTTTCCCTTTTGTTTTTTTTTGTTAGTTGTGGGTGAAACAAACAGTTTTTCTTTTAAGAATGCAAAATAAAAAAGTTACTTGCCTCTTATGCCTAAAAACTTTTTCAAAAAGAGAAGTGATTGGAAGGTTGTGCATTGGAGAAGTGAGGGCCGAACTTGAACACTTGTGTTCATGCTCATGGAAATAATGTAGAATTTTTCATGAAAGTTTCTCAAAAATAAATATCCCCTTGTATATATCCATTGTATTATAAAAATAATGTGCCAAGATTTGCTTTTAGGATGTTTAAATTGCTTGTTTGGTGCGTGTAGTAGAAAAAACAGAAACTTTTGCTGTAGTAATTGAATTTACATTTTTTACTGGAGCGTGATAAAATCTTGAAATTTTTACACAGTACCACTATGCAATTTTTTAGGTTGTCCTAAAATTTTAGAATTTTTGGAGTTACAGAAGTATACAAAGTTTCCAGATTACTACAGACTGTCCTGTTTTTGACAGATTTTGTTTTCTATGTGTTGTTCACTTATTTTGATGAATCTATGGGTAGTATCGGAGGGTATTGATAACCCACAAGTATACGGGATCGCAACAGTTTTCGAGGGTAGAGTATTCAGCCCAAATTTATTGATTCGACACAAGGGGAGCCAAAGAATATTTGCAAGTATTAGCAATTGAGTTGTCAATTCAACCACACCTGGAGATTAATTATCTGCAACAAAGTGATCAGTAGCAAAGTAGTGTGATAGTTTTGATAGTAGTAGCAACAGCAATAGTAATGGTAGCAGTGATAGCAACGATTTTGTAGCAAGTGCAACAGTAACAGTAGCAGTAGTAACTTAGCAGAAACAATATAAGAGAAATTCATAGGCATTGGATCGGTGAATTAGTTGGATGATATTCATCATATAACAGTCATAACCTAGGGCGATACAACACTAGCTCCAGTTCATAAATATAATGTAGGCATGTATTACGTAAATAGTCAAATGTGCTTATGGAAAGAACTTGCATGACATCTTTTGTCCTACCCTCCTGTGGCAGCGGGGTCCTATTGGAAACTAAGGGATACTAAGGTATCCTTTTAATAGAGAACTGATACGTCTCTGTAGTATCTATAATTTTTTATTGTTTCATGCCAATGTTATTGTAGGACCTTGAGAAGAGGTGTCTAGAGGGGGGAGGGGTGATTAGACACTAAGTACCAAAGTTGCAGTTTTTAAGTTTCTTTAAAGTTTGAGTGGAGTTTAGGCACAAGTTTAACATTCACAACATATAGCAAGCAAGCATGCAAAGAGTATATGAGCAGCGGAAAATAAAGCATGCAACTTGCAAGAATGTAAAGGGAAGGGATTACAGGATTCAAACGCAATTGGAGACACGGATGTTTTTGAAGGAAATATGCCCTAGAGGCAATAATAAAGTTATTATTTATTTCCTTATATCATGATAAATGTTTATTATTCATGCTAGAATTGTATTAACCGGAAACATAATACATGTGTGAATATATAGACAAACAAGTATGTCACTAGTATGCCTCTACTTGACTAGCTTGTTAATCAAAGATGGTTATGTTTCCTAACCATGAACAAGGAGTTGTTATTTGATTAACAAGGTCACATCATTAGTAGAATGATCTGATTGACATGACCCATTCCGTTAGCTTAACACTTGATCGCTTAGTATGTTAATGCTTTCTTCATGACCCATACATGTTCACGTAACTATGAGATTATGCAACTCCCGTTTACGGAGGAACACTTTGGTGCTACCAAAGCGTCACAACGTGAATCGGGTGATTATAAAGGAGCACTACAGGTGTCTCCAAAGGTACTTGTTGGGTTGGCGTATTTCGAGATTAGGTTTTGTCACTCCGATTGTCGGAGAGGTATCTCCGTGCCTTCTCGGTAATGCACATCACTTAAGCCTTGCAAGCATTACAACTAATGAGTTAGTTGTGAGATGATGTATTACTGAAACGAGTAAAGAGACTTACCGGGAACGAGATTGAACTAGGTATTGGATACCGACGATCGAATCTCGGGTAAGTAACATACCGATGACAAAGGGAACAACGTATGTCGTTATGCGGTTTGACCGATAAAGATCTTCGTAGAATATGTAGGAACCAATATGGGCATCCAGGTTCCGCTATTGGTTATTGACCGAGAATGGTTCTAGGTCATGTCTACATAGTTCTCGAACCCGTAGGGTCCGCACGCTTAACGCTTCGATGACAGTTCATAATGAGTTTATAAGTATTGATGCACGAAGGTTGTTCGAGTCCGGATGTGATCACGGACATGACGAGGAGTCTCGAAATGGTCGAGACATAAAGATTGATATATTGGAAGCCTATGTTTGGACTTGAATGGTTCCGAGTGAAAACAGGATGTTATTTAACACCGGGTTACTGGAACCCCGGGGTATATGGGCCCTCATGGGCCTTGAGGAAGAAGGAGAAGGGCCGGCCAGGTGGGCTGCGCGCCCTCCCCTTCCAGTCCGAATAGGACAAGGAGAGGCGGCGCCTTCCCCCTTTTCCCTCCCCAATCCTACTCCAACTAGGAGAGGGGAGTCCTACTCCGGTGGGAGTAGGACTCCTCCTGGTGCGCCTCCTATAGGGCCGCCACCTCCCCTTGTCTCCTTTATATCTGGGGCAGGGAGCACCCCAAGACACACAAGTTGATCTACGGATCTTTCCTTAGCTGCAGTGCGGTGCCCCTTCCACCATATTCCACTTCGGTCATATCATCGTAGAGCTTAGGCGAAGCCTGCGCCGGAGAAGTCATATCGTCAGCGAGCTTAGGCGAAGCCCTGCGTCGGTGGAGCATCATCATCGTCCTGCCACGCCGTCGTCTTGTGGAACTCATCCTCGACACTTTGCTGGATCGGAGTCCGGGATCGCCATCGAGCTGAACGTGTGCGTAACTCGGAGGTGCCGTGACGTTCGGTGCTTGGATCGGTCGGATCGTGAAGACGTGCGACTACATCAACCGCGTTGTTATAACGCTTCCGCTTTCGGTCTCACGAGTGCGTGGGCGGACACTCTCCCTCTCGTTGCTATGCCATCACCATGGTCTTGCGTGATCGTGAGGAAAATTTTGAAATTACTGCGTTCCCCAACAGTGGCATCCGAGCTCGGTTTTATGCGTAGATGTCATATGCACGAGTAGAACACAAGTGAGTTGTGGACGATACAAGTCATCTGCCTACCAAAGCATGTCATACTTTGGTTCAGCGGTATTGTTGGACGAGACGATCCGGACCAACCTTACGCCAGACGCTTACGCGAGACCGGTTCCCTCGACGTGCTTTGCACATAGATGGCTTGCGGAAGACTGTCTCTCCAACTTTAGTTGAACCGAGTGCATACGCCCGGTCCTTGAGAAGGTTAAAACGGAGTCTATTTGACAAACTATCGTTGTGGTTTTGATGCGTAGGTAAGAACGGTTCTTGCTCAGCCCGTAGCGACCACGTAAAACTTGCAACAACAAAGTAGAGGACGTCTAACTTGTTTTTGCAGGGCATGTTGTGATGTGATATGGTCAAGACGTGATGCTATATTGTATGAGATGATCATGTTTTGTAACCGAGTTATCGGCAATGGCAGAGCCATATGGTTGTCGCTTTATTGTATGCAATGCAATCGCGATGTAATGCTTTACTTTATTACTAAGCGGTAGTGATAGTCGTGGAAGCATAAGATTGGCGAGACGACAACGATGCTACGATGGAGATCAAGGTGTCGCGCGGTGACGATGGTGATCATGACGGTGCTTGGCGATGGAGATCACAAGCACAAGATGATGATGACCATATCATATCACTTATATTGATTGCATGTGATGTTTATCCTTTATGCATCTTATCTTGCTTTGATTGACGGTAGCATTATAAGATGATCTCTCACTAAAATTATCAAGAAGTGTTCTCCCGAGTATGCACCGTTGCGAAAGTTCTTCGTCTTTGAGACACCACGTGATGATCGGGTGTGATAGGCTCTACGTTCAAATACAACGGGTGCAAAACAGTTGAGCTCGCGGAATACTCAGTTTAAACTTGACGAGCCTAGCATATAACAGATATGGCCTCGGAACACGGAGACCGAAAGGTCGAACGTGAATCATATAGTAGATATGATCAACATAGTGATGTTCACCATTGAAACTACTCCATCTCACGTGATGATCGGACATGGTTTAGTTGATTTGGATCACGTGATCACTTAGATGACTAGAGAGATGTCTGTCTAAGTGGGAGGTTTTTAATATGATTAATCAAACTTAAATTTATCATGAACTTAGTACACGATAGTATTTTGCTTGTCTATGTTTGATGTAGATAGATGGCTCGTCTTTGTTGTTCCGTTGAATTTTAATGCGTTCCTTGAGAAAGCAAAGTTGAAAGATGATGGTAGCAATTACACGGATCGGGTCCGTAACTTGAGGATTATCCTCATTCTTTGCCGGAAAAATTACGTCTGGAAGCACCGCTAGGTGACAGGCTCTTGCAGATGTCGAGCCGAAGTTATGAACGTCCGCAAAGCAGGTGATGACTACTCTATAGTTCGGTGTGCCATGCTTTACGGCTTAGAACCGGGTCTTCAACGACGTTTTGAACGTCATGGAGCATATGAGATGTTCCAGGAGTTGAAGTTAATATTTCAAGCAAATGCCCGGATTGAGAGATATGAAGTCTCCAACAAGTTCTATAGCTGCAAGATGGAGGAGAATAGTTACATCGGTGAGCACATACTCAAAATGTCCGGGTATAACAATCACTTAATTCAATTTGGGAGTTAATCTTCCGGATGATAGTGTCATTGATGAATTCTCCAATCATCGCCACCAAGCTACAAGAGCTTCGTGATGAACTATAATATGCAAGGGATGACTAAGACAATTCCTGAGCTCTTCGCGATCTTTGAAAGTCAGCGGAGGTAGAAATCAAGAAAGAGCATCAAGTGTTGATGGTCGGCAAGACCACTAGTTTCAAGAAAAAGGGCAAAGGGAAGAAGAAGGAAACTTCAAAAGAACGGCAAGAAAGTTGCTGATCAAGAGAAGAAACCCAAGTCTGGACCTAAGCACGAAATCGAGTGTTTTACCGCAAGCAGACCGGACCTTTGGAAGCGGAACTGCCCCAAGTATTTGGCGGATAAAAGGATGGCAAGGTGAACAAAGGTATATGTGATATACATGTTATTGATGTGTACCTTACTAATACTCATGATAGTACCGGGTATTTGATACTGGTTACATTGCTAATATTTGCAACTCGAAACAGGAACTACGGATTAAGCGAAGATTGGCTAAGGGCGAGGTGACGATGCGCGTTGGAAATGGTTCCAAAGTCGATGTGATCGCAATCGACGCTACCTCTACATCTACCTTCGGGATTAGTTTTAGACCTAAATAATTGTTATTTGGTGCGGCGTTGAGCATGAACATTATATCTGGATCTTGTTTATTGCGTAGACGGTTATTCATTTAAATCAGAGAATAATGGTTGTTCTATTTATATGAGTAATATCTTTTATGGTCATGCACCCTTGAAGAATGGTCTATTCTTGTTGAATCTCGACAGTAGTGATACACATATTCATAATGTTGAAGCCAAAAGATGCAGAGTTGATAATGATAGTGCAACTTATTTGTGGCACTTGCCGTTTAGGTCATATCGGTGTAAAACGCATGAAGAAACTCCATCTTGATGGGCTTCGGAATCACTTGATTATGAATCACTTGGTACTTGCGTAACCATGCCTCATGGGCAAGATGACAAAACGCCGTTCTCCGGAACTATGGAGCGTGCAACTGATTTGTTGGAAATCATACATACCGATGTTTGTGGTCCAATGAATGTTGAGGCACTTGGCGGGTATCGTTATTTTCTCACCTTCACGGATGATTTGAACAGATATGGGTATATCTACTTAATGAAACACAAATCAAACATTTGAAAAGTTCAAAGAATTTCAGAGTGAAGTGAAAATCATCGTAACAAGAAAATAAAGTTTCTACGATCTGATCGTGGAGGAGAATATTTGAGTTACGAGTTTGGTTTACATTTGAAACAATGTGGAATAGTTTCACAACTCACTCCACGGAACACCACGGAGAAATGGTGTGTCCGAACGTCGTAATCGTACTTTACTAGATATGGTGCGATCTATGATGTCGATTTCCGATTTACCGCTATCGTTTTGGGGTTATGCTTTAGAGACGGCCGCATTCACGTTGAATAGGACACCGTCAAAATCCGTTGAGACGACACCTTATGAACTATGGTTTGGCAAGAAACCAAAGTTGTCGTTTCTTAAAGTTTGGGGCTGCGATGCTTATGTAAAGAAACTTCAACCAGATAAGCTCGAACCCAAATCGGAAAAATGTGTCTTCATAGGATACCCAAAGGAGACTGTTGGGTACACCTTCTATCACAGATCTGAAGGCAAGATTTTCGTTGCTAAATTCGGGTCCTTTCTAGAGAAGGAGTTTCTCTCGAAAGAAGTGAGTGGGAGGAAAGTAGAACTTGATAATCAGATACGCTCCCTTATTGGAAAGTAGATCATCACAAGAAATGGTTCTGTGACAACTACACCAATTAGTGAGGAAACTAATGATGATGATCATGAAGTTTCAGATCAAGTTACTCTTGAACCTCGTGGGTCAACCAGAGTAAAATACGCACTGTGAGTGGTACGGTAATCCTATTACGGAAGTCATGTTACTTGACCATGGCGAACCTACAAACTATGAAGAAGCGATGGTGAGCCCAGATTCCGCAAAATGGCTGGAAGCCATGAAATCTGAGATGGGATCCATGTATGAGAACAAAGTATGGACTTTGGTTGACTTGCCGATGATCGGCAAGCCATTGAAAATAAATGGATCTTTAAGAAGAAGAAGACGCCGATGGTAATGTAACCGTCTACAAAGCTCGACTTGTTGCGAAAGGTTTTCGACAAGTTCAAGGGGTTGACTACGATGAGACTTTCTCACCCGTAGCGATGCTTAAGTCTGTCCGAATCATGTTAGCAATTGCCGCATTTTATGATTATGAAATTTGGCAAATGGATGTAAAAACCGCATTCTTGAATGGATTTCTAGAAGAAGAGTTGTATATGATGCAACCAGAAGGTTTTGTCGATCCAAAGGGTGCTAACAAAGTGTGCAAGCTCCAACGATCAATTTATGGTGCAGTGCAAGCCTCTCGGAGTTGGAATAAACGCTTTGATAGTGTGATCAAAGCATACGGGTTTATCTGAGACTTTTGGAGAAGCCTGTATTTACAAGAAAGTGAGTGGGAGCTCAGTAGCATTTACGATATTATATGTGGACGACATATTATTAATTGGAAATGATATAGAATTTCTGGATGGCATAAAAGGATACTTGAATAAAAGTTTTTCAATGAAAGACCTCGGTGAAGCTACTTACATATTGGGCATCAAGATCTATAGAGATAGATCAAGACGCTTAATTGGACTTTCACAAAGCACATACCTTGATAAAATTTTGAAAAAGTTCAAAATGGATCAAGCAAAGAAAGGTTTTTTGCCTGTGTTGCAAGGTGTAAGATTGAGTAAGACTCAATGCCCGACCACAACAGAAGATAGAGAGAAAATGAAAGATGTTCCCTATGCTTCAGCCATAGGCTCTATCATGTATGCAATGTCTGTGTACCGGACTGACGTATGCTTAGCTATAAGCTTGGCGGGAAGGTACCAAAGTAATCCAGAGTGGATCATCGACAGCGGTCAAGAACATCTGAAATACGAAAAGGACTAAGGATATGTTTCTCGTATATGGAGGTGACAAAGAGCTAGTCGTAAATGGTTACGTCGACGCAAGCTTTGACAATCGATCCGACGATTCTAAGTCGCAAACCCGGATACGTGTTTTTATTAAACGGTGGAGCTGTCGGTTGGTGCAGTTCTAAACAAAGCGCCGTGGCGGGATCTACATGTGAAGCGGAGTACATAGCTGCTTGAAGCAGCAAATGAAGGAGTCTGGATGAAAGAGTTCATTTCCGATCTAGGTGTTATACCTAGTGCATCGGGACCGATGAAGATCTTCTGTGACAATACTGGTGCAATTGCCTTGGCAAAGGAATCCAGATTTCACAAGAGGACCAAGCACATCAAGAGACGCTTCAATTCCATTCGGGACCAAGTCCAAGTGGGAGACATAGAGATTTGCAAAATACATACGGATCTGAATGTTGCGGACCCGTTAACTAAGCCTCTTCCACGAGCAAAACATGATCGGCACCAAGACTCCATGGGTGTTAGGATCATTACTTTGTAATCTAGATTATTGACTCTAGTGCAAGTGGGAGATCTGAAGGAAATATGCCCTAGAGGCAATAATAAAGTTATTATTTATTTCCTTATATCATGATAAATGTTTATTATTCATGCTAGAATTGTATTAACCGGAAACATAATACATGTGTGAATATATAGACAAACAGTATGTCACTAGTATGCCTCTACTTGACTAGCTTGTTAATCAAAGATGGTTATGTTTCCTAACCATGAACAAGGAGTTGTTATTTGATTAACAAGGTCACATCATTAGTAGAATGATCTGATTGACATGACCCATTCCGTTAGCTTAACACTTGATCGCTTAGTATGTTAATGCTTTCTTCATGACCCATACATGTTCCCGTAACTATGAGATTATGCAACTCCCGTTCTGGGAGGAACACTTTGGGTGCTACCAAACGTCACAACGTAACTGGGTGATTATAAAGGAGCACTACAGGTGTCTCCAAAGGTACTTGTTGGGTTGGCGTATTTCGAGATTAGGTTTTGTCACTCCGATTGTCGGAGAGGTATCTCCGTGCCTTCTCGGTAATGCACATCACTTAAGCCTTGCAAGCATTACAACTAATGAGTTAGTTGTGAGATGATGTATTCTGAAACGAGTAAAGAGACTTACCGTAACGAGATTGAACTAGGTATTGGATACCGACGATCGAATCTCGGGTAAGTAACATACCGATGACAAAGGGAACAACGTATGTCATTATGCGGTTTGACCGATAAAGATCTTCGTAGAATATGTAGGAACCAATATGGGCATCCAGGTTCCGCTATTGGTTATTGACCGAGAATGGTTCTAGGTCATGTCTACATAGTTCTCGAACCCGTAGGGTCCGCATACGCTTAACGCTTCGATGGCGGTTCATAATGAGTTTATAAGTATTGATGCAATCAAGGTTGTTCGAGTCCGGATGTGATCACGGACATGACGAGGAGTCTCGAAATGGTCGAGACATAAAGATTGATATATTGGAAGCCTATGTTTGGACTTCGTAATGGTTCCGAGTGAAAACAGGATGTTACCGGAACACCGGGGGGTTACCGGAACCCCCCGGGGGGTATATGGGCCCTCATGGGCCTTGAGGAAGAAGGAGAAGGGCCGGCCAGGTGGGCTGCGCGCCCCCCCCCTTCCAGTCCGAATAGGACAAGGAGAGGGGCGGCGCCTTCCCCTTTTCCCTCCCCAATCCTACTCCAACTAGGAGAAGGGGAGTCCTACTCCCGGTGGGAGTAGGACTCCTCCTTGGTGCGCCTCCTATAGGGCCGCCACCTCCCCTTGTCTCCTTTATATCACGGGGCAGGAGCACCCCAAGACACACAAGTTGATCTACGGATCTTTCCTTAGCCGTGTGCGGTGCCCCTTCCACCATATTCCACTTCGGTCATATCATCGTAGAGCTTAGGCGAAGCCTGCGCGGAGAAGTCATATCGTCGGAGCTTAGGCGAAGCCCTGCGTCGGTGGAGCATCATCATCGCTACCACGCCGTCAGGCCGACGGAACTCATCCCCGACACTTTGCTGGATCGGAGTCCGGGATCGTCATCGAGCTGAGCGTGTGCAGAACTCGGAGGTGCCGTGACGTTCGGTGCTTGGATCGGTCGGATCGTGAAGACGCACGACTACATCAACAGCGTTGTTATAACGCTTCCGCTTTCGGTCTACGAGGGTACGTGGACGGACACTCTCCCCTCTCGTTGCTATGCCATCACCATGGTCTTGCGTGATCGTAGGAAAATTTTGAAATTACTGCGTTCCCCAACAGTTTTTGGCGTGGTTCCGATAGGTGGTGCTATCGTACTTCCACGTTGGTGGAGACTTCAACCCACGAAGGGTAACGGTTGCGCGAGTCCACGGAGGGCTCCACCCACGAAGGGTCCACAAAGAAGCAACCTTGTCTATCCCACCATGGTCGTCGCCCACGAAGGACTTGCCTCACTAGCGGTAGATCTTCACGAAGTAGGCGATCTCCTTGCCCTTACAAACTCCTTGGTTCAACACCACAATCTTGTCGGAGGCTCCCAAGTGACACCTAGCCAATCTAGGAGACACCACTCTCCAAGAAGTAACAAATGGTGTGTTGATGATGAACTCCTTGCTCTTGTGCTTCAAATGATAGTCTCCCCAACACTCAACTCTCTCTCATAGGATTTGGGTCTGGTGGAAAGAGGGTTTGAGTGGAAAGCAACTTGGGGAAGGCTAGAGATCAAGATTCATATGGTAGGAATGGAATATCTTGGCCTCAACACATGAGTAGGTAGTTCTCTCTCGAAATAGGATCTTTGGAAGTGTAGGTTCGGTCGATAGCTCTCTCCACGAATGAAGAGGAGGTGGAGGGGTATATATAGCCTCCACACAAAATCTAACCATTACACACAATCTACCAAACTCGGTGGGACCGAATCGTTAAACTCGGTCAGACCGATTTAGCAAATAATGTGACCGTTAGGGTTTTCGGTGGGACCGGAATGCAACTCGGTGGGACCGATTCGGTTAGGGTTAGGGCATAACATAATCTTGGTAAGACCGATTACACAAACTCGGTGGGACCGATTTTGGTAATAAGCTTTCGGAGAGTTGGTCAGGCAAACTCGGTTTGACCGATTATCAAACTCGGTGGGACCGATTTTGATAATAAGTTAACCAGAGAGTTTGCATTGTAATCTCGGTAGTACCGATTGCTCAAACTCGGTAAGACCGGTTTTGATAATGGACATACACAGAGAGATTACAATCTCATCTCGGTGAGACCGAGATCCCTATCGGTGAGACCGATTTGCCTAGGGTTTGTGGCAGTGGCTAAGACATCCAAACTCGGTGGCGCCGGATAGAAAGAATCAGTGGGGCCGAGTTTGACTTTAGGTTTAGGACGTATGTGTGGAAGTGGGAAAGTAGTTGAGGGTTTTGGAGCATATCACTAAGCACATGAAGCAAGAGGCTCATTAAGCAAAACCTCATCCCTTCTTGATAGTATTGACTTTTCCTATAGACTCAATGTGATCTTGGATCACTAAAATGTAAAATGAAGAGTCTTGAGCTTGAAGCTTGAGCCAATCCTTTGTCCTTAGCATCTTGAAGGAGTTCCCACATCCTTTAGTCCATGCCACTCCATTGTTGAACTTATCTGAAACATACTAGATAAAAGTGTTAGTCCAACAGGAGATATGTTGTCATTAATTACCAAAACCACCTAGGGAGCACTTGTGCTTTCAATCTCCCCCTTTTGGTAATTGATGGCAACATACATCAAAGCTTTAGATAAAGATATAAAGAATAGAAAGTAAAGCTTTGGAAAGACATGTAACAAGCATAGGCTCCCCCAACATGTATGCAATCATGTGAATATGAAATATAGAAGCATGTGATAGCATAACCATGATAGAGCAGCAATGTGTTACATGTATCTTGGCTATATGCATCGAGCAAAAGCGTATTAAAGAGAATACCTTCATGCCCATGAGTCCTTCTTGTAAACAGTATGTACATCAACAAGAATTCCTCATACACATGATTGTGATGCATATACTTACCTTGTGGTCTTGAGTTGGCTTAGGATGGAATGAACTGCGTAAACAAGGTTAGATAACACAGATGCATCTACTAGCCGTGAGCAAACAGGAAGAAACAAGAATACCAAGACTGGGATGGCATGTAGAGAGTGAGTCTTGAGTACCACATTGGTTTAGAGATGTCCCAAAGATTAAAGATATTCAATGATTTTTAATGATCTCTTTACCTTAGTTGTCTTGCTCCCCCTGAATCTAACATGGGATATTTGGAGAAGATATGGAACAGAAAATCAGAGCTGAAGGAAAATAGAGCTGAAAGATATGAATGATGATCAGAGATAAAGTTCAGAGCTAATGTATGCTAATGCAAAATTAAGCACAACAGATCATATGAACATGTCTCTCCCCTCAAGAAGACATGTGGACATCTCTCCTCTTGAACACCAAGCATCTGGGATCCTTGAGAAATACTTTCTACTAGTATTGTCTCCCCCTGGAGATCTCTCTCTCCCCCTGAAGGAACTATCTCTCCTTCTCTGATGTGATCTCTCTCTCTAAATGATAAGCTTGGGTCATCCAAAGTAATTGAGCACAATATGAACCAGCGGCAATATATTCAGCTTCGGCGGTGGATAAGGATACCGAGTTTTGTTTCTTGGAGGACCAAGACACAAGAGATCTACCAAGAAATTGACAAGTACCCGAAGTGGACTTTCTATCAACCTTGTCTCCGGCATAGTCCGAGTCGGAATAGCCAACAAGATCAAAAGAGGCCCTCTTAGGATACCAAATGCCAAAATTTGGTGTATGGATTATCTCACTATCCTTTTCATGGCCTTAAGATGACATTCTTTAGGGGCAGCTTGATATCGTGCACACATGCACACACTTAGCATAATATCGGGACGTGAAGCACATAGATATAACAATGAACCAATCATAGAGCGACAAACCTTTTAATCAACTGGTTCACCATCTTTGGTTAAGTCAAGATGTCCACTAGTAGGCATGGGTGTAGTCATACCTTTGCACTCTTGCATATTGAACTTCTTGAATAAGTCCTTGGTGTACTTCGTTTGTGAGACAAAAGTACCTTCCTTAGTTTGCTTGATTTGCAAACCAAGAAAGAATTTGAGTTCACTCATCATAGACATCTCAAACTTCTCCGACATTAGCTTCCCAAACTTTTCACTAAAATGAGGGTTAGTTGAACCAAATATAATATCATCAACATAAATTTGGCACACAAAGAGTTCACCATTAACCCTTTTAGTAAAAAGAGTAGAATCAATTTTCCCAATTTCGAAGCCTTTTCAATAAGGAACTTGGTCAACATTTATACCATGCTCTAGGAGCTTGTTTAAGTCCATAAAGAGCTTTGTGAAGTTTGTAAACATGATTGGGTTTCTTAGGATTAACAAAGCCGGAGGTTGTTTAACATAAACTTCCTCCTCTATTTCTCCATTTAGAAAAGCACTTTTAATGTCCATTTGGTACAAGGTGATATCATGGTGATTAGCATAGGCAAGTAAGATGCGAATGGACTCAAGTCTAGCAACGGGGGCGTAAGTCTCACCATAGTCCATACCTTCGAATTGTGTGTAGCCTTGGGCGGCAGGGCGTGCTTTGTTGCGAACTACTTGTCCATCTTCATCTTGCTTGTTGCGAAACACCCATTTGGTACCGACGATGTTGTGGTTGTTGTCAGGCTTCTCAACCAATGTCCAAACTTGGTTCCTCTCAAAGTTGTGTGGCTCTTCATGCATATCATTTATCCAATCCGGATCTTCCAATGCTTCTTCGACCTTCATAGGTTCAATGCTAGAGATGAAAGAATAGTTTTCACAAAAGTTAGCTAAACGAGTTTTAGAGCGAGTGATTCTCCCGGTTTGAATATCATTGTAGATTTGCTCGACGGGATGGTCTTTAGCAATTCTTGCTCGAACTCGTGAAAGCTTTTGCTTGGGTCTTCGTTGAACATCTTCTTCATCTTGTTCTTCTTCTTGGCCTTCTTCATTGTTGGCGTTTTCGTTCTCTTGTCGTGGAGAAGGAGGTTGTTGGCGTTCATCTTGATGCACTTCCTCGTTTTCTTCATCTTGGTGTGTCCCACTTGTGGATGCTTCCGTAGCAACTCTTGGTTCACCTTGTCGTGAAGTAGAAGCTTCCACTTGGACGGACGAGGTACTCTCCTTCACCTCCGTTGGACGGACCTTGCCAATAGACAAGTCTTGGATTGCTTAGAAGGATCTTTGTCTCCTACATCAATTGGCAATTGCTCTACTTACGAGCCGTTAGATTCATCAAACTTCACATCTCCCGTCTCTTAAACCTTTCGGGTGAAATTGTTGTAGACACGGTAAGTGTGAGAGTTTGAGCCATAACCTAGTAGGAAACCTTCATGAGACTTAGGAGCAAATTTGGAGCAGCGATGCTTATCAAGAATGTAGCACTTTGAGCGAATACTCGAAAGTATCCAACTTGGGGTTTGTTACGGTGAGTAGCTCGTATGCCAGTCTTGCCGAGTAGCTTGTGAAGATACAAGCGATTTGTTGCATGACAAGCTGTCTCAACCGCTTCCGCCCAAAAGTGCTTCGACGTCTTGTACTCATCAAGCATCGTTCTCGCCATTTCGATGAGCGTCCGGTTCTTCCTCTCAACAACTCCATTTTGTTGAGGTGTGTACGTAGCCGAGAACTCGTGTGAAATCCCTTCTTCGTCAAGAAAGGTGTCCACATTTGCGTTCTTGAACTCCGTTCCGTTGTCGCTGCAAACCTTCTTGATCTTCACTTCAAATTGGTTTTGGGCCTTCCTAGCGAAGTTCTTGAAGATCTTTTGGACCTGCGATTTATCATCGAGAAAGAACACCCACGTAAATCTGGAAAAATCATCAAATATAACTAGACCAAAAGAATTTCCACCGAGACTCTTATAGGAGTTGGGACCAAAGAGATCCATGTGAAGTAGCTCGAGTGGCCTCTTCGTGGTCATGATGTTCTTCACGGGATGCCTTCCTCCAACCTGTTTACACCTTGACAAGCACTTTGCAAAGTCTATCCTTATCAAATATGACATCATTAACTCCAAGGATATGATTCCCCTTAATAAGCTTGTCAAGGTTTCGCATACCAACATGACCTAATCGTCTATGCCATAACCAGCCTTTTGAGGATTTAGCAATGAAGCAAGTTTTAGGTTGAGCCTTTTTTAGTGAAATCAACAATGTATAGATCACCTCTACGCACACTAGTAAAGACCATTTTATGATTATCTCCACGAAACACTTGGCAATCTACTTCAGTAAATAGGACATTGAAACCGAAATCAGCAAGTCTAGATATTGAAAGTAAGTTGTAACCAAGAGATTCAACGAGCATAACATTTTGTATGGAGCTATCATGTGAGATGGCCACCTTACCAAGGCCAACCACCTTACCCTTTGAATTGTCACCGAAAGTGACAAACTTTCGAGGACCATCATTTTCAGCAAGCTCATGAAACATGTCTTTATCTCCGGTCATGTGATCGGTACATCCACTGTCAAGGACCCATTCCTTCCCTCCTGACATATATCCCCGAAGATTTTCCATAAGACCAAAATGTCTCATTGCATCATCAAGATCGAAGTCACTATCATCATCCTCATCATAGTATCCATGTTTAACATCGTCATGTGGTGGATCAAATCCTAGAGAGGGTGATTCATTAGAATGAGTTTGACGATAATCTTGTCTATGAATTCTTATAGCTTCGGAAATAATGTCACTAATAATACCAACATTTCCTTTGGCACGCATAAGGTTTGTAAGCTCCAATAGACGATCACCAAACATAGGATCACTAGTATTCATCTTACTCAAGGCAATAGACTTATAGAGAATCTCATCTAGATTTTTCAAGGAATAATTTGGAAAGCGTTCCTCAAGAAATTTCCATATAGTGTAGGCACACTCAAAAGTAGGCAAGATTCTAATCAAGTTTCTAGGCAAGCCTCTAGTGATAAGATTAACAGTTCTAAGATTTCTAGTCATGTCCATAGCTTCATCAAGGGTAGGATGCATAGGATCAACATGAGGTGCACAAGGGCTAGCAATGTACTTGTTAAAATGATATTGATTGAAAATAAAAAGCATCTCATTTTTCCACTCACGAAAATACTCTCCATCAAGAATAGGCACTCTATGTCTAAGACTCCCCAAAGTAGACTCATCCATCTTCCTCCAATGGTGATTAAACCAAGGCAATGGAGACCAATGCTCTGATACCACTTGTAGGACCTTGAGAAGAGGTGTCTCTGGGGGGTGATTAGACACTAAGTACCAAAGTTGCAGTTTTAAGTTTCTTTAAAGTTTGAGTGGAGTTTAGGCACAAGTTTAACATTCACAACATATAGCAAGCAAGCATGCAAAGAGTATATGAGCAGCGGAAAATAAAGCATGCAACTTGCAAGAATGTAAAGGGAAGGGATTAGAGGATTCAAACGCAATTGGAGACACAGATGTTTTTGGCGTGGTTCCGATAGGTGGTGCTATCATACTTCCACGTTGGTGGAGACTTCAACCCATGAAGGGTAACGGTTGCGCGAGTCCACGGAGGGCTCCACCCACGAAGGGTCCATGAAGAAGCAACCTTGTCTATCCCACCATGGCCGTCGCCCACGAAGGACTTGCCTCACTAGCGGTAGATCTTTGAAGTAGGCGATCTCCTTGCCCTTACAAACTCCTTGGTTCAACTCCACAATCTTGTCGGAGGCTCCCAAGTGACACCTAGCCAATCTAGGAGACACCACTCTCCAAGAAGTAACAAATGGTGTGTTGATGGTGAACTCCTTGCTCTTGTGCTTCAAATGATAGTCTCCCCAACACTCAACTCTCTCTCATAGGATTTGGATCTGGTGGAAAGAGGGTTTGAGTGGAAAGCAGCTTGGGGAAGGCTAGAGATCAAGATTCATATGGTAGGAATGGACTATCTTGGCCTCAACACATGAGTAGGTAGTTCTCTCTCAGAAATAGGATGCTGGAAGTGTAGGTTCAGTCTGATAGCTCTCTCCACGAATGAAGAGGAGGTGGAGGGGTATATATACCCTCCACACAAAATCTAACCGTTACACACAATCTACCAAACTCGGTGGGACCGAATCGTTAAACTCGGTCAGACCGATTTAGCAAATAATGTGACCGTTAGGGTTTTCGGTGGTACCGGAATGCAACTCGGTGGGACCGATTCGGTTAGGGTTAGGGCATAACATAATCTCGGTTAGACCGATTACACAAACTCGGTGGGACCGATTTTGGTAATAAGCTTTCCAGAGAGTTGGTCAGGCAAACTCGGTTTGACCGATTATCAAACTCGGTGGGACCGATTTTGATAATAAGTTAACCAGAGAGTTTGCATTGTAATCTCGGTAGTACCGATTGCTCAAACTCGGTAAGACCGATTTTGATAATGGACATACACAGAGAGATTACAATCCCATCTCGGTGAGACCGAGATCCCTATCGGTGACCAATTTGCCTAGGGTTTGTGGCAGTGGCTAAGACATCCAAACTCGGTGGCGCCGGATAGAAAGAATCAGTGGGGCGAGTTTGACTTGAGGTTGAGGTCGTATGTGTGGAAGTGGGAAAGTAGTTGAGGGTTTTGGAGCATATCACTAAGCACATGAAGCAAGAGGCTCATTAAGCAACACCTCATCCCTTCTTGATAGTATTGGCTTTTCCTATAGACTCAATGTGATCTTGGATCACTAAAATGTAAAATGAAGAGTCTTGAGCTTGAAGCTTGAGCCAATCCTTTGTCCTTAGCATCTTGAAGGAGTTCCCACATCCTTTAGTCCATGCCACTCCATTGTTGAACTTATCTGAAACATACTAGATAAAAGTGTTAGTCCAACAGGAGATATGTTGTCATTAATTACGAAAACCACCTAGGGAGCACTTGTGCTTTCAGTTATACAACTTTCACATATTTGTCGGGGAAACGACACCTATGGGATCCTAGGGAATCCCTTCTACGGTTGGCGGGGGCGTGGAGCTGCGCAAAGAGCAGGTCTAGCGATCAGCGCGAGGGGATTTTTACCCAGGTTCAGGCCGCAAACGATGTGCAAAACCCTAGTCCTTCTTGTCTATGTTTATTTGGTGTTCTTCCGTTCTTGGACTAGCTACTATGCGTGCCCAGTCCAAAAAGTCTGAATCCTTCCACAGTACGCCTCGGGCCTCCTTTTATATGTCAAAGGGGTCGCCACAGTGGCACACAGGAGGTGGAAAGTATCAACAGTGTACAAGTTTATCGCCTGACACCGTAGGATAAACACATTTAATGTGCTGCCTACGTGCCCTCTTGCTTTATCGGGGGCGGCAACATAGCTCGTGTAACGCCCCGGATCCGATGCGCCAGGTGTCTTCCAGTTATTTGCCGTCGTTGCCATGTCATTTGCTTGCGTGTTGCATTTTGCCATGTCATCATCTGCATTGCATCATCACGTTTTTCAAAACTTGCATCCGGTCTTTTTCCCCGTTGTCCTTTTCGCGATCCGACACTCTTACACGCACCCGTTGCACCTCTTAGACCTTGTTTCGTGAGTGGCCGAAAAATGTTCTCGGAATGGGATAAAAGTTGGCGTGCGGTCTTATTATAGTGTAGGTAGGCCGCCTGTCACGTTCCGTCGCTTTCAGAGTTCGTTTGACTGCCCAACCGTTAAATATATAACCGCGATATAGCCGGTATAGTCGTTGGACGGTTTCGGCATCCGAAACCCGTGCCGGGCCGCACTTCATCTCTCTCCTCTCAGCCCAACCCCTCTTCTCAGCTCAACTGCAGCCTACCTAGTCCCCCCTCTGTCTGGAGCCATCCGATCGAGATCCGATGCCTGAAAACGCTCCAAAACCCCCTAACCCTTAGCCCCTTCCATATATATATATATATATATATATATATATTTATATATATATATATATATCCCCCATGCCATTTTTGACCTAACCTAATCTAAACCACCCCTAACCCCTCTCCTCCTTGTTTTCGCCGCCTCCTCCCACCTCGGGGCTGTGCGCCTCCCCCTCCAAATCACTGGCGCCACTTGGCGGCGTCCCGATGGCCGCCACCCAAGCTGCCGGATCGGCCTACGCGAGCCGCCACACAGCTACCGTCGCTCAGCGCCTCCTCCATCGCCAGCGGGCCATCGCCAACCCATCCGCTTCGGCTTCCGGATCCGCCGCGCGGCCAGCGGCTTCGTCCACTGGCTTCGTCGCTCGATCCCGAGCTCGTCGCCACCAGCGCCTCACGCTGCCTTGCCGCTTCAGCGGCGTGCGCCACCGGAGCTCCACCGGAGCCACCGCCGGCGAGCACCTCCGACCAGGTCGCGCCTTCCTGTCGCCCCTCTCCCTCTTGCTTCTCTCTCTCTCAGATCTCTCTCTCTCTCTCTCTCCAGGAATCGCCACCGCCCCAGAGCTCCTCGTCGTCGGCCGGCATGCCGCCGGCGGAAATGGATCCGGGCTCACCGGATCCGCCCGGATCCGGCTGGGCCCCTTCTCGCCTCGCCTCGGTCTTCGCCGGCCTCCTCTGCCAACGGCGTCGCCGCCATGGCTCCAGCCCGGAGGAGCACGGGAGGAGGTCGCGCCTCCAGCGCCACGCCCGTACGTGGGCCCCGTGGCCCGCATCCACCACGTGGGCCCGCGGCCCAGCCCAGCTCCCTCTGTCTCCCAGCCGGCCCAGCTTCATCCGGCCCAGTCCGCCTCCTCTGCTTTGGGCCAAGCCCATGGTGAGCAACCCCTTATCCTCCGCCCTGTGCACACTTTAGCTATCCTGCGCCCATCCATATTTTTCATTAAGTCCCCAGAAAACCATATTTATGTGTGCACCTTTACCATGCCATAACTTCATGCATGCTGCTCCGTTTTGCGTGCATGATATATCAATATGTTCATCAGGTTATGCTCTTCATTCCATTCCATTGTGCCATACTTGTTTGAGTCCATATTGATGCTCTAATCATCGTTGCAAGAGTGCTATATAATGTTATTTGCTGTAGTTTATCAGAATATGCTCATTTGTCATTTTTGTATCTTTTTGCGTGATTTTCTTTTGAGCATGAAGTCTATATGTGTTATGAGCTACAACATGCCATCTTTGCTTTGGTGCAATCCACTCTTCATTATATGCCATGTGTTGATTGTTACAAGCTTGCAAATAGCCTCCACGATGTTGCTGATTTCTGTGACTGTCATTTCTGCCAGTTTGAAACTGATATATTGTGATGCTATGTAAACCTGTTGTTACCATGAATTTTATGCATAATCTGGAGATGTTAACTAAGGGTGTTTTGTTGCACATATTATGTTCTATCCATCCATGCCTTGTTTGCATTTATAGCCTGCTGTAGCATGCCTTGATCTTGCTCTACTTTTGCTATAAAATGTTCCTGGCAGATTGTTTACATGTTATTCAATTTTGCCAAGGTTGTTGTTAGTAATCCAAGCATGCTATGAACTTGCTCTTGCCATGCTTAGCTTCATGAACATGTCTTATTGCTTATTCTATGATTATCATGTCATGCAATGCTTTGTGATGAGTGATTCGAGCTCACAAAGATGCCTTCATAATTCTGTTTATGCCATGCTCTGTTTTTCCTTTATGCAGATACATTTCTGAAACTTGCTATATTTACATGGGTGCCATCGTATTTTCTGTGCCCTTTTGGCTCATGGTCAGTAAGAGACTTTTGTTATATGCAATTAGTAGATTCATGCTATTCCTTTGGTTGCCATGATAAGTTCCTGTAGCTTGTTGTTTTCTAGATCTAAACATGGTAGCCTGATGTTATTTCTGCCATGTCCTGTGAATTCTGCCAAGTCTGTGAACCTGTTATTATTTGCAATCTTGCCATGTCCTTTTGAGCATGTTTTAATAGTTTCTGGAGATAGCTCAGTTTTCATGTTTTGTAATGATTTACCTGTACATCATGCCCATGCCTTTTGTTTTTATATTGTGGTGCTGTAGCATGTTGTTTTGGTGCTTGCAATATGCCTAGTTGCTGTTTTGGACAGCATGCCCTTTAAACTTGTATGGTGTGTATGTGTTGAACCGTTTCTCCGTTTTGAGTGTGCTCTATATGAAATTTTCTTAGTTTTGCATGTAGTTTCATGTTACCTTGTTGCATCCATGTTTGGAGTGTGTTTGCTTGATGTTTGAATGCATTTTGCACCAATGCCATGCTTAACTTGTTTTGCTCATATCTTCTAGGTCGTAACTCCGAATTAAATGAACTTTATATGTAACCTGACTAGAATTTTGTGTAGATAATCTTGGTGCATTTTAACTTGCTGTTTAACAACTTGAACATAAGGTTTATTCAGATCTGGACCAATTTCGAAATTTGCATATGGGGACTTACCGGAATTATTATATATTGTTTCCGGCCTCATTTAAACTTGCTTTGATGTGTTGCTCTTGTATGCATCATCTCTTGCCATGCGTAGCCTCATGTAGCCTTGTCATGCATCATACTTGGTTGAGCATCATGCCTTGTTCATGTTTTGAGTGTTTACCTTGTTGTGTGCTTCTTCTCGATAGTTCCCGTTTCGTTGCGATCGTGAGGATGCGTTAAATCACGCTTGGTTCGTCTTCGTGGCTTCATCTTCTTCATGGACTCGTTCTTCTTCCTAAGCGGGATTTCAGGCAAGATGACCGTCATCTTGGATCTCACTACTATCATTGCTATGCTAGTTGCTTCGTTCTATCGCTATGCTGCGTTACCTACCACTTGCTTATCAAGCCTCCCAAATTGCCATGAACCTTTAACCTTTGTCACCCTTCCTAGCAAACCGTTGTTTGGCTATGTTACCGCTTTTGCTCAGCCTCTCTTATAGCGTTGCTAGTTGCAGGTGAAGATGAACATTGCTCCATGTTGGATTATGTTTATGTTGGGATATCACAATATCTCTTATATTATTAATGCATCTATATACTTGGTAAAGGGTGGAAGGCTCGGCCTTATGCCTGGTGTTTTGTTCCACTCTTGCCGTCCTAGTTTCCGTAATATCGGTATTATGTTCCCGGATTTTGCGTCCCTAACGCGGTTGGGTGATTTATGAGACCCCCTTGACAGTTCGCTTTGAATAAAACTCTTCTAGCAAGGCCCAACATTGGTTTTACCATTTTCCTACCTATGCCCTTATTTTCCCTTGGGTTTCCGGAGCCCAAGGGTCATCTTTATTTTAGCCCCCCCCGGGCCAGTGCTCCTCCGAGTGTTGGTCCGAACCGAGCAACCTACGGGGCCACCACGGGGAAACTCGAGGCCTGGTTTTACTCGTAGCTTGACTTATCCGGTGCGCCCTGAGAACGAGGTACGTGCGACTCCTATCCGGATTTGTCGGCACATCGAGCGGCTTTGCTGGTCTTGTTTTACCATTGTCGAAATGTCTTGTAACTGGGATTCCGAGACTGATCGGGTCTTCCCGGGAGAAGGAATATCCTTCGTTGATCGCGAGAGCTTATCATGGGCTAAGTTGGGACACCCCTACAGGGTATAAACTTTCAAGAGCCGTGCCCGCGGTTATGTGGCAGATGGGAATTTATTGATATCCGGTTGTAGTAAACTTGAAGTAAACTCTTCTAAAATACACCAACCGTGTGCGTAACCGTGAGTGTCTCCTTTCGGGGTTGTTCGAGAGGAGAACACTGTTTCTTGGTTATGTTTGACGTAAGCAGGAGTTCAGGATCACTTCGTGATCATTGCTAGTTGACGACCGTTTGCTTTGCTTCTCTTCTCGCTCTCATCTGCGTAAGCTAGCCACCTTACATGCTTAGTCGCTGCTGCAACCCCACCACTTTACCCCTTCCTTACCTATTAAGCTTTTCTAGTCTTGATACCCATGGTTATGGGATTGCTGAGTCCTCGTGGCTCATAGATTACTACAACACCACTTGCAGGTACAGGTATTGCGATGATCATGACGCGAGAGCGATGTTTACTTGTTTTGGAGTTCTTCTTCTTCTTAAATCGAAGCAGGGATAGGTTCACGGTCGGCAGCCTGGGCTAGCAGGGTGGATGTCGTTTGAGCTTCTGTTTATGTTTCATCCGTAGTCGGATGTTGATCTCTTGTATGATATTGATGTATTCTTGAGGCATTCGCATGTCTTGTATGTATCCCCATCTATTATGTAATGTTGATGTAATGATATCCACCTTGCAAAAGCGTCTTCAAGATGCGCTTCTATCCTTGGTGGGACCTTCGAGTTCCTTTAGGATAGAGTCGCATCTTGGGCGCGACAAGTTGGTATCAGAGCCTCGACCGACCCTAGGAGCCCCCTTGATTGATCGTGTAGTTTGGTCGATGTTGAGTCTAGAACAAAACTTTTTTGGAGTCTAGTTATATCGGAGAGTAGGAATTCTTTTTACTCCTCAGTCCCTTCGTCGCTCTGGTGAGAAATCTTGACGTAGGTGTTTTGAACTACTCCTCTTCCCCTTCAATTTTTTTCTTTAGGATCACGCGGTTAGTTTTTGTTCGTTGTCCATCCTCTTTTCAATCCGGCGCACTTCTCTTCGAGTGGATTCTACCCTCGTTGTTTTTTTCCGAGATCAATCCCCAGTTCTTTTCAATCGACGTTGTTTTCCCCATCCGAAGTTGTCCTTGTTTTCCCCACCCACCCACCCTTTTTCTTCTCGGAACCGTAGTCTATAATCGAGTACCCATTCTACTCGTGCGAAGCCTTTGCATTCTCTCCTCAATCATTTCATCTGGTGCTTTTCTCTTCAAGTTATTCGTCGATTCCTCATTCCAGTTGCCTTGTTTTCCCGCCCTCCCACCCCTTTTATTCCCGGAGTCTGAGCCCCTATTCGAGCATAAATTTCATTTGTGTGGAGTATCTTCAGTCTTTCCTCATTTGTCTCAACCGGTGAAGTCTCGTCTAGTTAATCATTGTTCGTCACATTTCCTTTTTCGGTGGATTCTATTCAAGTTTTTCGTTGTCGATCGTATTCTTTCCTTCAGCTCAAATATTTCCCTTTGCTCGTTCGCCTCTCGCCATTCTATTATCCCTGAGTGCTGAAGACATCTCAGAAGATTCGTGTTTGCATCCAATTATTTCGAGGTTGTCACCTCATTCAAGTCTTTCAGCTGTTTCGGTGCATCATTTCTCATTCGACAATCCTTTTCCAACGGTGTTTCTTTTCAGTGGGCCCTAACCCATAGGTATTTCCCAGGATCTTACCTGACTCTTCTAATTTTCCCGGAGGTTCTCAAGTTCTTTTGAAGTTTAACGTAAGTATGAATTTCATCAGTCAGATGCCTTCTCCAAGATCGTTTTCAAATTTTTGCATGTTCGGGTCAATCTTTTCTCTTTTCATTCTCCCGGAGTATCTCAACAATTTTGTTGGTGTGTCTTGTCGTCTTTCTCAACATTTGAAGACCGAAGAAGGATTTCTCTTAAATCTTGTCCGTTCTCCGGGAGATCCGCGGTGTTAGCTCGATGTCACCCTATCAAATTGTTTCCAGTCGTGCAATTCTTTACATCCATCCGGAGTATTTCAGGAGTTGCGTTCTCTCTCGATTATCCGGAGGCCATCTTTTTCGGAAGATTTCTTCGTTCTAAGTTTTCAGATTTGTTCTTCAATTATTTTATATCTGTGCCCCTTCGTTCGTCTCAATATTCTTCCTGGTGATTCATTCTCCTTCGTCATTCAATTTTGAATTCTTACGGTGGTTCGTTTGAGAATTTCACTTCTGTTCTTATCATATCAATTAATTCGTTCTTTCCAATCATACCGGTGGTTCAAAAAGACTTTCTCAAATTTTCGTGCTATATCCCCCCCTTAATCTTTTCCAACGCGAATAAGTAGTATGCAAATCCATTGCTTCGCATCAATCTAATTGGTGGAGGACAAGCATAACATAATTCTTATTCTTCTTTCTTCATGTGGATTAATCTCTTGTTTTCGAAGATTATTCTTGATGAATAATCTCTTGATTCCAAGTTGTTCATCTTTTCTTTTCCGGAGTTCCAAGCTTCTCGCTTATCTCGAGGTGAAGCCCTATCTTAATCATCGCAAGGCTTTAATCTTATCCCTTTCATCCTTCAATTCTATCTCATCATCCTTTATTTTACCGGAGTTCTTCATGAGTTAATCCAGTCTTCAAGTGTTCATCAAGATTCTTGTTGGAGAAGCTCAAGTATCTTTTCCTCTTCGTCTCGAAGCGCAATTAATTCTCCGTATTCTTTGAAATGGAGTTTTGCATTTCTTCTTTCTTCTCAGCTATTTAATCTTTTCCGCTCGTGGTGGGTTATCACCTCATAATTTTGAGATGTTATCCATAAGTCCACAACAAGCTTATTCTTTTTGTTGTTGATTTTCTCAACAACTTCGTTCAATCCTTTCTTCTAAGGCTGCTTTCTAATTCATTCGTGGTAGAAGTTGTAATATTCTTCCCCGTTCTTCTCATTCCACTATTTCAATTCTTCCGGAGGCATTGTGTTGTTCCTCTCGCCAAGTATCATTCCATCTTCTCAAGATCATGTACTAATCTTTCCATGTTCAACTGGAGTGCTGCCTAAATTCTTCCAGTCTTATTCCATTCTTATCTTGTTCCTTGAGTTTTTGATTCTTGCCTTAGTCGTCGTTCCGCTCTTGTTCCCGAATGCTCTCGACTCTTTTCTTCTTCTCTTGCGTTCTTGTTTCGCCTCATTCTTTTCTCTCCCGTCTCGGTCCTAAGATCTCGGGATGAGATCTCTTGTTAGTGGAGGAGTGTTGTAACGCCCCAGATCCGATGCGCCAGGTGTCTTCCAGTTATTCGCCGTCGTTGCCATGTCATTTGCTTGCGTGTTGCATTTTGCCATGTCATCATCTGCATTGCATCATCATGTTTTTCAAAACTTGCATCCGGTCTTTTTCCCTGTTGTCCGTTTCGTGATGCGACACTCTTACACACACCCGTTGCACCTCTCAGACCTCGTTTCGTGAGTGGCTGAAAAATGTTCTCGGAATGGGATAAAAGTTGGCGTGCGGTCTTATTATAGTGTAGGTAGACCGCCTGTCATGTTCCGTCGCTTTCGGAGTTCGTTTGACTGCCCAACCGTTAAATATTGGACGGTTTCGGCATCCAAAACACATGCCGGGCCGCACTTCATCTCTCTCCTCTCAGCCCAACCCCTCTTCTCAGCTCAACTGCAGCCCACCTAGTCCCCCCTCTGTCCGGAGCCATCCGATCGAGATCCGATGCACAAAACGCTCCAAAACCCCTAACCCTTAGCCCCTTCCATATATATATATATATATATATATATATATATATATATATATATTTATATATATATATATATCCCCCATGCCATTTTTGACCTAACCTAATCTAAACCACCCCTAACCCCTCTCCTCCTTGTTTTCGCCGCCTCCTCCCACCTCGGGGGCTGCGCCGCCGCCTCCCCCCTCCAAATCACCAGCGCCACTTGGCAGCGTCCCAGTGGCTGCGCCGCCACCCAACTGCCGGATCGGCCTACATGAGCCGCCACACTGCTCCCGTCGCTCGCCTGCGCGCCTCCCATCACCTTGGGCCCGCCATGCCCATCCATGGCGTGCTCGGCCGGATCCCGCCGCCAGCGGCTCGTCCCCGAGCTTCGTCCGTCGATCCCGAAGCTCGTCGCCAGCCATTACCGCCGCTTTGCCGCTTACGCCGGCCTTGGCGCCACCGGAGCTCCACCGGAGCCACCGCCGGCGAGCACCTCCGACCAGGTCACGCCTTCCCGTTGCCCCTCTCCCTCTTGCTTCTCTCTCTCTCTTAGATCTCTCTGGCTCTCTAGGAATCGCCACCGCCCCAGAGCTCCTCGTCGTCGCCCGGCCCTGCCGCCGCCGAAAATGGATCCGGGCTCACCGGATCCGCCCGGATCCGACTGGGCCCCTTCTCGCCTCGCCTCGGTCTTCGCCGGCCTCCTCTGCCAACGACGCCGCCGCCATGGCTCCTGCCCGGAGGAGCATGGGAGGAGGTCGCGCCTCCAGCGCCGCGCCCGTACGTGGGCCCTGTGGCCCGCATCCACCACGTGGGCCCGCGGCCCAGCCCAGCTCCCTCTGTCTCCTAGCCGGCCCAGCTTCATCCGGCCCAGTCCGCCTCCTCTGCTTTGGGCCAAGCCCATGGTGAGCAACCCCTTATCCTCCTCCCTGTGCACACTTTAGCTATCCTGCGCCCATCCATATTTTTCACTAAGTCCCCAGAAAACCATATTTATGTGTGCATATTTACCATGCCATAACTTCATGCATGCTGCTCTGTTTTGCGTGCATGATATATCAATATGTTCATCAGGTTATGCTCTTCGTTTCATTCCATTGTGCGATGCTTGTTTGAGTCCATCTTGATGCTCTAATCATCGTTGCAAGAGTGCTATATAATGTTGTCTGCTGTAGTTTATCAGAACATGCTCATTTGTCATTTTTGTATCTTTTTGCGTGATTTTCTTTTGAGCATGAAGTCTATATGTGTTCTGAGCTACAACATGCCATCTTTGTTGTGGTGCAATCCACTCTTCATTATATGCCATGTGTTGATTGGTACAAGCTTGCAAATAGCCTCCATGATGTTGCTGATTTCTGTGACTTAGTCATTTCTGCCAAGTCTGGAACTGATATATTGTGATGCTATGTAAACCTGTTGTTACCATGAGTTCTATGCATAATCTGGAGATGTTAACTAAGGGTGTTTTGTTTAACATGTTATGTTCTATCCATCCATGCCTTGTTTTGCATTTATAGCCTGCTGTAGCATGCTTTGATCTTGCTCTACTTTTGCTATAAAATGTCCCTGGCAGATTGTTTACATGTTAATTCAATTTTGCCAAGGTTGTTGTTAGTAATCCAAGAATGCTATGAACTTGCTCTTGCCATGCTTAGCTTCATGAACATGTCTTATTGCTGATTCTATGCTTATCTTGCCATGCAATGCTATGTGATGAGTGATTCGAGCTCACAAAGATGCCTTCATAATTCTGTTTATGCCATGCTAAGTTCCTGTAGCTTGTTGTTTTCTAGCTCTAAACATGGTAACCTGATGTTATTTCTGCCATGTCCTGTGAATTCTGCAAGTCTGTGAACCTGTTATTATTTGCAATCTTGCCATGTCCTTTTGAGCATGTTCTAATAGTTTCTGGAGATAGCTCAGTGTTCATGTTTTGTAATGCTTTACCTGTACATCATGTCCATGCCTTTTGTTTTCATATTGTGGTGCTGTAGCATGTTGTTTTGGTGCTTGCAATATGCCTAGTTGCTGTTTTGGACAGCATGCCCTTTAAACTTGTATGGTGTGTATGTGTTGAACCGTTGCTCCGTTTTAAGTGTGCTCTATATGAAACTTGCTTAGTTTTGCATGTAGTTTCATGTTACCTTATTGCATCCATGTGTTGAGTGTGTTTGCTTGATGTTTGAATGCATTTTGCACCAATGCCATGCTTAACTTGTTTTGCTCATATCTTCTAGGCCGTAACTCCGAATTAAATGAACTTTATATGTAACTTGACTAGAATTTTGTGTAGATCATCTTGGTGCATATTAACTTTCTGTTTAACAACTTGAACATAAGGTTTATTCAGATTTGGACCAATTTCGAAATTTGCATATGGGGACTTACCGGAATTATTATATATTGTTTCCGGCCTCATTTAAACTTGCTTTGATGTGTTGCTCTTGTATGCATCATCTCTTGCCATGCGTAGCCTCATGTAGCCTTGTCATGCATCATACTTGGTTGAGCATCATGCCTTGTTCATGTTTTGAGTGTTTACCTTGTTGTGTGCTTCTTCTCGATAGTTCCCGTTTCGTTGCGATCGTGAGGATGCGTTCGTCTACGCTTGGTTCGTCTTCGTGGCTTCATCTTCTTCATGGACTCGTTCTTCTTCCTAGCGGGATTTCAGGCAAGATGACCGTCATCTTGGATCTCACTACTATCATTGCTATGCTAGTTGCTTCGTTCTATCGCTATGCTGCGTTACCTACCACTTGCTTATCAAGCCTCCCAAATTGCCATGAACCTTTAACCTTTGTCACCCTTCCTAGCAAACCGTTGTTTGGCTATGTTACCGCTTTTGCTCAGCCTCTCTTATAGCGTTGCTAGTTGTAGGTGAAGATGAAGATTGCTCCTTGTTGGATTATGTTTATGTTGGGATATCACAATATCTCTTATATTATTAATGCATCTATATACTTGGTAAAGGGTGGAAAGCTCGGCCTTATGCCTGGTGTTTTGTTCCACTCTTGCCGCCCTAGTTTCCGTCATATCGGTATTATGTTCCCGGATTTTGCGTCCCTAACGCGGTTGGGTGATTTATGAGACCCCCTTGACAGTTCGCTTTGAATAAAACTCTTCCACCAAGGCCCAACATTGGTTTTACCATTTTCCTACTATGCCCTTATTTTCCCTTGGGTTTCCGGAGCCCAAGGGTCATCTTTATTTTAGCCCCCCCGGGCCAATGCTCCTCCGAGTGTTGGTCCGAACCGAGCAACCTGCGGGGCCACCACGGGGAAACTTGAGGCATGGTTTTACTCGTAGCTTGACTTATCCGGCATGCCCTGAGAATGAGGTACGTGCGACTCCTATCGGGAGTTGTCGGCACATCGGGCGGCTTTGCTGGTCTTGTTTTACCATTGTCGAAATGTCTTGTAACTGGGATTCCGAGACTGATCGGGTCTTCCCGGGAGAAGGAATATCCTTCGTTGATCGCGAGAGCTTATCATGGGCTAAGTTGGGACACCCCTGCAGGGTATAAACTTTCGAGAGCCATGCTCGCGGTTATGTGGCAGATGGGAATTTGTTGATATCCGGTCGTAGTAAACTTGAAGTAAACTCTTCTAAAATACACCAACCGTGTGCGTAACCGTGAGTGTCTCCTTTCGGGGTTGTTCGAGAGGAGAACAACATTTCTTAGTTATGTTTGGCGTAAGCGAGTTCGGGATCGCCGTGATCATTGCTAGTTGACGACCGTTTGCTTTGCTTCTCTTCTCGCTCTCATTTGCGTAAGCTAGCCACCTTACATGCTTAGTCGCTGCTGCAACCTCACCACTTTACCCCTTCCTTACCTATTAAGCTTTGCTAGTCTTGATACCCATGGTTATGGGATTGCCGAGTCCTCGTGGCTCACAGATTACTACAACACCAGTTGTAGGTACAGGTATTGCAATGATCATGACGCGAGAGCGACGTTTACTTGTTTTGGAGTTCTTGTTCTTCGTCGTCGAACAGGGGATAGGTTCCCGGTCGACAGCCTGGGCTAGCAGGGTGGATGTCGTTTGAGCTTCCGTTTATGTTTCATCCGTAGTCGGATGTTGATCTCTTGTATGATATTGATGTATTCTTGCGGCATTCGCATGCCTTGTATGTATCCCCATCTATTATGTAATGTTGATGTAATGATATCGACCTTGCTCGTCCCGTCTGTCACCGCCTCGCCTTGCTTCAACGCGCATCCAGGCTAACGAGGCATGCAGCGCCATGCTGGCTGGCTGGTTGTTGTGCTGGTGCGGTGACAGTGTCTTCACGAAGATCTGCATGCCACCACGCAGGTGCTTGACTAGTTGGCAGACTGGTTGCCATGTCGGAACGGCCGCAGGGCAGCGCAATGTTGGTGGGTGTGGGCCTAGCCGTGGCTCCGCAGATGCCCCCGACAAGGGTATTGCCGGGGTCTCGCGGGCGTCCCCGGCATGGATCCTACCGGGGGTCTTTGGCCGTCCCCAGCAAGGATCGTACCGGGGGTCTTTGGCCGTCCCCAGCAAGGATCTTGCGGGGGGGGGGGGTCTTCGTCTTCTGGTTCTTATCTAGACTCGCAGGCATTTGGTCTTGACAAAGATCTGCATGCCACCACGCAGGCGCCCCCTGAGCCTTGGTCTTGATGTTGTCCATGGTTTCAGAACTCTCAGGCTCAAGGGTGGCGGCCTCGCTGGTGTGGGGCAAGC
Organism: Aegilops bicornis; assembly: GCA_021605145.1. Taxonomy (NCBI): domain Eukaryota; kingdom Viridiplantae; phylum Streptophyta; class Magnoliopsida; order Poales; family Poaceae; genus Aegilops; species Aegilops bicornis. The sequence goes on along the minus strand of CM038675.1, from coordinate 392,889,862 downwards.
CACCCGGCAAGGCTCTTGCCGGGGCTATGTAGGCCGCCCCGGCAAGGGTGTTGCCGGGGGAAGCCCATCTTGCCCCTTCGCTCTTCATGCCTCTGGCTTGAGTGCTGCCTTGGCAGTCTCGTACCTTTCCTTCCTCTGCCCCGCCAAGCATGGCGGCAGGTGCGGCTACGACTGCCCGTGCACAAGTAAAGGGGTATAGAAAGGCCCCTACTTTTGTACACCGACAGGAGCCCCCGGGCCTGGGCCACACATAAGTGCGACGTATTGTTGGGACATGCCCAGAACGATGCGCGGGTGAGGGAGTCCTGGATTAGGGGGTATCCGGACAGCCGGACTGTGTACAACGTCCGGACTATTGAAGCGTGAAGACACAAGAATCAAGACTTCGGCCCGTGTCCGGATGGGACTTTCCTTGGCGTGGAAGGCAAGCTTGGCGATCCAGATATTATATTTCCTTCCTTGTAACCGACTCCATGTAAACCCTAGCCCTCTCCGATGTCTATATAAACCGGAGAGGTTGGTCATAGAAGGCCGATCACAATTACCATCATACCATCATAGGCTAGCTCTTAGGGTTTAACCTCTACGATCTCGTGGTAGATCTACTCTTGTACTACCCATATCATCAATATTAATCAAGCGGGGAAGTAGGGTTTTACCTCCATCGAGAGGGCCCGAACCTGGGTAAACACCTGTGTCCCTTACTTCTTGTTACCATCAGCCTTGACGCATAGATCGGGACCCCCTACCCGAGATCTGCCGGTTTTGACACCGACATTGGTGCTTTCATTGAGAGTTCCTCTGTGTTTTCAAGTGCTCTTTAAAGTCAACACAACTCCACCTTATATACTTCATCTCCTTGCCCCAAACTTCTGTCCAATGATCATGCCATGTGTATAGTGCAATATAGTATTTGCTTACAAAAATAATTTGGCCAAATAGTGTTTTCAAAAAAATTAGTTTTCCAAAAACCCCTGAATTGAGGTTTGCACTACAAGTACCTGATTTGGGGTATGCAAAATAATTCAAAGAGTATATTTGAAACCTATTAGATATAGGACTTCCATAAACCACAAAAATATAATTTTGAAAGTTATTTTCCTATTTTATTTAAAGGCTTTTTCTTAAGGCCAGAAATGGTCTTTAATAGGTTAAAATTATTTTAAAGCTTTAAAAATATTTGAGGAAAATTAGGGAGACTCAATGGACATATATTTACCATATATATGAGTTTCAATGCATGGTCATGATCAAAATATTGGACAAAACCTCCCAAAACCATTTCTGCTCATTTCAAGGATTTGAAATATTTCTACAAGAAATATTCTCCAAAAATTCCAATAAAATTCTAGCATGTCACATAGACATGTTTTGATGATCTTGGCAAGTATCATGCCATGGAGAATAATATAACCCCATGAAATTCCCCCAAAACCCCCTCTGGCCAGAATCAAATTTGAACTACTTTGTACTACCAACTTTCTCTCCTTGATCCCAACTTTTGTGAGCATGATCACATGACCAAATGAGGCCACCACACCAAGTGGTGTATCAAGGAGAAGTGATTTACTCAACTAGATCTGCAAGTCCATTCCTGCGGTTCTAGGGTTTACAAAAGTTGCATTGGCAACTTAGCCCAAATAAGCTCCAAATTGGTGGAAGGCCCTAACTATATGTGACACTTCACCCTCGTGGAGTCTCATGACAAGTGGAAGTCATCTACTTGCCCAAACCATCATCAAACACCTTACGGCAGAATTTTAAAATGCAAATTCCAGCCTCTTCCACTAATCTCCTTGAGCCACCTTTTTACCACAACCTCCTAGTTCCCTCTACCACTGGATGCTTCCCTGCCCGAGGAAGCAATGATGAAGGAGGGGGAACCCCATTTTCTTCTCTAGGCAGCAGATTTCCTCTCTCTCTCGGCCTCCTTCTCTCCCTCGGCTTTCCAGAGCATCCAAGGCCCTCTCCCGGCTTTTGCCCATACCCCTGCAGCCTCCAGGCCTTGAAGTGGGCAGCAGCATGACAGCAGGAAAAGCAGCGGATGCCCGGCCAAAGTCGCGCTTCTGGAGGCGCTGGCGAGGCACCCGACCGTTGACGCCTGCGTCTCCGGCCACCTTGATCCTCCCAGCGCAGCGATCGATGCCCCTCGACGTCCGCTCCACGCCCGGCCAGGCCGCCCACTTGCTCCCGCGCCCTCCTCTCTCTCCTGCAGCTCGCGCCAGAGCGCCGCCCCGCTCGGCCAATGCTCGCGCCACTCCTGTGGCCCGCGTGCAGCTCGCCCCGCTCCTCCTCTCTCTCCCTGGCACCCTACACCACTCCCACGAACACCCCCGAGCCCTCCATTTCCTCTCTCACGGCCACCCGAGCCGATCCTGCTGAGGAACCCGTGAGGCCGCGCCCACAGTGGACCTCGGCCAGCCTATAAAAAGCGACCCGAGCCTCCCTCTCACCTCTTGTCGCTCCCCCACGCTCCTAATCCACCTCCCGCACCAACCAGTTGCCTCCAGAGCCGCCCGAGCTCGAGATCGAGCTCGAGCTCCGCCGCCTCGGGTCGTCGACGTCCACGCGGTATAGGCCTCCTCCGCCCTTGTTCTCTCTCTCGATCTGAACGCAAAGGCGTCACTGACCCTTTCCCTCTCTTTCCCTCTTTTTGCGGCGGAGCGGCCGGAACCATCGGCGCGCAGTAGCACCTCCGCCCAGCGTGACCTCGTCGGCCGGCGAACCAGCTGCTCGGCGACCATCTCCACCACCACCCGGCGACGACATCCTCCCGAGTCCAGCGGTACCACCCACGCACCCTCCCATGCCACATATCGCCGGCCGTGGCTTCGCCGGTGCCTACGGACCGAGGTGAGACGGCGGCCGTGGGCCTGCTGTCGACCTCACGCATACCGACGGGTGGGATCCACCGTCGAGTTTAAGCCTTGCTGTGTATGTATCGGCCGTCTGAAAGGCGTGCGCCGCCTTTTACGCCTTGACGTGGCGGCCTTGCTGGCTGATTTCCCTCTGGGCCTGTTGCCCCGTGGCCTCTCTGGCCCAGTGGCACAGTGCCGCTTTTCTTTTTCTTTTTCTGCCTGTTTTACAAAAATTCCACAGGACAGAATACTTATCCAAATGAAATAATTCCAACTCCTAAAATCTCAGAATAATCCCACCTATTTATTGATGTAACTTTCATGCACATCCATTACACTTTCCTGCTCTGTTCAAATTTAAATTCAAATTTGAACAATAGAACCTCATTTGAAAATCCACAACTCTGTTTCCCTAGCTCCAAATCCAAAACCAAGAATTTTCCCTTCCTAGTTTTCCTCCTAGTATTTTACAAAAATAAGTTGACATTTTTCTGAGCACTTTGACTTTTCTGTTCTTATTATTGTCTCATTTATCCGTTGTTTTCTTGCGATGATTAGATCCCGTGTTTGACGAAGTAGTTGGAGAGGAAGGAGAGGAAGGGCCTGAAGACTTTGAAGACCAAGCCAACCAAGGCAAGCAGCCCTTTAACCATGCCCATGAAACCCTTTTTATGCATGTCCTATAGCACTTATTATTGTTGCATCGGAATCATGATGAGATGGTAAACCATGTTGGTTGGTTGCCTCTGTTACTTCCTCGTTGAGACTTGCATTGCGCATGACCCTACCTTCCTATGAGGGTTATGCGGTGGGAGTAGAAAGGATGCTAAAGTAGATGCTACATGGCTGGGACGGTGTATGCATGGTGATGGAGACAAAATCATTTCAAAAGACTTTTGAAAACCCCCATCGGGTGCCACTTATGCGGGGAGATGATGATTTGGGTAGCCACTTGATGCAGTGGTGTACCAAGGCAAGGGTGTGTTGTCTTCAAAACGGATTGGTTTAAGTTGCGACCGTTATTCCAACCTTACATGCGCAACCACTCTACCCTTGTATGGGAAAGGGCATTATTAATTACCTAGGGCGATACTAGCTTGGAGCCCGCATTACTAGTGACGGGGGAGAGTTGGTGCTCTCTCTCGGGACGGGGTCGTGCCAGGTAGGGTGGCCAAGAACATTTTTATGGGGCACGGACACACCGTTGGTACCCACCCGGTGGTATGTGATGAATATGGGAGCAAGGCTCCACAATTTTAAGTCGTGAAATGTTGGGCACGGGGTTACTACCAATCGAGTGGACTCCATGTTAGTGTCGTCTAGGGAAAGATAGTGATCGGTGCTTACCCGGGTACTTGAGGTACTGCATGGTCGTGGATGACACGGAAGTTCCCCGGATCTTGTGGGTAAAGTGTGCAACCTCTGCAGAGTGTAGAACTATTCGAATAGCCGTGTCCACGGTCAAGGACAGTTGGGTAACCGCTCTTGGACTACGTCCACATGTTTACAAACCAGTGTGTGTGTTTGGATAAGTGGGAAGTTCTACATGGGTCAAGTCCAAGGACTTGACATGATTGAGTTGGGTTGGTGCCCACTCTATTTATGTTGATATCTGTAACCTGTCCTCGGGGTTACTTGAATTACCGATGCATGTCTTGCAAGTTGTTGAACATGTCATTGCACTCAAAACTAGCTTTACGCAAAATTTACCTATATCATGCATTGTTATATCTGGAACCAAAACATGGGTTGCTTGCGAGTACATTCAAAGTACTCATTGGCTTGCCACTGGTTATTTAATTGGCCAGACATGGAAGAACCGGAGTTCGAAGAAGATTTCTATGGAGACGAACATGCGAACTAGGACGTTTCCCAATCAGAATGCATGTAGGGTTAAGGCAGATGGCATGGGTTCTACTTATCAACGAAGATTTCCGCTGCTTGTGTTTCATTTGATGTTCAGCCCTTAAGGCTTTATCAATGTAAGACTTGACCATAATGGTCATAATTTGTGTCAGACGGTATGTATGGATGTAAGACTCTTGTTATTCAGCTTACATGTGTTCAAGTGAGCATTGATCTCGGGATCACTTTGTACACGTGCATTCGGTGATCACGACTTATGAGTCGGGGTCCCCACAGAGCTGGTATCGAGCTATCTGTTGTAGGAAGCCTTAGTTAGCATGGACGTTAGCTAGAGTGAGACTATCTCTGAAGATTACCTATATACCTACGTTTTCTAGAAATATCCTAAACATAGGTCACATTTCCTCTATTGAGCCTTTCCCTTCCACTTTTGTAGATGGCCGTTGTACCCGAGGACCTCCTGACCACCGGGTTTCCCGTACTTCTCGAGGACAGCCTCAAGAAGTGTCAGTTTACTCAAGCCCCCACCTTCTCCTACCACGAGCCTCGGATCAACAATATCGAGAAGGAGTATCACGTTGAGGTAGTCGTTAGGGCTTAACGACGCCCGACGAGCTGGTTCTTTGAGGGACCCCGGATGGCGACCACCTTTTCACCGTTGAGGCTTTGCCCTCAAGGCGGCCGATGCCGGTATCTTCTGCCGAGATGGCGAGTGAGCCAGCCACTCGTTACCTGCCTTATCGTAAGGAAGGAGATGGCGAGAGCAGCGCACCAGCCCCACCCATGGACGAAGGACTTTCTCTCGCTTCGGACCTACTTCAGCCTGTGGTGCCGATAGCCTGCTCAACACTGCCTCGGAGTCGATGGAGCTTGAAAGGAACTCCACGAGACCAAGGAACTCCTCCGCCTAGCCTGCATAAAGGCGGACAGGATCAAGAAGGATGGCGCACCCCCTGGACAGCCCGTTGTAGCCTATCGAGGCGGACGACCCCCACAGGACACGCATGCCAAGGGATCACCGCAGCCGCGCCGTATGATGGCGAAGGAGTATCACAACCTCTTCACGGTGCCACCGGCGAAGCAACGCCGTGTTCAGCTCCTCCACTCCCCCACTCCCTCAAGTGGCGAAGATCTTGAGGCAGATGAAGGTGAGGAGGAAGACCAGGAGCCGGAATCTGTGACCGAGCATTCCACCACTTAGACACCGTTCGGGACTAGGGTAGGCGATGCAGTAACCCTTAAGGTAGGATAGGTCGTGTAACCCTTATGCGAAGTCGAGTCCGTGTAATGGTTCAAATGAAACCATGTTATCTTGTGCTTGCTTTCAACTTGCTTTGATGAAGTCGTACTTTCCCTTCGGGAACTTGTAAACGACTACATCCCCATTTGGTTTTAATGCATGAGTTTGGCCCTTACGGCCCTTGTTTAACTTAAAATTGTGTCACGCCCACCCCCTTACTAGGCACCCCACCTATATTGCTTTCCCTCATGAGCCCTTGACCGCTCCAACAGGATGCATGTTGTAACACGTACTGGTACCTCTACCCAGCAGCAAGAAGCCGGAGCAGGAGCCACTCAGGACCAAGCCCAAGGACAAGCTCCACCACCGCCACCACCTCCAAACATGGACATGACTCAGCTCCTCCAAGCCTTCCGAGAGGAACGCCAAGCCAACACAGCAGCCCTCCAGGTGATTGCTCAGGCTGTCAACCGCCAACCGCGGGAAGCGGCAATGGACGTTCCACGTTGGCGAGTTCAAGAAGCATGCACCACCCACCTTCATCGAGGCTGCTTTGAACCCACGGATCTGAGACTGGGTCCGCACCATTGAGGACCTGTTGGAACTAGTCGGCTGCATGAAGACCGTGAGAGGGTAGCATATGCTGCCTTCGCCCTGGGGTACCTCGAGCTTGGTGGGATGGATTCAAGGTCATGCGCTACTGGGCAAGACATCACTTGGAATGACTTCAAGGCAGAATTCCGCAAGGCCCACATTCCTTCCGGGATTATGGCCATCAAGAAGCGTGAGTTCCGGCCTGAAGCAAGGTAGTAGCCTTTGTCCAAGGAGTACATGCGAAGTTCGAGTTACATCAAGGTATGCTCCACGAGGATGTCAAAGACCGATCTCGCCAAAAGGGAGCGCTTCATGGAAGGCCTTAACCAGACTCTACAGTACTCGCTTGTTGTGTGTGACTGCCCAACCTTTCCTGATCTGGTGAACAAGGCACTCATGCTTGAAGACAAGCGACGTGCTTTGGATGATACCCGTAAGCGCAAGATGATCAGCAAGGGTAGCTCCAGCAATCAGAAGCCTTGCCAATGGCAGCCAGCCCCGATCAAGCCAACCTATCAGCAGCCAAGAGCTCCTGCACCCCGCACCAACTATCCACCTCAAGAAGACGCCAACCCCGTGCCAGCTTACAACAACCCCAATAACAATGCCGACAAGAGCATCAACCCCAACCAAGTTACTTGCTTTGGATGTGGTCACCAGACACTACTCCAAGAATTGCCCCAACAAGAAGCCCGACGCCTGCGCTCAATGCGCAGAACCTAGGACAAGGCCGTGGAATGCCACCAAGGAACCAAGCTCCCATAGAACCCGCCCAACAATGACAGGGTCGTGTGAACCATGTCATCGCAGAAGAAGCCCAGAAGACCCGGACGTTGTGTTGGGTGCGTTCCTTGTCAACTCGGCACCAAGAATCGCTTTTGTTTGATTCTCGAGCCACGCATTCATTCGTCACCCAAGAGTTTGCATTAAAAGTGGCATGACCCCTACACCTGAATAATCCTATGGTGGTACAAACCCCGGAGCAGATGAGAGCCAAGATAGGATGTAAAGGAGTCGGGATTGTCATCGATGGGGTAGACTTCCTAGCAGACCTTATCGTCCCTAAGGTCACAAAGGCGTGGATGTGATCTTAGGAATGAATTGGCTCATCAAGCACCAAGGCTTGATAGATTGTGCCAACCGGATCATCCTTTGTGACCAATGACCGAGGAGTCGAAGTTAAATTTGCCTCCAACCCTCCTCCGATCGAGCCAACCAAGTCAACTTTACGTGAAGTTGGATTGGAGCAAGTGCCGTAGTATGCGAATACCCGATGTTTTTCACGATGAGCTACCAGGGATGCCTCCTGACCGAGACATTGAATTCATCATCGAGCTGCGTGCGAGCAGGACCCATCTATAAGAAGCCTTATAGAATGGGATCGGAAGAGTTAGCGAATTGAAGAAGCAAATCGGAAGAGCAGTTGAGGAAGGGATTTATCCGCCTAGTGCCTCCCCTTGGGGATCACCTGCTACATTTGTGGCAAAGAAGGACGGTACCATCCGCTTGTGCATTGATTACCGCTCCCTCAATGAGGTTACAATCAAGAACAAGTACCCACTCCCCAAGATTGAAGATCTGTTTGATCAACTCAATGGGGCCAAGGTGTTCTCCAAGATCGACCTTCGATCTGGATATTATCAGCTGAAAATCAGGCCCCAAGATATTCCGAAGACGGCATTTGTAACCAGATATGGCCTGTATGAGTGCACGGTCATGTCCTTTGGATTGACCAATGCCCCAGCTTACTTCATGTATCTCATGAATAAGGTCTTCATGGAATATTTGGACAAGTTTGTCGTTGTCTTCATTGATGACATTCTTGTCTTCTCGAAGACGGAAGAAGAGCACGAGCAACACTTGAGGATGGTCCTAGACAAGCTTCTCGAGAACACCAAGCTGTATGCCAAGTTCAGCAAGTGCGAATTTTGGCTGCGTGAAGTTGGATTCTTGGGTCATGTATTGAATGTCAAGGGTTTTAGTGGACCCTACCAAGATTCAAGCCGTGGTGAATGGCAAACTCCGAGCAATGTGAAGGAAGTCAGAAGCTTCCTCGGACTCGCGGGATATTATCGCAAGTTCGTTGAAGGATTCTCAAGCATTGCCCGACCTATGACCCAGCTCTTGAAGAAGCACAAGAAGTTTGAATGGACGCCGAAGTGCGAAGAGAGCTTCCAGGAGTGAAGAAGAGGTCGACCACCGCCCCAGCTTCGCCACACCGGATATACACAAGGAATTTGTGATATATTGTGATGCGTCGAGAACCGGACTGGGAGGTGTTACGATGCAAGAAGGCGAGTCGTAGCATATCTATCCAGCATAGCGTCCTCATGAAGAGAACTATGCTACTCATGATCTTGAGTTGGCAACTGTAGTTCACGCCTTAAAGACCTGGCGACATTACCTTCTAGGGAAGCGGTGTGAGATATATACGGATCACAAAAGTCTGAAATATATTTTCACTCAGAAGGAATTGAACATGAGGCAGAGAAGGTGGCTAGAGTTGATCAAGGATTATGACCTCGATGTCCGATACCACCCTGGAAAGGCTAATGTGGTAGCAGATGCCTTAAGCAGGAAGGTTTGTTCCTTGAATGCTATGCTTAAGGGAAGGCTACCCGCCTTTGTATGCGTAACTTGAAAGCTTCGGGGTGGAACTGGTTGCACCAGGATTCTTAGCCAACCTTGAAGTCAAGCCTACCCTGATGGACGATGTTAAGGAAGCCGAGAAGGGACACGAAAGTATTGAAGGCATCAAGAGGAAGATCGAGGCGGGCAAAGCCCTAGGATTCTCAGAAGATGAGCAAGGAATTGTGTGGTTTGGGAATCGCATTTGCGTACCCAACCAGATTGAGCTCAAGAATTTGATCTTGCAAGAAGCTCATGACACCCCGTATTCCATCCATCCCGGAGGAACCAAGATGTATCAAGACACGAAGGAAAGATTACGGTGGCACGGGATGAAAAGGGAGATTGCCACCTATGTTGCAAAGTGTGGCGTATGCCGAGAGTCAAAGCTGAACATCGCCGACTTCTTTGGATTGTTGCAACCTCTCAACGTGCCTGAATGGAAGTGGGACAAAGTCGGGATGGACTTCATCACCGGTTTACCCAGGTCAAGCAAGGGACATGACTCCATATAGGTCATTGTTGACCATTTGACCAAAGTAGCCCATTTCATTCTGTCAAAGCGACTTACAAGGGAAACCAGCTAGCCAGCCTCTACATCGCCAGAATCGTAAGCCTTCATGGTGTTCCCAAGGAGATTGTGTCGATCGAGGAACCCAGTTTACCTCAAGGTTACGGAAGAAGTTCCAAGAGGCCATGGGGACCAAGTTGTCCTTCAAAGACTGCTTTCCACCTGGGCCAGGAGGTCGACAGAATGAGTGAATCAGATACTCAAAGACATGCTCCGAGCCTGTGTCCTAGCATATGGAGCTAAGTGGGAAGATTGCCTCCCTTTTGCCGAGTTCTCCTACAACAACAACTACCAGTCCAGCCTTCAGATGGCACCGTTTGAGGTGCTATATGGACGGAAGTGCCGCACTCCCCTCAATTGGTCCGAGACTGGAGAAGGACTAGTCTTTGGACCCGATATCCTCCGTGAAGCAGAAGAGCAAGTCCAACTTGTCAGAGAACGGTTGAAGACTGCCAAGTCAAGACAAAAGAGCTACGCTGACTCACGTCGTCGAGACATGACCTTCCGAGTTGGAGATCATGTCTATCTCCGGGTCACACCTCTCAAGGGAACCCAGCGCTTCCACGTCAAAGGAAAGCTCGCCCCAAGATACATCGGCCCCTTCAAGATCACTGACCGATGAGGGGAAGTGGCTTATCAGTTGGAACTGCCACCGGAACTATCCGATGTGCACAACGTATTCCACGTGTCACAACTCCGGAAATGTCTCCAAGTTCGGACAAGCCCGATCTTTACAAAGACGTGGTCACCAAGCCATTGACCTTCAGCCTTATTTGACTTACCGTGAGAGGCCCATCCGCATTTTGGATGAGGCCGAGCGACACACTCGAAGTTGCACCATCAAGTACTTCAAGGTCGATTGGAGCAACCACATCAAGCGAAGCAACTTGGGAACGTGAAGACTACCTTAGATCCGAGTTTCCGTATCTCTTTAAAGCCTAGTTTAGGAATCTCGGGGATGAGATTCTTGTAAGGGGGGTAGGACTGTCACACCCTGCATTTTGTAACATTTCATTTTGCATTAATAAAGCATGAAAATTTGGACCAACAAAAACTTTTGCATTATTTGGCTTTTATTTGGAGTTGGTTTTTCTCTACGTGTTTTCAAGTGCTCTTTAAAGTCAACACAACTCCACCTTATATACTTCATCTCCTTGCCCCAAACTTCTGTCCAATGATCATGCCATGTGTATAGTGCAATATAGTATTTGCTTACAAAAATAATTTGGCCAGATAGTGTTTTCAAAAAAATTAGTTTTCCAAAAACCCCTGAATTGAGGTTTGCACTACAAGTACCTGATTTGGGGTATGACAAATAATTCAAAGAGTATATTTGAAACCTATTAGATATAGGACTTCCATAAACCACAAAAATATAAGTTTGAAAGTTATTTTCCTATTTTATTTAAATGCTTTTTCTTAAGGCCAGAAATGGTCTTTAATAGGTTAAAATTATTTTAAAGCTTTAAAAATATTTGAGGAAAATTAGGGAGACTCAATGGACATATATTTACCATATATATGAGTTTCAACGCATGGTCATGATCAAAATATTGGACAAAACCTCCCAAAACCATTTCTGCTCATTTCAAGGATTTGAAATATTTCTACAAGAAATATTCTCCAAAAATTCCAAGAAAATTCTAGCATGTCACATATGACATGTTTTGATGATCTTGGCAAGTATCATGCCATGGAGAATAATATAACCCCATGAAATTCCCCCAAAACCCCCTCTGGCCAGAATCAAATTTGAACTACTTTGTACTACCAACTTTCTCTCCTTGATCCCAACTTTTGTGAGCATGATCACATGACCAAATGAGGCCACCACACCAAGTGGTGCATCAAGGAGAAGTGATTTACTCAACTAGATCTGCACAAGTCCATTCCTGCCAGTTTCTAGGGTTTACAAAAGTTGCATTGGCAACTTAGCCCAAATAAGCTCCAAATTGGTGGAAGGCCCTAACTATATGTGACACTTCACCCTGTGGAGTCTCATGAGAAGTGGAAGTCATCTACTTTCTCAAACCATCATCAAACACCTTCTGGCAGAATTTTAAAATGCAAATTCCAGCCTCTTCCACTAATCTCCTTGAGCCTGCTTTTACCACAACCCCTCCTAGTTCCCTCTACCACTGGATGCTTCCCTGCCCGAGGAAGCAATGATGAAGGAGGGGAACCCCATTTTTCTTCTCCGGACAACAGATTTCCCTCTCTCTCTGGCCTCCTTCTCTCCTCAGCTTTCCAGAGCATCCAAGGCCCTCTCCACTTTTGCCCATACCCCCTGCAGCCTCAAGGCGCAAGTGGGCCTTGTGATGCGGAAAGCCGCGAATGCCGGCCAAAGTCGCTCTGGAGTGCTGGCAGGGGCACCCGGCCGTTGACGCCCGCGTCTCGGCCACCTCGATCCTCCCTGCGCGCCGATCGATGCCCCTCGACGTCTGCTCCACGCCAAAGAGCCGCCCACTTGCTCCCGCGCCCTCCTCTCTCTCCTGCAGCTCGCGCCAGAGCGTCGCCCCGCTCGGCCAATGCTCGCGCCACTCCTGTGGCCCGCTTGCAGCTCGCCCCGCTCCTTCTCTCTCTCCCTGGCACCCTACACCACTCCGACGAACACCCAGAGCCCTCCATTTCCTCTCTAACGCCACCCGAGCCGATCCTGCTGAAACCGTAAGCCGCCCACGGTGGACCACGGCCAGCCTATAAAAGGCGACCCGAGCCTCCCTCTCACCTCCTGTCGCCCCCACTCTCCTAATCCACCTCCCGCACCAACCGTTGCTTGCCTCTAGAGCCGCCTCGAGCTCGAGATCGAGCTCGAGCTCCGCCGCCTCAGGTCATCGGCGTCCCACTGCAGTACAGGCCTCCTCCGCCCTTGTTCTCTCTCGATCTGAACCGCAAGGCCACCGACCTTTCCCCTCTTTCCCACTCTATTTGCAGCCGGAACAACCGGAACCATCGGCCTTGGCACCTCCGCCGCGTGACCTCGTCGCCGGCGAACCAGGCTGCTCCGGCGACCATCTCCACCACCACCCGAGCGGCGACATCCTCCTGAGTCCAACGGTACCACCCACGCACCCTCCCTTACCCTGTATCGGCGCCGGCGAGCTTGCCGTTGCCTCTAGACAGAGGTAGACGACGACGGCCGTGGGCCCCGCGTCGACCTCACGCATACGGGGGGATCCACCCGTCAGGTTTAAACGCACGCGCGCACGCTCCGGTTCACCGTCGGCTGAAGGCGTACTTCGCCTTTACGCCTTCGACGTGGCAGCCTCGCGCTGGCTGATTTCCCTCTGGGCCTGTTGCCCCGTGGCCTCTCTGGCCCAAAGGGCACTGGTCGCTTTTCTTTTTCTTTTTCGCCTGTTTTACAAAAATTCCACAGATGTAATACTTATCCAAATGAAATAATTCCAACTCCTAAAATCTTAGAATAATCCCACCTATTTATTGATGTAACTTTCATGCACATCCATTACACTTTCCTGCTCTGTTCAAATTTAAATTCAAATTTGAACAATAGAACCTCTCGCTTGAAAATCCACAACTCTGTTTCCCTAGCTCCAAATCCAAAACCAAGAATTTTCCCTTCCTAGTTTTCCTCCTAGTATTTTACAAAAATAAGTTGACATTTTTCTGAGCACTTTGACTTTTCTGTTCTTATTATTGTCTCATTTATCCGTTGTTTTCTTGCGATGATTAGATCCCGTGTTTGACGAAGTAGTTGGAGAAGAAGGAGAGGAAGGGCCTGAAGACTTTGAAGACCAAGCCTACCAAGGCAAGCAACCCTTTGACCATGCCCATGAAACCCTTTTTATGCATGCCCTATAGCACTTATTATTGTTGCATCGGAATCATGATGAGATGGTAAACCACGTTGGTTGGTTGCCTCTGTTACTTCCTCGTTGAGACTTGCATTGCGCATGACCCTACCTTCCTATGAGGGTTATGTCGGTGGGAGTAGAAAGGATGCTAAAGTAGATGCTACGCAACTGGGACGTTGTATGCATGGTGATGGAGACAAAATCATTTCAAAAGACTTCTCGAAAACCCCCCATCGGGTGCCACTTATGCCCAGGGGAGATGATGAGTTGGGTAGCCACTTGATGACGAAGTGGTGTACCGAGGCAAGGGTGTGTTGTCTTCAAAACGGATTGGTTTAAGTTGCGACCATTATTCCAACCTTACATGCGCAACCACTCTACCCTTGTATGGGAAAGGGCATCATTAATTACCTAGGCCGATACTAGCTTGGAGCCCGCATTACTAGTGACGGGGGAGAGTTGGTGCTCTCTCTCGACGGGTCGTGCTGTAGGGTGCCAAGAACATTTTAAGGGGCACCGGACACACCGTTGGTACCCGTGCCAGTGGTATGTGATGAATATGGGAGCAAGGCTCCACAATTTTAAGTCGTGAAATGTTGGGCACGGGGGTTACTACCAATCGAGTGGACTCCATGTTAGTGTCGTCTAGGGAAAGATAGTGATCGGTGCTTACCCCGGGTACTTGAGGTACCGCGGGTCGTGGATGACACGGAAGGTCCCCGGATCTTGTGGGTAAAGTGTGCAACCTCTGCAGAGTGTAAAACTATTCGAATAGCCGTGTCCACGGTCAAGGACAGTTGGGTAACCGCTCTTGGGCTACATCCACATGTTTACAAACCAGTGTGTGTGTTTGGATAAGTGGGAAGTTCTACATGGGTCAAGTCCAAGGACTTGACATGATTGATTTGGGTTGGTGCCCACTCTATTTATATTGATATCTATAACCTGTCCTCAGGGTTACTTGAATTACTTTGATGCATGTCTTGCAAGTTGTTGAACATGTCATTGCACTCAAAACTAGCTTTACGCAAAATTTACCTATATCATGCATTGTTATATCTGGAACCAAAACATGGGTTGCTTGCAGTACATTCAAAGTACTCATTGGCTTGCCACTTGGTTATTTAATTGGCCGGGCATGGAAGAACCGGAGTTCAAGAAGAGTTCTATGGAGACGAACATGCGAACTAGGACGTTTCCCAAATGTAATGCCTCGTAGGGTTAAGGCAGATGGCATGGGTTCTACTTATCAACGAAGATTTCCGCTGCTTGTGTTTCATTTGATGTTCATCCCTTAAGGATTTATCAATGTAAGACTTGACCATAATGGTCATAATTTGTGTCAGACGGTATGTATGGATGTAAGACTCTTGTTATTCAGCTTCTGTGTGTTCAGTGAGCATTGATCTCTGGGATCACTGTACACGTGCATTCGGTGATCACGACTTATGAGTCGGGGTCCCCACAAGGACGCACCCCGGCGAGGGAGTATGGTCACCAAAACGATTATGCCAATCGCATACCAGTCCGGAATAAACACCGGACACAACAACAGCCGACGGCATGCCACAGCATGTCCAGATACAGAGGGGCTGCTCACCCCCTGTGCTTTACTAATGAAGTACTGGACCACGAATTCCCACTGGGCTTTAAACTTGTGAACATAGAGGCATACGACGGAACAACAGACCCAGGGGTCTGGATCGAGGACTTTATCCTACACATACACTTGGCTCGTGGGGATGACCTTCACGCCATAAAATACCTCCCCCCTCCCAAGCTGAAGGGACCAGCTCGGCACTGGTTGAAAGGCCTCCCCGAAAATTCAATTGGGAGCTGGGAGGAACTCGAGGACGCTTTCAGGGCCAACTTTCAAGGGACCTTTGTCCAGCCTCCGGATGCTGACGACTTAAGTCACATAGTCCAACAGCTCGGAGAATCCGCCCGCAAGTTTTGGAACAGATTACTCACTAAGAAGAATCAAATTGTTGACTGTCCGGATGCCGAAGCCTTAGCGGCATTCAAACATAGCATCCGTGATGAGTGGCTAGCCAGACACCTCGGCCAAGAAAAGCCAAGGACAATGGCAGCCCTAACAAGCCTCATGACCCGCTTTTGCGCGGGAGAAGATAGCTGGCTAGCCCGTAAAGGCACCTGCGACCCCAGCACATCCGAAATAAGGGATGGCAACGGGAAGCCACGGCGTCATAAAAACAAACGCCAAAGTAAGGAAGAGAGCCCGGATAACACAACGGTTAATGCCGGAATCAGGGGCTCTCGACCTAATTAGCAAAACAAGCCATCTAAAGGCAGCAAAGAGGGACCGTCCGGTCTGAATAGAGTCCTAGACAGACTATGCAAAATTCATGGCACCCCTGACAAACCTGCAAACCACACGCACAGAGAGTGTTGGGTCTTCTAGCAGGCCGACAAATTAAACGCCGAACACAAGGAGAGGGAAACACCAAGTGAAGACGAGGATGAGCCTTGCCAGCCGAACACTGAAGGACAGAAAAAATTCCCGCCAGAGGTTAAAACAGTGAACATCATCCACGCGACTCACACATCCATGAGGGGGCACGAACGCGCGCATAGGGACACACTCGATATAGAGCCCATCGTACTCACGCCTAACCGCTGGATGCCTTATCCGATCACTTTCGATAACTTGGATGACCGAACTAGTATTCGGCGCGGAGGATCAAAGGCCTTGGTGCTTGACCCAATAATCGACGGATACCGTCTCACCCGCGTCCTTATGGACGGCAACAGCAGACTCAATTTAATATATGAGGATACTGTCCGCAGGATGGGGATAGACCCATCCAGAATTAACCAAAGCAACACCACCTTTGAAGGGGTGATACCAGGCGTTGAAGCCCATAGCAGAGGCTCCGTCACACTGGAGGTAACATTCGCTCTCCAGTAACTCGAAGCGAAGAACTACTCTTCACCATCGCACCCTTCCAAAGCGACTATCACGCAGTGCTCGGAAGAACAGCCTTCGCTCGCTTCAACACATTGCCGCACTATGGCTACCTTACACTTAAGATGCCCGGTCCACGTGGCGTCATCACCGTTAGCGGACTAACAGAGCGCCCGTCACGCGCAGAGGAACACGCGACGGCCCTGGCGGCCGGACCATAAGCGGCCTCCAACATCAGAAAACATGACTGGTCCTTAAAGACCACAAACTCGGCTAGACGAGTCCGGTCGCCCGGATAAAATTGAACCAGGGCACCGTAGATGTAATCCCATAGCGGACACCAGGGGCTATAAATACTTAACACAGTCCCACAGTTGGCTCAACCTTATGGGTAGGCCAACATCTTACACTTTTATTATCCATCGCATACTTACGTTGTGGTCTTATACGAGTTTTCCTTCTTTCACAGGCAACGTTCGCGCGATACCCTTCCAGGATACGGCACAACAGAGACAAAGGCGCAGACGTGCAGTAGGGCCCCGTTCAACAGGTTTCTTTTTAGATTAAGCCCCTGGGTAAACCTTTTTATTGCCTCTTGTTGTTCAACAATCCTATGGGTCCCATACCCACAGAGGATACTGCCGTTTTTGGCATCTCGCCACGACAGATTAACGCACGTACCTGAAAAAATAGGGTTTATAACGAATGGGCATTCTTGAGCCCATCGACTATTATTAAGTCCGAATACCCTCGGGAGTGTTCGGCGTCACGAAGTTTGGCCTTATATGCAGCAGCTCGAATCATGTCTTTGGTCAAATGTTGGGTTTTCCGGCTCCTGGGTTTGCCGCCTTACGTTCCGTTACTATCGGCTAAGGTGGCCAAAGGAGAACTACTGTGATTGTGCCCTGGTTATTTCGGACGAGCACCTCAGTAGAGAAAGCCGAAAACTGATTGTCATGATGCAGCGAGAGACTGTTCAACCACTCGAAGACTTATCGGAATCTTTAGGATCCCTCCAAGATTAACGAAGGACCGTTTCCCGGTCATGTACACACGCGCCCGTATTCGGATGCACGCGAATGTACCATGGGCTACATAGTAGCCCCAACATTAGACTCCCATGGCTAAGCGAAAGTGTTACAACTATATAGTCTGGTTGCCTAGTTCGACGTGCGATCACCTCCTTCATGGACCAAGACGTTGGATCAAGTGTGATTAAGCATATTTTTATAACACCCCGCATTGCTGCGTGGGGGATGAAGCCAACGATCGCTATCTTTCGGATTAAACATTCATATATATATATATATATATATATATATATATATATATATATATATATATATATATATATATGTAAATATGTAAACGGCCATACAGGGGACACATTGATACTTTCGGGCAAAAAGTATAAATATAGCCTTACAACCAAACTAACATTGTTTGCTACAATGAGTCGATTCATCACTCAAATAAGACATTCTTCGAGCACTGCGCCTCTATTAGGCGGGCACCTTCTATGACCTGCGCCAAGTAGTGCTCAGCCGGATACTGGCCCCCCACCGGATCTTGGGTCGCTATAACGTTGGCCTCCATATCCGTCCAATAGGCTTTAACGCGGCAAGAGCCATCCGCGCACCCTCTATGCACGCCGACCTCCTCATGGCGTCGATCCGAGGCACGACCCCAAGTAACCTCTGCACCAAGCCAAAGTAACTGTCCAGCTTAGGCCTTCTTCCGGCCAAATATGGTCTATCACAGACCGCATTGCAAGACCGGACAGCCTGTGAAGCTCCGCTACAGCAGCCATCTTGTCATTTAACGGCAGCGAGCGAGTGGGAGCATTGAATTGCGACCAGAAAAGCTTCTCCACCTCCTTACCACCCTGACCATCGAAGAATTCGGCAGCGTCAGCCGTACTCTTCGCCAAATCCGCATATGCATCCGCGGGACTCCAGCGCCCATCCAGGGGAGCGTACTTCGGATCGAAAAACTTCGTCCGCAGCAAGTAGGAACCTCCAGCCACGATTTTACCGGCCTGTTGAAGCTCCTCCCGCGCCCCTCTGAGCTCGGTCCGTATTTCCTTGGTGGTATTGCGTGTCTTGTCCAGCTCGGCCAAGCTATCCTTATGCTCCTTTTTAAGGAGCTCATATCGGTCAGCGGCATTTTTTAACTCAATAGCCATTTCAACCATCTTTTCTTCGCTTCGGCAATGAGCAAGCCTGTTCGGCTCTCAGTTCCTCGGTCACCTTTAGGGCAGCCGCATTGCTATTCCGAGCTTGTTTCTTGGCTTGGACAAGCTCTGCCCTCAGGGCCTCCACGGCAGCAACACCATCTGCAGTCCGAACATATTACATTAATATCATGCCGCCTCCATATTCTCCTATACAAAGGAAGTCAGAGCACATACATTGTGACTTGTCCAGCCGCTCGTTCACCAGCGTGATATCGACATCAATCGATCGAATCTGCCTGGTCAGTTCGGACACTTCCACGGACTGGTCGGCGGCCAGACTCACAGGTACCTGCACATATTTATAGCGCAATCATTGATCTATGATCTCATGTTTGCCCCCTAGGGCGGGCAACCAGTGTCTCAGGGGCTACTATCTATATGGAGCACACCTAACGCATGCCTCACAGCCAAAAACAGTGTATTCTTCACTACATACCTCAAAGCCTCTGAGCAGACTTGCAAATGCTTCATTCAAACCACTTGTAGCGGACGAAATCTTATGGAGCACCGTGCTCATTAGTGAGCGGTGCTCCTCCGAGAGCGTAGCCCGCTCCAGTAGGCCCGTCAGTATGTCCGGCAGGACAACGAACTGTGCCGGACCCTTCCCATCGCCCCTTGCGGGAGCTAAACGCTCCGAGCTCAGGGCGGCTGACGCGTTGGCCTCCGCCTTGGCAGCTCCGGAGTCCTCCGTGATGACACTTCGGTGTTGCCCGCTTCGCGAGCCGGAGAGGTAGGTGGGGTCTCGCTCTCCATCATCTCCGGAGGAAGGTCCCCCGAAGACGAACTCTAGTGAGAGGGGCTGTTAGTCGAACTGCGAAAGACGAATCCTGGTTATTGATCTAGGAGGAACGCAACATCTTCGAATTAAAAATTAACTTACAGCTCGGTGGAGGGCTGGCCCGTTGTTGGGCACGATGCGGTGAGGGTGCCCGTTAGCGTGAGCCTCTGGTGTTATCTTTTTCCCGGGTTTGGGCATCTCCGTCTCCGGGTCTTCGGAGGCGGCCCTCTTCTTCCCACGCAGGGAGGAGGCCTTAACCTCCCCCTCTCGACTATCCTCCTTAGGGGAGGTGACAATTCCCCCGGTTCGGATGCGTAGCGTGTGGGGTTCGGACTCTCCGTCCTTCCCCTTGTCTTTCCCCGGAGGCATCCTGCTGAGTACTTGGTCAAGCATCTTGGCCATGGTGGGGGCGGGCGAGCCTTCGGGAAGTGGCGCCGGACACCTAGTTCTCTCCGCCTTTGCTTGAGCCATTCACAGGCGGATGATTTTCAGTATAAACAATCATAACAGATACAAAACACGGTGTCCGGTATCAAGTTTACTTACTTGGGTATCTAGGCGATTACAGCTTAGGCCCGCATCCTCGATGGTGTCCGGACACTTTACTTTACGTCCGAAGAATAATTTGCACATCTCTTCGAGCTTCAGGCCGAAGAAGTGCTTGACGGTCCGCGGACCCTCCGGATTGAAATCCCACATCCGGAGAGGCCGGCGTTGGCATGTCAACATCCGCCGGATCAACATCACTTGCATTATGCTGACAAGATTAATGTCCCTTCCAAGAAGTTCCCGGATGCGATTCTGCAATACGGGTATGTCACCAGCGGGTCCCCAATTCCGTCCTATGTCCATCCAAGACGCCAACTGTGACGGAGGGCCCGAACGAAACTCGGGGGCAGCCACCCACTTTGTGCCCCTAGGAGCCGTGACATAAAACCACCTCCGCTGCCATACATCGGATACTTCTGGGAAAGAACCCTCTGGCCACGGGGCATCGCCGTTCCTGCTTATTACGGCACCTCCGCACTTCACATGTCGCCCCTCGATCATCTTCGACGTCACATTGAAGGTCTTGAGCCATAAGCCGAAGTGTGGGGCGATATGGAGAAAAGCCTCGCACACGATAATAAACGACGAGATATGGAGGATAGCGTCGAGAGCGGATCGTGAAAATCCAACCCATAATAGAACATGAGCCCCCTCACGAAGGGATCGAGGGTCAAACCCAGACCGCGGAGGAAGTGTGGGACGAAAACGACACACTCATTGGGCTCTGGCATAGGGATGACCTGCCCTGGAGCAGGGAGCCTGTGTTGGATATCTGCGGTCAGGTATCCGACCTCCCTAAGCTTTGCAATGTACTTCTCTCGATCGAGGAGGCCACCTACCGGCCTTGAGGGTCAGATCCGGACATGTTGGAGGATTCCGGAGGGGTGGAGCTTAGGTTTTGGGTGTTAGAACTCGAGGTGCGAGAAGGCGCAATGAAGGTGAAAAAAGAGGCGCGGGTCTCGACCCCTTTGTAAAGAGGGTGAATATCAAGAGTCCCCGGTGTGACCGTTTGAGGCTTATCTAAAAACACAGGTTATACCAACTTGCCGTCTTGGGGTCACGCGTGCTCATATTGATGGAAAATCCTGTAATAAGAGGAACACGATCTCTGCCTCGACGGGACGTGCCAATAAAACCGCCTCGCAACATGAGTCGTTGTGGGGCAGGAAACTTCGGTTCACGGCGGACCAAGCCCCGACACGAGGGCACGATACACGAAGATTGCCAGCGAATCAGATCTATACCATACGAAGATCATCTTGCAGATCCGGACACGGTCTACGTGTTCGATGACCACTTTGGAGTATTCGGAGGAGGAACCCGCCCTGCAATGCGAAGACAAGATCGCACGGACTCATCGTCATTGAAGCCTGGTTGAGGGCTACCGAGGGAGTCTGGATTAGGGGTATCTGGACAGCGGAATTGTGTACAACGTCCGGACTATTGAAGCGTGAAGATACAAGACTCAAGACTTCGGCCCGTGTCCGGATGGGACTTTCCTTGGCGTGTAAGGCAAGCTTGGCGATCCGGATATTATATTTCCTTCCTTGTAACCGACTCCATGTAAACCCTAGCCCTCTTCGATGTCTATATAAACCGGAGAGGTTGGTCCTTAGAAGGCTGATCACAATTACCATCATACCATCATAGGCTAGCTCTTAGGGTTTAGCCTCTACGATCTCGTGGTAGATCTACTCTTGTACTACCCATATCATCAATATTAATCAAGCAGGAAGTAGGGTTTTACCTCCATCGAGAGGGCCTGAACCTGGGTAAACACCTGTGTCCCTTACTTCTTGTTACCATCAGCCTTGACGCATAGATCAGGACCCCCTACCCGAGATCCGCTGGTTTTGACACCGACAACGGGCACGCATGGCAGAGTTTTAACAGCAGTAACTTCTTCGCCAGTTGCGCTTCTCCATGATTCACATTGAGTTCATGATGTGGGGGTCGTGTGTGGAATGGTCACATTATGCTTGCATCACCTCGCGGTGAATAGTAAAGAGGCGGCCCGCGTCCTCCCCATAAAAAAGAGGAAGCCGCAGGGGCGCTGCTCATTTACAAAGTGGACTCGGTTCGTTGCCTTCATGGCGCCCGCGCCCCACGATCATGGGGTGGGAAACGGTCGCCCCACTTGTCTTCTTAATTCTGGCTCGCCCGCCACATGCCCCGCATGCCTCAGGGAGGGTAGGTGGTTGTCGGTGTCAAAACCGGCGGATCTCGGGTAGGGGGTCCCGAACTGTGCGTCTAGGATCGATGGTAACAAGAGATGGGGGACACGATGTTTACCCAGGTTCGGGTCCTCTCTATGGAGGTAATACCCTACTTCCTGCTTGATTGATCTTGATGAATATGAATGTTACACGAGTTGATCTACCACGAGATCGTAGTGGCTAAACCCTAGAAGCCTAGCCTATGTGTATATGGTAATGAATGTGTCCTATCTGGACTATGCTCTCCGGTTTATATAGACACTGGAGAGATCTAGGGTTACATGGAGTCGGTTACATAAGAAGGAATATTCACAGCTGGTCGCCTAGCTTGCCTTTCACACCAAGGAAAGTACGATTCGGACACGAGTATGGTCTTCGGTCTTCATAGCCCATCAGTCCGGCCCATGGATAGCAGGCTGGACGCCCGAGGACCCCTTAGTCCAGGACTCACTCAGTAGCCCCTGAACCTGGCTTCAATGACGAGGAGTCCGGCGCGTAGATTGTCTTCGGTATTGCAAGGCGGGTTCTCCATTCTCCGAACTCCAAGATAGTCTTTGGATGTAGTAGATATATCCGGACATGTATATATAGTTGCAGAAAATATACGAGCCTAATTTATTGGTAACTGTTTATGACATCACGCCTGCCCGATCACTATTTCCAACCGTTGGCTGGCGCGTCGCCCCACGTCTCGGGACGCGGTTTTACTGGCTTGTCTTGCCAAGGCAGAGATCGTGTTCCTTTTTTCACGGGATTTTCATTAATGCAGGCGTGGGTAGCCCAACCATCCCCCGGGTACAACTCTCGGGAGATTGGTAAGTTTCGAGACCCAGGTGGATACGCTTAGTATTTGGGGACTTTATATAGGGTCCCAGACTCGTCTTCTTCCTTTGCGCTCGCTTCTTCCTCAACCCTAGCCACCCCAAGTTCCAACCCTCGTGTTCCCATCGCCACCAGCCCCAATCATGTCCGGATCCAGCCATCCAGGCCGGTGGGTGGCTTCTTCTGTCACAGAGGAGGATATTGCAAAGCTCCGCGCAGCGAGGTATCTGACCCCGGAAATCCCCCATCGGCTTCCTACACAGGGGCAGGTCGTTCCTACCCCCAAATCCAGAGAGAGGGTAGTGTTTGTGTCCCACTTCCTCCATGGGTTGGGGTTCGCGCTTAACCCCTTCGTCCGGGTGCTCGTGTTTTACTATGGGCTAGACTTTCACGATCTGGCCCCGGACTCTATTCTCCACATCTTGACATTTATCTTCACATGTGAGGCCTTCCTCCGGACTCCTCCACACTTTGGTTTGTGGCTCAAGACCTTCGACGTGAGGCCGCAGGTGACAGAGGAGGAGCAGGCAGAATGCGGCAGCATCACAATAGGCAAGCTTGCCAGCGCGGTTTGGTTTGAAGGATCTTTCGCCAAGTCTTCCGACCTATGGCAGCAGGGGTGGTTTTATATCAATGAGCCGCGGGGCTCCAAGTGGGCAGCTATGCCTGCGTTGCGACCCGGCCCTCCAATTCAGCTTACTTCATGGATCCATAAGGGACTGGACTGGGGATCCGTCAATGAAGTGCAGACTCTGCAAGGTCGCGTCCGAAGCCTTACCGAGAAGGGCATCGGTCTTGTGAACGTCGTTCAAGTAATGCTAGTCCGCTAGACCCTGCCATGTCAGCGGCGGCCTCTCCGTATGTGGGAGTTTAATCCCGAAGAACGGCGGACTCTTCAGCACTTCCTCGGCACTATGCACGAGGGAATGTGGAAATTATATTTTGAGGAACGAGAGCAATGGTCGGACACCACCGAAGATGTTGGCCTCGACTGCAATCATCCGGACACCGCGGTAAGTATTCGATTTCCACACACCCTTTATTCGAGTATCCCTTGGTAAGATATTGAACAATCCGTCCCTTCACAGGACTGGATAAAGAAAGCGGTGTTGATCTGGTGTTCGGCGCCCCTTCCCGAAGACTCTGCGAACGCCCTACTAACGAGGATCTTGACTCCGACACCGTACCAGGTGTCTGCGGAGGAGGGCGAGAACAGGGAGGCCGGAGGTTGTATCTGCCCCAAGGATAAATCAGACATTGTGTTCGGGGAAACCGAAACCCTCTTGCCCGAGGGCAAAGGTGCAGAGGAGGCGAAAAGGGCCGCTTCTGAAGGTTAGGAGGGGAAACCTTCCAAGAAAGGGAAAACGCCATCGACAAGCGGCTTGGGCTGGGCAAGCGATGTTGACGTGGAGCTTTATGATGAGGATAAACCTCTGGCCAAGCCGTAAGTGCAGCAGGGTACTTAAACCATACCTCCTTCCTTTCTTATTACTGAAGTAATCCTTCGACATACGTATGTCCTCGTAGTTAACGCCTGGGGTTTCCCAATCGTCCTCCTCCTCGGGAGACCTTCTTCCAAAGATGATGGAGAGTGCCACGCTCTCCGGCCCCCTCGCCCAACAGGGCGGATGATTCTGAGGTATCGTCCCGGTGGGCTCCTCCTGGTCGACAAGCAGTGCAGGAAACGAAGAGGGCACTACCCGAAGGTGGTGTCTCTGTCACTCAGGGTTCGAGAATCAAGCATGGCGGCCCCGCCCTATCTGGTTTAGAGCCGGAGACGGTCCCGGGGGCGAGTGGGCGGATTCCTTCAAAGGAATACCGTACTCCGGCAGTGGCTTCCGAAGACCCAGAAGCGCTGAAAATGCCGACGGACACGCTGCGACAGGCGTCCATTTTGGAGGAACACCGTGCCTTGATGGTTACGGTGGTCAAAAAGGTTCTATCCATGAAGTGCGGGTTGAACGAGGCCTTCACGAGCCTCCTATGGGGTTTTGAGGTTTGTGATGTAGTTTTGCCAATTGAATAATATTGACAGAATGCACCTGTTGTATGTCAAGAGCCCCGAGACTTGAATTGCCTTCCGACGGAAGCGATCGGAGGATCAAAAAGATATGCTCAGTTGCTAACCTTGATTTAACTTGGAATAAGGCTGCCTCCCCTCCTGCGGCTACCCGAAATACGAAAGTGGCCAAACTGCAGCGAAAGCTGGATATTGCGGAGGATGACATTGCATTGATCAACAGGCGTCTCGACGACTCGCAAGGTATATATGTCGAGCATTCCTTACACCAATGTGCTTGTAATGTAGGCCTGATGCCTAAAAGGGTTTGTATGTAATGTGCATGATTGCAGATGGTGCTGCCGCCGTTGAAGCTCTTCAGGCGGAGCTAGCCTGGGCCAAGGAGCAGGCCTGGCGTAGTGATGCGGCTGCCGAGAAGGCATCGGCTGATCTAAGAGCCGAACAAGCAGCTCGGCGCCAAAGTGAGGAGAAAATATCCGCACTGGCGCTTGAATTGAAGAATACTGCCAGCCGATGTGTATTCCTTGAGAAGGAGAATAATGACAAAATGGCTGAGCTTGATAAGGCCGTACGAGAGGCGAGTGAGGCTCGGTCTGAATCTAGGGTAGCTCGTGAAGAGATTCGGCAGGCTAAGGAGATAGCGGCAGGGAAGCCCTTTTTGCTTCAGACCAAGTTTGGCGATCCAGACTATGCTCAGCTAAACCAGGTCTGGAGTTCTCTAGCTGAATTTTTGGACTTGCCAAAGAGTTCTTCTGATGCGGCGCAATTTTACCACGCACAAGAGGGGTATGCAACGAAGAAGCTTTTCTGGTCACAATTCGGCGTGTCGAAGCGCCCTCTATTGCTCAATGAACAGATGTCCCAGTGGGCCGAGCTTCATAGGATATCTGGCAACGCCATGAAGAACGTCATAATCCGGTTATGGCCAAGTGAGCCTATTCCGAGTAGTTATTTTGGCCTGGTGCGACGGCTTGTTCACGTGGTGCCACATATTGACGCTGTGAAGCGGTCGGCATGCATTGAGGGTGCACGGATGACCTTTGCCCGAGTCAAAACATTTTGGGGAAAGATGAAGGCCATTGATGTTGTGGCGAGGAGTCCACCCA
Source organism: Aegilops bicornis (assembly GCA_021605145.1). Taxonomy (NCBI): domain Eukaryota; kingdom Viridiplantae; phylum Streptophyta; class Magnoliopsida; order Poales; family Poaceae; genus Aegilops; species Aegilops bicornis. The sequence continues at coordinate 392,863,637 of CM038675.1, read as the reverse complement.
AGGGCCAGGACCATAATGAGCCGGAGCACTATTTTGAAGATGTCTTAGATGCCGCCCGCTTGATAGAGGGTCAATGTTCGAAAGATATAATGTTCTAGTGATTTATATAATGATGCAATAGACAACTTTATAGTTAATCTATTTATATTTTGCTCAAAAGCTTGAATTCCTCCTCTTGGCTGTTTTAGTATAATCTAAAAGTTTTCCAGTCGTCGGCTTCAGCCCACTCGTAGGAGGTACGGGGGTGTTCAGAAAAGCATTTAATCACTCTTTATCCAACGTCTTGGTCCATAAAGGAGGTGATAATGCAACAAACCAGGCAACCTGACTATAGGGCGTTAACACTTTCACTTAGCCATAGGATTTTTATGGTGGGGCTACGACATAGCCCCTGGTATGTATACGGCGCATAGTGCCTTACATATGTTGATCTAAAAAAGATCCCTCGTGTGATACGGAGAATCACTAAAGATTCGAATAAGTCGTCAAGTGGTTGACCAGCTCTCGCCGCATCATGACAGTCAGTTTTTGGCTTTCTCTACTGAGGTGCTCATCCGGTCTAGGCCAGGGCACAATCGCAGTAGTTCTCCCTTTACTACCCTAGCCAACAGAGCGAAACGTAGGGTAGCAAGCACAAGAGCTGGGTAACCCAACTATTGACCAAAGACAATGATTCGGAGCTGATGCATATAAGGCCAAACTTGCGACGCCGAAGTACGCTATAGAGCTATTCGGACTTTTACTGGCAACTCATTTGTTCCCATACCGGGCCCCTGGCAAGTTATGCCGAGGTGCATCTCATAAGGCAGCCGTTAGGGCCGGACTCATTATAGAAAGAGCATCAAATATTAGTTCGGATAAAGTTTACTGGGAGCGGAGCAATATGCCAATGATAAATATATATAGAGAGTAAAAAACCACAACCCAGCTATTTGACATGCTCGGGGTTGGGAATAGAGGAGAAGGGCATGGTACATGCTCAAAAGAAAGAGTGCAGTCTACAAAAGCTTATTTTGGACCTCCTGTCGCACGTCTGCGCCGCCCGTCCTCGGGGAGGGGATTCCTTAACAGGAGTGACCCCGTAGGTGAGTATGCGGATCCGAACTTTGAGAGAGTCCGATGTAGATGTTGTCCTGATGGTCACCTGTTTTTTAAGAAATGATACCGAAAAATAAGAAAGACGGATAAGAACGTTACGGGGCTTCTTGCAGGGTTGTCCATATTGTGCTTCCGTCGATGCCCATGGTATCTTGAGTGCATAGTGATGTACGCGTGGTGTGAACTTTGCCAGTACAGTGGGTGGGCGACGGAAGCCGAACTGCTATTTTCGTTCTGGGAGTGGTCAAACTTCAGAGGGAAAGTGTTTCTGGCCCCTGGTGTTCGGTTGGCGAGCCGATCCGTCGTCTCTATTGCCTGGTGGCCTCCTTCCCTTGTGATCGGCGTTGAGCTTGCCTGCCTGCTTGAGGTCCCAACAATTTCAGTTGGTATGATTAGCTGGCCTATCAGGGTGACCGTGAATCTGACAAGGTCGGTCCAATATCCTGTCAAGGGTGGATTCCCATCCTAGTTTGCCTTTAGTGGCTTCTTCCGTTGACCGGGCTTCGGATTGTGAAATCCGGTGTTCACTGCTGTGTCGCATGTATTACTACGACTGTTGTGTCGGTTTATCGTGGCTTACCGTTGCCGTCTCGAATTTCGGAAGTGCCCAAGTCGCTGGCGTTGTTGCTTTTATGAGCGAGCCAGTTGTCTTCTCCCGCACAAAAGCGAGTCATTAGAGCGGTAAGGGCTGTCATGGACTTGGGTCCTTCCTGGCCGAGGTGACGCGCTAGCCATTCATCCCGGACGCCGTGTTTGAAGGCTGCGAGGGCTTCTGCATCCGGACAGTCGACAATTTGGTTCTTTTTGACTAAGAACCTAGTCCAGAGCTCCCTGACTGACTCGCCGGGCTTATGGACAATATGACTTAAGTCATCGGCATCTAGAGGCTGGACATACGTTCCTTGGAAGTTGTCTCGAAAGGCGTCTTCCAAGTCTTCCCAGCTACCAATAGAATTTTCTGGTAAACTGTTTAGCCAGTAGCGAGCTGGACCCTTAAGCTTGAGAGGTATGTATTTGATGGCATGAAGGTCGTCTCCGCAAGCCATGTGAATATATAGGAGGTAATCCTCAATCCATACCGCGGGATCTGTTGTTCCGTCGTATGATTCGATGTTAATGGGTTTGAACCCGTCTAGGAATGCATGGTCCATTACCTCGTCGGTGAAGCAGAGAGGGTGTGCGGCTCCTCTATGTTGGGCCACACTGTGAAGCACCTCCGACGGACTCCGCTTACAGAGTTCGGACCGGGCGTGGTCGGCTCTGTAGTGTCCGAATGGGTGACCATCATAGTCGGTCGGGGTGTATCTCCGTGATCTGTACATCGATCTTATGCACCCTGCTCTATCCTCCGGGTCTTGGTTGATGTCGCGAGTGTTCCCTTGAGCTGTTTTGATCTTGATTTGGCGGCCGGATGGGTTGGTATGTTGCTCTGTTTGGGCTGCTGCTTTGTCTGGACCGAACTATGGCCGGCCCGCCGCAATGCTCGATGGTGGTGTGGGCTCCAGCGCCCTGCCATCGTATTGAGGGAGCCACCTACCCTTTGGGTGGATTTTGTCTGGGCTACTAAGGCCGTATTCTTTGGCGGCCAAGACCTCGGTCCATCTATCATTGAGCAAATCTGGGCTTGCTTGAAGTTGCAGCTGCTTCTTCCTTAGGCTCCTTGCAGTGGCTATAAGCCGGCGTTTGAAACACTCCTGCTCGAGAGGTTCCTTAGGCACGATAAAATCCTCGTTGTCGAGGATCTCCTCTTCCTTGGAGGGTGGGAGATAATTGCTGTCCTCTGAGTCTCCATATGTGGCCTGTTCATCAGGGTTGTTTTGCCCGCTTTCCTGTTCCTCCTGTTCGGATTCTACCTCAACAGGGTCTTCATTGTCCGGAGTGTTATCTTTTCTGGTGCTAGCAGTGTTTTCTCTTTGGCGATGTGGCTTGGAGCGGCGCCGTGGGCGCTGTTGTTTGGACTGTGTACCAGGAGGTTTATTCTCGACTGGATCCTCCTTGTCATTGTCGAGAGCGTCGTCGGGTGTGTCTATCATACACACATCATACCAGGAAGTGACCATCCCATGTCTAGCGGGTAGGAGGCTCTGGCCCTGCCCCTCATCGTTGTCCATACCAGCGATGTCTTCGGAGCGGGGGTCAGGCGTGTTGGTTGGGTCCTCGACGGTGGCTGTAAAGTGGGTGGCGGGTGGGGAGCAAATTTCTACATCATCCGCCCTAAGTTCAAACTGAACATAGTTCGGCGACGAGCCATCTGCCAGGGATAGGTTTTTTAATGAGTTTAGTAGGTCGCCCATGGGCGAGTGTTGGAAGACATCTGCGACGCTGAACTTGAAGATCGATAACCAATCGAGTTCGGTATCCGCGGGATCGCAGGGTTCAGAACTCGACACCGGAGAAGAGTCCGGGGTTCCATTGATGCAGATGCCGTACACAGCGGAATCTGCAGGCAGCTCCAACGCTGCAGAATCGGTAGCCCCCGCGATGGGGTTGAGCTTCCCATGTTCGGGGGGCTTGATCTGCTCTGGATCTAAGGCCAGAGTTGCTGCAGGAGCTCTCTCCTAGATGCGGCCTGATGACAGGTTTAAGCCATGCCCACCAGGGCGACGGGGAGCGATTGCCGCGGTCTCAAATCCGTCGAAGATCAAGTCTCCACGGATGTACGCAACGTAGTTCAAGCTTCCGAATCTGGCCTGATGGCCAGGGGTGTAGCTGTCGGTTCGCACTCCAGGATGGCTGCGAAGTTGGCCCGCTGATGCAAGCCGCCGAACACGAAGATCTGTCCGGGGAGAAAGGTTTCTCCCTGGACAGGGCCATCATCAATGATTGAAGGGCCAACAAACCTTTTGACGACGGCACAGTGGAACTCTCAATGAAAGCACCAATGTCGTTGTCAAAACCAGCGGATCTCGGGTAGGGGATCCCTAACTGTGCGTCTAGGATCGATGGTAACAGGAGACGGGGGACACGATGTTTACCTGTGTTCGCCCTCTCTATGGAGGTAATACCCTACTTCCTGCTTGATTGATCTTGATGAATATGAATGTTACAAGAGTTGATCTACCACAAGATCGTAGTGGCTAAACCCTAGAAGCCTAGCCTATGTGTATATTGTAATGAATGTGTCCTATCCGGACTATGCTCTCCGGTGTATATAGACACCGGAGAGATCTAGGGTTACATGGAGTCGGTTACATAAGAAGGAATCTTCACAGCTGGTCGCCTAGCTTGCCTTCCACGCCAAGGAAAGTCCGATCCGGACACGAGTATGGTCTTCGGTCTTCACAACCCATCATTTCGGTCCATGGATAGCAGGCCGGACGCCCGAGGAACCCTTAGTCCAGGATTCCCTCAGTGGTGGATACGGAGGGCACGGGCCATAATGCCGAGGCGGGAAGCCGGGAGTTGCTGATTGGAGCAACGAGTCGGTCCTGATTCCTTGCGCCTCTGGTGTCCGGATTGGTTTGGGGCGGCCGTCCTCAGGTTGGGGGGCCGAGCCTCGGCTCTGTCCCTCTATAAAAAGGGGAGGGGGGCAGCGTCCTCCTGCATTCATCTCCTTCCTGCTTGGTCCTTTCTTCCACTCGCCATGGTGAGAGGGCGCGCCAGCGCTCCAATGGCGGCGACAAGGGCTTCTGCTCGATAGCATGTCCCCCCTCCTCCGGAGCTCATGGCGGCGGAGCCCGTTGTGAGAGGAAGAGGGAGGGGCGAGGCCAAGGTAGGGCGATGCACCGGCCGCGCTTCCGCCAGCGGCTCCCCCCTGATACGTCCATTTTGCATCATGCTTTTATATCAATATTTATTGCATTATGGGCTGTTATTACACATTATATCTCAATACTTATGGCTATTCTCTCTTATTTTACAAGGTTTATCATGAAGAGGGGGAATGCCGGCAGCTGGAATTCTGGCTGGAAAAGGAGCAAACTTTGGAAACCTATTCTGCACAACTCCAAAAGTCCTGAAACTCCACGAAACAACTTTTTGGATTTAACAAGAATCTATGAGCGAAAGAAATAGGCCAGGGGCCCACACCCTGTCCAGGAGACATGAGGGTGCCCCCCCTGTAGGGCGCGGCCCCTATCTCCTGGGCCCCCTAGTGGGCCTCCGGCGTCCATCTTCTGCTATATCATCACTTTTACCCTGGAAAAAATCATGGGCAAGCTTACAGGAGAAACTCCGCCGCCACGAGGCAGAACCTTGGCGGAATCAATCTAGGGCTCTGGCGGAGCTGTTCTGCCGGGGACACTTCTCTCCGGGAGGGGGAAATCATCACCAATGATCCTCTCATCGAGAGGGGGTCAATCTCCATCAACATCTTCACCAGCACCATCTCCTCTCAAAACCCTAGTTCATCTCTTGTATCCAATCTTGTATCAAAACCAAAAATAGGTAAAAGTGTGTTGCTAGTAGTGTTGATTACTCCTTGTAGTTGATGCTAATTGGTTTACTTGGTGGAAGATCATATGTTCAGATCCTTTATGCATATTATTACTCCTCTGATTATGAACATGAATATGCTTTGTGAGTAGTTACGTTTGTTCCTGAGTACATGGGTGAAGTCTTGCTATTAGTAGTCATGTGAATTTGGTATTCGTTCGATATTTTGATAAGATGTATGTTGTCTTTCCTCTAGTGGTGTTATGTGAATGTCGACTACATTACACTTCACCATTATTTGGGCCTAGAGGAAGGCATAGGGAAGTAATAAGTAGATGATGGGTTGCTAGAGTGATGAAGCTTAAACCCTAGTTTATGCGTTGCTTCGTTAGGGGTTGATAGGGACCCATATGTTTAATCTTTGTGGTTAGGTTTACCTTAATACTCCTTTTTGTAGTTGCGGATGCTTGCAATAGGGGTTAATCATAAGTGGGATGCTTGTCCATGTTAGGGCAGTACCCAAGTACCGGTCCACCCACATATCAAATTATCAAAGTACCAAACGCGAATCGTATGAACGTGATGAAAACTAGCTTGACGATAATTCCCAATGTGTCCTTGGGAGCTCCTTCTTCATTATTAGAATTTGTCCAAGCTTATCCTTTGCTACATAAAGGATTGGGCCACCTTGCTGCACTTTATTTACTTTATTTACTTTTTGCTCGTTACTATTTATCTTATCACAAAACTATCTATCACCTACTATTTCATTGCTTGCAAGAGAAAACCTTCTTGAAAACCGCTTATCATTTCTTTACGCTCCTCGTTGGGTTCGACACTCTTACTTATCGAAAGGACTACGATAGATCCCCTATACTTGTGGGTCATCAAGACTCTTTTTCCGGGCGCCGTTGCCGGGGAGTGTAGCGCTTTTGGTGAGTGGAACTTGGTAAGGAAACATTTATATAGTGTGCTGAAATTTTCTGTTACTTGTCACTATGGAAACTAATCCTTTGAGGGGCATGTTTGGGGTATCTTCGCCCCAACCATAAGAGCATAGATATGCTCCTCAACCTACTGAACTTAATGAAAATATTCACTTTGATATTCCTTCGGGTATGATAGAAAAACTGCTAGCTAATCCTTTTGCAGGAGACGGAACATTGCATCCCGATTTACACCTTATCTTTGTGGATGAAGTTTGTGGATTATTTAAGCTTGCAGGTATTCCCGATGATGTTGTCAAAAGGAAGGTCTTCCCTTTATCTTTGAAGGGAGATGCAATGGCATGGTATAGGCTATGTGATGATACGAGATATTGGAATTATAAGCGATTGAAGTTGGAATTTCACCAGAAGTTCTACCCTATGCATCTTGTTCATCGTGATCGTAATTACATATATAATTTCTGGCCTCATGAAGGAGAAAGCATCGCTCAAGCTTGGGGAGGCTTAAGTCAATGTTGTATTCATGCCCCAATCATGAGCTCTCGGGAAATGATTATTCAAAATTTTTATGCTCGACTTTCTCTTGATAATCGTAACTTGCTCGATACTTCCTATCTTTGGTTCCTATATCTTTGAAGACTATTGATTTCAAATGGGGCTTATTGGAAAGAATTAAACGCAACTCTGAAGATTGGGGTTCCGACGATGGTAAGGAGTCGGGTATGACACCTAAGTTCGATTGTGTTAAACCTTTTATGGATACCGATGCTTTCCGTGGATTTAGCTCTAAGTATGGACTTGACTCTGAGATAGTAGCTACTTTTTGTGAAACTTTTGCTACTCACGTTGATCTCCGTAAAGAGAAGTGGTTTAAATATAATCCTCCCGTTGAAGTGAAAGTAGTTGCACCCATTACAGTCGAAGAAAAGACTATTACATATAGTAATCCTATTATTCCTACTGCTTATGTCGAAAAACCTCCTTTTCCAGTTAGGATAAAAGATCATGCTAAAGCTCCGACTATTGTTCGTAAGAGTAATACTAGGACCTATACACCTCCTGAGCAAATTAATGTTGAACCTGGTATTGCTATGATTAAAGATCTCTTGGATGAGGACTTAGATGGGCATGTTATCTCTTTCTTGGGTGAAGCGCTAATATTGCTAGACCCGATACTAAGACACGTAGACCTGTTGTAGGCACGCTTGTTATTTCTGTTAAAATAGGAGATCATTGTTATCATGGCTTATGTGATATGGGTGCTAGTGCTAGTGCGATACCTTATGATCTTTATAAAGAAATTATTCACGATATTGCACCTGTTGAATTAGAAGACATTGATGTTACTATTAAGCTTGCTAATAGGGACACCATTAAACCTATTGGGATTGTTAGATATGTCGAAGTCTTGTGTGGGAAGATTAAATACCCTGCTGATTTTCTTGTTCTTGCTTCCCCACAAGATGATTTTTGTCCCATTATTTTTGGTAGACCCTTCTTGAATACTGCTAGTGCTAAGATTAATTGTGAAAAGAATATTGTCACAGTTGGCATAGATGGTATGTCTCATGAGTTTAATTTCGCTAAGTTTAGTAGACAACCTCGTGAAAGGGAACCACCTAGTAAGGATGAGATTATTGGTCTCGCTTCCATTGCTGTTCCTCCAACTGATCCGTTAGAACATTATTTGTTAGACCATGAGAACGATATGTTTATGAAGGAAAGGGACGAAATAGATGAAGTGTTCCTTAAACAAGAACCTATCTTTGAAACATAACCTTCCTGTTGAAATTCTTGGGGATCCCCTCCACCCAAGGGTGATCCCGTGTTTGAACTCAAACCCTTACGATAATCTTAAGTATGCTTATCTTGATGAAAAAGAAATATATCCTGTTATTATTAGTGCTAACCTTTCAGAGAAAGAAGAAGAAAGATTATTGAAAACTCTGAAGAAGCACCGAGCTGCTATTGGATATACTCTGGATGATATTAAGGGCATTAGTCCCACATTATGTCAACACAAAATTTCAGTGGAGAAAGATGCCAAACCAGTTAGAGATCCTCAAAGACGATTAAATCCCAAAATGAAGGAAGTGGTAAGAAAGGAGATACTAAAGCTCCTTGAGGCAGGTATTATTTATCCCATTGCTGATAGTGAATGGGTATGCCTTGTCCATTGTGTCCCTAAAAGGGAGGTATTACCGTTATTCCTAATGATAAAGATGAATTGACCCCGCAAAGAATTATTACATGTTATAGGATGGTAATTGATTTTCGTAAGTTAAATAAAGCTACTAAGAAAGATCATTACCCTTTACCTTTTATTGATCAAATGCTAGAAAGGCTATCCAAACACACACATTTTTGCTTTCTAGATGGTTATTCTAGCTTCTCTCAAATACCTGTGTCCGTGAAGGATCAATCTAAAACTACTTTTACTTGCCCTTTTGGTACTTTTTGCTTATAGTCGTATGCCTTTTGGTTTATGTAATGCACCTGCTACCTTTCAAAGATGCATGATGGCTATATTTTCTGATTTTTGTGAAAAGATTTGTGAGGTATTCATGGATGACTTCTCCGTCCATGGATCCTCTTTTTATGATTGTTTGAGCAACCTTGATCGAGTTTTGCAGAGATGCGAAGACACTAGTCTCGTCCTGAATTGGGAAAAGTGTCACTTTATGGTTAATGAAGGCATTGTCTTGTGGCACAAGATCTCCGAGAGAGGTATTGAAGTTGATAAAGCCAAAGTTGATGCTATTGAAAAGATGCCATGTCCCAAGGACATTAAAGCTATAAGAAGTTTCCTTGGTCATGCCGGCTTTTATAGGAGGTTCATTAAGGACTTTTCTAAAATCTCTAGGCCTCTGACTAATTTATTGCAAAAATATATTCCTTTTGTCTTTGACGATGATTGTGTAGAAGCATTTGAAACACTTAAGAAAGCCTTGATCACTGCACCTATTATTCAGCCACCTGATTGGAATTTACCTTTTGAAATTATGTGCGATGCTAGTGATTATGCTGTAGGTGATGTTTTAGGGCAAAGAGTCGATAAGAAATTGAATGTTATCCGGTATGCTAGTAAGACTCTTGATACTGCCCAGAGAAATTATGCTACTACTGAAAAAGAGTTCTTAGCAATTGTGTTTGCATGTGATAAGCTTAGACCTTATATTGTTGATTCCAAAGTTACTATTCACACTGATCATGCCGCTATTAAATATCTTATGGAAAATAAAGATGCTAAGCCTAGACTCATTAGATGGGTTCTCTTGCTCCAAGAATTTGACTTGCATATTATTGATAGAAAGGGAGCTGAGAACCCGTTGCATAACTTGTCTAGGTTAGAGAATGTTCTTGATGACCCAACGCCTATTAATGATAGTTTTCACGATGAACAATTAGCGGTTGTCAATGCTTCTCGATCTTTGCTCCTTGGTATCTTGATTATGCTAATTACATTGTTGCTAAATATATACCGCCTAGTTTCACATACCACAAAAGAAAAAGTTCTTTTATGATTTAAGACATTACTTCGGGATGATCCACACCTTTATAAAGAAGGAGTAGATGGTATTATTAGACGTTGTGTGCCCGAGCATGAACAGGAACAAATCCTACACAAGTGTCACTCTGAATCCTATGGAGGACACCATTTGGAGATAGAATTGGACACAAGGTACTACAATCTGGTTTTTATTGGCCTACTCTTTTCAAGGATGCTCGTAAGTTTGTCTTATCTTGTGATGAATGTCAAAGAATAGGTAACATTAGTAGACGTCAAGAAATGCCTATGAATTATTCTCTTGTTATTGAACCGTTTGATGTTTGGGGCTTTGATTATATGGGACCTTTTCCTGCCTCCAATGGTTATACACATATTTTAGTTCCTGTTGATTACGTTACTAAGTGGGTAGAAGCTATTCCAACTAGTAGTGCTGATCATAACACTTCTATTAAAATGCTTAAAGAAGTTATTTTTCGAGGTTTGGAGTCCCTAGATATCTTATGACTGATGGTGGTTCACACTTTATTCATGGTGCTTTCCGTGAGATGCTTGCTAAGTATGATGTCAATCATAGAATCACATCTCCTTATCACCCGTAGTCTAGTGGTCAAGTAGAGTTGAGCAATAGAGAGCTCAAATTAATTTTGCAAAAGACTGTGAATAGATCTAATTGGTCCAACAAACTTGATGATGCATTATGGGCCTATAGAACTGCATACAAAAATCCTATGGGTATGTCTCCATGTAAGATGGTTTATGGAAAAGCATGTCATTTACCTCTTGAACTTGAACATAAAGCATATTGGGCTATTAAAGAGCTCAATTATGACTTCAAACTTGCCGGTGAGAAGAGGTTGTTTGATATTAGCTCATTTGATGAATGGAGAACCCAAGCATATGAGAATGCCAAGCTTTTCAAAGAAAAAGTCAAACGTTGGCATGATAAGAGGATACCAAAGCGTGAGTTTAACATAGGAGATTATGTGTTATTGTTCAACTCTCATTTAAGATTTTTTGCAGGAAAACTTCTCTCAAAATGGGAAGGTCCCTACGTTATCGAGGAAGTCTATCGTTCTGGTGCTATAAAAATCAACAACTTCGAAGGCACAAATCCGAGGGTGGTAAACGGTCAAAGAATTAAACATTATATTTCAGGTAATCCTATCAATGTTGAAACTAATATTATTGAAACCATAACCCCTCAGGAATACATAAGAGACACTTTCTAGAATGTTCCAGACTCCGAAAAGGCATATGTACGTGGTACGGTAAGTAAACCGACTCCAAAACAACTCTAATGGCAATTTTTATCAGTTTTGGATTATTTAAGAATTTTAGGAAGAAAGAAGTAGTCCGAAAGGGCCACGAGGCTCCCACGAGAGAGGAGGCCGCGCCCCCCCTGTAGGGCGCGCCCCCTATCTCGTGAGCACCTCGTGTGTCTCCCGGACTCCGTTTTCTTGTATGTTACGTATTTTGGTCGGTAAAAATTCATTATATATACTCCCGAAGGTTTTGACTACCGTATCACGCGAATATCCTCTCGTTGCTTTCGAGCTGTTCCTGTTGCGAGAATAAAGCAAGATGTCTTCTCGAGAGTCGCTTGGGGAGAGCCGTGTCTCACCCAACGCCAGTCCGTGGAGCAAATAGGGATGCTTATCACTTTGGACCATCAACGGAGGATGAGATGGAGGCTGATTTGAAAAGGATAGATGCCATGGAGGAGGATCAAGAAGTTACCTCTCGTCTTCGAGCAGAATTCACTTTAGGGGAACTACCTAGCCTGGCTGTCCCTACTTCGGTCACTCCTTCCAACTCTAGATCTCTTCCTTATGAAAATATGAAAAAGAGTTTCACTTGTTCTCCAGAAGCTATGCAGCATCCTTGGGTAAAAGGAGCCTTGTCCGTTATGGGCAAGCTCCATAAAGAAAACATGGACCTCAAACAACAAGTCAATAAGCTCGAGGAGGAGAACCGTATCCTGAAGGGCATAATCGCCAAGAAGATCATAAGACCAACCGTGAAGAAGGAGAAATAATCAAATGGGTATGGGCACTCCCCTTGGCAACTGCCAAGCTTGGGGGTGGTGCCCCGGTATCGTATCACCATCACACTCCTATTTTTACCGTTTTATTTAGTTTGATCCTTTTAGTAGTATCTTAATCTAGTAGATTGAAGTTTTGATATCAAGTAGTTTTGAGTTTTGCATTGTGATCTCTTTATGTAAGCGAGTCCGTGTGCTATCTATAATAAAGATTAGTGTTGAGTCAAGGGCTTTGCTATGTTGCTATGATCTTGAGAAGGTAGAAAGAACAAAAGAGTTCATATTGATCTTATGGATAGTGATAACTTCACACATAGAAAGTATGAGGCATAAAAGTTGTTGAGAATTGATGAACGTAGCCTTGGTCATCGTTGCAATTAATAGGAAGTGATAAGGAAAGAGGGGTTCACATATAAATATATTATCTTGGACATCTTTTATGATTGTGAAGCACTCATTAAGTATGACATGCTCAAAGAGTTGACGTTGGACAAGGAAGACAACGTAATGGTTTATGTTTTCCGACATCTCGCTTAAAGTATATTGTCGTTGACCTTCCAAACATGTTGAGCTTGCCTTTCCCCTCATGCTAGCCAAATTCCTTGCATCAAGTAGAGATACTACTTGTGCTTCCAAATATCCTTAAACCCAGTTTTGCCATGAGAGTCCACCATACCTACCTATGGATTGAGTAAGATCCTTCAAGTAAGTTGTCATTGCTGCAAGCAATAAAAATTGCTCTCTAAATATGTATGACTTATTAGTGCAGAGAAAATAAACTTTGTACGAACTTGTTGTGGAAGTAATAAAAGCGACGGACTGCATAATAAAGGTCCACATACAAGGGGCAATATAAAGTGACGTTCTTTTGCACTAAGACTTTATGCATCAACCCTAAACGCGCATGACAACCTCTGCTTCCCTCTGCGAAGGGCTTATCTTTTACTTTATGTTTTACTTTATGCTTGAGTCAAGGTGATGCTCACCTTTCCCTTTTTATTTTTATCCTTTGGCAAGCCCCTCGTGTTTGAAAGATCATGATACATATATCCAACTAGTTGACCCGTTGCGCCAAATGGCGCAGAGACCCGCTAAAGACATGTTGTCGATGAAAATAGTCATTTTGTAAAAACATATTCAATACTGGTAGTAGAAAGCACATGTGCTAGACCATGCTATATTGAAAATATGTTTATCACCCCAAGAAATCTGAGTGTGAAAAACAAACCATATTTGTATAACATGTGTAGGCAGTTAAGGAAGCTTTTTTTAGCTGAAATATGGTTATCGGGCTGAGAAATCTGAGTTTGAAAAGAAAAATTTATATAAGAACATTAAATGGCAGAATAACCCAGTGGCAACATGTAGTGCTAAATGTTAACTACAAACTGTGAGGTTATCCGTTTGGGCATCTTTCTCGTTTTTCTAAATTTTGAAATTGCAATATACTGGTATGCTTTCCTCTGCCTCATAAATCCCCACAATCGAGATGTACGGAGGTAGCTCTATGCATGAGAAGGGCTTTCAAGTGGCACGCTCTCTGGATGACCAATTGCGCCAAATGGCGCAAAGGCCCATTTAAAACCATGAACACTTTGAAAATATTTGCATTTGTTAATAACTATACGCTTGAGCAATCACATATGACACGAGTTGTAACTACTTTTATAAAAAAGAATAGACTTGTCTTTCAAAATATATACTTGAGCATGCATAATTTGTTATGTTATTCAGGAACACAGACACATAAGTTTTAAGAAAAATCAAACAAAGAATGAAATGTAAATAGTTGCTTAATGTAATTATGCAACAAATTAGAACATCGGTGGGTCAAATAACTGAGCCTGCAATTAGAAAGTCCAAATAGCTTACGCTAAAAAGAAGGTAAACATAGGCAACACAGTAAAAAACAAGGTAAATGTAGGTGACACAATAAAGCCAGGCTTGATGAACTCCATTACACACTTTGTGGTGTTTGATGAATAAAGCTACCCCTCAAAAAAAGTGACACAATAAAATGTACTTAATACACGATGAACATTTCTTAGAAATAGTGGTCAATTACATCATATAATTTGGTTCTCGTACAAAAGAAAGTTTCCTCTTTGTGTATATATATCCTAAACACCACCCCTTGCGATGAACTCTCTGTCTTTGTCCACAAATTTGGTTATTCACCATCCAACATGTCGATTGCAGGTCTCACGAAGCATAGGAACAACATAAGTTAAAACAATGTAGTCAAACATACACTAAGAATATACTCCCGGCATTATCGACAGATTAAACCAAACTTATATTGCATAGGTTCTTCAGAAAGAATTAACCTGAGAAGGTCATTCTTCAAGCTGACTCCTAGGTCCTAGCGAGAAGATGATGCATCTAAGCGAAGCTGCTGGAGATTTCTTATATGTCCCTCGCTCTCTCACCGCAGCAGATGGTTGGAATGGCATATAAGATAAGTGTGAGGTAACGATGTAAGCTCACTCTCAAAAGGCACATTCAAGATGTGTATGTAATGATATAGATGCGTTATTAATTAAGTAACCTGAAAGGTTGTTGCATATTTCTTCTAGGGACAACTGTTTACATATTTCTTCTATATCCATTGCTCTCTGATGTATCGATTAAAATGGCAAACAAAGTAATTCTTAGGCATTGATATTACTGACTTACTTGTTCGCAGCGATATCTTGAAATCGAGAGCATAAAGGTAATATGTTATAGCATATATCTGTATTGTAAGTAACAAAAGAGTAGTCTCTTTCCTTTTTTTCCACATAACAGTCTACTTACCTGATGCACTTGGATAACGGGAACATAAGAAAACACCAATGACTAATCATTTGGAAGGCAACGTGGCTGAGTCCTACACATGGCTAGTTAAGCCCTCTTGCCAAGCTGGAAAGTTTCTTACAAATGCGGAAATATCCATAAGATTGCATCTCTCCTGTTCTACTCAAATAATATTTTGTATATATCAGAGGTTTCAAAAGCTAGGTACCGCTTAACTCCTATTGTGTTTGTTTGTATATATATCATTGGTCTTTTTTATTCTAGAGCCTTACTAACCAAATAAAGATCAAAATTTTGAAGTAAATTCTATGCCTAGAAACCAAATAAGAACTACAATCGAAAATATTTATGAATTACTACAACTATCCGCACCATTTTAGACTACTTTAGTATGAGACTGTAATCAAGAATAATGAATGTAGGTGATCCGATATCTTGTTCGAACAATAAAATAAATAAGGACAGACAGCAATGGATTTGACCAACAAAACCAAATACTTCTAGATCTGTACGAACTTCTAAAGAATTGATCAAATCTTAAAAGTTGGAAAGTCTAAGCGAGATAGAGTAATGATATGTTACACGAATAAGCAAGCATGTCCGCTGACCATAGATAGTAGTTGATTAGCGATGATGCACTCAATGCGAAGCGGTGTTTCCATGCCTATCGAGGATAAAGGTATTCTTTTTGCAAGGATAAACATGGAAGTGGAGTGATCAAGCACAATCAAAAGAGTTTCCATGAATTAAAATAATAAACAGAATATGGAAATAAGTGTTTTGAAACATAGAATTTTGGAGCTGCACAAAAGATGCGGTGAAGAGGAGGACACCCCTAAATGAAAACGTCGAGTTAAAAAATTAAGCTAGCAAACCAGTCTGGCCTATTATATATCACACATGGACAGTAGCACCTACATATTGAAGCAACAAAATTGACCAAAAAAATCCCCATATATGAACATCACAATCTGTGGGCATTAACTAAACACAAATTAAGCATAGATGTTGTTTGCAGAAGCTAATATTATAGGATAGGTGACCTACAGTGAAACACATGATATAACACAAAGTTAAAGTATGCTTATCAGAGGAATTTAGCAACAACACATGGGAACAGATCTGGGGTGTACCTATAGGTAATTAATCTCTGCATAGATGGCACAGAGTAGTAATCGCTTTGATTTCTTTTGTTGTCCCAAATTTCTTTCCAAAGAGTACAGCTCCCTTTTTAGAAATTATTGTGGTCAGAAATGAACAATCGCTATGTCTATCTAGGCTTAAAGAACGCATAGGTAGATGTACATTATAAGAATTGACACCTTTTTTGGTCATCTACCCTGGTCATCCTTATCATTCTTTCCTTCAATAGAAGATGAAAGAGCTTCAGCCTTATCATCGACTTCTCCCGGTGCACCTAGAAAACCAAGTAGTTTGGTAACGGAGCAAGATGAGATATTAATATCCAAAGGTAAATAAATTGGCTCGGACAGGTTTCACTCACTCAATCAGTTAGACAGCTTCGAATAGAATTTCTTTATGGCCATCTATATATTTGTATCTCCGTAAAACATGCGACACTAAGTTTTCTTCCTCATGTGAGATAAGCATTTGATTGTACAATTGTGCAATTGAGCAAGGCATGAGATAAAGCTATATCAACATAGCAGCTGTAAGTTTTCTTCCTCATGTGAGATAAGCATTTGACTGTACAATTGCGCAATCAAGCAAGGCATGAGAGAAAGCTATATTAACACAACAGTTATCTTTTGGTGTACAATCGAGTTGCTTTCATATGAGATCTAAAACATGTGCATTCACACGTGCTTATATGAGTAGTAGAAAAGAAGCTTTACCTAATAAGAAGGACCCAATAATCATTTTTTTGGAAAAGGCATGAAGAGAAAACATTATATTTAGGAGGAGCACAAAAATACAGAGAAGACGGAGAGAAAGCCCAAGAAGCAAAATCCAAGAAACATCCTTTCAAAAGCCCAGGAAGAATCACCAGGCTAGAAAACACAAGACCCTACAAATCCCATGGAAATCATTTTTCCTGATAGGAGAAGGCAGCCCAAAAGGAAACCTCAGAAGAAAGACTAAGAAACAAGTTTTCGAAAAGGAATGACAAGAAAAAGAAGTAAACAAAAGGAGAGGCAACCTAGCTGGGAAACAAAAAATCCAGAGAACACAAAGAGCAAGCCCAAGAAGCAAAACCCAAGACACATCTTTCAAAAAACCCATGAAGAATTATAAGCCCAAAAAACACAAAGCCCTGTAAACCCCATGTAAAATAAATCTGTAATAAAAGATAGGAGCGGCCCATGTGGGAACATTGAAGAAGAAGCTCAAAGAGGCACTATAAGCAGTACCAAGAATCTTGTTGTGTAAGAAAGAGGCATTTTTTTCTCCAGGACCCCCAAGGAGCAGGAAACAAGAGGGGTGATCAATGGATTGTGAAGAATCAAATTAGAAAGGGCCATTTCTACTTTGTAAAACATAGAAAGAAGACACAGCAAGCCCACAGGGCAGACATATGAAGAATAAAATGTCTAGAGACTTTATTGCATTAGAGGAATTAATCCAAGAAGTACAAAGCTGGCACACAGGCATGAATAAACAGTCAATAGAAGAGAGCTAAAGAAAACAGAGAGAGGACAGCAGATGCGAGTACAGTAGAGTCCAAAGATGCGTAGTATGGTGTGTTTAGATGCCGTTAATTGTAATGAGCGGAAAAAGGCTAAATGTTCAAATTATAGTTGAAGGGAGATGAATCTTAACCCTGGATTGAACCAATTTAATGGGTAAGCTCATCTTGCCGCAGAAACGATGTACTACCGACCTGAAGAAAAAGATGAGGCCGGCGAGCAAGATCTCACTGTCGATGGACTTAACTAAGATATTTTTAAGCACAACATTTACAAAGGAAATTGACCATATACTTTTTTATGAATGATGCGAGTCTAATGGTTTTTTTTGCAAGAATCAACCTTAGCAGGCTGTTGTGTAGAGTTACTGTCAGCGGAAGATGGCGCAGCCAAGAGAAACTGGCTGTAGATTTCTTCTATGCCTGCTGCTCCATCCTGCAGCAATTATTTAGAACAACAAATAAGATGATTGTCAGATTAGATAAGGCACACTTCTTGCACATAAAACAAATGTTTTGCATCAATATAGTAGATGACCAAAAAAAGAATAAAGAACAGAGCGGAAGAAGAGGAGAAGAAGAGCACGACAAACCTCAGCCAGCGGCACCCATGGAGCAAAGGAGACCCATGTGTAAGACGAGCGCACTTGGCGGCGAACACGATCTTGGCCGTGTCGCCCGCGCGCAGTGCTCCAGCCCGACTTGAGCATCCAGACGAAGAGGTCGGGCGACGCCGTCAGAGAGGTTGCGGAAGGTCAGCGTTAGAGTCAGAGTGCACGAGCATGGCTCGCGTGCTCCACCTCCTTCTCGGCTGGACGAGCGGCCTCGGCCAGCGGCGCGGCAAGGCCGTCGACGCAGCGCCGCTGCCGCTCTTGCCCCGGGGCCGCCCGGTTTCTGTCCGTTTGGGTAGGGATTTGGGGTCGTGTCCGGCCTGTCTCGGGATGCGGTGGCCGTGCGCCACAGCCACAATCTGCGCGCCAGGGCTGAGGAGGGCGCCTCTCCTCCTCGAGCTGCGCCGCGGATCCCGAAGAGAAGAAGTCCAAGGCCAAGGACGCAAAGCGCAAGGGGGCTGCCGTGCTCGCAGCCGAACTAGACACCAAGCGAGGCAGAGATCAGCCCGAGTCCTCCAAGGGCAGCCGGTACTGCATGTACCACGACCTCCACACCCACAACACCAATGAATGTCAAGAGCTCCGGGCCGTGCGCGAAGGAAGGGTCGGCAGACGCCCCGAGCACAGCGATCGGGGCTACAGCCGAGGAGGAGGAAGGAATGCAGGACGCTGGGAAGACCGCGGCCCGCGCCAAGGGTGGCGCGACCAACCTCGCGAGGACCGCTGGCAAGACCCGGCCATGAAGCGAGGGCCGAGGGATCAGCCTCGTGAGGATCGCCCACAAGGGAACGCGGGCCTCCCTCCGCTGCCACCGCCGCCAAGGAGAGTCGAAGACCGTCATCAGGACGAGGGGGCTGGGGGCTTTCAGGAAGCGCGTGTGATCGCCTGCATCCTGGGTGGAGCTCAAGCCCCAGCCTCTCACCGCATCTTCAAGCAGTTCGCCCACGAAGTGAATGCAGTCCTCCCCAAGCTCGAGTCCACGCGCCCTCTCAGGTGGTCGGCATGTGCCATCACGTTCAGCTCAGCGGATCAGCTCAAGTGCACATCCACAACCGGAGTTCTCCCGATGCTTTGCTCCCCAATCATCAGCAACGTGCTGGTCACCAAGACCCTCATCGACGGTGGAGCAGGGCTCAACGTCCTGTCCGTGGAGACATTCAACAATCTTCAAGTGCCTTACAATCAGCTTCACCAACCAAGCCTTTCTCCGGAGTCACCGACCGCTCCCACGGTCCCGATCGGGCAGGTCCGCCTTCCTGTCACCTTTGGGGCCCGCGACAACTACCACACCGAGCTCATCGACTTCGACGTCGCCCACATTCGCCGCCAGACAACGCCATCCTCGGGTACCCAACAATACAATTCATGGCCGTAGCCCACCATGGCTACAACATCCTCAAGATGCCAGAAGCGGGCGGAGTCATCACGGTGCCCTCGTGGAAGAGAGACGCAGCAGTGCTCCCCGAGCGAGCTTTTCAGCCGCATCATTTGGAAGACCTGCACCACAAGCAGCAGGAGGCCTCCCGAGGCCGCACTCCAAGAAGAAGAAGACATCGACCGGCCCGGCTCTTCAAGAGACAGGCCCCTCGTGGTCCGCACGGGCCAGGGAGCCTACTTCCATCACATAGGAAGCGCGCTGGCGCCTCCTCAGCAGGGCTCGGGGCTCTCCCTAGAGGGCCACCGACCTCGCCAAGGTCTCGAGGAGGCGCTTGGGCACCACGTGGAGGTGTGTTTCAAGCACGCTTCCCACAAGCAGGAGCAAGACCAGGAGGACAGAACCCTCAAGAGTTCATCAAGAAGGCCATTCAGAGCTACAGAGTCAAGGGTCATGAGGGGCAGCCGCCGCCTACCCGCTGTGGCCCCCCATCCAAGCGAGGATGGTGGGCTGCGCGTCTGCATCGACATACCAGGGCTCAACTGAGCCGCATCTCAAGAGCGCCTCTGGCCCTTGCGAGGGTCCGCCCCACAGCTACGTACGCATGCCTTATGGCCTGCCAAACGCGGCTGCTGCGCACCAGCGTCTCATGAGGACCATCCTAGAGGCTCAAGAGGTCAGGCACGCCGCAGCCCTGGCGGAGATGGAGATGGCCCATGAGGAGCCGCCCGCTCCTCCGGAGCCTCCCGAGGCCCCTGGGCCTGGGGGCTCGTGAGGATCGGCTCCCGCAGCCCACCGAGTCTGCTACATCAACAACCCTTCATCCCCAACATCACCAGGTGACATCTTTAAGTTTTATTTCCGCCTGGGAGCGCCTTCAAGGCCGCATTATTCCCAGGCCGCGTGGGTTCGTCCTGCGGCATGTACCCTTTTATTTCATGTCTTTAGCTTATCCTGTTAGCGCCTCGGCTGCATCATCCCCAAGCCGCTCGGGCCAGTCCCATCAGCATGTATCCTTCCCGCTTTTCCTTAGGATTATGCTCTCGTTCCACCATGCTTGTTATTTGGTGCCTTTTCCTGGGTGGCGAAATCTTGCACGTTAAAGGGGGGTGCCTGAGCATCGCGACTCAGGGCTCCTACCGACTCTCCGGCCCTCACCCTCTGGTCTTGTCCATGGCATCGCGACCTGGCTTGCCAGCGACGGCTGAGACCAGCCCGAGAGCCGGGACCCGAGGATGTAGAGTTTCGTCATCTAATCCAGCTTGTGCGTTAAAGGGGGGGTGCCTGAGCATCGCGACTTAGGGCTCCTACCGGCTGTCCGGCCCTCACCCTCTCGTCTTGTCCATGGCATCGTGACCTGGCTTGCCAGCGACGGCTGAGACCAGCCCGAGAGCCGGACTCGAGGACGAGAGTTGCTGCGTCGACCCAGCTTGCTGCGTTAAAGGGGGGGTGCCTCGAGCATCGCGACTTAGGGCTCCTACCGACTCTCCGGCCCTCACCCTCTGGTCTTGTCCATGGCATCGCGACCGACTTGCCGGTGACAGGTGAGACCAGCCCGAGAGCCGGGACCCGAGGACGAGTTGCGTCATCTAACCTAGCTTATGCAGCGTTAAAGGGGGTGCTCGAGCATCGCGACTCAGGGCTCCTACCGGCTCTCCGGACCTCACCCTCTGGTCTTGTCCATGGCATCGGGACTGGCTTGCCCGACGGCCGAGACCAGCCCGAGAGCCAGGACTCAAGACGAGAGCACCAAAGATCTGGCCAAATTTGCAGGAGCACACTCTAAGATAAGGCCCAGAGCCAGGCGCAACCCGCCTTGAGGTAGGGCCTCGTGAGTCCCGCGCAGGCTCACGGGCGCCCCGACACACCTCGCGAGGCCTCTCGCGCCGCTCCAAAGCAACTAACGGCAGGACCAACGATCGCCACGGCAAGCTCTTGTTCCTTTTGTGGTGAACCCGCAGGGTCCCTCCAAGGAGCACGGAACGACCTCGCCACGCAACCTCTCGCCGGCCAAGGCACGGACCTGGCGCCGCACCAGGAAGCATTGTCCTGACCCTCGAGATAAGTCACCCTCCGGACACACTAGCCATCGCAACATCATCCCCACACTCAATGCAACTCCGTGCTAGCAACGTCGCTCTCCTTTCTCACCGAATGATGGCTGCTTGAGCGCCAAGGGGGACCCCCTGAGCATCGCGACTCATAGGCTCTTACCGGACCTCGGGCCGCTCACCTCTTGGCCTTGACCACGGCATCGCGACACAGCATACCAGCGACAGTGAAAGCCGCTTTGGGACTGGGACCTGTAAGACAGAGCACCAAGCCCTCACGAGGTCTCGAAAGGAAGAAGCTGAGCTAGAACGGAATGAGCATCCCGCATTGCCTCACAATAAGGATCATATTGACAAACGAGCTACAAATATCTTACAAGCCCCACGGGTACATTCTTGGCTCCTCGCAGAACAAAAGACGCGAATCCGAAGGAGTCCTATCTACAGGGGACCACGGCAGACGCCATCATCAACGATGGGCCACCCGGTCCGGAGCCAACCCCATCCAGATCAGGGCGGCGACGACCGACGAGCTCGCCTCGCTCGGGAGCGGGCGCAGCTCGGGGCTCAGAGGCTGTCGTTGCTCGTCTCGGCGTCGCGAAAGAGCTCGGCGGAGTCAGCTGGATCCTCCGGTGCAGCCGTGCTCGAGAAGCTGCCAAGGAGTGGTCGGTTGGCCTCCGCCTCACCACGGCAGGACCCCGACCACCTCTCCCGGGGCAGCACTCCAGCCGGCGACCCTCCGCGTCGAAAACCTTGAAGGACACCACCGAAGCACCGTCGTACTCCAGGTGGATCGTGAGGGCGCCTCGTCCTGCAGACCCGGCGACCTCGCCCCAGCCTCGAGTCATGAAGACCTCGCCCGGGGCATCCATCATGACCTCTGCCCCTGGTCGCGAGGGTGCTGCAGCCAGCGTGCAGCTGAGTCCTGTGGGCTCCTTGCCGGGACGAGGAGGCGAAGAAAGAAGGAAGACAAATCCAAGACTTAGGAGGCGCGGCGACAAGCACGAAGCTCCGGCAGAGCCTCGGCGTGGACTCTGGGGAAGACGACACCTGCCGTGACCCGTCGGCGTCGTTGGCGGTGCCGCTCGTGGCGCCCGGCGTCACCTCCTTCAGGGCCACCAATTTGCGCGTACAAGGGAAGAGGAAACCCTGGTGGCGGCCGCACGCACCAGGGCATGGGCGCCTCCTGGCGAGCGCTCCTGCCCTAACACCCGAGGGCAAGCCGCTTCTTTGGGGGGAGCGGGTCAGGATCCTCTTGAGGAGCCTTTCCCTTCTCTTCCCTGGAGAACCGGCGGATCGGAGCCATGGCAACCAGACGAGACGAGGAAGAGGAGAAGCAGGAGGATAGACTGGAAGGGCGCATGCTGTTCCGTACTTATAGCCGGCGAAGGCCAACCGTCGGCCACCACGATCACCGATCATCATGACCAACTCTGCATGCAGGGACCTGTCGAGTCCGGGCGGTTACCAATGCGTCGTGGGGGAGCAGTGCGCACACGTCCAATCAACCGCCACGCGGCGCCCAAGGCCGCAGGCTGTTAGGGCCCGCGACGCTTCGCACTTGCCCATTCGCCTCTCTGCACGGCCAAGTCCGGGCGCGCGTGGCCAGGGGGCTACTTGTCGGCGCTCGGGAACAGGGGTCCCAGACTTGCTCGCTCAAGGCCTGCGGTGTGTGGCTCAAAGGAGGCCCAGACAACACATCTTCATCAACACAAGCTCAAGACCCTCGCGAGGGGCCAAGCCTCATGGGCGGACGACAAGGAGCTTCTCGTGCACGGCCTCGTCAGGCTGGCTCATGAGGAGGCGGAGAGTTCAAGGCAGGGTACCTCGTGAGGTGCCCATGACGCAAGCCGTGACGACCAAGGGCGCCAGTCGGGCGCCAGCCCGCGCAGCGTCCTCCTTTCCTCTTTGGCGCAAAGGGAGCAAGCGCAAGCGAGAGCATCAAGCAAAGGCATCCGTTTCGGTGCAACAAGACCAAGACCAGCCCCAACGGCTGGAAGGGAGTCATCGTGGAGCCCAAGCAAAGGCGTCATCACCAGAGCCTTTGGCGGCGAGGACCAACTTTAGTCGGGATAAGTGTACTGCTGTTCCCCTTCAAAATGCCCAATTGTTGGCGCCCTTCCAGCTCAACATTTGGGAAGAGGCCCAGGGCCTTCGCCTATAAATAGGAGTAGCCACACTCAGAGTAGGGGATCGATCAGATTGAGGGATCGCAAGGATAAGGACGAGGAGCATCCAGAGAGAGAGAGAGAGAGAGAGAGAGAGAGAGAGAGAGAGAGAGAGACCCGATCCTCAAGCTAGAGCGACGGGATACGACTTAGCAGTTCATCACACCCACCAAGAACAGACCCTCGCGAGGCTGTTCTTCCCTGTACTGTTCCTCAATAGCCCCAGAGGCAATCCACCACACCACAAACTAGAGTAGGGTATTACACCACAACGGTGGCCCGAACTAGTATAAATCTTGCGTCTCTTGTGTTGTTCTTCTTAGTAGTTTAGGTCCCTGCGATTCGGCGAGGTACGAGACGGTGGAGGGTTGGAAGTCCGTGCGCACCCCAGAGTTCGAACCTTAAGGGTCTGCCGGAACCCGAAATCCGACAAGACGGCGGCGCTTTGTCCCGAAAGCTCCGTTCTGATTTTTTCCAGGACGAAAGACTTCATATAGCAAAAGATGGGCACCGGAGGCCTGCTAGGGGGCCCACGAGACAGGGGGCGCACCCAGGGGGTAGGGCGCGCCCCCACCCTCATGGCCAGGGGGTGGGCCCCCTCTGGTTGATTCTTTCGCCAGTATTTTTTATTAATTCCAAAACGTGCCTCCATGAAGTTTTAGGACTTTTGGAGTTGTGCAGAATAGGTCTCTAATATTTGCTCCTTTTCCAGCCTGTAATTCCAAATGCAAGATTCTCCTCGTCATGTAGACCTTGTAAAATAAGAGAGAAAAGGCATAAGTATTGTGACATAATGTGTAATAACAACCCATAATGCAATAAATATCGATATAAAAGCATGATGCAAAATGGACATATCAACTCCCTCAAGCTTAGACCTCGCTTGTCCTCAAGCGGAAGCCGATGACGGAAAATATGTCCACATGTTTAGAGACAGAGGCGTCGATAAAATAAAATACGGACATGAGGGCATCATGATCATTCTTATAACAACATACAAAATATGGACAGGGCTAAACTAAGCGTGAGTGTAGAATAGCTTATTCTACACCCCAGTAACGGCACATACAAAATACAGTAACACACTATGTAAAATATAGTAATTTTCGTAAAAATGTAGTAAATTACAAACTTAGATGATAATTCTTTTTCTTTGAATTACTACATTTTGTACACCGTTTTACTAGATTTTGTACATAGCGTTACTAGGGGTGTAGAATAAGCTATTCTACACTCACGCTTAGAATAGCATTACCCTATATATATATATATATTGTCATATGATTTCTTATGCTAAAGTAACAATCTATTCACAATGTAAAGTATGAATCAGAAACTTCATTGAAAACTAACAAAATATAATCTCGGTCATTGAAGCAATTGCAATTTATCGTAACATCGGAAAGAGTCAATATAAGAGCTTTTCAGCAAGTCCACATACTCAACTATCATTTAGTCTTCCACAATTGCTAACACTCACGCAATACTTATGGGTATGAAGTCTTAATCGAACACAGAGAAAGATAGGGGCTTATAGTGTTGCCTCCCAACCTTTTACCTCAAGGGTAATGTCAACAATAATAGTTCATGATAACTTACATCCAATTGGATATATCATGATCTTTCCAACACAATGTGTTTGCCAAAGCATAAAATGTAAAAAGGAAAGGTGAAGATCACCATGACTCTTGTATAAGGTATAAGACAAGAATAAAAGGTAGGCCCTTCGCAGAGGGAAGCAGAGGTTGTCATGTCTTTTATGGTTGGATGCACAAAATCTTAATGCGAAAGAATGTCACTTTATATTGCCACTTGTGATATGGACCTTTATTATGCAGTTCGTCGCTTTTATTTCTTCCACATCACAAGATCGTATAAAGCTTATTTTCTCCACACTAATAAATCATACATATTTAGAGAGCAATTTTTATTGCATGCAACAATGACAACTTACTTGAAGGATCTTACTCAATCCATAGGTAGATATGGTGGACTCTCATGGCAAAACTGGGTTTAAGGGTATTCGGAAGCACAAGTAGTATCTCTACTTGATGCAAAGAATTTGGCTAGCATGAGGGGGAAAGGCAAGCTCAACATGTTGGATGCTCCATGACAATATACTTTATTTAGGATATAAGAAAACATAACCCATTATGTTGTCTTCCTTGTCCAACATCAACTCTTTAGCATGTCATATTTTAATGAGTGCTCACAATCATAAAAGATGTCCAAGATAGTATATTTATATGTGAGAACCTCTCTTTCTTTATTACATCCTATTAATTGCAACGATGACCAAAACTATGTTTGTCAACTCTCAACAACTTTTATTCATCATACTCTTTATATGTGAAGTCATTACTCTCCATAAGATCAATATGATCTGTTTGTTTCTTTTTATTCCTTCTTTTTCGATTATTCCCTCAAGATCATAGCAAGATAATCAAGCCCTTGACTCAAAACTAATCTTTATTATATATAGCTCACGGACTCGATTACATAGAAGGATCATAAAGCAAAACTCAAAACTAAATCATACTAAAACTTTATTCTACTAGATCAAGATATTACCAAAGGACCGAACTAAGAAAAATGGTAAAGATAGGAGTGTGATGGTGATACGATACTAGGGCACCTCCCCCAAGCTTGGCAGTTGCCAAGGGGAGTGCCCATACCCATGTAATTATGTCTCTTTCTTCGGAGGTGGTGATGTGATATTCTTGGCGATGATGCCCCTCAGGATGCGATTCTCTTCCTCGAGCTTATTGACTTGCTGCTTGAGGTCCATTATTTCCTTACGGAGCTTACCTGTGACGGCTAAAGCTCCTTTCACCCATGGATGTTGCATAGCTGCGGGAGAACAAGTGACACTCTTTTTCATATTTTCATAAGAAAGGAATCTAACAGTGGAAGGGATAAGCGAGTTTGGAATAGCTGAGCTCTGTAGTTCCCCCATCGTGAATCCGGCTCGGAAGTGAGAAGTAACTTCTTGATCCTCCTCCATGTCATCTATCCTTTTCAAGTCAGCCTCCATCTCTTCCTCCGTTGATGGCCCAAAGTGGTCTGCATCGTTGTTTGCTCCTGGTCCCGGTGTCGGATGAGACATTCGACTCTCCCAGACTGACTCTTGAGAAGACATCTTGCTCTAATCTGCGGTAGAAACAGCTCGAAACAAAAACAGAGGATATTTGCATGATACGAGAGTCAAAACCTTTGGGAGATTATATAATGAATTTTTACCAACCAAAATAAGTATCGTGCAAGAAAATGGAGTCCGAAGAGCACACAAGGTGCCCACGAGGCAGGGGGCGCGCCCTGGGCGGGCCCTCCACCCTCGTGGATGCCTCGTGTCCTTCCCGGACTACTTCTTATTTTCCTATTTTCTTAAATATTCCAAAACAGAGAAAAATTACCATTAGAACTGTTTTGGAGTCGGTTTACTTATCATAGCTCATACCTATTCCTTTTCGGAGTCTGACATTCTAGAAAGTGTCCCTTATGTATTCCTCCGGTGTTAC
Source organism: Aegilops bicornis (assembly GCA_021605145.1). Lineage (NCBI taxonomy): Eukaryota > Viridiplantae > Streptophyta > Magnoliopsida > Poales > Poaceae > Aegilops > Aegilops bicornis. Next base: position 392,836,500 of record CM038675.1, on the reverse strand, counting down.
GATTTCAATAACATTAGTTTCAACATTTATGGGATTACCTGAGATATAATGTTTGATTCTTTGACCGTTCACCACCTTCGGATTCGTGCCTTCGAAGTTGTTGATTTTTATGGCACCGGAATGGTAGACCTCCTCGATAACGTAAGGACCTTCCCATTTAGAGAGGAGTTTTCCTGCAAAAAATCTTAAACGAGAGTTGTATAGCAACACATAATCACCTACATTAAACTCGCGCTTTTGTATCCTTTTGTCATGCCATCTTTTAACTTTTTCTTTAAACAATTTGGCATTCTCATAGGCTTGGGTTATCCATTCATCAAGTGAGCTAATGTCAAATAGCCTCTTCTCACCGGCAAGTTTGAAATCACAATTGAGCTCTTTAATAGCCCAATATGCCTTATGCTCTAGTTCAAGAGGTAAGTGACATGCTTTTCTATAAACCATTTTATAAGGAGACATACCCATAGGATTTTTATATGCAGTTCTATAGGCCCATAATGCATCATCAAGTTTCTTGGACCAATTCTTTCTAGATCTATTAACAGTCTTTTGCAAAATTAATTTGATCTCTATTACTTAATTCTACTTGACCACTAGATTGTGGGTGGTATGGAGATGCAATTCTATGATTAACACCATACTTAGCAAGCATTTTACGAAAAGACCAATGAATAAAATGTGAACCTCCATCAGTCATTAAGTATCTAGGAACTCCAAACCTCTGAAAAATAACTTCTTTAAGCATCTTGATAGAGGTGTTATGATCATCACTACTAGTTGGAATAGCTTCTACCCACTTAGTAACGTAATCAAAAGCAACTAAAATATGTGTGTAGCCATTGGAGGAAGGAAACGGTCCCATATAATCAAAGCCCCAAACATCAAATGGTTCAATAACAAGTGAATAGTTCATAGGCATTTCTTGACGCTTCATCGATATTACCAATTCTTTGACATTCATCACAAGACAAGACAAACTTATGGGCATCCTTGAAGAGAGTAGGGCAATAAAAACCAGATTGCAATACCTTATGTGCAGTTCTATCTCTAGCGTGGTGTCCTCCATAAGCCTCAGAGTGACACTTGCGTAGGATCTGTTCCTTTTCATGCTCAGGTACACAATGTCTAATAACACCATCTACTCCTTCTTTATAAAGGTGTGGGTCATCCCAGAAGTAATGTCTTAAATCGGAGAAAAACTTTTTCTTTTGCTGGTATGTGAAACTAGGTGGTATAAATTTAGCAACAATGTAATTAGCATAATCAGCATACCCTGGAGCAGTACGAGAAGCATTTATGACAGCCAATTGTTCATCAGGAAAGCTATCATCAATAGGTAGTGGGTCATCAAGAACATTTTCTAACCTAGACAACTTGTCTGCAACGGGGTTCTCAGCTCCCTATCTACCAATAATATGCAAATCAAATTCTTGTAGCAAGAGAACCCATCTAATAAGTCTAGGTTTAGCATCTTTCTTTTCCATAAGATATTTAATAGCAGCATGATCAGTGTGAAGAGTAACTTTGGAATCAACAATATAAGGTCTGAACTTATCATAAGCAAATACAACTGCTAAAAATTCTTTTTTAGTAGTAGCATAATTTCTCTGGGCACTGTCTAGAGTTTTACTAGCATATTGGATAACATTTAATTTCTTATCAACTCTTTGTCCTAGAACAACACCTACATCATAATCACTAGCATCACACATAATTTCAAAGGGTAAATTCCAATCAGGTGGCTAAACAATAGGTGCAGAAATCAAGGCTTTCTTAAGTATTTCAAATGCTTTTACACAATCATCATCAAAGATAAAAGGAACATCTTTTTGTAAGAGATTAGTCAGAGGCCTAGAAATTTTAGAGAAGTCCTGAATGAACCTCCTATAAAAACCGGCATGACCAAGGAAACTTCTTATACCTTTGATGTCCTTAGGACACGACATATTTTCAATAGCATCAACTTTAGCTTTATCAACTTCAATACCTCTTTTAGAAATTTTGTGCCCCAAGACAATACCTTCATTAACCATAAAGTGGCACTTATCCCAATTGAAGACAAGATTAGTTTCTTCACATCTCTGCTGAACTCGATCAAGGTTGCTCAAGAAATCATCAAAAGAAGTTCCAAAAACGGAAAAATCATCCATGAAAACCTCAACAATCTTTTCACAAAAATCAGAGAATATAGCCATCATGCATCTTTGAAAGGTAGCAGGTGCATTGTATAAACCGAAAGGCATATGTCTATAAGCAAAGGTACTGAAAGGGCAAGTAAAAGTGGTCTTATCCTGATCCTCTTTTGACATAGGTATTTGAGAGAAACCAGAGTAACCATCATTCTATAACCTGTAACAATTCTTTGTGGGATCAATTCATCTTTATCATTAGGAACAACGGTAATACCTCCCTTCTTAGGGACACAATGGACAAGACTTACCCACTGACTATCAGCAACAGGATAAATTATACATGCCTCCAGGAGCTTTAGTATTTCATTTCTTACCACTTCTTTCATCTTAGGATTTAACCATCGTTGGTGATCAACAACTGGTTTAGCGTCTTTATCTAATTTAATTTTGTGTTGGCATAGAGTGGGACTAATGCCCTTAAGATCATCAAGAGTATATCCAATAGCAGCACAATGCTTCTTCAGAGTTTTCAATAATTTCTCCTCTTCCTGCTCTGAAAGGTTAGCACTAATAATACTGGATATATCTTCTTTTCATCAAGATAAGCATATTTAAGAGTATCTGGTAATGGTTTAAGCTCAAACACGGGATCACCCTTGGGTGGAGGAGGACCCCCTAGGATTTCAACAGGCAAGTTGTGTTTCAAAATGGGTCCCTGTTTAAAGAATACTTCATCTATTTCCCTTCTTTCATTCATGAACATATCATTTTCATGGTCTAGCAAATATTGTTCTAAAAGATCATTAGGAGGCACGACAATAGAAGCAAGACCAATAATTTCAACTTTACTAGGCAATTCTTTATCATGGGGTTGTCTACGAAATTTAGCAAAGTTAAACTCATGAGACATATCTCCTAACCCAACAGTAACAATATCCTTTTCGCAATCTATCTTAGCATTAACAGTATTCAAGAAGGGCCTACCAAATATAATGGGACAAAAGTCATCTTGTGGGGAACCAAGAACAAGAAAATCAGTAGGATATTTAACTTTCCCACACAAGACTTCAACATCTCTAACAATCCCAACTGGTGAAATAGTATCTCTATTTGCAAGCTTAACTGTAACATCAATTTCTTCTGTCTCAGCAGGTGCAATATCATGCATAATTTCTTTGTATAAGAATGAGGTATTGCACTTGCACTAGCACCCATATCACACAAGCCATTATAACAATGATCTCCTATTTTAACAGAAACAACAGGTCTATGTTTACCCTTAGTATTGGGTCTAGCAATTCTAGCAGCTTCATCACAGAAGGAAATAACATGCCCATCAATATTATCGGCCAAGAGATCTTTAACCATAGCAATACTAGGTTCAACTTTAATTTGCTCAGGGGGTGTAGGTGTCCTAGTATTACTCTTACGAACCACAGTTGAAGCTTTAGCATGATCCTCTATTCTAACAGGGAAAGGTGATTTCTCAATATAAGCAGTAGGAACAATAGGGTCAACATTATAAGTGATAGTCTTTTCTTCAACTTTAATAGGTTCAACTACTTTTAATTCAATGGGAGGATGATATTTAAACCACTTCTCCTTAGGGAGACTAACATGAGTAGCAAATGATTCACAGAAAGAAGCTACTATCTCAGAGTCAAGTCCATATTTAGTGCTAAATTCATGGAAAACATCGGTATCCATAAAAGATTTAACATAATCAAACTTAGATGTTATACTTGACTCCTTACCTTCGTTGAGATCCCAATCTTCAGAGTTGTGTTTAATTGTTTCCAATAAATCCCATTTGAATTCAATAGTATTCATCATAAAAGAACCAGTATAAGAAGTATCGAGCATGGAGCGATTACTGAGAGAAAGCCGAGCATAAAAAATTTGAATAATTATTTCTCTTGAGAGCTCATGATTGGGGCACGAATATAACATTGAATTAAGCCCCCCCCCAAGCTTGAGCGATGCTTTCTTCTTTGCGAGGCCAAAAATTATATATATAATTACGGTCACGATGAACAAGATGCATAGGATAAAACTTCTGATGAAATTCCAATTTCAATCGGTTGTAGTTCCATGGTCCCATATCATCACATAGCCTAAACCATGTCAATGCCTTTCCGTTCAAAGATAAAGGGAATACCTTGTTCTTGATAACGTCCTCGGGCATACCTGCAAGCTTAAATAATCCACAAACTTCATCCACATAGATTAGGTGCAAATCGGGATGTAATGTTCCATCTCCTGTAAAAGGATTAGCTAGCAGTTTCTCTATCATACCCGAAGGAATTTCAAAGTAAACATTTTCAGTAGGTTCAGTACGTTGAAGAGTAACTCTTTGCTCTACTGGTTGGGGTGAAGATACCCCGAACAAGCCCCTTAAAGGATTACTTTCCATAGTAACAAGTGACAGTAATTTCAGCACACTATATAAATTTTTCCTTAACAAATTCCACTTACCAAAGGCACTTCACTCCCCGGAAACGGTGCCAGAAAAGAGTCTTGATGACCCAGAAGTATAGGGGATCTATCGTAGTCCTTTCAATAAGTAAGAGTGTCGAACCCAACAAGGAGCAGAAGGAAATGACAAGCAGTTTTCAGTAAGGTATTCTCTGCAAGCACTGAAATTATCAGTAACAGATAGTTTTGTGATAAGGTAATTTGTAACGTGTAACAAGTAACAGATGTAAATAAAGTGCAGCAAGATGGCCCAATCCTTTTTGTAGCAAAGGACAAGCCTGGCTTATATAAAGGAAAACGCCCCTAAGGACACATGGGAATTATCGTCAAGCTAGTTTTCATCACGCTCATATGATTCGCGTTTGTTACTTTGATAATTTGATATGTGGATGGACCGGTGCTTGGGTACTGCCCTTCCTTGGACAAGCATCCCACTTATGATTAACCCCTATTGCAAGCATCCGCAACTACAAAAGAAGTATTAAGGTAAACCTAACCATAGCATGAAACATATGGATCCAAATAAGCCCCTTACGAAGCAACGCATAAACTAGGGTTTAAGCTTCTGTCACTCTAGCAACCCATCATCTACTTATTACTTCCCAATGCCTTCCTCTAGGACCAAACAATAGTGAAGTGTCATTTAGCCAACGTTCACATAACAGCACTAGAGGAAAGACAACATACATCTCATCAAAATATCGAACAAATACCAAATTCACATGACTACTTATAGCAAGACTTCTCCCATGTCCTCAGGAACAAACGTAACTACTCACAAATCACATTCATGTTCATAATCAGAGGGGTATTAATATGCATAAAGGATCTGAACATATGATATTCCGCTGAATAAACCAACTAGCATCAACTACAAGGAGTAATCAACACTACTAGCAACCCACAGGTAGCAATCTGAGGTTTTGAGACAAAGATTGGATACAAGAGATGAACTAGGGTTTGGGAGGAGATGGTGTTGGTGAAGATGTTGATGGAGATTGACCCCCTCCCAATGAGAGGATCGATGATGACGACGATGGTGACGATTTCCCCCTCCCGGAGGGATGTTTCCCCGGCAGAACAGCTCTGCCCGAGCCCTAGATTTTTTCTAGGACGAAAGACTTCATATAGCAGAAGATTGGCACCGGAGGCCTGCCAGGTTCCGCCTCGAGATGGCGGCACTTCGCCCCGAAAGCTCCCTTCTAATTTTTTCTAGGACGAAAAACTTCATATAGCAGAAGATGGGCACCGGAGGCCTGCCTAGGGGCCCATGACGCGCCCCCACCCTCGTGGCCAGGGTGTGGGCCCCCTCTGGTTGATTCTTTCGCCAGTATTTTTTATTAATTCCAAAACGTGCCTCTATGAAGTTTCAGGACATTTGGAGTTGTGCAGAATAGGTCTCTAATATTTGCTCCTTTTCCAGCCCAGAATTCCAGCTGCCGACATTCTCCCTCTTCATGTAGACCTTGTAAAATAAGAGAGAAAAGGCATAAGTATTGTGACAATGTGTAATAACAGCCCATAATGCAATAAATATCGATATAAAAGCATGATGCAAAATGGACGTATCAGCTGGCTGGTTGCTGTGCTGGTGCGGTGATAGGGTATTCATGAAGATCTGCATGCCACCACGCAGGTGCTTGACTAGTTGGCGGACTGGTTACCGTGTCGGAACGGCCGCGAGGCAGCGCAACGTTGGTGGGTGCGGGCCTAGCCATGGCCTCGCGGATGCCCCCGTCAAGGGTCTTGCTGGTTCATGGGCGCCCGGCAAGGATCTCGCCGGGGTTCGACTGCCCCGGCAAGGATCTTGCCGGGGGTCTTCGTCTTCTGGTTCTTATCTAGACTCGCAGGCCTTTGGTCTTGACAAAGATCTGCATGCCACCATGCAGGGGCCCCCTGAGCCTTGGTCTTGATGTTGTTGATGGTGTCAGAACTCTCAGGCTCAAGGGTGGTGGCCTCGCTGGTGTGGGGCAAGTCCCCTGGCAAGGTTCTTGCCGGGGCTATGTAGGCCGCCCCGGCAAGGGTGTTGTCGGGGGAAGCCCATCTTGCCCCTTCGCTCTTCATGCCTGTGGATTGAGTGTTGCCTTGGCAGTCTCGTACCTTTCCTTCCTCTGCCCCGCCAAGCATTGCCGCATGTGTGGCTAAGACTGCCCGTGCACAAGTAAAGGGGTACAAAAAGGCCCCTACTTTTGTACACCGACAATATTTTGGCAACATTTTATATGATTTATTGGACTAACTTATTGATCCAGTGCCCAGTGCCAGTTCCTGTTTTTTGCATGTTTTTTGTTTCGTAGAAAATCCATATCAAATGAAGTCCAAACGCGATAAAACTTTACGGAGAATTATTTTGGAATATATGTGATTTTTGGGAGGTGGAATCAATGCAAATGGGGGCTCACAGTGCCCACAACCCACGAGGGTGCGCCCCAGGCCCCAGGCGCGTGGTGATGTCTTGTGCTCACCTCATAGGTCGGTTGGGTCCCTTCTTCTGGCGAAAGGAAGGTAATTTATGGGAAAAAATCGTGTAAAAATTTCAGCGCAATCGGAGTTACTAATGTCCGGGAATTTAAGAAACCGTGAAGAGCCAGATCTGGGGGTCGCGAAACAGAAGAGAACAAAGAGGGAGATCCAATCTCGGAGGGGCTCCCACCCGTCCGCCACCATAGAGGACATGGACCAAAGGGGGAACTCTCCTCCCATCTAGGGGAGGCCAGGTTAGAAGAAGAAGGAGGGGGGCTCTCTCCCCCAATCTCCCGGTGGCCCCGGAGTGCCGCCGGGGCAAGGATTGTGACAGCGATCTACATCAACAATCTTGCTACCGTCAACACCAACTTTCTCCCCTCTATGCAGCGGTGTAACACCTCTCTTCACCGCTATAATCTCTACTTAAACATGGTGCTCAACTCCATATATTATTTCCCAATGATCTATGGTTATCCTATGATGTTTGAGTAGATGCGTTTTGTCCTATGGCTTAATCGTGATCTTGGTTGGTATGATTGTATATTTTATTTATGGTGCTGTCCTACGGTGCCCTCCGTCTCGCGCAAACGTGAGGGGTCCGCGCTGTAGGGTGTTGCAATACGTTCATGATTTGCTTATGGTGGGTTGCGAGAGTGACAGAAGCTTAAACCCGAGTAAGTGGGAAGTTGCGTATGGGATGGAGGGGACTTGATACTTAATGCTATGGTTTGGTTTCACGACCTTAATGATCTTTAGTAGTTGCGGATGCTTGCTAGGGGTCCAATCATAAGTGCATATGATCCAAGTAGAGAAAGTATGTTAGCTCATGCCTCTCCCTCATATATAATTACAAGAATGATTACCGGTACTTGTTATCGATTGCCTAGGGACATATGACTTTCTTGTTGACAAAAGCTATCCAATTTTATTACCTTGCAATTTATTCGTAGTTTTATTCTCGCAGAGTACTCGTAGTTTTATTCTTGCAAAATAGTTTCATACTTGTTTTAGGTAAAGCAAACGTCAAGTGTGCGTAGAGTTGTATCGGTGGTCAATGGAACTTGAGGGAATATCTGTTCTACCTTTAGCTCCTCGTTGGGTTCAACACTCTTATTTATAGAAGAAGGCTACAAACGATCCCCTACACTTGTGGGTTATCAAGACCTTTTTATGGCGCCGTTGCAGGGGGAGCAATAGTGTGGGGTGAATATTCTCGTGTGTGCTTGTTTGCTTTATCACTAAGTAGTTTTTATTTTCTGTTCTAAGTTGTTCTCTATCTTTAGTTATGGATATGGAACACGAAACACCAAAAAAAAGTTGTACTTGCTAGTCATGGAGATGGGGAACCTCATAAAACCCTCTATGCTCGTTATGTGATAATCCTGAGAAAACCCCATTCGACTATATAATGGGAGTAACGTCAGATCAACGTGAATACTGTAGGGATTATCGCTTGACTCATAAAGGGAAATTGTTATGGGATCAAATTCATATGTTACACTGGTATGCTCGGGAGCTATGCTTGAGATATGATTATACTTGTTGCTCTAGGATGAACGCTCCACATCTTCCCTTTTCATGTTAATTTAATGATAATGAAACCTTGGCTTCTTATGCTAATGGTATATATGATTACCATGATGTGGAACGAATAGAAGAATTTGTTGCTTTTAAGGGTGCTTATGAAATTGAATCTTTGTTTGAAAAGTTTGAAGATTTTGATGATTCAGTTTATAGACCTGAAAATTTTGCTATCCTTAAATATTTCTATGATAATTATAAATACAATTCCGATATTGATGAATTTATTGAGAAAGTCTCCGCTGTCCAAGAAGAGAGTAATATTTTGCAGGAGTCTATGGAAGAAGAAAATTATGAAACTATGAGATCATTGGATGAAAAGGATGATGAGGAGAGCGAAGAACAAAAGGAGGAAGAGCGGATTAGCTACTGGTGCCCACCTTCTAATGAGAGTAACTCTTGAACTCATATATTGTTTAATTTCCCTTCGTTCTTACCGAAGGATGAATGCTATGATAATTGCTATGATCCCGTTGATTCTTTTGAATTATCCCTTTTTGATGAAATTGATGCTTGCTATGCTTGTGGCCATGATGCCAATATGAATTATGCTTATGAAGATGAACTTGCTATAGTTCCTTATGTTAAGAATGAAATTGTTGCTATTGCACCCACGTATGATAGTCCTATTATCTTTTTGAATTCTCCAAACTACACTATATCGGAGAAGTTTGCTCTTATTAAGGATTACATTGATGGGTTGCATTTTGCTACTACACATAATGATTTTAATGAATATAATATGCAAGTGCTTGCTGCTCCTACTTGCAATTATTATGACAGGGGAACTACATCTCCGCCTCTTGATGTTTCCAACATGATAGAATTGCAAGAAATTGCTTATACTATGCATTGGCCTTTACTTGATATGCATGAATTGTTCTTGTATGACATGCCGATGCATAAGAAGAGCGTTAGACTTCGTCATTGCATTATATATGTTGCTTTGTGCTCATTACTAAATGCCAAATCATTGTTAATTAAAATTGGCTTTGATATACCTTGGCATTCGGGTGGATTCATTACTTGAGCACTTTACGCCTAGCTTAAGGGCTTTAAAGAAAGCGCTGCCAGGGAGACAACCTGAAAGTTTTAGAAAGTCATTTATTTCTGTTGAGTGCTTTTATAAAGTTTAAAAACAAAAAAATATAGAGGGGAACTTAAAAAATTTTCACAAAAGAGAAACGATTGGAAGTTATGCATTGGAGAAGTGAGGGTCGACCTTGAACACTTGTGTTCATGCTCATGGAAACAATGTAGATTTTTTCATGAAAATTCTCGCAAAAATAATTATCCCCTTGTACAATTCCATTGTATTATAAAAATAATGTGCCAAGACTAGCCTTTAGGATGAGTAGATTGCTTGTTGGTATGTGCGGTGCAAAAAAAACTTTGGCTGTAGTGCGCGATTTTACATTTTTACTAGAATCTCGAAAGTTTCTGAAACTTTTTGCACAGTCTTGCTATACAAATTTTTTTGTCCTAATTTTTCAGAATTTTTGGAGTACCAGAAGTATGGTGAATGTTCAGATTACTACAGACTGTCCTGTTTAAGACAGATTCTGTTTTTATTGCATTGTTTTGCTTGTTTTGATGAAACTATCGATTGTATGAGTGGAATAAGACATGAAAAAGTTTTATTACAGTAGCTAAAATGCAAAAAACAAAATATGAATTGGTTTGCAACAATACTTAGAGTAGTGATTTGCTTTATTATACTAACGGATCTTACCGAGCTTTCTGTTGAGTTTTTTGTGGATGAAGTGATCAAAGATCGAGGAGGTGTCGATATGAGGAGAAGGAGGAGAGGCAAGAGCTCAAGCTTGGGGATGCCCAAGGCACCCCAAGTAAATATTCAAGGAGACTCAAGCGTCTAAGCTTGGGGATGCCCCGGAAGACATCCCATCTTTCTTCAACAAGTATCGGTATGTTTTCGTCTTCATTTAGTTCACGTGATATGTGTAAATCTTGGAGCGTATTTTGTGTTTATTTTTCACTTTTCTTTAATGCACCATGCTGGTATGATATAGTCCATGGTTTATTTATAGAATGCTCATTGCACTCCACTTATATCTTTTGAGTATGGCTTTATAGAATGCTTCATGTGCTTCACTTATATCATTTGAAGTTTGGAGTGCCTGTTTCTCTTCACATAGAAAACTGTTATCTATAGAATGATCTTTTGCTTCACTTATATTTATTAGAGCATGATCTTTTGTAGAAAGAATTAAAGTCTCATGCTTCACTTATATCTATTTAGAGAGTCAAAAGGAATTGGTCATTTGCATGGTTAGTCATGAAATCGTACATAAAACTTGTGGATCATTTAATATGACATGTTTGATTCCTTGCAATAGTTTTGTGATATAGAGATGGAATATGTGGGTGGTACTAGTAAATGCTTGTGATATAGAGATGGATTATGTGGGAGGTACTAGTAAATGGTTGTGGTTAGTAAGAATATTGGTGTTAAGGTTTGTGATTCCCGAAGCATGCACGTATAGTCTGTCGTTATGCTATGAAGTTGGAGCATGATTTATTATTGAGTGTATTCCTTATGAGTGGCAGTTGGGGATGAGCGATGGTCTTTTCCTACTAATCTACCCCCTAGGGGCATGCGTAGTAGTACTTTGCTTCGAGGGCTAATAAACTTTTGCAATAAGTATATGAGTTCTTTATGACTAATGTGAGCCCATGGATTATACGCACTCTTACCTTTTCGCAATTTGCTAGCCTCTACGGTACCATGCATTGCCCTTTCTCACCTCGAGAGTCGGTGCAAACTTCGCAGGTGCATCCAAACCCCGTGATATGATACGCTCTATCACACATAAACCTTATTATATCTTCCTCAAAATAGCCACCATACCTACCTATTATGGCCCTTCCATAGCCATTCCGAGATGTATTGCCATGCAACTTCCACCGCTTCCGTTTTGATGACTTGAGTATTCATTGTCATATTGCTTTGCATGATCATATAGCTGACATAGTAGTTGTGGCCCAACCACCGTTCATCATTTTTCATACATGTTATGCTACATCATTGCACATCCTGGTACATTGCCAGAGGCATTCATATAGAGTCATACTTTGTCATAGGTATCGATTTGTAATTTTTATTTGTTTTAAATTGTAAGTAAATAGAAGTGTGATGATCATCAATTTTCAATATTAGAGCATTGCCCCAGTGAGGAAAGGATGATGGAGACTATGATTCCCCCACAAGTCGGGATGAGACTCCGGACAATGAGAGAAAAAATATAAAAATAAGAAGAAAAAAAGAAAAGAAAGAAAAGAAAGAAAGAAAAAAAAAGAAAAAGAAAAAGAAAAAGAAAAATGAAATAAAGAGAGAGAGAGGGCATGCTAGTTCCACACTTGTTCTTCAAAGTAGCACCATGTTTTTCATTTGGGGAGTCTCCTGTGTTGTCACTTTCATATACTAGTGGAAATTTTTCATTATAGGATTAGATGCACACCCACTTAGTTTCATATTGAGCTTTCATACACTTACAGCTCTTAGTGCATTTGTTGCATGGAAATCTCTACTCCTCACGTTGATATCAATTGATGAGCATCTCCATAGCCCATTGGTTAGCCGCGTTGATTGAGACTTTCTTACTTTTTTGTCTTCTCTATATTTATCCCTATCATCATACTCTATTCCACCCGTAGTGCTATATCCATGGCTTGCACTCATGTATTGGGTGAGGGTTGAAAATGCTGAAGCGCGTTAAAAAGTATGAACCAATTGCTCGGCTTGTCATCGGGGTTGTGCATGATAAATACTTTGTGTTAAGAAGGCAGAGCATGACAAGACTATATGATTTTGTAGGGATAGCTTTCTTTAACACTGATATTTTGGAAGACATGATTGTTTGTTGGGATGCCTGAGTATTGATGTCTTTATATCAAATTATAGAGTATTGCTTTGAATGACTTATGTCTTAATATTCATGCCATGACTAGATAAATGATCAAGTTTATGCTAGGTAGCAATCCACATCAAAAATTATCTTTTTTATCATTTACCTACTCGAGGATGAGCAGGAAAAGCTTGGGGATGCTGATACATCTCCGTCGTATCTATAATTTTTGATTGTTTCATGCCAATGGTATACAACTTTCACATATTTTTGGCAACTTTTTATATGATTTATTGGACTAACCTATTGATCTAGTGCCCAGTGCCAGTTCCTGTTTTTTTTGCATGTTTTTTGTTTCACAGAAAATCCATATCAAACGAAGTCCAAACGCGATAAAAATTTACGGAGAATTATTTTGGAATATATGTGATTTTTGGGAGGTGGAATCAACGCAAACGGGTGCCCACAATGCCCACAATCCACCAGGGCGCGCCCCAGGCCCCAGGCGAATGGTGATGTCTTGTGCTCACCTCGTAGGTCGGTTGGGTCACTTCTTCTGGCGCAAGAAAGATAATTTATGGAAAAAAATCATGTAAAACAATTCAGCGCAATCGGAATTACGGATCTCCGGGAATTTAAGAAACCGTGAAGAGCCAGATCTGGGGAGCGTGAAATAGAAGAGAACAGAGAGGGAGATCCAATCTCAGAGGGGCTCCCGCCCCTTCACCGCCATGGAGGCCATGGACCAGAGGGGGAACTCTCCTCCCATCTAGGGGGGAGGCCAAGGAAGAAGAAGAAAGAGGGGGGCTCTCTCCCCCTCTCTCCCGATGCTGCCGTAGTGTCGCCGGGGCAAGGATCGTGATGGCGATCTACATCAATAATCTTGCTACCGTTAACACCAACTTTCTCCCCCTCTATGCAGCAGTGTAACACCTCTCTTCCCTGCTGTAATCTCTACTTAAACATGGTGCTCAACTCCATATATTATTTCCCAATGATCTATGGTTATCCTATGATGTTTGAGTAGATGCATTTTGTCCTGTGGGTTAATCGTGATCTTGGTTGGTATGATTGTATATTTTATTTATGGTGTTGTCCTACGGTGCCCTCTGTCTCGCGCAAACGTGAGGGGTCCCCGCTGTAGGGTGCTGCAATACGTTCATGATTTTCTTATGGTGGGTTGCGAGAGTGACAGAAGCTTAAACCCGAGTAAGTGGGTTGCTGCGTATGGGATAAAGGGGACTTGATACTTAATGCTATGGTCGGGTTTCACGACCTTAATGATCTTTAGTAGTTGCGGATGCTTGCTAGGGGTCCAATCATAAGTGCATTCGATCCAAGTAGAGATAGTATGTTAGCTCATGCCTCTCCCTCATATAGAATTAGAAGAATGATTACCGGTACTTGTTATCGATTGCCTAGGGTCAAATGACTTTCTTGTTGACAAAAGCTATCCACTTTTATTACCTTGCAATTTATTCATAGTTTTATTCTCGCAAAGTACTCATAGTTTTATTCTTGCAAAATAGTTTCATACTTTTTTTAGGTAAAGCAAATGTCAAGTGTGCGTAGAGTTGTATCAGTGGTTGATAGAACTTGAGGGAATATTTGTTCTACCTTTAGCTCCTCGTTGGGTTCGTCACTCTTATTTATCGAAGAAGGCTACAAACGACCCCCCTACATTTGTGGGTTATCAAGAACCGGAACAAAGCATTAACACATAGTGAATACATGAACTCCTCAAACTACGGTCATCACCGGGAAGTGTCCCGACTATTGTCACTCCTGGGTTGCCGGATCATAACACGTAGTAGGTGACTATCACTTGCAAGATCGGATCTAGAACATAGATATAATGGTGATAACATAAATGCTTCAGATTTGAAATCATGGCACCCGGGCCCAAAGTGACAAGCATTAAGCATAGAAAAGTCATAGCAACATCAATCTCAGAACATAATGGATACTGTAAGTGCATCTAGTGCCACCCCTAGTTGGTTTTTGAGTATTGACGACAAACCTGGTTGAGGCACTAATGTGTTTGTGAGAACTGCAGGATACCACAGGTAGTAGTCCCTCATTGATTCGATTGACCTACCGGAGATGACCCCTAAAAATGTATGAAGACATTGAAGACATTGGTGGTATGTGAAGATATTCACATTGAAGACTATGACAAGAGAAGATATCACGTGAAGACTATGGAGCGCGAAGACTTAGTTGTTTCGTTGTTTCCTTTTCTTCTTTGTTGAGTCATAGGAACCACCGTACCGTTAAGTGGGGTCCCAGTGAACAAAGTCAGAGTGACTGAAGTGATTCTCAGCCAAATCCTATTTCTTCGGGTGAAGACAATGAGAGCAAATTGAAAGCACTAGTGCTCCCTAGGTGGTTTTGGTAATTAATGTCAACATATCTCTTGTTGGACTAACACTTTTATCTAGTATGTTTCAGATAAGTTCAACAATGGAGTGACATGGACTAAAGGATGTGGGAACTCCTTCAAGATGCTAAGGACAAAGGATTGGTTCAAGCTTCAAGCTCAAGACTCTTCATTTTACATTTTAGTGATCCAAGATCACATTGAGTCTATAGGAAAAGCCAATACTATCAAGGAGGGATGAGGTGTTGCTTAATGAGCCTCTTGCTTCATGTGCTTAGTGATATGCTCCAAAACCCTCAACTACTTTCCCACTTCCACACATATGACCTAAACCTAAAGTCAAACTTGGCCCTACCGATTCTTTCTATCCGGCGCCACCGAGTTCAGATGTCATAGCAACTGACACAAAACCTAGGCAAATCGGTTTCACCGATAAGGATCTCGGTCTCACCGAGATGGGATTGTAATCTCTTTGTGTATGTCCATTACCAAAATCGGTCTCACCGATTATGTCTAATCGGAACTACCTAGTTTGCAATGCAAACTCTCCGTTAACTTATTACCAAAATCGGCCCACCGAGTTTGAGTAATCGGTCCCACCGAGTTTGCCTGACCAACTCTCTGGTTAGCTAATTACCAAAATCGGTCCCACCAAGTTTGTGTAATCGGTCTCACCGAGATTACGTTATGCCCTAACCCTAACCATATCGGTCCTACCGAGGTCCATATCGGTCCCACCGAAAACCCTAACGGTCACTAGGTTTATTAAATCGGTCCGACCGAGCTTGTTGATTCGGTCCCACCGAGTTTGGTAAATTGTGTGTAACGGTTAGATTTTGTGTGGAGGCTATATATACCCCTCCACCTCCTCTTCATTCGTGGAGAGAGCCATCAGAACAAGCCTCACACTTCCAAAGATCCTATTTACGAGAGAGAACTACCTACTCATGTGTTGAGGCCAAGATATTCCATTCCAACCACAAGAATCTTGATCTCTAGCCTTCCCCAAGTTGCTTTCCACTCAAATCTTCTTTCCACCAAATCCAAATCCTGTGAGAGAGAGTTGAGTGTTGGGGAGACTATCATTTGAAGCACAAGAGCAAGGAGGTCGTCATCAACACACCATTTGTTACTTCTTGGAGAGTGGTGTCTCCTAGATTGGCTAGGTGTCACTTGGGAGCCTCCGACAAGATTGTGGAGTTGAACCAAGGAGTTTGTAAGGGCAAGGAGATCGCCTACTTTGTGAAGATCTACCGCTAGTGAGGCAAGTCCTTCGTGGGCGACGGCCATGGTGGGATAGATAAGGTTGCTTCTTCGTGGACCCTTCGTGGGTGGAGCCCTCCGTGGACTCACAAGAACTGCTACCCTTCGTGGGTTGAAGTCTCCATCAACATGGATGTACGATAGCACCACCTATCGGAACCACGACAAAAACATCCGTGTGTTCCAATTGCGTTTGAATTCTCCAAACCCTTCCCTTTACTTTCTTGCAAGTTGCATGCTTTACTTTCCGCTGCTCACATGCTCTTTGCATGCTTGCTTGCTTGTTATGTCTTGTGAATGTTAAACTTGTGCCTAAACTCCACTTAAACCTAAAGAAGTTAAAAACTGCAACTTTGGTACTTAGTGTCTAATAACCCCCCCTCTAGACAACTCTTCTCAAGATCCTACACAAATCTTATCCAGAGCTAGATGAGGCAGCTTTACTTGTAGCCCAAGTCAAGCTGCCGCATGTGTTTGAAATCTGACTGTTGGAACACGTGTCAGTTCCTTAGTAACCCAGGGTCATTTCGGACAAATCAGGTCGGGTTGCCGAGTGGCTATAAATAGCCCACCCCCTACACCATAAATAGGTGGCTGCTCAGAGTTAGTGCACGACTTTTGTCGTTTGAGAGCAACCCACCTCCGAAGCTTTTGAGAGAGATAAATCCTTGCGAGGACAAAACCCAAACACCCAGAGCCAAAGAGTGTTAGGCATCACTGACGTATTTCTGTCCGCGTGACCTGAAGACTTGTTACACTTGAGGACTGCGAATCCTCCAGCCAGTTAGGTGTCACGTTCTGAGCATCCAAGAGTCATTGTGGATCGCCGGTGAACGAAGTCTCTGAAGGTTTGGAAGTCTACCTTGAAGACTTACCAGAGTGATTGGGCGACGACTGGGTGTCCTTAGCTCAAGGGGAATAAGGTGAAGACACGGTCTTCTGAGTTAAATCTCATCCTCCCTAACCAGACGTACATTTGTCACAGCAACTGGAACTGGTCCAACAAATCCTTGTCCTCACCAAGAGACTAGTTCTATCTTCTCCCTCTCTTTATTTACAGTTTGTCTTCGTGAAGTCATTGCCTGCCTGTGTTACCTGTTTGACTTCAATGTGTGACTTATATTGTTGTTATGGCTTCATACTATCTTCCATCCTGATCATTACTACCTAGCTGCTATTAGTCTTCGTGCTTTCACTTTGTTGAATACTTGACTATGGCTTGCATAGTGTAGTCTACCTTCCGCTGCATGTTAATAGGTTCATTTTTATCGTTTATCTTCGAAACTTCCAAGTTTTGAAGACTTTCATAAAAATCGCCTATTCACCCCCCCTCTAGTTGATAACTAGCACTTTCAATTGGTATCAGAGCAAGGTACTCCCTTGTTCTGTGATATTCGGTTTAACCACCTGGAGTTTTAGCTATGTAGACTGCAAGGATAATCAAAGTCTCCGCTGCGTGCCCCGTCTTCGATGGAACTGAATATCCCTGCTAGAAGAATAAGATGCGCATGCATCTTGAGGCCATTGATGTCGACCTCTGGTATGTGGTCAAGAATGGTGTTCCCAAGACTGGTGAAGGTGTCACCCCTGCTGATGTCAAGAAGTTCATTCAACTGGATTCTACTGCCAAGGACATCATCTGTGGTCATCTGACCAAAGGACAGTATGGCCGTGTGAGTGCTCTGGAAACATCGAAGCTAGTCTGGGACTAGCTCTCCAAGGTCAACGAAGGCGTCCCAACCCAGAGAGATCAAAGGATCAGTGTTCTTCGCAACCTCTTCAACCGCTTCAAGAGAAACGACAATGAGAATGTCCAGCTCATGTTTGATCGCCTCACTGACATCACAAATGAGCTTCATGCTCTCGGCGTCACTGAGATCACCAAGCATGAAATCGTCAAGACACTGCTGAGATCACTTGACAGCTCGTTTGACACCCTTGCCCTGATGATACAAGAATGCCCTGACTTCAAGACACTCGATCCATCTGACATACTTGAGAGGCTCAACACACATGAGTTCCAGCTATCTGAGAAAAGAGATATCTATGGTCCCAACTATGGCCGAACTCACGCTTTGAAGGCAAAAGTTGTTTCCTCATCTGAAGAAGAATCTGACTGCAGTTCTGGTGATCCTGATGACATTGGAAAGGAGCTTGCTATGCTTGTGAAGAAGTTCCAGAAGTTCACTAAGAAGAAGGGCTTCAGAAAGTCTTCACGATCCAGCTCAAGAAATGATGAAGACTCCACTCATGATTACAAGAAGAGAACATGTCAAAGGTTCAAGAAACCTGGACACTACATCTCTGAGTGTCCACAGTGGGAAAATGAGAACAACAACAAGAAGAAGAGCAAGGAATATGATTCTGATGACAAGAAGAAGAAGAAATCCTCCAAGTCTTCTTCCAAGTCTTCGTCGAAGTCTTCATCACATAAGAAGAGCTCATCTGGCAAGGCTCGTGCTTTTGTTGGCAAGGAGATGGATTCAGAGGAGGAATCTTCTTCTGAGGAGGCGGAGGTGGAGTCTGAGGAGGAGCCCGACCCTAGTGTTGCAAGTCTGGCTCTAGCTACAGCCTACGTTGCCAAGTCCATCTTCAACACTGAAGAGAATGGCCCTGGCCACCAACGCCGATGCTAATGACAAGGACGACTCTGCCCCCACCCATCGCTTCATGGCACGTGGTGCAAAGGTAAAATCACGCTGATGCTTACTTTCAAACATCAAGTGAAGATGACTCGATTGTGAATCCAAACCCAACTACAAAACACTTGCTAAAATTGCAACTGAACAATGTAAAGCTATGGAACATACTCAAAACTGTTAGACAAAAGCGATGACCTCGTTGGACGCGGAAATGACCCGATCTCAATCCTTAATTGAAGACATAAAAATCTTCATGTTAAGTACCAGGAACTTGAAAGTCGTCATGAAACGCCTCAACCACTCATGAAAAGCTTTCCTATGATTATCTTCAAAGGAAGCAAGAGCTTGAGAAATTGAGAGCGGCTCATGAAGATCTTCAAAAGAGAATGAGTCACTGCTCACCAATGATCAGTCCCGCTTAGGAAGGATTTGAACCACCATGTTTAAAATGCCTTGAGTGTGATAACGCTTACATTGCTTTGAATGTTCTATCTGCTGCTACTATTGCAATATCTTCAACTGCTGATGTGGTAACTAACCCTCTCCGAGGATGCCACCACTATTGTCGATGAAAATGCTAGGTTGAAGTCATTGCATGAAACAGGGATGTACAAAAGTCTCAAAGGGCATCAGACACTGTGCGATGTCCTCAAAAAGCAGATTCTGAACCGAAACCCTAGGAAAGAGGGTGTTGGGTTCGAGAGGAAAATGAACGTTGATGGTTCTTACTGGAAGCCTGAGCAGTACCCCAAAACCATATGGGTTGCTGCAAAGGAACCTTCAGTGGATCCATCCACCTTATCTGGCTTCACTTGTGCTAACCCTATTATCATTGATGAATCCTTTGATAACTATAAACTGTTTAAGAGTCAGAATGGTGAAGTGTTTGCCAGGTATATTGGTACTAACTGTAAGAATGGGCCACCTATGAAGAAGATCTGGGTCCCCAAAAGTTGTCTTGAGAATCTTTCTGTGAATATCATCATGACACCGCCTGGGAAGAAGACATATCCCAGACCAAAAGCTTCATATGGTCCAAAGGCTTCATACAGATACAGGACTCAACTGAGTCACCCTAACGCCAATGTTTTGCAGGGAAATCGTACTCAAACTTATGAATATGAGCGTGTGTCTTTAAACCGTTATGTTCATAAAACTAAGAACTTTTCTGCTTATTCATATGAGTATCATTCATCTCCTGCAAGGCTATTTGCTAGGGCTCCAAAGCCGAAGTTCCTGTGATGCTGCACTTAGACTCATTGCTTCTAAGGCACCTCAAGATGTGGGTGGTTAAGAAGAATTAACTTTCTTTGCAGGAAAGGTCTCCACCGGAAATCAAAGGCCTCGATGCTAATCTTTGGGGACCTAAAACATCTTGTAGGGCGCAAGATCAAATGCCCAAATGGTCTTACTATGTATTTTGTTCTGAATCGCTTGCCAATCATCCTCTCACCCTAATCTTGATCTCGAGCTTTGATAATCCTCTTGCCCGTCAAATGTTTATGCTTCACAATACTCTTGGTGAAGCCTATCCCCTAATCGCATCAGTAGTGTATGAGGCCTCATGCTTCAGAATGGATTATGAACAGCGGATGCACTAATCATATGACTGGTGATCAAAGTCTTCTAATGGACTCAACCTTACGTCCATTTGACAAGAGTCACATCACATTTGCTGACACTGGTAAACGCAAGGTATTGGGTCTAGGTAGAGTTGCAATCTCAAAGGATCAACACATGGATAAAGTGATGCTTGTTGAATCCCTTGGTTTCAACTTAATGTCTGTCTCAATGCTTTGTGACTTGAACATGATTGTGATATTTGGAAAATATCGTTGCCTTGTACTAATGGAATTTTACAAGTCTCTAGTCTTTGAAGGGTATCAGAAAGATGATCTGTACATGGTAGATTTCTCAGCAGGACCACAGCTTGACGTATGTCTTCTAGCAAAAGCTTCAGAGTGCTGGCTCTGGCATCGGAGGCTAGGGCATGCCGGGCATGAGGAACTTACACACTCTCGCAAAGAAGAAGCATGTCATAGGCATCGAGGGCGCCAAGTTCCGTATGATCACTTGTGCGGTGCTCGCGAAGTCGGAAAGATGACAAGGGCCAAGCATCCTCAAGACAATCATGACGACATCCCAACCCTTCGAGCTGCTACACATGGACTTATTTGGCCCTACTCACTACTCTACTCTCACTACTACTGCTTGTCTCTATGGCTTCGTCATTGTTGAGGATTATTCAAGATATACGTGGGTGCATATAATTCTCTACAAGACTGAAGTGCAGGATGTCTTCAGACGCGTCGCCAACCGTGCCATGAACAACTATGGTGTCAAGATCAAGCATATCAGAAGTGACAACGGTACTGAGTTCAAGAACAACGGCCTCGACCTTTATTTGGACACATTGGGGATCACTCATGAGTTCTCAGCTCCGTACACACCTCAGCAAAAATGGCATCATAGAGCGCAAGAACAGAACACTCATAGAGATGGCACGGACGATGCTCGATGAATACAAGACTCCAGGAAAGTTCTGGCCTGAAGCTATTGATACTGCATGCCATGTCATCAACCGTGTTTATCTTCACAAGCTTCTGAAGAAGACATCCTATGAACTCCTCACTGGTAAGAAGCCAAATGTCAGTTACTTCAGAGTATTTGGTGCTAGGTGCTGGATCAAGGATCCACATCACACTTCAAAATTTGCACCAAAAGCACATGAAGGTTTTATGCTTGGTTACGGAAAGGATTCACACTCCTACAGAGTCTTCAACCTCTTTCACTATAAAGTGGTTGAAACTGTGGATGTGTTGTTCGATGAGACTAAGGTGCTCGCAAAGAGAGCACCTGCCAAATGTGATAGATGAAATTCCACCTAGTGAATCCATCAAGCTAATGGGAACTGGAGAAATCATACCGTCTGAAGCACAGCCTGAAGAGGAACTTATCATTTCTGCACCGAATCAACCTGAAGA
Organism: Aegilops bicornis; assembly: GCA_021605145.1. Taxonomy (NCBI): domain Eukaryota; kingdom Viridiplantae; phylum Streptophyta; class Magnoliopsida; order Poales; family Poaceae; genus Aegilops; species Aegilops bicornis. The sequence continues at coordinate 392,814,711 of CM038675.1, read as the reverse complement.
CAATGCTCAGCCCGAAGACAATCCTTCCAACGATGACAATGATCAGCAAGAGCAAAATCTTCATCCAGTTCATCCTCGTGTTGCAAATGAAGTGCAGATTGAGAAGATAATTGATAGCATCAATGCACCTGGTCCACTCACTCGTTCAAGAGCAACACAGCTAGCAAATTTATGAAAAAACTTTGCATTTGTCTCAATTTCTGAACCCAAGAAAGTTGTTGAAGCCTTCATGGAACCTGAATGGATTCAAGCTATGCAAGAAGAGCTTCAACACTTCAAACTGAACAATGTCTGGGAACTTGCCAAGAGTCCTGACCCTCGCAAGCACAACATAATAGGAACAAAATGGATATATCGCAACAAGCAAGATGAGCATGGTCAAGTTGTCAGAAACAAGGCTCGTCTAGTTGCTCAAGGATACACTCAAGTTGAAGGGATTGACTTCGATGAAACATTTTCTCCTGTGGCTAGGCTCGAAGCTATTCGCATATTGCTAGCCTATGCAAATCATCACAACATCCTTCTGTATCAAATGGATGTGAAGAGTGCATTTCTCAATAGCAAGATTGAAGAAGAAGTGTATGTTGCACAACCTCCTGGCTTTGAAGATCCAAAACATCCTGATATGGTGTACATGCTTAACAAGGCACTGTATGGCCTCAAACAAGCCCCTCGTGCTTGGTATGACACACTCAAAGACTTCCTGAAGAGCAAAGGCTTCAAACCTGGTTCCCTGGATCCCACACTCTTCACGAAGACATATGATGGTGAACTGTTTGTGTGCCAAATATATGTGGATGACATTATCTTCGATCGCACCAACCGTAAATACGTGATGAGTTTGGACACATGATGCAAGAGCAATATTAGATGTCCATGATGGGTGAGCTGAAGTTCTTCCTTGGTCTTCAAATTCACAAGAAAGCAATGGCATCTTCATATCTCAAGAGAAATACCTCAAAGACTGCCTGAAGAAGTTTGGAATGCAAGACTGCAAAGGTTACACGACTCCAATGCCAAACAAGAGTCATCTGGGTCCCGACGCCAATGGTAAAGAGTTCGATCAAAAGGTATATTGCTCCATGATTGGTTCTTTACTTTATTTATGTGCATCTAAGCCAGATATCATGCTTAGTGTTTGCATTTGTGCTCGATTCCAAGCGGCACCAAAGGAATCGCATCACTTAGGCGTGAAGTTTAATTCTTCGATATTTGGCTTACACCCCAACATTAGGATTATGGTATCCAAAGGGCTCATAGTTTGATCTAGTTGGATTCTCGGATGCTGATTATGCTGGTGACAAGGTGGATCGCAAGTCTACATCAGGCACATGTCACTTTCTGGGACGATCACTTGTCTGTTGGTCTTCAAAGAAGCAAAACTGTGTATCACTTTCCACTGCTAAATCTGAATACATTGCTGCTGGATCTTGCTGCGCTCAGCTTCTATGGATGAAGCAAACACTCAAATCCAACACTCAAGGACTATGGCATCCATCTGAAACAAGTACCACTTTACTGCGACAACGAAAGCACCATCAAGATTGCCAACAATCCAATTCAGCACTCGAAGACAAAGCACATTGAAATTCGTCATCACTTTCTCACAGATCATGTCGATATTGATATCATACACGTCAACACTGAAGAGGAATTGGCAGATATTTTCACAAAACCCTTGGATGAGAAAAGGTTTTGCAAGTTGTGGTGTGAGCTAAATATCTTGGAATCCTCGAATGTCCTGTGATCAGGCACACATCCTAACACTTATGCATGTTGATGACTTAGATGTGCAACACACGAAGTAATGTATGTCTTCAATCAATGAAGACTTACACTCTGAGTGTGAATACATTAATGTGGTATCTGACTTCGGAGCGCCACGATAATTGTGCGCCGTGTCTGGGTCTAATACTTCCTATACGGTGGGTAACGCCACCACCAAACCTTTATTTGAAGTGTTTCTCCTGGCGTTACATTTGCTAAGTCTTCGCATTTAGTTTGTCTTCAATATTAACATGACTTCATGTTTATCTTCACAATGTTGATTTGATCTCATTCTGATATATACATATATTAGTGTTTTGTCCTCTACATCATTCACTTATTGCTATGTCTTCTCGTTTGAATCTTTTGTACTAAGTGAATGTGATCGGACCCTAACCTCTCTATGCTTTCTACCTCAAAATCTATCTATCCAAATCATATGCATTCTGTTGAAATTGTCGAATGTCTTCTCTGCGTCCTTGTCAGCAGAAGATACAGAGACAAACATTAAATCTGTTTTAAATGCTCAATTCTTATTGCCTGAAACCCGGAGAAGCCGGAACGACCACCCAACAGTCTAGGCGTGTAACATCCCAAAATTCTAAATTTTGGAATGTCATATTAAATAAATATTTACGATTGTTTGTTTTATTGTTGTGTGACTGATTGTGTGAAATTGAGTGGCATTTGGAAATTTCAGAGGCATTTGAATTTTACTTGAATTTGGATTCAACTTGGCATTTGAAATTTATTTCATATACCCCTGACAAATACTTGTTTAAAAGTATGAGAGGAGCTAACAAGACACTCCAAAAAAAGTCAGGAGAAATTAATGCCAAAAGTTTTTGAATTCAAATTGGAGTTTATTTGGAATTTATATAAAAATGTTTTTCCTTAAGTTTGGATTTTGCCTCTGGAAAAATGTACACGGTGTAGGATTTTTTTCTGATTTTATTGATAGATATATGTCGTATATAAAAATAATATAGTTTTCTCTGTATTTAGTTTTTCTCTCTCTGTGATTTTCAAAAATAAATAAATAAAAGAAACCCCCGAGCTGGCCAGGCCAACCGGCCCAGCTAGCCACCCGACGCGGCCCAGCCAGCCGACCCAAAGCAGTCGAAAGCAGCACCCAACGCCGTCTCTGCACTCACAGGCTTCCCCAAGACGCAGCGCACGAGCCTCTCAAAAAAATATCCCCATGCGCCTGGCGCCAAGACACACGAGGCCGAGGAGGCCAGCGCCCACGCCGCCTCAACCCTCTCTCCTTCCCCACGATCGCTGCCAGAAGGGCCCCACCTCTTCTTTCTTCTCCCCCACGAACCCAATGATACAAAAACCTACACGTACACGTACCCGACGCCGCCGCCAAGTCCGATCTTCTTGGAAACCCTATCTCCAGTCTTCCCCTCGTCCAAGCAAGTTGTCCTATAAATAGCCATGAGGCTCCTCGACCGATTCCCTTTGAAACCATTCGCCAAAACCCACCGTACCGTACGCCCTCACCGTTTGTCTTCGAAACTGTTCCTTCCATGGCTTATTATCCCTTGTTGTTGCGATCTTCTTTGACATCTTTTGGACGTCCAGGGAGCACTGGAGTCACCGCCTCGAGCTCGCAACGTCGCCGGAGTTCACGAAGTTCACCTCGATGCCACGCCGACCCGACGTTCCCTCGCCTCACTATCCATAGAAAATCGGACCCCTTGCCGCGGTTGCACCACCTGACATCACCGCCGTCCTGTAAGGTCACCGGAACGCCGCCGCCGGCCGCGCCCCTCTTCCCTGCCTACGCACGGGTTCTGTGTAAGTCACGTATGTGTTAGCTCCTTTGTTTTTTTTGAAGCGTTAAGTTTTCTAGATTTGCTTAGATCGGTTTTCTTTGATACGGTTTATTTTTGTTTAGGTCAAACCGGTTTGCCGGTTTTCTGTTTTAAGCGTATGTGCACGTTTCTGTTAAGTTCCACCCGAGCGCAGTTTAGTTGCAGATCGCCCATAACTTAGCCCAATAGCAGCCTAGCACATAGCACTTGTCCGATTTGTTTTTTTTGTCTATTTTCGTTTCTGATTTCAAAACAGAAATAGTTTCAATATTAGATTGCTTGTATCTTTTAACCTATTTAATGTTTTTGAGTGATTCCAATTGCTCTGTGTCACAAATTTTATGAAGTTTCTGTTAGTGACTTGAAATTTTGAGTTTGAGTAGTTTGAAATTGAAGTTAATGAAATTCGTTCAAGTCACTGTTTTGGTTCTAGTTTGAATTCTAGAATAGATTTTTGATTGATTCTTTTGCTGCGGTTTTGTTATTGTTTTGCCTATCCAGTAGCATATATTGATTTATTTTAGTTTATTTTAAATTAGGTTTATTGCAGAAACAGTACTGTTTTGTGTATGTAGTTGTTGTAGTCATATAATTAGTGTTTTAATTATTTTCTTGTTAATTATTTTTGTAAATTTTTACATGTTGTTATATGTTTCTGTTATACTACAGTAGATAAATTTTGGTAGTTATTTATTAGTGTTTAGCTACTGGTTTTGTGTTTGCTTGTTTAGTTCATAGTGATAGTAATTTTATTAGTTTTAAAAGTAATTCTTTTTGACAGTTCAATTTATGTTGTGATTGATTCTGTGAAGTAAATTAGTTTTCATAATTATTTCAGTATTGTTTATTATTGTCTTAGTGTTTTGTTAGTTGTTATAGTTTTCTAGTGTTAACTAGATAGTTATAGTAGTTTTTATATTAGTTCTTTTGCTAGTTATTAAGTTAGTAAATTATTTTCGTTGTTGCATTAGAATTATGTTCTCTTTGCTGTAGAAAAACTATTAGAGTAATTTAGTGTTGCTACGAGAGTATTGACTATTATTGTGTGAGTTGGTTTCTTTTCCTTGAAGTTTTCTTTGGAATTTTATTTGGTTTTATTTGATTTCATTATGGATTTATTTATTGCTTTTTGATGGTTATTTTGATTGCTGGTATTGTTTGCTAGAATGATTGCTTATATGCATGCAATGTTTGACTTGTATAGATTTTCTTCGGAGTGACAAATAGTTCTACAAGTAATTTTCTGAGAGCGTTATAATCTTCATCAAGTAATTACTGTGCAAGTTCACTTTGACCATGCTTTCATACCTATGTTTTATTGCATTTAGTGACATCTTTGCAACAACCCTCCAGTAGTGATATTGAATTCTTGTAGTTGAGTAGTATGCATGCGGTAGGAACCCATCACCCTGTTACCAAGCCCGAGACGTGATTTATTTTAGTGCTACGCTATAGTAGACGAGGTTTGGTATGAGTGCTCGGGTGTGGTGTGAGAATGGACGACTCTACGTCAATGACGACAACCCCATGATGGCATCTGCAAGGACTGCATCTTCAAGGCCTCAAGACTTCAAGACTCGAGACAGGAATTCAATACACAATACTGGGTGAAGGATGGTTGACGGGCACCCTGGAGAAACCAGTGGATGGCCGGGATGCATGGAGAAGCGCCATGACATCTTGCGGAAAGCTTCACCCAGACTCAAAGAGACGGAAGAATACTTCATGCAGGAAGCTTACGTGCAACCGCAAGTCACTATGGGCTCTGGCTTGGTTGACCTTAGTTGTGACTCTGGCCGACGGTGCTAGCAGATGTAGAACTGCGGTAGGATTGGATGAGCACCGGACAATGGTCAGAGGAACTCTTCGGAAGACCATGTTTCGGTCATCTTGTTCTCAAACACCCTGAAGTGCGAGAACGTAAAGAGAGGGATCGAATCTTGCGGGTAAAGTGTACAAACCTCTGCAGTCGCAAAACTTTTGCGTTCCTTTTTCTTTGAAAAGAAAGGCCAAGGACAATGAAGCAGCCATGAAAAGATTGAAGAACGAGGTATGATGATTACTTCGGACTACTTTCTGTTCTTCATGCAAATGACCATATTTTCCGTCTGCAATACAGGTAGAAGATACTGAGTAGTTCAGACGTTGCGAACACTTTCATTTTTAGCATCTCATCTTCTCTGGAGAAGCTCAAATCGATTTCAAAAAGCAAAGCCTGTGTATTTCCGGGCGCAATTCCATACATTTTTAAAAGGAGGTCCATGTCTTTCGAGGTAGGTGCCTAAGAAGATTGGAAGGTGGTACGAAAATACTCATCGGGTCTTTCGTTCCAGCAGTCATGATATAGCTTCTAGCTTTGACCGCTCTTAAGTTGCCCGCACTCACGGACAATTTGAGCATCTGCACTTGGATCTATCTCGTAACTCTCAACACCATACTGATAACTTAATTGTGGGCAACTTATGATGATTTGGGCTATGAGACATCGGTTGGTGGAACCATGTCATGATAGAAAACTCCATAGTACAGACTCCTGATATTCCTTTGTTGTAGGGAAAGATAAAACCAGCTTTTATGCAAACAAAACTTAGATACAGAGCCACAAAGCCATACTGCATATAGTATAGTTTATCATCTGTTTTCTCTTATTGTGATCTTGCCGGTACATTCAATGTACTGACCTACACGGTTGACGTATCATGTTGCAGATATTTCCTCGACGAGTAAGAGTTACGATACAGGTTACGGTCTACACTCAACCTGCCGATGGCGTTGATGGGACTCCACACCCGATTACTTGTTTCACCGAGACTTATGAGGTATATATCAAGATTACGTTATTTATACATGTGATTGCACTTTGATATATACATTGATGTACTGTGTGCCAAAGATACCGATCCGTGGATGGCACGGATACAAAGGCTTGACTGTTCGAGGTCGGGTCGCCATGATATGGTATCAGAGCACATGTTGACTGTAGGGCGTGACCCTAGAAGTCGAAAAGCCCAGGAAATTTCTAAAACCTTATTTTCAAAAAGACTCTTACTTCTCATCTTTTCTGATTTTATCAAGTAGTCCCTCTCACCTCAGATAGTTAGAATATACCCCTTTTCCCTTTTGACCACATGAAGTATCAACTGAAGCCGCTCCAAGAAAGATATCGGACAGCTGATGACCTCTTGAAAGTAACAAGGATTTCACCATGCATTAGAAGAGTTGAAGCTGCAACAATTGAAGACTCTGAAGACTAGAAGAATTTGAAGAATCTGAAGAATTATTTGACCTTTAGAAGACCAAACCCCTGTTATATACTTACGTTAGATGCGACGATTTGTGAGCTGTCATTTTGTTTGATGTTTTCCCGACAGCCACAAAATAAATTTTTTTTTTCAAAACTATTGTTTGTATTGTGTGTATATCCCTCCATTCTTCTCTCGTAACTCATCCCAAAACCTTTGGACCCCATAGATGATGAATGAAGTTGAACTGGTATTCTTTAGATCGATGACTCAGTTGGAGGCAGAGCTATGGATTCAAAACATGGAGGATCACTTCGAGAAGAAAATGATTGCAAGGAAGTATGAGGTTCAATATGCTCTTCAGTATTTTACCGAGAGTGCTGCAACCTGGTGGAAAATGCATCAAGCCATACAAGGACGCAATGGAGCAAAGACTTGGGAAGAATTGAAGAAGACTCTGACAAGATCCCGTTTTATCTGGAAGGTCCATGATACACCAAGAAATAAACCTTGTGCTCGCAAGATTTGCGGAGAAATAGGACATACCTGTGAAGAGCACAAGGATGGATGCCCTCATTGCATGGAAAATCACCCGCCGAGGAAGGCCCAACTAGTCGATGACTTGTTTCTTGTGTGAAGGAACCACCCACTACCCGACGAAGTTGTCACATTTACCCCACGGTGCAACAAACTATTCATAAGCAGGAAGAAGGAATGAAGGAAGCCCTCAAGGAAGGTCTAGAAGAACTCGTGATGAAGGAAGATGTTGAAGACCCGATGGAGAAGGCCTAATCAGATTCTACTCCAACGCTTGCTATTCATGTGGAGAAGAAGGACATTATTCCCAAAGATTGCACGAAGGAAAGCCAAGAGTATCTCGAGAGGCTTCCCGACAAAGAAGTGAAGTTTGACCCTCGAAATAGAAGCTCTGGTCATTACGGAGAAATATAGGAAGAGAAAGCGAAGGCATCCCGTAACAACCTAATTTCTGCAGAGAAGGACCTGAGTCACATCACTTGTTACAGGTGCAAGGATTTAGGTCATTACGCTAGTAAATGTCCAGAAAAGAAGCCTATAACCCAAGGAGCCTACATAATCACAAAGAAGCCCCGAGACATGTCGGAAGTCATTTGTTTTCGCTGCAAGGAAGTGGAACATTTTGCTAGAGAATGTTCAGATCAGATGAAGGCTGGAGCTAAGTAGTTGAGATTTTGATATGGATAATAAGAGTGGTAGAAAGCAATTTTATTTTCATAAGTTTGATGAGTTGAGTTATGTAATGAGTGCTCAGAGATTGTAATGAATTCGTGAAATCAATAAAGTTAATGTGTCATGATTTCATACGTGGATTGTTTTTTTGAGTTGTTACTCTGTGAACAAAGATTTTGACCATTTTCGAGGATATGAGAAATATGGTCTATGGATGGATTTGTGAATTTCATTTTAAGGGTGGTAGTACCCTGTGAAGAAGACTACACTAATGGATAAGAAAATATATATTCCACGGACTGTAGTTCGAAAGAAAAAAAGTTGGAGTTTTGCTTTTGATATGATGGCATGAAGAAACAGAGTACTACTGGATTTAAAGGAGGTGTAATATGGAACAAGAGAGTTACTCCAAGGATGAGTTAAAGCTGCACTAGTGTTGAAGTGGGCCATAACCCACAGGCCCGTGGATTTGAAAGGTACAGCTGGAACCTTGATGAAGGAAGAAATTTGGAAGAATCGGTGATTCAATCAGCATACGTTTCGTAGGAGGTTACGCAAAATCCTGAGAGTGGTGAAGTAACGATAGATGTTTTGTTCAGCTTGCAGAATCAATGGAATTATCCGAACTAAGTTCGTTGAGAAGAGAAATTCTACAACGCTATTAGAATGCCCGAGTGTTAGAAATACGATATTCGCTAAACCTTATACAGGGTAATGATTTGGGTGCGGAATGGATTGATCACCACATCGACTTACTCTTGTCATTCGCTCTTGCTATTTGGAATGGTAAATCTGAGTGACTTAACCATAGTAGAGAGACGATTTATGTCAAAGCCTTGTTTAAACCCTAGAATGGTAGGACGGTTGATCCATGTACAGCAACCGTTGCCAATCGTAGGATATACGGTGAGATTTAGCCGAGACCCATTTCTGTAGAAGAAACCATACATGGTTGACCGCCACGAGATTTTCAATAGTTGTTTAGTATTGGCGCCAGATCCGTCAACTGAGAAGACCCTGTCTCGGAAGAACATTAATTACCATGAAGGACTCATGATTTTGATAAAAGAGGTTATGCCCTTACCGGGAGAGCACCAGGGAAAGAGTTACTCTGGAGAATATGAGAAGAACGACATTGTCAACCCAAAGGAATGGAGTACATGCGTTTTGTCGGAACATAACCGTGCTTTTAAGTGTGGTAGCACACTAGACCATTCCGATCAAAGGAATTGCTAGAAGACCCCAAACCCTGACCTTTTCTTGCTAGCCTCTCCGAATCTCAAGGACGAGATTCATTTTAAGTGTGGTAGGTTTGTAACATCCCAAAATTCTAAATTTTGGAATGTCATATTAAATAAATATTTACGATTGTTTGTTTGATTGTTGTGTGACTGATTGTGTGAAATTGAGTGGCATTTGGAAATTTCAGAGGCATTTGAATTTTACTTGAATTTGGATTCAACTTGGCATTCAAAATTTATTTCATATACCCCTGACAAATACTTGTTTAAAAGTATGAGAGGAGCTAACATGACACTCCAAAAAAAGTCAGGAGAAATTAATGCCGAAAGTTTTTGAATTCAAATTGGAGTTTGTTTGGAATTTATATAAAAAATGTTTTTCCTTAAGTTTGGATTTTGCCTCTGGAAAAATGTACACGGTGTAGGATTTTTTTTCTGATTTTATTGATAGATATATGTCGTATATAAAAATAATATAGTTTTCTCTATATTTAGTTTTTTCTCTCTGTGATTTTAAAAAATAAATAAATAAAAGAAACCCCCGAGCTGGCCCGGCCAAGCGGCCCAGCTAGCCACCCGACGCGGCCCACCAAATTGACCCAAAGAAGCCGAAAGAAGACCCAACGCCGTCTCTGCACTAAAGCTTCCCCAACAAGACGAAAGATGAGCCTCTCAAAAAATATCCCCATGCGCACGAAGCGCCAAGACGACGAGGCCGAGGAGGCCAGCGCCCACGCTCGCCCGACCCTCTCTCCCTTCCCCACGATCGCTGCCAGAAGGGCCCCACCTCTTCTTTCTTCTCCCCCACGAACCCAATGATACAAAAACCTACACGTACACGTACCCGACGCCGCCGCCACGTCCGATCCTCTTGGAAACCCTATCTCCAGTCTTCCCCTCGTCCAAGCAAGTTGTCCTATAAATAGCCATGAGGCTCCTCGACCGATTCCCTTTGAAACCATTCGCCAAAACCCACCGTACCGTACGCCCTCACCATTTGGATTTCGCCGAATTCACGGAGTTCACCGGTCGCTTCCGACGCTGTAAGCATCTTCAAACTGTTCCTTCCATGGCTTATTATCCCTCGTTGTTGCGATCTTCTTTGACATCTTTTGACGCCCAGGAGCACTGGAGTCACCGCCTCGAGCTCGCAACGTCGCCGGAGTTCACGGTTCACCTCGACGCCACGCAATTCGACGCGTTCCCTCGCCTCACTATCCATAGAAAATCGGACCCCTTGCCGTGCTGCACCACCTGGACATCACCATCGTCTGTAAGGTCACCGAACCCCGCCACCGCCGCGCCTCTTCCCCGCCTACGCACGGGTTACATGTAAGTCACGTATGTGTTAGCTCATTTGTTTTTTTTAAGCGTTAAGTTTTCTAGATTTGCTTAGATCGGTTTTCTTTGATACGGTTTATTTTTGTTTAGGTCAAACCGGTTTGCCGGTTTTCTGTTTTAAGCGTATGTGCACGTTTCTGTTAAGTTCCACCCGAGCGCAGTTTAGTTGCAGATCGCCCATCACTCAGCCCAATAGCAGCCTAGCACGTAGCACTTGTCCGATTTGTTTTTTTTTTCTATTTTCGTTTCTGATTTCAAAACAGAAATAGTTTCAATATTAGATTGCTTGTATCTTTTAACCTATTTAATGTTTTTGAGTGATTCCAATTGCTCTGTGTCACAAATTTTATGAAGTTTCTGTTAGTGACTTGAAATTTTGAGTTTGAGTAGTTTGAAATTGAAGTTAATGAAATTCGTTCAAGTCACTGTTTTGGTTCTAGTTTGAATTCTAGAATAGATTTTTGATTGATTCTTTTTGCTGCGGTTTTGTTATTGTTTTGCCTATCCAGTAGCATATATTGATTTATTTTTAGTTTATTTTAAATTAGGTTTATTGCAGAAACAGTACTGATTTGTGTATGTAGTTGTTGTAGTCATATAATTAGTGTTTTTAATTATTTTCTTGTTAATTATTTTTGTAAATTTTTACATGTTGTTATATGTTTCTGTTATACTACAGTAGATAAATTTTGGTAGTTATTTATTAGTGTTTAGCTACTGGTTTTGTGTTTGCTTGTTTAGTTCATAGTGATAGTAGTTTTATTAGTTTTAAAACTAATTCTTTTTGACACTTCAATTTATGTTGTGATTGATTCTGTTATTTAGAAGTAAATTAGTTTTTATAATTATTTTAGTATTGTTTATGATTGTCTTAGTGTTTTGTTAGTTGTTACAGTTTTCTAGTGTTAACTAGATAGTTATAGTAGTTTTTATATTAGTTCTTTTGCTAGTTATTAAGTTAGTAAATTATTTTCTGTTGTTGCATTAGAATTATGTTCTCTTTGCTGTAGAAAAACTATTAGAGTAATTTAGTGTTGCTACGAGAGTATTGACTATTATTGTGTGAGTTGGTTTCTTTTCCTTGAAGTTTTCTTTGGAATTTTATTTGGTTTTATTTGATTTCATTATGGATTTATTTATTGCTTTTTGATGGTTATTTTGATTGCTGGTATTGTTTGCTAGAATGATTGCTTATATGCATGCAATGTTTGACTTGTATAGATTTTCTTCGGAGTGACAAATAGTTATACAAGTAATTTTCTGAGAGTGTTATAATCTTCATCAAGTAATTACCAGGCAAGTTCACTTTGACCATGCTTTCATACCTATGTTTTATTGCATTTAGTGACATCTTTGCAACAACCCTCCAGTAGTGATATTGAATTCTTGTAGTTGAGTAGTATGCATGCGGTAGGAACCCATCACCCTGTTACCAAGCCCGGGACGTGATTTATTTTAGTGCTACGCTATAGTAGACGAGGTTTGTTATGAGTGCTCGGGAGTGGTGTGAGAATGGACGACTCTACATCAATGACGACAACTCCATGATGGCATCTGCAAGGACTGCATCTTCAAGGCCTCAAGACTTCAAGACTCGAGACAAGAATTTAATACACACTACTGGGTGAAGGATGGTTGACGGGCACCCTGGAGAAACCAGTGGATGGCCGGGATGCATGGAGAAGCGCCATGACATCTTGCGGAAAGCTTCACCCAGACTCAAAGAGACGGAAGAATACTTCATGCCGGAAGCTTACCCGTGCAACCGCAAGTCACTATGGGCTCGGCTTGGTTGACCTTACTTGTGACTCTGGCTGGGACGGTGCTAGCAGATGTAGAACTACGGTAGGATTGGATGAGCACCGGACAGTGGTCAGAGGAACTCTTCGGAAGACCATGTTTCGGTCATCTTGTTCTCAAACATCTTGAAGTGCGAGAACATGGAGAGAGGGATCGAATCTTGCGGGTAAAGTGTACAAACCTCTGCAGAGGGTTATAACCTAATCGATTAGCCGTGTCCCCGGTTACGGACAATTTGAGCATCTGGACTTGGATCTATCTCGGAACTCTCAACACCGGACCGATAACTTAATTGTGGGCAACTTATGATGATTTGGGCTATGAGACATCGGTTGGCGGAACCATGTCATGATAGAAAACTCCATAGTACAGACTCGATATTCCTTTGTTGTAGGGAAAAATAAAACCAGCTTTTATGCACACAAAACTCGAGATCTGAGCCACAAAGCCATACCGCATATAGTATAGTTTATCATCTGTTTTCTCTTATTGTGATCTTGCGGTACATTCAATGTCTCGACCTACACGGCTGCAACGTATCATGTTGCAGATATTTCCTCGACGAGTAAGAGTTACGATACAGGTTACGGTCTACACTCAACCTGCCGATGGCGTTGATGGGACTCCACACCCGATTACTTGTTTCCGCTGAGACTTATGAGGTATATATCATTTTTACGTTATTTATACATGTGATTGCACTTTGATATATACATTAATGTACTATGTGTGCCAGCATACTGATCCAGGGATGGCACGGATACACAGAGGCTTCACCGTCTGAGGTCGGGTCGCTACAAGGCGTGCGTGGGAACATGGAACAACTTCCAATGTGTTGCATGTTCGCCAAGTGTCCCTCAGATGTGAACCGCCAGGGGCACCTGCGTAATTGCGCTGTGCCGTCCCTCTCCCTATAAATGCACATCACATCGCGGTCAAAACACTTCTTCCACCTCTCCACCTCGACAAACCCTAGCACCTCCGCTAGCTCTCGACGACGCCGGCGACGAAGCGCTTAGCTGCCGCGACCTCACCGACGCTATCTTCACGCCGGCCGCGGACATTGTCTTCTCTGCCGCCGCCGTAGGTGTCCTCCGTCGCCAAGTTAGGGCACGAAAGATTGAACTGCTCAGCCTCATCTTCTACTCCGTTTAGCAGTTCATCGTGTGGTAAATTGAAATTCTCCTTTTACAGTCTTTTTGATCCGATAGATTCATCCTTCCTACCAAAAGTGGTTTCTGTCTCCACACATTTGGATCTATCCTGTTTTGCATCTCATATGATGCCTAGTATATTCACTTATGCTTCACACATAGTTAGATTCCTCACTTTTACCTATTCTTGGATTCGTACAAATCTGGAACCAACTCTCAACATATAAGTGAATGTCTTCATGCTATGAGGTCAAAGTCTTCTAAACCGAGTTATCTTCAAAATCTTCTGAGAATGCATATGACCTCTTCCCCTTGCCTCACATCTCTAATGCTGTCACAGGTACATGTCCATGGGAGAATCCCTTGGTTCTCATAGTCTGCATTCATTTGCAGAATTCTTACAGCATCATATCAACTCTCCCGAAGCCAGTTCCTGTCTGACCAGCAGACGGAAGCCTTTGACAGTGTTGAAGCCATTCAGTCTGAACTTCATGGCAACAGATAAGTCAGCAAGGAAGGGAGGTAGACAGCGCCGTGGGGGAACATCAAGAGATTTGCCACCTGACCTCTATGAGCTATACAAGACAGATCCAGAGGAGGATTACAATCAGCGCAAAACACAAATCCAATGGATTCAAAGATATTGGGCAGAGCAATGGTTCAAGTGCAGGTTCGTGACCCAGGAATATGCTGAAAAGAATGCCATCAAGCGACCCTGGGGAGACATCTTGTACAAAAATCTTCCACCCAGGTCCAGAGCTGAAGCCATTGATCAAGGCTTCTACCCTTGCATGGTCCGTGGACCACAGCCTGCTGATGCCGACCCATCTTCATTGCTCTTGTGTCGTGATGACAATCTGTTCAAGCGCAACTTTCAGTTTGCCAAGAACTCGGCCAAAGAGAACAAGAAGTCGCAGGGATTAGACTTCAACCCAGGTCCCTCTACTCCTCGTGTCGATGGCGCACGCAAAGCTGAACCCAATCTTGTTGGGCCCTTCTACAACCTAGAGGGTCTCATCACTCACATCATGGTTCAAGGGGAAGCCATGGATCACTCTGCAGATCACGCTGATTCTGACGAAGCGCCTACACCACCGAAGCCTAAGAAGCTGAAGAAACCCAAGGCTTCGAAGCCTTCCACTGCACCAAGAGCTTCACGAGCGAAGCCTCTGGCCACTGCTCCTCCTGCACCAAGTGTGCAGTCTGAAGATCTCTCACGCATCTCCAAGTCTGAGAGGAAGAAGAAGAAGCCCATGCACACCACTGGTCAAGCATTGACCCCTGCCGCTGTTCTCAGGAATGAGAACGAAGCCATTGATCTTTCGAGTGACAATGATCTTGCTGATGATGCCCTTGAGCTGTTGATAAAGAGCAAGCAAGAGGCGGAAATCTTCAATGATTTGCCTCTCTTTGACGTGGAAGTGTTGAACAAATTCATTGATGAGTGGTTTCACACCCCAAATCTAAGCTTTGATGATCTTCAACTTCCGATTGGCCTCAGCGTCTCCTTCCAGGGAGCCATTGCTCCTGAGCTGGCTCTTGCTCAGAGAATCGTTGAACTGAAGAACAATATTGACTATAAGAAGGCTCAGTTCATGAAGCATATGGCCCAGCTCAGTGTGACAGACGTCCAAAACTTCAAGACTATGATGCATGAGCTCAAGGAGGCATTTCACAAGAAACGTGACAAAGCCAAAGGTTCTCGAGAGCGCATGAAGCACTTGGCTGCTGTCGGTGTACTAGAGTAGGGGTACCCTAGTATCCCGAACTTGTGCACGGGCAGTTGCAGCCCTCCGCGGCAAGGCTTACCGGGTGACCGCCAAGGTCCTCCGTGGTTCCTTTGGAGCCATTCAAGAACAAAGTATTCAAGCCAAGGAGACAAGGCCCCTAAGAAGAAGAGCTTGCCGGGAAGGCCACCCAAGGCACATAGGAGACAAGGCCCGGCAAGAGGAGCTTGCCGGAAGGCCACCCTGTGCACTTACAAGACAAGGCCCCGGCAAGAAAGGAGCTTGCGGAAGGCCCGATGAGCGACAAGCTTCCGGGCGGCAAGAAGACAACAACCGCGGCAAGGCGCTTGCCGCTGCAGACCACCTCTCTGTACCTCACGCTCCGGCACATCCACTAACGTGTCGCCTGGGACCTTTCGGTAGCGCAGCGTGGCGAAAAGGTCTGTGCAGCCACGGCGAGGTGGCAAGCAGATCGACAAGTTTGCCATCGTGGCGAACGGTGGTGCCCCGACGATCCTGTTTGCACCGTTAGGGGCGACTAGATGGGCATTTAATGCCTTTGTCCCCGCCGTCGGGGTTAGGTATAGTACATCGTATAATCGCACAAGTAGGTGTACCAACCACTATTTTTCCATTTGTACCCCTATCTACGTTGCCACCTGTCGGAGCCCCTTGAGCATATAAAAGGAGGCCCATGCGCAACGTAGAAAGGGTTGGTCGATCAGTTCCCTCCATGCTCAGTCTCGTTAGTAGCTCGTGTGTACTATAGCACTCAGCGCTCCTGAGCAAGAACGCAATACACCTAGACATGCAGCAGTAGGAGTGTTATCTCTCCAGAGAGCTCCGAAGCTGGGTAAACCTCTCGCATGCTTCGCCTCGATCTTCTCTTCGTGCGACCTCCGCTCCTGCCCGAACCGAAAGGGGCTCGGTCCGCCGCCCCATAGGTGTTCGTGGGCCGATCAGCCTGCCTCGACATCTTTGGCGCGCAGTAGGGACGCCGAGGTTGTGTGAACCTGATCCGCGCCCACGCTGAAGCTAGATCTTCATCATCTTCGTCAACATGCCACCGAAGAAGAAGGCTTCAGCGGCAGAAGCCCCGTCCGCGTCGAACCCACCGCCACCGGAGCAAACAGGTGGTGGGGTAGACGCCGGCGGAAGAATGGACGGCGACGGGGGAGCTCACGGTGCTGCAAAGTCCAAGGACAAGGTTGCGCAAACCTCGGCGTCCGTACATGCACCGCTACCGTCTCAGAGGCGCGAGACCGACAGCGTCATGGCATTCACAATGCCATACGCTCGTTGGACCAAGATCGAGCCGAGGATCTCGGGATGCTCAAGACCAGCATGCACGCCAACATCTTTGGCGCTGAAGCGAGGCATCGGTCGCCCGGACGGGATACTACTCCTTCTAACATAGTTAGAAGTCCGAGCATATCCCGCCTCGCGCCTGCTCGCCATCGCCACCCACCACTCCAGCAGGCTTTGGCGTAGTGCCCAATCGCTCTGGATTACCCTCCAACGGCCGACAAGGTCGGCGAATGGAGGGCCACCATACAAAGTCTAATCGGCCGCCAACGGCGACGCTCCGCGGCAACCGAGTGCATCGCTGCCGCGGCGTGGCTGCTAAACACGAGCCGGTGGCGACGAGACCGGCCGGGGTGCAACCACCATGCACTCTCCGCCCCGAAGGCCAAGATCGCCGACTCGCCGGATCCACCTCGACAGCGACTCCACCGCGTCATCAGATCCACGAGCTCATCGCGATCAGCGCCATGTTCTTCACGAATGACAACAAGAGGACGCTCGAACTCGCATCGAGCGCCGAAGAGAAGCGCGACGTCAATCCGACAAGCGCGTTGGGCCCTCTGTCGACATGCACGCGCCAGAGGAACCAGGCGAGTTGCCATACGCGGTTGGTTGCCCTGCGTTCACTCGTGAGCTGCGGCAAGTCCAGTGGCCTAGCAAGAAAAACTTCAAGCCAGACGTATCGAGAGAAATGCACGACGGCAAGACGCATCCGTCGGAGTTCCTCTGCATCTACACCATCGCGGTGCAGCCGCCGGGGCGAGACCACAAGATCCTTGCGAACTACTTCCCGGCGGTGCTCAAGCCCAATGTCGAGTCCTGGCTCATGCACTTGCCGGACAACTCCATATCTTCTTGGGCAGATCTATGCCATCAGTTTGTCGGCGCCTTTACAGCGCCACAAGCCCCATGGCCAAGAAAGCGACCTTCATCTCGCCGCCCGAGAAGGAAGGAGAGCCCCTGCGCAAGTATATTCAAAGATTCAGCCGTGTACAACACAACATCCCAGACGTCCACCCTGCAGCGGTAATCAGTGCGTTCCATCAGAACATGCGAAACCGCAGGATGCAGGAGGAGATGGTGATGTGAAAAATCAGAGACGTCAGTGAGCTATACGCCCTGGCCGACAAGTGTGCACGTGCTGAGGAAGGGAGGAGACTCCCCGGATAGAATACCGAAGCAGGAGGATCTGATAGTGAAGAGACCGCCAAGAAAGAAGAGCCGGCGGCGGGCAACAGGAAAAAGAAAGGCAGAGATGTGCTAGTTGTTGAGCAGTCCGCAACGGAGGTGGCGACAAGAAAGCCAAGGCTGGTAGCTCCGGCAAGGAGGTTGCCGCTGGCACCAATCGCCGATCTGTGGCGGCCGCCGACAAGCGTGACAGCTCCGCAAGCGATCGCAAGATCCACCGCACCAAGGGCCATGACCTCCAGAGCTGCAAGAAGGTAGAGCAGCTTGTCGAGCAGCAGAAGGCTGAATACGAATGACGCGACAAGGAGAAGGCCTAGGAGGGTGCAGGAGGACCCAGCAAGAAACGTCCCGGCCGAGGAGGACGCCGCGGCAAGGCCAAGCAGTGGCAAGGAGACAGACTCCGCCGCCGCGACAAGGATGAAGACAACAACGATGACGTAAGACATGGATGATGACGAGGCCGATGAGCAGGAGTTCCAGAAGCCACAGAGGTCCTGTGCGTTGATGGCGGTGCTTCTGCATACTTCACACCGCCAACTCAAGCAAAGGATGCGGAAGTCAATGCCGCAGTAACCATCCATCGAGTCACGCAAGCCTACGAAATGGTCCAAAGACGCCTATCATCTTTGATATTGAGGACCACGCTGATCGTGTAACTGCAGTCGGGTGCTTGCCGATGTTGGTTTCACCAACTATCCGCAACATCAAGGTCACCAAGATGTTAGTTGACGGCGGGGCCGGCTTGAATCTGATCTCCTCCGCGGTGCTCCAGAAACTCCAGATCCCTGATGGCGAGCTCGAAGAGACCGGCACTTTTCAAGGAATTAATCCGGGAAGGAGCAAGCTGTCGGTGTACTAGAGTAGGGGTACCCTAGTATCCCGTACTCGTGCACGGACAGTTGCAGCACCCCGCGGCAAGGTTTGCCTCGTCACCGCCAATATCCTCCGTGGCTCCTTTGGAGCCATTCAAGAACAAAGTATTGGATTAAGAAGACAAGGCCCCGACAAGAGGAGCTTGTCGGGAAGGCCACTCCAGGCACGCAGAAGACAAGGCCCCGGCAAGAGGAGCTTGCCGGGAAGACTCGGAGCGCGACAAGGATTCGGCCGCGGCAAGGCGCTTGCCGCGGCATGCAACTTCTCTCCGTCTCCGCTCCAGCTCACCCAGCGACGTGTCGCCATGGGACCATTCCATGCGCGCGTGTCGAGCGGCTGTGCAGCCAGCGGAGAGCAGCGATAAGCGGCACTGACAGGCTCGCCATCGTGGCGGCGGAGGCGCACTGACGGCCTACATTACCTTTGTTTGGGCGACAACGACGGGCATTTATTGCTTTTGTCCCTTGCCGCCGAGTTAGGTATTTTGCACTGTACACTGTTCAAGTAGGTGTACCAACTCCTATTTTTACATTTGTACCCTCGTCTATGTTGCCACCTGTCGGAGACCCCTTGAGCATATAAAAGGAGGCCCGGGTGCAACGTAGAAAGGGTTCGCCAGGTTCAGCTCGTTCGGTTCATTCGACCCACCAGAGACCAGAGACACTCACGCTAGGTTTTGTAGCCCTCGTTGCTCCCTAGCAAGAACACAATAGATCAAACAAGCAGCAGTAGGAGTTTTACCTCTCCGGAGAGCTCCGAAGCTGGGTAAACTGCTCGTGTACCTCGCCTCGATCCGCTCTTCGTGGCGAAGCTCCGCCTCCGAACCACAAAGGGCTGCTCCGCCGACCCCATAGGTGTCCGTGGTACGATCAGCCTCCCGACATCTTTGGCGCGCCCGGTAGAAGCGTCGAGGCCGTGTGAATCTGATCCGACGTTCACACGAGCAGTGTCATCAACATCTTCCTCAAAGATGCCACCGAAGAAGAAGGCTTCGCGGCGGCAGACCGTCCGCGTCGTACCCACCCTCACCGCAGCAAACGGGTGGTGGGGCGACGCTGGCGGAGGAACGGGCGCCGACGAAGGTACTTTTCGCGACGTTGCCAAGTCCAAGGACAAGGCACCACAAACCTCGGCGTTCCGCGCATCCCCGCGCCCATCTCAGAGACGCGGGACCAACAACGTCATGGCGTTCACAACGCCATACGCTCGCTGGATCGAGACCCTCAAGACCAGCATGCGCGCCAACATGCCGGCACGAGTGAGATACGGTCGCCGGACGGGTGCTGCTCCTTCTAACGTAGTTAGAAGTCCGAGCGTGTCCCGCTCCTTGCACCGTTCTCCAATGCCACCCACTACTCCAGCAGAAGCTCTGGCGAGAGCTCAGCTGCTCCTCGACTACCCTCCAACGGCCGACAAGGTCGACGAGTGGAGGGCCACTATGCAGAGCCTCATCGGCTTTGCCAACGGTGACGCTCTGCGGCAACCAACACCATCAACTGGACAAAGCAAGAAGAGGAAGTTGGCCTCTGGTGAATACTTTCCGACAGAGCTTCCCGAAGCCGTCGTTGCAAAGATCCCCAAGATCAACACCAACAGTCTTTGAGGAAGCAGTTCGCTCCAAGCAGACCCTGTGGTTTGTTTCGTTGAAGCAGACGCTCCCGACAAGTCTTGCTCCGGCAAGCTTGTCGGGGAGCATCTAGCTCCGGCGGGGCCGCAAGCTCTTGCCGTGGAAGCTGATGTTCCCGCAGCAGCAGATGTGCCTTTAGTCCTTGTTGTCGAGCCGCAAGCTCCAAAGATGGGCGCAGCAGATTGTCCATTTCCTTGCAGACAGGAGAACTTACCAAGAGCAGGAAGAAGCGGAAAGAGTAGCCCGGCAGTCAAGTATGTACCAGTTTGTCGACAAGATACTGTACAGAAGAAGACTCAACGGTGTGAAATTGAAGTGTATTCCCAGGGAAGATGGACAGAAGCTGTTGGCAGAGATACATGGAGGCATATGTGGTCACCACATTGGCAAGAAGAGCACTTGCCGGCAAAGCTTTCCGGCAAGGTTTCTTCCGCCGACAGCCTCCAGGATGCAACCGCACAAGTAACCAAGTGTGAAGCGTGCGGTTCCATTCCAAACAGATACACCAGCCAGCTCAAGCTCTCCAGACGATCCCTTTATCACGGCCATTTTCGGTCCGGGGCTCGACATCCTCGGCCCCTTCCCCGAAGCTGTCGGGGGCTTTGAGTACTTGTACGTCGCCATCGACAAGTTCACAAAGTGGCCGGAAGTGGAAGCAGTGAGGAAGGTGACAACACAGTCAGCAGTCAAGTTCTTCAGGTCAATTGTTTGCCGTTTCGGAATCCCCAACCGGATCATCACCGACAACGGCACACAATTCCACGAAGTCGCACTCGCATGCAGACGTCCAAGACCTTGGCGCCAAGGTCTGCTTTGCTTCTGTTGCTCACCCGAGAAGCAACGGTCAAGCGAGAGGGCAATGCTTTGAAGTGCTGCGGCCTCAAGACCAGAACTTTCGACAGGGCTGCACAAGTGCGGAAGAAATCGGATCGAGGAGCTGCCGGTGGTTCTTTGGTCGATCAGACGACGCCAAATCGAGCCACCGCCAGACACCTTTCGCTCTAGTCTATGGAGCAGAGGCAGTTCTCCCCACGGAACTCAGATCACGGATCGCCTCGAGTGCTCGCTTATGATGAGCTTGAGCAAGAGCAGCTGCGACAAGATGACGCTACCGCTCCTTGAGGAAGATCATCTTCGTGCTGTCAGACGAGCTGCTTGGTACCAGCAAGCTTTGCGCCGCTACCATAGCCGCAAAGTCAATGCCGAAGTCTCGAGGAAGGCGACCTTGTTCTTCGGCGCTGCTCAGTCCGCCAAGAATTCCAACAAGTTGACCTTGAAGTGGGAAGGCCCTTATCGGGTGAAACGAGTCACTAGGCCCGGCGCTGTCCGCTTTGAGATCAAGATGGCGTTCCGGTGAGCAACTCTGGAACATTGACAATCTTCGTAAGTTTTACCCATAGGGTGCGGTTGTCGGAACCTGCTCCGGCAACCACCTTTTTGTACAAGTCTTGCTGCGATTGCATGTAATCCTTTGTACAAAGCCGGGCAGACCCGATGCATCAAGAAAGCTCATGTGTTGCGCACAACTTGTCAAGTTCATGCTTTCATCAATTTATTGCATGCTTTGGCTAACACTTTGTGCAGCAACCACACCCGGTAAGCAGAACCGAGCCACTGGGCTCCATAACGTTATTTCCTCTTCTTTTTCTTTTCTCAAAGAAAGGAAGGCTCCCTCGCGCACAAGTTAACCAGGGGGGAGGAGGAGATAGTACTATGGACCAGGCACCGCTCGAGGAAGTTTCACCTCATCGGGAAGCAAGAGACCAAAAAGCTAAGTTGCCAAAGTTTGAGCAATCATTTTTAAATTTTCGTTATCTTCCTCGAACGATAGTACTTTTGTATGGAGAACTGTGCGCAGAGGAACCAACTTCGCCGGGCTAGTCGCGCCCTTACTTTGTTTCGAGTCCGCTCAACAACTTAAGTGAGCTGCGGTTAGTCGCGACAAGGTTGCTTGTCGGAGGCGGCATCGCCGGCAGATCACCGACGTTCCGCACTTTCAAATAGCAAAAGTGCCCGCACCGACAAGTCCCCTAAATGCGTAAGGCAGAAACATACAAAGGAAGGAATCAAGTAGAGGAAATAACATTGCATTGATTGTTGATCGCCTAAGATAGAGTATATTACAAAATAACTTGTCGCTGATCTAACAAAGTGTTCTAAAACATGATCAACAGCGACAAGGGAGAGATAAAGTGGGCGGCCTAGTCTACGCGGTCGCCCTCGATCCGCTTGATCTTGTTCACCTTGTCCACAATGGGTGCGACAAGGGCTTTGAGCTCCTCCACGTTGGCGTCGGACGGCAAGGATCTGAGAACGCCGTTAAGGTTGAGGCCCGGGTTGCGGAAGGCCACCTTCATCAACACCTTCTCGAGGGCCCCTGCACAAACTTGGCGTGATTCCTCGGCCAGCTGCTTCGGGACCTCCTCCCGAGTCGCCGGAGGCCCGCCACGCCTTTGAAGAACAAGCTGAGCTTGGCGCTGGGTTGGAGATGCTCGTCGGAGGAGTACGCAAGGTCCGCCATCCCCAGCTCCATCAGCTCATTGTGGATGTCGGCGGCGGTGTCCACAAGACCTTCGGACCAGTGCTCCACGCTCTCCCTCAAAGTGTTCTGGACGGAGGCAGCATTCGCCAACAGCTCCTCCTTGGCCTTGATCGCCTCCAACAAGCCCACCTCCCGCTTCTGGCGCCATCCAACGTCTGCGTCGAGTGGTCGATTCAGCTCCAGATCCGCCTTGGAATCCTTTGGCGGCGCCGAGCTCCTTGGCCCTATCGAGACGGCAGCTCTGCAGCTCGCCAAGGGTGTAGGCGTCCTTCTCGGCGCTCACGCTTGAGCACGGCAAGCTCTTCGCCGCTCTTCTTGAGGTGGCCTCCACCTGTGCCACCTTCGCCTTGATTCTTCCTTGGCGGCCTCGGCGGCTGCGGCGTCCTTCGCCGCTTCTGGCGCCCCTGGCGACTCCTCGCGTGGCAAGGTCTTCTTCGTGGCTGTCCAGGTTGACCTTCAGCTGCGCCACCGCTTTCGCTTGTGGCGAGCTTCTCGGCAGCCAGCCGCTGCTCCTCATCACCGCGGCCTTCTCAAGGATGAAGGCCAGGCGCTTCGCGAGCTGCCCTCGCACTTCCGCCACGTCGTGGGGGCTTCTTTGTTGGCGCCCGGAGCTCCTCGGCGCGCTTCTCCATATCCACTCCCGCCCTCGCGACAAGGGCTTCCGGGTCTCTAACTTGGCCTGCAGTGCGGTAAGCGGCGACAGCAGCTTCTTCAGTAGCTGCTCCTCCTCGGACTCGCCGCTGCTGCTGCTTGGCGCGTCCACCAGCGTCAGCCCAGCGGAGGCGAGTAGCTCGCCGTCGAAGGTTTCTCCCTCGACCGGCGCCCTGGAGCTTGGCTCCCAGGGGAGCTTGATAAAGACGCCGCCCGGCCTTCGTAGGCACGGCTGGGGCTCCTCGAACTCGACGCTGGCAGCGGGCGGGGAGTCGGCTGTCGGTGTAAGCGCTTGCCGCGCGGCCTCAGGCCGCCAAGACGATCGCCCGACCCCTCGCCGGTCTCCGCGTCGGCAGCCTCGGTGGCCTCCTCGCCAGCAGGCTCGTCGGCGACGGCCTCTTCTTCCACGATGATGACCTCTTCTTCTTCGACGGCGGCGTCGTCGGTGTTGCCGCGCGTTTCCTCCTCGCCGGCGGCCTCGACCTCCATCGGGTCTGCGTCAGACGAAGAAATAGCAGTCAAGCAGACATTCAAAAAAGAGAAACGAAAGAAAGCAAGCCCAAGGGAAAATTTCGTGTAAGGGAGTTACCTGCAACGGGATCCGCAGCTATGACCTTGACCCTTTGGAGGGTCGGCGGCGTCCCTTGTCGGGTAGCCTCCCTTGCCGGAGTGGCCTCCCTTGCCGGGGTGGCCTCCTTGTCGGAGGGAGCTCCCTTGCCGGGAGTTCCCCCTTGGCGGCGAGTGGCAGCGGCAGGATCTCGGAGGCGGCTTCCAAGCCCTCCTGATGAGGCTGCTCTGCTCCTACACAAGCACACAGTCAGATATCAACAATGAAGGAGCACCCCTGCACACCTAATAGTAAGAAGAAAACTGCACACTTACTCTGGGGGCTGTGCTGGGGGCTGCTCAGAGGAAGGGTTGCCGGGTCCGGCAAGGCGGTCTCGGACGCGTCCCCTGTCGCCATGGGAGAATCGTCCTCAACGACGACCGTCGGGATCTTGGCCCTCTTCGCCGCTCTTCGGGCGGCGTCCGAAAAGGAAAGAGTCGTAACGAAGCAAATCAGATTCAAGATGAAGCAATAAAATTGAAGAAATACAAGCACAATCTCGAGAAGCTTACTCTTCGCCTTCCTCCTCGAAGCTGGCGCGGAGAAGTCAAACTCCGCCCGCCTCCCGGTGCGATGGCGGGGGAGTGGGCTCTCTTGGCCGCTTAAGGCGGCGTGGCGGTGGCTCGAGAAGATTGCGCCCGGTTGTCGCTGCAGCAGGAGGGCGCCTCAAGGCAACCTCGCTTGCAGCGGTGGAAGCGCGTCGGCCAGCGGCGCTTGTGGGCGGTCTGTCGCCCGGCTCGTCTCCAACTCTGCGGAGACGCCTCCTCGGCAGGCAGGGGGCTCTGGCGGCAAGTCGCTTGGCGGTGGGGAAGAAGCGCCTCGGCGGTCCACTCGACCTGGCCTCGGGCTCGACAAGCTCGTCCTCGCGGCGACCTCCCCTCGCTCGGGCGAGCTTGCCGCCTTCGGCGTCCGCCTCCTCCACGGTGAACCCAAGGCTCCAGCGGCAGAGGCTGCCGCCGCCTCCACCACTGGTGGCGATCCTCGCCATCTCCTGGTCGGTGGTGTCGCTGGTGAGCCTCTTACGCTTCGTCCGGGCGCGGATCGGCACTTCTTCTAAGTCATCAAAGAATTGCTGCACGATCTCGCCGGGGGGCTCCTGCCATGTCGGGACGATTCCGTGGGAGTCGCACAGTGGCATCATGGCGCGGATGCGGTCGAGCGCCGAAGTTGTTGCACAATGGGACCACCGCGGCAACCTGAACCACTGGATGTTCGGGTCGTTCTTGAACAGCTCGAGCAGCACTGAATCCAGCTCCATGACGGTGAAGTTCCACCAGGCCCGGCGCAGCCTCATGATGTCCGCCAGATTACGGAACTCCCAAGCAGGCCTCCTCTTTTCCTGCAAGGGAAGCGCGGCGGCGAATGAAGTCTGCGCCAACTGCTTCCTATCAACCCGGCAAGCCCGAGGCGCAGAATTGGGTCACTGACTATCTTCAGCTTCGCATCCTCCGCGCCAAGTTACTCCAATCCCTGCCGCGCACTATTGGGGTTTGGCGACTGGCGGTGAAGGGCTGTGGGTTCTCCTCACGACCCAGCACCAGTTGGCTCTCCACTCCTCCCACTTGTTCCGGATCTCCCCCTCTAGGTAGGCCTCTTTCTTGCCGATCCTAGAGACCCAGGCTATCCCTCCGGCAAGTGGCTCTCCTCTCTCGACGCGGGGAACGAAGAAATGGCGGAAGAGTGCCACATTCGGGTGGACTCCGACAAAGTTTTCACACAAATGTGCGAAAATGGCCATGGTCAAGATGGCGTTGGGAGTGAAATCAAGGAGGCGGAGGCTAAAGGTGTTCATAATGTCGCAAAAGAACTCGGAAAACGGCGGGCAAAGACCGCAATAGAAGAAAAGGGCGAAGAAAGGGTACCCTGTTGGGGCCAAATCAGCGGCGGAGGCGGGAGCACCTCAGACGCTGGATGCGCACGAGTCTCCGTCGACGAGTAAGAGGTAGAAGACGCCCCGCAGCTCCTGTGGCGCCGAGCTGCGGGGGAAGATGGCTCGCTCCTTGCCTGGCAGCCATGAGCCACTGCGCCTCGGCCGACTTGACACCCTTCTCCTTATCGGCCTTCGGAGCCATGGCGAGGAGGGCGGAGGAGGTCGACGGCAGTGAGTGTGCTTGCGGCGAAAAGGGGGGCGGGGCGCTGCTCTCTTCGCACCGGAGAAGAAGAGGGGAGCGGCGGTGGTTTCTTGACAAGACACAATGGCAGGGGTGGTCGGCCTGTCTCTGTTTCCTCCGCTTATAAAGGGGAGGAGGGGGCGGACATTCCGCTTATATCAATAAAGAACCCCCCACGACCACGCCCACGATCTTCAGACGACGCCACGTCCGGTGCGTGCCGTTAGTGGGGATCGTGGTGGGTCCGGGGTGAGGAGCGACGTGGTCGAGTACGCGCGTGTCCGCAGTACGCGATTACGGGCCTAGCCCGACAAGCGCCGGCATCGTATGCGCCCAGCCCGGGCTCTGCCGGTGTACTAGAGTAGGGGTACCCTAGTATCCCGTACTGCGTGCGCAGGACGATTGCAGCACCAGCGGCAAGGTTTTCTCGTCACCGCTAATATCCTCCGTGGCTCCTTTGGAGCCATTCAAGAACAAAGTATTGGATTAAGAAGACACGGCCCCGACAAGAGGAGCTTGTCGGGAAGGCCACCTGTGCACGCAGAAGACAAGGCCCGGCAAGAGGAGCTTGCCGGGAAGACTCGAGTGCGACAGGATTCGCCGCGGCAAGGCGCTGTCATGCATGCAACTTCTCTCCGTCTCGCTCCAGCTCACCCAGCGACGTGTCGCCATGGGACCATTCCATGCGCGCAAGATGTCGGCGGTCATGCAGCCAGCGGAGAGCAGCGATAAGCGGCGCCGACAGGCTCGCCATCGTGGCGGCGGAGGCGCACTGACGGCCTCTATTACACCTGCTTTGGGCGACAACGACGGGCATTTATTGCTTTTGTCCCTTGCCGCCGAGTTAGGTATTTTGCACTGCATAATTGTTCAAGTAGGTGTACCAACTCCTGTTTTACATTTGTACCCTCGTCTATGTTGCCACAGCCGGAGACCCCTTGAGCATATAAAAGGAGGCCCGGGTGCAACGTAGAAAGGGTTCGCCAGGTTCGGCTCGTTCGGTTCATTCGACCCACCAGAGACCAGAGAAACTCACGCTAGGTTTTGTAGCCCTCGTTGCTCCCTAGCAAGAACACAATAGATCAAACAAGCAGCAGTAGGAGTTTTATCTCTCCAGAGAGCTCCGAAGCTGGGTAAACTGCTCGTGTGCCTCGCCTCGATCCGCTCTTCAGGCGATCTCCGCCTCCGAACCACAAGGGGCCTGCTCCGCCGCCCCCATAGGTGTCCGTGGGTACGATCAGCCTCCCGACACAAGCGAAGGGAAAGATCACGTTGCCGGTGACATTTGGCAGCAAGTTGAACTTCGTAATCGAGAGGGTCACTTTTGACGTTGCTGATTTTCCATTGCCTTACAATGGGATACTTGGCCGGCCCAAAGCACTCGCCAAATTCATGGCGGCCTCTCACTATGCCTACAACATGCTTTGAAGATGCCAGGCCCGATAAGTGTCATCTCTCGCCCCTGGCGACAAGAAGGATGCTCTTATCTGCTACGACAATATCTATCGGGAAGCAGCAGCCGACAGATTGCAAGCCACTTGCCGGCTGAAGCTCTCGGGGAAGAAGAAGACCAAGTCCGGCAAGAGCTCGATGCCCACTCCGGCAAGCGCACCTTCTTCGAGTGCTGCGCTACCGTCGAGGGCGCACCATCGAGCTCCACCGGCAAGTATAAGAAGACGGCGACAGCTCCACCAGAGACCAAGAAGGTGTCCGCCAAGGAGGACAAGATCGGTGGTACCTTCACCATCAAGGCCTCTCTCGACCCTAAATAGGAAGGCGGCGCTCGTTGCTTTCCTGCGGGCGAACGTCGACGTGTTTGCGTGGCAACCGTCTGACATCCCTGGTGTTCCCAGGAAAGTAATTGAGCACCATCTTGCCATTTGTCCTCATGCGCGGCCCGTCAAGCAGAAAGTCAGGAAGCAAGCAGTGGAGCGCCAAGAGTTCATCGCGGAAGAAATCAAGAAACTGGAAGCAGCAGGCCTTGTCAGAGGAGTGCTCCATCCTACGTGGTTGGCCAATCCTGTAGTTGTATCGCCAAGGCTAACGGGAAATGGAGGCTTTGTATCGACTTTACAGATGTCAATAAAGCTTGTCCCAAAGATCCATTTCCTTGCCGCGCATCGACCAGATTGTTGACTCCACGGCGGATGTGATTTGCTTTCATTTATGGATGCATATTCAGGGTATCATCAGATCTTCATGGCGTAAGAGGATGAGGAGAAGACCGCATTCATCACCCCATGTGGCACATACTGTTTTGTCTGGATGCCCTTCGGGTTAAAGAATGCTGGTTCAACGCTTTGCAAGAGTAGTTCATGATGCTTTTGAGCATAAATACACAGAAATGTGGAAGCCTACATGGATGACATAGTGGTCAAAAGCAAGGACAAAGCGACCCTAATTCAAGATTTAGATGAAACCTTTACAAATCTGCGCAAGATCAACCTCAAGCTCAACCCTGAGAAGTGTGTGTTTGGAGTCCCTTCCGGCAAGCTTCTCGGATTCTTCGTGTCTTAGCGGGGAATTGAAGCCAATCCCGACAAGATCAAGGCCATTGAGCAGATTGAAGCACCAAAGCGTGTCAAGGATGTACGAAGGCTTGCCGGTTGCGTAGCTGCTCTCAGCAGGTTTATCTCTAGATCTGCTGAAGGCGTTCTCGCCATTTTTCAAAATTTTGAAAAAGGCAGGTCCGATGCAATGGACTCCGGAAGCGGAGGCAGCGCTGCATGACTTGAAGAGATACCTGTCCTCCACTCCAACACTTGTCGCACCTAAGCCACAAGAGAAGTTGCTACTATATATAGCGGCAACCAATCAAGTGGTTAGTGCTGCGTTAGTAGCGGAGAGGGAGGCGGATGATGAGCTAGTAACCATCGCAGATGCATCCAGCGACAAGCAGGGGGCTTCACCGGCAAGCTCTGGTCCCGACAAGGACGGATCTACGCAAACGCATGAGAAGATGCAGAAAAGGATGGTGCAGAGCCCAGTTTACTTTGTCAGCTCCCTTCTGCAAGGGGCTAGGTCAAGGTACTCTGGTGTGCAGAAATTGCTTTTCGGCCTCCTCATGGCCTCGAGAAAGCTGCGCCATTACTTTCAGGCACATGAGATCACAGTTGTCACTCCCTTTCTGTCGGTGTACTAGAGTAGGGGTACCCTAGTATCCCGTACTCGTGCACGGGCAGTTGCAGCACCCCGCGGCAAGGTTTGCCTCGTCACCGCCAAGATCCTCCGTGGCTCCTTTGGAGCCATTCAAGAACAAAGTATTTGATCGAGAAGATAAGGCCCCGACAAGAGGAGCTTGTCGGGAAGGCCACTCCCGGCACGCAGAAGACAAGGCCCCGGCATGAGGAGCTTGCCGGGAAGACCCGGAGCGCGACAAGTCCCCGGGCGCGACAAGGATTCGCCGCGGCAAGGCGCTGTCATGGCATGCAACTTCTCTCCGTCTCGCTCCAGCTCACCCGGCGACGTGTCGCCATGGGACCATTCCATGCGCGTGTCGAAACGGTGTGCAGCCAGCGGAGAGCAGCGATAAGCGGCCGACAAAGCTCGCCATCGTGGCGGCGGAGGCGCACTGACGGCTCTGTTACATCGTTTGGGGCGACAACGACGGGCATTTATTGCTTTTGTCCCTTGCCGTCGAGTTAGGTATTTTGCACCGTATAATCGCTCGGTAGGTGTACCAACTCCTGTTTTTACATTTGTACCCCGCCTATGTTGCCACCTCGCCGGAGACCCCTTGAGCATATAAAAGGAGGCCCGAGTGCAACGTGAAAGGTTCGCTGGTTCGGTTCATTATTTGGCCATAGACTAGACACACTCACGCTTAGGTTTTGTAGCTCGCATTGCTCCTAGCAAGAACACAATAGATCAAACAAGCAGCAGAGGAGTTTTATCTCTCGGAGAGCTCATTTGCCGGTAAACTGCTTTCGTGCGCCTCGCCTCGATCCGCCTCGTGCAATCTCCGCCCTCCGAACCACAAGGCCTGCTCCGCCGCC
This sequence comes from Aegilops bicornis, assembly GCA_021605145.1. Lineage (NCBI taxonomy): Eukaryota > Viridiplantae > Streptophyta > Magnoliopsida > Poales > Poaceae > Aegilops > Aegilops bicornis. The sequence goes on along the minus strand of CM038675.1, from coordinate 392,784,511 downwards.
CCATAGGTGTCTGTGGGTACGATCAGCCTCCCCGACATCTTTGGCGCGCCAGGTAGGGGGCGTCGAGGCCGTGTGAATCTAATCCGGCGTTCACACGAGCAGCGTCATCAACATCTTCCTCAGCATGCCACCGAAGAAGAAGGCTTCGGCGGCGGCAGAGCCGTCCGCGTCGTACCCACCCTCACCGCAGCAAACGGGTGGTGAGGCGATGGCGGAGGAACGAGCACCGGCGAAGGTGTTTCGCGACGTTGCTAAGTCCAAGGACAAGGCACCACAGACCTCGGCGTCCGCAAGCATCCCCGCGTCCTTCTCGAGACGCGGGACCAACAACGTCATGGCGCTCACAACGCCATACGCTCGCTGGATCGAGACCCTCAAGACCAGCATGCGCGCCAACATGTCGGGCACGAGTGAGATACGGTCGCCGGACGGGCGCCGCTTCCTTCTAACGTAATTAGAAGTCCGGCGTGTCCCGCCTTGCACCGCTTCTCCAATGCCACCCACTACTCCAGCAGAAGCTCGCGAGAGCTCAGCCTGTTCTCGACTACCCTCCAACGGCCGACAAGGTCGACGAGTGGAGGGCCACTATCCAGAGCCTCATCGGCTTTGCCAACGGCGGCGTTCGCGGCAACCAACACCATCATTGCCGCGGCGTGACGACAAGGCACGAGCGGTGGCGACGAGACTATCGGAGGTGCAACCACCGTGCACTCTCCGCCAAGAAGGCCAAGATCGCCGACTCACCGGATCCACCTCGACAGCGACTCCACTGCGTCGTCGGATCCACGAGCTCGCCGCGATCAGCGCCAAGTTCTTCATGAGCGACAACAAGAGGACGCTCGAACCCGCATCGAGCGCCGAAGAGAAGCGCGACGTCAGTCCGACAAGCGCGCTGGGCCTTCTGTTGACATCTTGGCAGCGCCCGGAGGGGCCAGGCGACTTGCCAGACGCGGTAGGTTGCCCTGCATTCACCTTTCGTGAGCTGCGGCAAGTCCGGTGGGGGTCGAGAAAAACTTCAAACCAGACGTGCGGGAGAAGTATGATGGACGATCCGTCGGAGTTCCTTAGCATCTACACCATCGCGGTGCAGGCTGCGGGGACGAGACGACAAGATCCTCGCCAACTACTTCCCGCCGTGCTCAAGCCCAACGTCGATCTTGGCTCATGCACTTGCCGGACAGCTCCATATCCTCTTGGGCAGATCTGTGCCATCGGTTTGTTGGCGCTTTCACGTGTGGCCACAAACCTCATGGCCAAGAGAGTGACCTTCACTTGCTCGCCTGTAAGGAAGGAGAGTCCTGCGCAAGTTCATTCAGAGATTCAGCCGTGTGCACTACACCATCCTGCACGCCCACCCCGCCGGTGATCGCGCATTTCATCGTAATGTGCGGAACCGCAGGATGAGGGAGGAGATGGCGATGTGCAAAGTCAAGGACGTCGGTGAGCTGTACGCCTTGGCCGACAAGTGTGCATCGCTACGAGGAAGGGAGGAGACTCTCGGAGAGAATGCGTAAGCAGGATCTCGACAAGGATGACACCGCCCGGCAAAGAAGGGCCGTGGCGAGGCAACAGGAAGAAGAAAGCCAGAGAAGTGCTAGCAATGAGCAGTCCGGCAATGGAGGTGGCGACAAGAACGCCAAGGCTGGTGGCTCCGCAAGGAGGTTGTCACGACGCCAACCACCGGGCCGGTGGCGGCCGCCGACAAGCGGACAGCTCCGGCAGGCAGACAGAAGATCCACCGCACCAAGGGCCACGATCTCCAGAGCTGCAAGAAAGTCGAGCAGCTCGTCGAACAACAGAGAGCTGAGTACGAGCAGCGCGACAAGGAGAAGGCCCAGGAAGGTGCTGGGGGAGCAAGCAAGAAACGTCCCGGCCGGGGAGGACGCCGCGGCAAAGCCAAGCAGCGGCAAGGAGATCGACCTCCCCGGGGCCGCGACAAGGATGAAGATGAGGACGACGATGAAGATATGGAAGACGACGACGCTGACGAGCAGGAGTTTCAGAAAGCCACAGAGGTTCTCTGCGTTGACGGAGGTGCTTCCCTGCATACCTCCCACCGCCAACTCAAGCAATGGATGCAGGAGGTCAATGCAGCGGAGGCATCCGTAGAGTCACGCAAGCCTCTGAAGTGCTCCAGCACGCCTATCATTTTTGATATTGAGGACCACCCTAACCGCGTGACTGCGGTCGGGTGCTTGCCGATGTTGGTCTCACCAACCATCCGCAACCTCAAGGTCACAAAAATGTTAGTTGACGGCGGGGCCGGCTTGAATCTGATCTCCTCCGGTGCTCCGAAGCTTCAAATCCTCGACAGCGAGCTCAAGAGACCGGTACTTTCCAAGGAATCAATCCGGGAAGGAGCAAGTCAAGGGGAAGATTACGTTGCCGGTGACATTTGGCAGCCGAGCTGAACTTCAGGATCGAGAGGGTCACGCTCGACGTTGCCGATTTCCCATTGCGTTACAATGGGATACTTGGCCGCCCAAAGACTCGCCAAGTTCATGGCAGCCTCTCACCACGCTTACAACCCATCAAGATGCCAGGCCCGATAAGCGTCATCTCTGTCCACGGCGACAAGAAGGATGCCCTTATCTGTGGCCGACAAGATCTACCGGATGCAAAGAGCCGCGACAGACCGCCCAACACTTGCCGCTGAAGCTCCGGGGAAGAAGACCAAGTCCAAGTCCGCAAGGGCTCGATGCTCACTCCGCAAGCGCACCTCTTCGAGTGCTGCGCTACCGTCGAGGACGCACCATCGAGCTCCACCGCAAGTGCAAGAAGATGGTGGCTCTACCAAGACCAAGAAGGTGCCCGCCAAGGAGGACGGCACCGGTGGTACCTTCACCATCGCTGCCTCTCTCGACCCTAAATAGGAAGGCGCCGTTGCTTTCCTGCGGGCGAATGTCGATGTGTTTGCATGGCAACCGTCGATATCCCGGTGTTCCCGTGAAAGTGATTGAGCACCGCCTGGCCGCTTGTCCTCATGCGCGCCCGTCACAAGCAAAAAAGTCAGGAAGCAAGCGTTGGAGCGCCAATAATTCATAGTCAAGAGATCAAGAACCGGAAGCAGCAGGCCTTGTCGAGGAGTGCTCCATCCTACGTGGTTGGCCAATCACAGTCGTAGTCGCCAAGAAGCAAATGGGAAATGGAGACTTTGTGTTGACTTCACGGATGTTAATAAAGCTTGTCCCAAAGATCCATTTCCCTTGCCGCGCAATGACCAGATTGTTGACTCCACGGCTGGATGTGATTTGCTTTTGCTTCTTGATGCATACTCAGGATACCATCAGATCTTCATGGCTGAAGAAGATGAAGAGAAGACCGCATTCATCACACCATGTGGCACATACTGTTTCATACGGATGCCTTTCGGTTTGAAGAATGCTGGTTCAACATTTGCAAGGGTAGTCCATGACGCTTTTGAGCCACAGATGCACAGAAATGTAGAAGCCTACATGGATGACATAGTGGTCAAAAGCAAGGACAAAGCAACTCTGGTTCAAGATTTAGACGAGACCTTTACAAATCTGCGCAAGATCAACCCCGAGAAGTGCGTGTTTGGAGTCCCTTCCGGCAAGCTTCTCGGGTTCTTCGTGTCTCAGCGAGGGATTGAAGCTAATCCCGACAAGATCAAGGCCATCGAGCAGATTGAAGCACCAAAGCGCGTCAAGGATGTACGAAGACTTGCCGGCTGCGTGGCTGCTCTCAGCAGGTTTATTTCTAGGTTCCGCTGAAGCGCCTCGCCATTTTTCAAGATCTTGAAAAAGGAAGGTCCAATGAAATGGACTCGAGCGGAGGCTGCGCCGCAGACTTGAAGAGATACTGTCCTCCACTCCAACACTTGTCGCACCTAAGCCACAAGAGAAGTTGCTGCTATACATAGCGGCAACCAATCAAGTGGTTAGTGCTGCGTTAGTAGCGGAGAGGGAGGCGGATGACGAGCCAGCAACCACGGCAAGCACATCCAACGACAAGCAGGGGGCTTCACGACAAGCTCTGGTCCCGACAAGGATGAATCCCCGCAGGCACATGACCAGACATGTAAAAGGATGGTGCAGCGCCTACCATTTTGTCAGCCCCTCCGCAGGGGCTAGGTCAAGGTACTGCGGTGTGCAAAAATTGCTTTTCGGCCTCCTCATGGCCTCGAGAAAGCTGCGCCATTAGTTCCAAGCACATGAGATCACAGCTTGTCACTCGCTCAGCTGAAGAGGATACTGCAGAATCCAGAAGCGACAGGCAGGATTGTCGAGTGGGCACTGGAGCTGTCAAGCTTTGGTCTCAAGTTTGAAAGCACATCAACTATCCAAAGCAGAGCATTGGCAAAATTCATAGCAGAATGGACGCCAACACGGATGAAGAGATTAGGAGACGAGCATTCCCGCCAAAGAAGCAAGCAAAGAGTGGGCGATGTACTTTGATGGTGCCTTCTACGCTGCAAGGCGCCGGTCTTTGGCGTCGCTTATCGCACCCACCGGAGAGCACCTCAAGTACGTCGCCCGGATGCACTTTCCCAAGGAGCAAGCGACAAACAATACTGCAGAGTATGAGGGTTTGCTTTCCGTCTCAGGATCGCAGTGGACCTTGGGATCAAGAAGCTTATTGTCGGGGTGACTCGCAACTTGTCGTCCGCAAGTGAACAAAGATTATCGAGTCCATTGATGGAAGCCTACGTTGATGAAGTGAGGAAGCTAGAAGAGCACTTTGACGGCCTGCAAATGGAACATGTTCCAAGAGCTCAGAATGATATTGCTGACGGCCTGTCAAAGTGCGCTGCGCTTAAGTTACCTGTGGAACCAGGGATTTTCGTGCTCAAGCTGAATCAGCCAACCGTAGCACCATCAACTGGACAAAGCACGAAGAGGAAGTTGGGCTCTGGTGACTACTTTCCGACAGAGCTTCCCGAAGCCGTCGTTGCAAAGGTCCCCAAGATCAACACCAATAAGGCCGAGGAGCAGCCGCTCCGATAGACCCTGTGGTTTGTTTCGTTGAAGCGAGACGCTCCGACAAGTCTTGCTCGGCAAGCAGCAGGGGACCATCAAGCTCCGGCAGGACCTCAGGTCATTGCCGTGGAAGCTGATGTTCCCGCAGCAGCAGATGTGCCTTTAGTCCTTGTTGTCGAGTCACAAGCTCCAGCGTGGGCGCAGCCGATTGTCCATTTCCTTCAGACAGGAGAACTTCTTGAAGAGCAAGAAGAAGCGGAAAGAGTAGCCCGACAGTCAAGTATGTACCAGTTTGTCGACAGCATACTGTACAGAAGAATACTCAACGGTGTGAAATTGAAGTGTATTCGAGGGAAGATGGGCGAAGCTGTTGGCAGAGATACACGGAGGCATATGTGATCACCACATTGGCGCAAGAGCACTTGTCGGCTTTACGGCAAGGTTTCTTCCGGCCGACAGCCCTCCAGGATGCAACTGCACAAGTAACCAAGTGTGAAGCGTGCTGGCCCATTCCAAACAGATACACCAGCCAGCTCAAGCTCTCCAGACGATCCCTTTATCCTGGCCATTTTCGCCTGGGGCTCGACATCCTCGGCCCCTTCCCCGAGCTGTCGGGGCTTTGAGTACTTGTACGTCGCCATCGGCAAGTTCACAAAGTGGCCGGAAGTGGAAGCAGTGAGGAAGGTGATGGCACAGTCAGCAGTCAAGTTCTTCAGGACAATTGTTTGCCGTTTCAGAATCCCTAACCGAATCATCACCGACAACGGCACACAATTTACGAGTCGCACCTTCATGCAGTACGTCCAAGACCTTGGCGCCAAGGTTTGCTTTGCTTCTGTTTCTCACCCGAGAAGCAACGGTCAAGTAAAGAGGGCAAATGCTGAAGTGCTGCGCAGGCTCAAGACCAGAACTTTCGACAGGCTGCACAAGTGCGGAAGAAACTGGATCGAGGAGCTGCCGGTGGTTCTTTGGTCGATCAGGACGACGCCAAATCGAGCCACTGGCCAGACACCCTTTGCTCTAGTCTATGGAGCAGAGGCAGTTCTCCCCACGAAACTCGTATACGGATCGCCTCGAGTGCTCGCTTATGATGAGCTTGAGCAAGAGCAGCTGCGACAAGATGACGCGCTGCTCCTTGAGGAGGATCGTCTTCAGGCCAGGCGAGCCGCCGCTAGCAAGCTCTGCGCCGATACCATAGCCGCAGAGTTAGTGCCAGAAGTCTCGAGGAAGGCGACCTTGTTCTTCGGCGCGTTCAGTCCGCGAAGAATTCAAACAAGTTGACGCCAAAGTGGGAAGGCCCTTATCGGGTGAAATGAGTCACTAGGCCTGGCGTTGTCCGCCTTGAGACCGAAGATGGCATTCCGGTGAGCAACTCCTGGAACATTGAGCATCTTCGTAAGTTTTACCCATAGGGCGCGGTTGCCGGAACCCGTTCCGGCAACCACCTTTTGTACAAGTCCTACGGCTGTTGCATGTAATCCTTTGTACAAAGCCGGGCGCAGACCCCGTGCATCAGTAAAGCTCATGTGTTGCGCACAACTTGTCAAGTTCATGCTTTCATCAATTTATTGCAAGTTTTGGCTAACACTTTGTGCAGCAACCACACCCGGTAAGCAGAATCGAGCCGCTAGGCTCCATAACATTATTTCCTCTTCTTTTTCTTTTCTCAAAGAAAGGAAGGCTCCCTCACGCACAAGTTAACCGGGGGGGGGGGGGGGGGGGAAGGGATAATAATATGGACCAGGCACCAAACGAGGAAGTTCCACCGCAACGGGAAGCAAGAGATGTAAAAGCTAAGTTGCCAAAGTTTGAGCAATCAGTTTTAAATTTTCAAGTTATCTTCCTCGAATGATAGTACTTTGTATGGAAAACACCTGTGCGCAGAGGAACCAACTCGCCGGCTAGTCGCGCTTCTTACTTTGTTTCGAGTCCGCTCAACAACTTAAGTGAGCTGCAGCTAGTCGCGACAAGGTTGCTTGTCGGAGGCGGCACTGCCGGCAACTCGGCCGACATTCCGCACTCAGCGCTCGCGGCAAGTGCCCGCACCGACAAGTCCCTTAAATGCGTAAGGCAGAAACGTACAAAGGAAGGAATCAAGTAGAGGAAATAACATTGCATTGATCGTTCACCTAAGATAGAGTATATTACAGAATAACTTGTCGCTGATCTAACAAAATTTTCTAAACATGATCAGCAGCGACAAGGGAAAGATAAGGTCGGCGGCCTAGTCCACGCGGTCGCCTTCGATCCGCTTGATCTTGTTCACCTTGTCCACAATGGGTGCGACAAGGGCTTTGAGCTCCTCCACGTTGGCGTCGGACGGCAAGGATCTGAGAACGCCGTTAAGGTTGAGGCCCGGGTTGCGGAAGGCCACCTTCATCAACACCTTCTCGAGGGCCCCTGCACAAACTTGGCGCGATTCCTCGACCATCTGCTTCGGGACCTCTTCCTGGAGTCGCCGGAGGCCCGTCGCCACGCCTTTGAAGAATAAGCTGAGCTTGGCGCTGGGTTGGAGATGCTCGTCGGAGGAGTACGCAAGGTCCGCCATCCCAAGATCCATCAGCTCGTTCTGGATGTCGGGGGCGGTGTCCACAAGACCTTCGGTCCAAAGGCTCCACGCTCTCCCTCAAGGTGTTCTGGACGGAGACAGCATTCGCCAGCAGCTCCTCCTTGGCCTTGATCGCCTCCAACAAGCCCACCTACCGCTCTCTGGTGCCATCCAACGTCTGCGTCAGAGTGGTCAGTTTCAGCTCCAGATCCGCCTTGGAATCCTTGGCAACGTCGAGCTCCTTGGCCCTATCAGTGAGACGGCTCTGCAGCTCGCCAAGTGTGTAGGCGTCCTTCTCGCGCTCACGCTTGAGCACGGCAAGCTCTTCGCCGCTCTTCTTGAGGGTGGCCTCCAGCTGTGCCACCCTCGCCTTCAGCTCTTCCGTGGCGGCCTCGGCGGCTGCGGAAGCGTCCTTCGTGGCTGTCCAGGTTGACCTTCCGCTGCGCCAGCTCGCTTTCCTGCGCGGCGAGCTTCTCGGCAGCCAGCCGCTGCTCCTCATCAGCTGCGGCCTTCTCAAGGATGAAGGCCGTGCGCTCTTCTGTGAGCTGCCCCCGTGCTTCCGCCACGTCGCGGAGGGCTTCTTTGTTGGCGCTCCGGAGCTCCTCGGCGCGCTTCTCCATATCCGCTCCCGCCCTCGCGACAAGGGCTTCCCGGGTCTCTAATTTGGCCTGCCGGGTGCGGTAGAGCGACAACAGCTTCTTCAAGAGCTGCTCCTCCTTGGACTTCGCCGCTGTCGCTGCTTGGCTTGTCCACCGGCGTCAGCCCAATGGAGGCGCAGCTTCGCCATCGAAGGTCTCCTTCGACCGGGCGCTTCGAGCTCGGTTCCTGGGGAAGCTTGATGAAGACGCCTTCGCCCGGCCTTGGTGGTAGGCACGGGCTGGGGCTCCTCGAGCTGACGCCCGTGTGGCGGCGAAGTCGGCTTGTCGGTGTAGCGCTTGCCGCTCCTGCGGCCTCGGGCGTCCCGGTCTGACCGCCCGATCCTCGCCCGGCCTCTGCGTCGGCAGCCTCGGTGGCCTCCTCGCCAACAGGCTCGTCGGCGACGGCCTCTTCCTCCACGACGACGACCTCTTCTTCTTCGACGGCGGCCTCGTCGGTGTTGCCGTGCGTTTCCTCCTCGCCGGCGGCCTCGACCTCCATCTGGTCTGCGTCAGATGAAGAAAGAGCAGTCAAGCAGATATTCAAAGAGAGAAACAAAAGAAAGCAAACCCAAGGGACATTTTCGCGTAAGGGAATTTCCTGCGACGGGGTCCGCAGCCGTGGCCTCGACCACCGGAGGGTCACTAGCGCCGTCCCTTGTCGGGGTAGCCTCCATTGCCGGATTGGCCTCCCTTGCCGGGGTGGCCTCCCTTGTCGGAGGGAGCTCCCTTGCCGGTGAGTTCTCCCTTAGCGGCGTAGTGGCAGCAGGCAGGATCTCGGAGGCTGCTTCCGAGCCCTCCTGATGAGGCTGCTCTGCTCCTACACAAGCAAACTATCAGAAATCAACGCAGAAGGAGCACCCCTGCACACCTAATAGTAAGAAGAAAACGCCACACTTACTCTGGGGGCTGTGCTGGGGGCTGCTCTGAGGAAGGGTTGCCGGGTCCGGCAAGGCGGTCTCGGACGCGTCCCCTGTCGCCACGGGGGAATCGTCCTCAACAACGATCGTCGGGATCTTGACCCTCTTCGCGCTCTACAGGCGGCGTCACGAAAAGGAAAGAGTCGAGCAAGCAAATCAGATTCAAGATGAAGCAATAAAAATTGAAGAAATACAAGCACAAGTCTCAAGAGCTTACTCTTCGCCTTCCTCCTCGGAGCTGAGCGGAGAAGTCAAACTCGCCCGCCTCCGGTGCAATCAGGCGGGGAGTGGGCTCTCTTGGCCGCTTAAGCGGAGGCGTCGGCGGTGGCTGAGAAGATTCTGCCCGGTTGTCGGCTGCAGTGTGAGGCGCCTCGCTGCAACCTCGCTTGCCGCGGTGGAGCGCGTCGGCCGAGCGCTTCTGCTGTGGGCCGGTCTGTCGCCCCGGCTCGTCTCCAACTCTGCGGAGACGCCTCCTCGGCGGAGCCGGGGGCTCCGCTGGCGGCAAGTCGCTTGGTGGTGGAGAAGAAGCGCCCTCGGCGGGTCCAGCCGACCCGGCCTCGGGCTCGACAAGCTCGTCCTCGCCGGCGACCTCCCCTCGCTCGGCAGAGCTTGCCGCCCTCGCCGCGTCCGCCTCCTCCACGGTGAACCCGAAGGCTCCAGCGGCAGCGGCTGCCACCGCCTCCTCCACCCTGGTGGCGATCCACGCCATCTCCTGGTCGGTGGTGTCACGGGTGAGCCTCTTCTGCTCGTCGGCACGGATCGGCACTTCTTGCATGTCGTCGAAGAATTGCTGCACGACCGCTTCGGGGGGCTCCTGCCAGGTTGGGACGATCCCGTGGGAGTCGCACAGTGGCATCATGGCGCGGATGCGGTCGAGCGCCGAGTTGTTGCACAATGGGACCACCCCCCGCGGCAACCTGAACCACTCTGGATGTTCGGGGTCGTTCTTGAACAGCTCGAGCAGCACTGAATCTAGCTCCATGACGGTGAAGTTCCAATTCAGGCCCGGGCGCATTCTCATGATGTCCGCCGCATTCTGGAACTCCCAAGCAGGCCTCCTCCTTTCCTGCAAGGGAAGCGGCGCGGCGGCGAATGAAGTCTGCGCGCCAACTGCTTCCTATCACAACCCGGCAAGCCCGAGGCGCAGAATTCGGGTCACAGCTATCTTCAGCTTCAGATCCTCGGCGCCAAGTTACTCCAATCCCTGCCGCAGCACTATTGGGGTTTGGCGACGACGGTGAAGGGCATGGGTTCTCCTCACGACCCAGCACCAGTTGGCTCTCCACTCCTCCCACTTGTTCCGAACTCACCCTCTAGGTAGGCCTCTTTCTTGCCGATCCTAGAGACCTGTGCTATCCCTCCGGCAAGTGGCTCTCCTCTCTCGACGCTGGGGAACAAAGAAATGGCGGAAGAGTGCCACATTCGGTGGATTCTCGACAAAGTTTTCGCACAAATGTGCGAAAACGGCCATGGTCAAGATGGCGTTGGGGGTGAAATCAAGGAGGCGGAGGCTAAAGGTGTTCATTATGTCGCAAAAGAACTCGGAAAACGGCGGGCAAAGACCGCAATAGAAGAAAAGGGCGAAGAAAGGGTACCCTGTTGGGGCCAAATCCAGCGGCGGAGGCGGGAGCACCCTCGTCTTGCGCGGATGCGCCTGAGTCTCCGTCGACCGTAAAAGGTAGAAGACATCCCGCGGCTCACGTGCGCCGAGCTGCGGGGGGAAGATGGCTCGCTCCTTGCGCAGCGCCGCGAGCCGCTGCGCCTCGGCCGACTTGACGCCCTTCTCCTTATCGGCCTTCGGAGCCATGGCGAGGAGGGCGGAGGAGGTCGACGGTGGTGAGTGTGCTTGTGGCGAAAGGGGGGCGGGGCGCTGCTCTCTTCGCACCGGAGAAGAAGAGGGGAGCGGCGGTGGTTTCTTGACAAGACAGCAATGGCAGGGGTGGTCGGCCTGCCTCTGTTTCCTCCGCTTATAAAGGGGAGGAGGGGGCGGACGTTCCGCTTATATTAATAAAGAACCCCCCACGACCGCGCCCCACGATCTCTTCGTGACGACGCCACGTCCGGTACATGCCGTTAGTGGGGATCGTGGTGGTCCGGGCGAAGTTGCGGCGTGGTCGAGGCTGCGCGTGTCCGTGCGATTCTGGGCCTGGCCCGACAAGCGCTTCGGCACTGCATGCGGCCCAGCCGGGGCTCTGCCGGTGTACTAGAGTAGGGGTACCCTAGTATCCCGTGCTGGAGTACCGCAGACGATTGCACACCAGCGGCAAGGTTTGCCTCGTCACCGCCAAGATCCTCCGTGGCTCCTTTGGAGCCATTCAAGAACAAAGTATTTGATCGAGAAGACAAGGCCCCGACAAGAGGAGCTTGTCGGAAGGCCACCTCGAGCACGCAGAAGACAAGGCCCCGGCAAGAGGAGCTTGCCGGAAGACCCGGAGCGACAAGTCTCCGGGCGCGACAGGATTCGCCGCGGCAAGGCGCTTTGCCGCTGCATGCAACTTCTCTCCGTCTCCGCTTCCAGCTCACCCAGCGACGTGTCGCCATGGGACCGTTCCATGCGCTACAGTGTCGGCGGCTGTGCAGCCAGCGCGGAGAGCAGCGATAAGCGGCGCTGACAGGCTCGCCATCGTGGCGGCGGAGGCGCACTGACGGCCTCTATAATCTGTTTGGGCGACAACGACGGGCATTTATTGCTTTTGTCCCTTGCCGTCGAGTTAGGTATTTTGCAATCAGACATCGCTCGTAGGTGTACCAACTCCTGTTTTTACATTTGTACCCCCGCCTATGTTGCCACCGCTTGGAGACCCCTTGAGCATATAAAAGGAGGCCCGAGTGCAACGTGAAAGGGTTCGCTGGTTCGGTTCATTCGACCGCCATAGACTAGACACACTCACGCTTAGGTTTTGTAGCTCGCATTGCTCCCTAGCAAGAACACAATAGATCAAACAAGCAATGAGGAGTTTTATCTCTCCGGAGAGCTCAGTTTGGGTAAACTGCTCGTGTGCCTCGCCTCGATCCGCTCTTCGTGCGATCTCCGCCCCCCTCCGAACCACAAGGGGCCTGGTCCGCCGGCCCCATAGGTGTCCGTGGGTACGATGAGCCTCCCCGACACTTTCCGCTGAAGAGGATACTGCAAAATCCAGAAGCAACAGGCAGGATTGTTGAGTGGGCACTGGAACTATCAAGCTTTGGCCTCAAGTTTGAGAGCACTTCAACTATCCAAAGCAGAGCATTGGCGGACTTCATAGCAGAATGGACACCAACACCAGATGAAGAAATTTCAGAAACGAGCATCCCCGTCAAGGAAGCAAGCAAAGAGTGGCTGATGTACTTTGATGGTGCCTTCTCGCTGCAAGGCGCCGGCGCCGGCGTGCTACTTGTCGCACCCACCGGAGAGCACCTCAAGATCGCAGTAGACCTTGGGATCAGGAAGCTCATTGTCAGGGGTGACTCACAGCTTGTCATCCGCCAAGTGAACAAGAATTATCAGAGTCCGTTGATGGAATCTTATGTTGATGAAGTGAGAAAGCTAGAAGAGCACTTTGACGGCCTACAGATGGAATATATTCCAAGAGCTCAAAACGACATTGCCGATGGCCTGTCAAAGTGCGCCGCACTCAAGCTACCTGTGGAACCAGGGATTTTTGTGCTCAAGCTGACTCAACCGGCTCAGAACGCCATCAACTCGGGCAAGAGCAAGAAGAGGAAGTTGATCTCTGGTGACTACTTTCCCAGAGCTTCGAAGCCGCCAAGAAGATCCCCAAGATTGACACCAACAAAGGATCTTGAGGCGGTCTGCTCCGACAAGCCGCAGGTTTGTTTCATTGAAGCAGACGCCTCCGACAAGCTTTGCTCCAAAGCAAGCTTTCGAGGAACGTCAAGCTCGGCCGAGCCGCGTGTTCTTGCCATGGAAGGCGATGTTGCCGCTGACAGCAGATGTGCCTTTAGTCCTTGTTGTCGAGCCGCAACCTCCAAAGCATGGGTGCAGCAGATTGTCCATTTCCTTTAGGCAGAGAACTTCCCAAGAACGAGAAGAAGCGGAAAGAGTAGCCCGGCGATCAAGTATGTACCAGTTTGTCGACAGACACCTGCATGTAAGAAGACTCAACGGTGTGAAATTGAAGTGTATTCGCCGGGAAGACGGACAAAGCTGTTGGCGAGATACATGGAGGCATATGTGGCCACCACATTGGCGCTTAGAGCACTTCTGCAAAGCGCTCCTAAGCAAGGTTTCTTTTGGCCGTGACAGCCCTCCGTGATGCAACCGCACAAGTAACCAAGTGTGAAGCGTGCAGTTCCATTCCAAACAGATACACCAGCCAGCTCAAGCTCTCCAGACGGTCCCTTTATCCTGGCCATTTTCGGTTTGGGGGCTCGACATCCTCGGCCCCTTCCCCCGAGCTGTCGGGGGCTTTGAGTACTTGTACGTGGCTATCGACAAGTTCACAAAGTGGCCGGAAGTGGAAGCAGTGAGGAAGGTGACAGCACAATCAGTAGTCAAGTTCTTCAGGTCGATTGTTTGTCGTTTCGGAATCCCTAACAGGATCATCACCGACAACGGCACACAGTTCACAAGTCGCACCTTCATGCAGTACGTCCAAGACCTTGGCGCCAAGGTGCTGCCGCTTCATTGCTCATCCAAGAAGCAACGGTCAAGCGGAGAGGGCAATGCTGAAGTGCTGCGGGCTCAAGACCAGAACTTTCAACAGGCTGCACAAGTGCGGAAGAAAGCTGGATTGAGGAGCTGCCGGTGGTTCTTTGGTCGATCAGACGACGCCAAATCGAGCCACCGCCGTACACCTTTCGCTCTAGTCTATGGAGCAGAGGCAGTTCTCCCCACGGAACTCAGATACGGATCGCCTCGAGTGCTCGCTTATGATGAGCTTGAGCAAGAGCAGCTGCGACAAGATGACGCTATTGCTCCTTGAGGAAGATCATCTTCAGTCTTGTCTGACGAGCTGCTCGGTACCAGCAAGCTTTGGCTGCTACCATAGCCGCAAAGTCAATGCCAGAAGTCTCGAGGAAGGCGCGTTCAGTCTGCCAAGAATTCCAACAAGTTGACGCCGAAGTGGGAAGGCCCTTATCGGGTGAAACGAGTCACTAGGCTGGCGCTGTCCGCCTTTGAGACCGAAGATGGCATTCCGTGAGCAACTCTGGAACATTGAGCATCTTCCTAAGTTTTACCCGTAGAGGCGCGGTTGCCGAACCTGTTCCGGCAACCACCTTTTGTACAAGTCTTGCCGCCGATGCATGTAATCCTTTGTACAAAGCCGGGCGCAGAACCCCGATGCATCAAGAAGCTTAGCGTGCTTCGCACACCTTGTCAATTTCATGCTTTTTACTTCTATTTTTGCATGCGCTTATCTGACACTTTGTGCAGCACCTACCCCTGGTAAGTCATAACGAGCCACAAGGCTCCATATCTTTATTTTCTCTTCTTTCTCTTTTTCAAAGAAAGGAAGGTTCCCTCGCACACAAGTTTGCCGGGGGGAAAGGAGAAGATAATGGTGTGGACCAAGCGTCGCTCAAGGAAGTCTAGCCTTACCGGAAGCAAACGACAGAAAAGCTAAGTTGCCAAAGTTTGAGCAATCAGTTTTAAAATTTTTAAGTTATCTTCCTTGAACGACCGAACTTTGTATGGAAACCCTGTGCGCAGAGGAACCAATTCGTAGCTAGTTGCGCCCTTTCTTTGTTTTGAGTCCGCTCAACAACTTAAGTGAGCTGCGACTAGTTGTGACAAGGTTGCTTGTCGGAAGCGGCACCGCCAAAGTTGATGTCGCACTCTCAAGACTCGGCGCTCAGTGCCCGCATGACAAGTTCCCTAAAAGCGTAGGGCAAAAACATACAAAGGAAGGAATCAACGGCAAGAGAAAGAGAAAACGGGCGGCCTAATCTACGCGATCGCCCTCAACCCTCTTGATTCCGCTCACCCTGTCCACAATGGGTGCGACAAAGGTCTTGAGCGCCTCCACATCAGCATCCGGCGGCAGGGACTTGAGGACGTTGGTGAGGTTGAGGCCTGGGTTGCGGAAGGCCACCTTCATCAGCACCTTTTGGAGGGCTCCCGCGCAGATCTGGCGCGACTCCTCGGCCAGCTGTTTTGGGACCTCTTCCCGGAGTCGCTGGAGAGCCGTCACCACGCCCTTGAAGAACAAGCCGAGCTTGGCGCTGGGTTGGAGATGCTCGTCGGAGGAGTATCCAAGATCCACCATCCCCAGCTCCATCAGCTCCCTGTGGATGGCTGCGGCAGTATCCACGAGACCCTCGGTCCAGTGCTCCACGTTCTCCCTCAAGGCACTCTGGGCGGCAACAGCACTCGCCAGCAGCTCCTCGTCGGCCTTGATCTTCTCCTTCAAGGACACCTCCCGCTCCTTGGCACCGTCCAGCGTCTGAGTCAAAGTAGTTAGCTTCAACTCAAGATCTGCAATGGAGTCCCTGGCAGCGCTGAGCTCCTTGCTCCTCTCGGCGAGGCAGCCTGCAGCTCGCCAAGAGTGTAGGCGTCCTTCTCGCTCGTGCTTGAGTGCAGCAAGCTCCTCGCCGCTCTTCTTGAGGCTGGCCTCCAAGCTGCGCCACCTTCGTCTCCAGCTCCTTCTTGGCGGCCTCGGCAGCGGCAGCATCCTTTGCTTCCTTGAGAGCCCCGCCAAATGCTTCCTCGTGCATGGCAAGATCCTCCTCGTGGCTGTCAAGGTTAACCTTCCGCTGCATTTCGCCCTCTGCGCGAGACAGCTTCTCGGCGGCAAGCCGCTGTTCCTCCTCGGCTTCAGCCTTCTCGAGGATGAAGGCCTTGCGCCTCGGCGAAGTTGCTCCCGCCTCCGCCAAGGACCGGAGAGCTTCCTGGTTGCGGCCCCGGAGCTCCTTCGCGCTTCTCGATGTCCGCTCCCGCCGCAACAAGCGCCTCCGGGATGCCGATTTGGCTTGTCGGGCGCGGTGAGCGACAGCGGCTTCGCGGCAACTGCTCCTCCTCGGGCTCGCCGCTGCTGCTTAAGCGCGTCAACTAAGCGTCGGCCAGTGAGGCGTAGCAGTTCTTCATCGAAGGTTTCTCCTTCGCCGGGCGCCTGAGCTCGACTCCCATGGGAGCTTGATGAAGACGCCATCGCCCGGCCTTCAAGTAGGCGCCCGGGCTGGGGCTCTTGAACTGGCAGCTGCGGCAGTGGCGGAGGATCGGTGGTCGGTGTAGGCGCTGGCGCTCCTGCGCCTTAGGGTCGTCGGTCGATCGCGGACCCCTCGCCAGCCTGTGGCGGCAGCTTTAGCGACCTCTTCGCCCGGCAGCTCGTCGGCGCCGGCTTCTTCTTCCACGGGCGGCTTCATCGGTGTTGCAGCGCCCGTCCTCCTCGCCCGGCGACCTCGGTCTCCATTGGCTCTGTGGCGGACGGATGAAGAGAGTCAAGCAAATATTCAAAGACAAAATCAGAAGAAGAAAAACACAAAGGGAAGTACTCAGCAAGAAGGTTACTGCGCCGGGGGCTGCGGTCATGGTCTCCGTCGCCAAGGGGTCGCTGGTGCCGTCCCTTGCCGGAGAACTGCCCCTTGCCGGAGAACGCTCCCTTGTCGGAGAACGCTCCCTTGCCGGAGAATCCACCCTTGGTGGCGTAGTCGAAGCAGAAGGAGGCTGCTCTGCACCTACACAAGTCAACAGTCAGATATCAGCAAAGGAAAAAGCACCCATGCACGCCGAACAACAAGAAGTAGACCATATGCTTACGCTGGGGGCTGCGCTGGGGGCTGCTTTGAAGAAGGGTTGCCTCATCCGGCAAGGTGGTCTCGGACGCACCTCCTGCTGTCGCGATGAGGTTCGCCTCGATGACAACCACCGGGGTCTTGGCTCTCTTCGACATCCTCTGGGCCAGCGTCCTGAAAAGGAATGGATTCAGAGCAAAGCAAGTCAGAGACAAGACAAAGCAACAAATCAAAGAATTACAAGTACATCAAGGAATCTTACTCTTCCTCTTCCTCGTCGGAGCTGAGCGCGGAGAGGTGGTCTAGCCCGCCGGTATGATTTAGGCGGAGGAGGGCTCCATTGACGCTTGGCGGGAGGCGGGACCGTGGCCTGCGAGGGCCCCGCTCCGATTGCCGCAGCGGGCGAGGAGCTCACGCGGCAACAGTGCTTGCAGCGGTGGAAGCTGCGCGCTGGGCGCGGCTGTTGGCCCGTCTGCTGCCCGCTGCGTCTCGGCTTTGAAGACGCCTTCTTGGTGGAGCCGGTGGCTCCGCTCGCGGCAAGCTGCTTGGAGGTGGGCAGGATGCGCCCTCGGCGGGCTCGCTCG
Organism: Aegilops bicornis; assembly: GCA_021605145.1. Lineage (NCBI taxonomy): Eukaryota > Viridiplantae > Streptophyta > Magnoliopsida > Poales > Poaceae > Aegilops > Aegilops bicornis. Next base: position 392,767,210 of record CM038675.1, on the reverse strand, counting down.
ACTCGGCTTCAGGCTCGGCAAGCTCTTCCTCGCCGACGAACTCCTTTCGCTTGACAAGACTTGTCGCCTCGGCTGCCTCCGCCTCCTCCACAGTGAAGCCAAACTTCGCCCGGCAACCTTGCTGCCGCCGCCTCTTTCCCACTGGTGGCGTCGCTGCATCTCGCCGTGCTGGTGTCGCATGGTGAGGCCTTCTCGCTGCCGGGCGGACCGACATTTCCACTAGATTGTCGAAGAATTGCCGCACGACGTCATCTGCCGGCTCTTGCCAAGTGGGGACAATTCCATGGGAGTCACACAACGGCATCATTGCACGGATGCGGTCAAGCGACGAGTTATTGCACAGCGGAACGACGCCCCTCGGCAACCTAAACATCTCCGGATGATCAGGATCAGGCTTGAACAGCTCTAAGAGCATTGCGTCAAGCTCCAAGACAGTGAAGTTGAAGTTGAGGCCTGGGCGCAGCCTCATGATGTCTGCTGCGTTCTGAAATTCCTAGGCAGGTCTCCTTCTCTCCTGCAAGGAAGCGTCGGCGGCGAAGAAAGTCCGCGCCAACGGTGCCTACAAAGTGAGTCCGGCAAGTCCGAGGCGGAGGATTCGGTAATCGCGATCTTCAGCCTAAGCGTCCTCCGGGGCCAGATTGCTCCAATCATTGCCGCATACTCTTTGGGGTTTGGTATTTGGCGGTAAAAGGCTGCGGGTTCTCCTCAACAATCCAGCACCAATCTGCCCTCCACTCCTCCCATTTGCTACGGAGCTCTCCCTCTAGATAGGCCTCCTTCTTGCCGACCCTGGAGACCCAAGCAATTCCTCCGGCAAGGGGCTCTCCTCTCTCGGCTCGGGGTAAAAAGAAGTGACGGAAAAGAGCTACATTTGGGTGGACTCCGACAAAGTTTTCGCAGAGATGTGCGAAAACTGCCATGGTCAGAACGGCGTTGGGGGTGAAATCAAGGAGGCGGAACCCGTAGGTGTTCATAATGTCACAAAAGAACTCAGAGAAGGGCAGGCAGAGCCCGCAGTAGAAGAAGAGCGCGAAGAAGGGATACCCCGTCGGGGCCAGTTCTGCAGCAGCGGGAGTACTGTGCGGATGCGCCTGCGTCTCCATCGACCAGAAGAGGTAGTAGTTCTCCCTCGGCTCCCTCATGGCGAGTGAGGGGATGACGGCCCGCTCCTTCATAGCGCCAAGAAGTCAAGCAGCGCCTCGGCCGACTTCACGGTCTTCCCCTTGTCGGCTTTTGGGCCCATGGCGGAGGCGGTGGAGGAGATCGACGGCGTTGAGGGTGCCGATGGCGATGAAGCGGGCGCTGCTCTCTTTTCAGCCTTGAGAAGAAGGGGAGCAGCGGTGGTTTTTCGATGGGACAGCAATCGGCAAGGTAGGCGACGTGCCCCTGTTTCCCGCTTATAAAGGGGAGGGGGCGGACGTTCCGATTTTCCGAATAAAGAAACCCCCACGATCTCGCCCACGATCTCTCACACGACGCCACGTTCGATGCGTGCCGTTCGTGGGGAGCGTGGTGGGTCCGGGGTGAGTTACGACGTGACCCGGGCCGCACGTGCCCGTGCCCTGTTTTGGGCCTGGCCCAACAGCGCTCGGCACCGTGTGTGGCCCAGGCCCGGGGGCTCCTGTCGGTGTACTAGAGTAGGGGTACCCTAGTATCCTGAACTTGTGCATGGGCAGTTGCAGCCCTCCGCGGCAAGGCTTACCGGGTGACCGCCAAGGTCCTCCGTGGTTCCTTTGGAGCCATTCAAGAACAAAGTATTCAAGCCAAGGAGACAAGGCCCCGGCAAGAGGAGCTTGCGGAAGGCCACCCAAGGCACATAGGAGACAAGGCCCGGCAAGAGGAGCTTGCCGGGAAGGCCACCCTGAGCACTTACAAGACAAGGCCCGGCAAAAAGGAGCTTGCGGGAAGGCCCGTGAGCGACAAGCTTCCGGGCGAAAGAAGACAACAACCGCGGCAAGGCGCTTGCATGGAAGACCACCTCTCTGTACCTACGCTTCCGGCACATCCACTAACGTGTCGCTCTGGGACCTTTCAGCGCTAGCGTGCCGAAAAACTGTGCAGCGGCGGTGCGAGGTGGCAAGCAGCGCCGACAAGTTTGCCATCGTGGCGAACGGTGGCGCTCGACGGTCCCTGTTTGCACTTTGTTAGGGCGACTAGATGGGCATTTAATGCCTTTGTCCCTGCCGTCGTGGTTAGGTATAGTACATCATACCTTTGTACAAGTAGGTGTACCAACCACCATATTTCCATTTGTACCCCCGACAATGTTTCCACCTGTCGGAGCCCCTTGAGCATATAAAAGGAGGCCCATGCGCAACGTAGAGAGGGTTGGTCGATCAGTTCCCTCCACGCTCAGTCTCGTTAGCAGCTCGTGTGTACTGTAGCACTCAGCGCTCCTGAGCAAGAACGCAATACACCTAGACATGCAGCAGTAGGAGTGTTATCTCTCCGGAGAGCTCCGAAGCTGGGTAAACCTCTCGCGTGCTTCGCCTCGATCTGCTCTTCGTGCGACCTCTGCTCCCCGCCGAACCGAAAGAGGCTCGGTCCGCCGGCCCCATATGTGTTCGTGGGCCAGATCAGCCTGCCACGACAGCTGCCAAATATGTTCAAGCTTACAATGAAGCTGAGAAGCGCAAGGCAATTGGGTGTCCTGGCATTGACCCCAAGATGACTGCTAAGAAAAAGAAGCCTACTATGGCCCCAGCTGAAACATCCAGGCGGTAAGAACCTCGCATTGTCTTCCCCGCCAGTATGACAGGCATGAAGCCTAAGGTCCCCACAGTGGCTTCACAGCTCAAGAAAACAAGGGCAGCTGAAGCCGAAGCCAGAAAGTACAAGACCAAGAACACCACTGACGAGGCTCCACCTGCCAAGAAGCGAAAAACCAAGAAGAAAGATCGGGCTGCTTCCATGGAGCCCCTTGTTGTCGAGCCAATTTTTGTTGCTCGTCCTGCATCTGCACAACAAGAGCGTCGTTTGATAGTTCATGAGCCTGATTTCCCAGAGGCTCCTGAAGCTAAAGACGTTCTAGCTGCTGACCCCACCGCAGCTGAAGACATTGGTCACCATGACAATGTAGAAGATGATGAAGTCCTTCCTCAGATCGAGCACAATGTGGTATCATCACCTGTTCTCATGAACAACGAACTCATCAGTATTTCCTTTGACGCCAATCGCTCAGAATGACTCATGGGTTGATCACCCTCAAGACTCCCCCCATCAAGAAGAAACACCAGCTACTCCCCCAACTCAAGTCACCACTCCGGTTCTTGAAGATGATGACCTTGAGGCCCAACCTACTCGATCTCCACAAGCGTCGCCAGCGTTCCGCAGACTTCGTAAAGGACCAAGGCCACAAGTCACTTTGTCGAGTGTTCCAGAAGGAGAAGATCACCAATCAGTATCACGCCAAGTATTTCCTGAAGCCTCTCCTACTGCGAACATCTCCTAGTCTGAAGCCCAAGCGACAGAAGATATTCTGGCTGCATCAGCCGATGAACAAGAAGAGCCAAGAGGTGAAGAAGAACGTGTTGCTACACCCCCAACCAACCCTGAAGTTGTTCTCGAGGAGAACATGTCTGACCCTCCAGCTACTCGAGTGGAGGTCGATAACATCGAGGCGACCACCAACACCAACACTGAAGCCAATGACGTTGTCATGGCTGACGCTAATGTGGCGCCTAAAGTTAATGTGGTGGCCGAAGTGATTGCACCTGAAGTAGATGCTGCACCTGATGCAAATCTGCAGCCTGAAGTCACTGCCACTACCACTGCTCCTGTACCACCTCCATGGCCTCACACTATCGAGCAAGCATTTGATCATGGTCAGCTGGTTACAGTCCGATGGCCCATTCTGGTTCCTCCACCTGCTGCTGGTCCGCAATTTGACTATCATGTCGTGCACAGGCCTCATGTCCAGAAGCCAAAGCCAAGGTTGCCCAGGTTTCCAGGTATTGCCACTTCACCAGGGTCCTTCAATGTAAATGGTTTCATTGCGCACAACACTTTCTTTGTTAGTGCCAAGAACCCCTATTCCAAGCCAAGGATTTCATCCGATCGCTTCGAGCTATCAAGACAAATGCATTACTATTCCTGTGTTCTCTATGATCAAGGGTGTATCTTTCCACATATGCGTCTAGACACTGAAGCCATTGCTGGACTACCCTGCCTTGAAGAAGCCCTTGACTGCTTCCGTGATGCTGGACTTCTGAACTTTGTGACTGACAAGGAACATTGGAATGAAGAGCTTCTGCTACAATTTTATGCTACCCTCCACATTTGCGGCTACAACAGGGATCCGAAGACTTGGGTCCTTGAGTGGATGACAGGCAATGTCCATCATGAAGCCAAAGCTCTTGATATCATTGAGCTAACTGGCCTGCCCACTCCAGGTGAACTCTTCGAGCCTGGTTGTCAGCTTCACCGCAATGCATTAGAGAGCATCTTTCAGAAGCCAGAGCCCAACATGAGCCGAATGCTAAGCATGATGAAGCCTCTGCCACGCGACGCTGAATACCCAAGAGAGTTCCTTGTTGAAGACCTAGAGTATCTGCCCCGAACAATCTATCATACCATAAGGCAAACTCTATGGACCATCAAGAGACATTCTTCTGCAGCAAAGCTTGAAGGAGCGATGAAGACATTGGTATTTTACATCTTCAATGGCATCAACTTCAATGCTCAAGACTTCTTTATCAGGCAATTGGCTGCATCAGGCTCTGATCTCTTTGGTCTGAAATTCTACGCTCCATGGGTTATGCGCCTTATCAAGCTTCATTCAGCTGTCAACTATCAGCCTTCTGCTCGCAACCATCTGATTTTTTTGCCAGAGGTTGATATGTCCATTGAAGCCATATACCCAGAGCCTGCCAAGGAGCCTGTTTGTCTTCACAATGCTGATCACCAAAGCTTCACACAGCCCATTGAAGGAGTTCAGTCCGTCACTCGTGTTTATCCTTTGGCTGGCAATACACGCTTCCCTCACCGTGCCCATACTGAAGCCACTGAAAGCACTATTGCTCAAAGGCCTCGGAAGCGATCTCGTGTTCTCAATGACTGAGAGCTTCTCATTGCCCTGCATCAGAAACAGGATAAGCATCACTACTGGCTGAAGCGGCAGATGCAATGCCTCTTGGTGGACGTCAATCGCATTCGCAATCTTGCCACCAAGAATGCATTTGTCACTGATGAAACCTGTCGGAGGTCTTGGAAGAGTTTGACATTGCTGAGTGCTGAAGCAGATCTTCAAGACGATGGCTTCACTGAACGATTCAAGTTTGACTCCACTCCTCCAAGGAATGTTGTCTTGTGTCAGACTCCCTCTCTTGAAGACTCTGACTATTCCTCCTCAGCTGCAACCGTGAATGCCCGAGTCATTGATGACCAAGATGATGCTACTTCACCACCTCCAACTTCAGCGCGTGTCGACGCTGCACCAAGTTCTTATGCACCGCCAAATGCCAATGACGACCCTGCTGCTTCACCTACTCCTTCTGGGAATGAGTAGACACTCTATGTCTTCAAACCTTTTTGGTCCTTACTGACAAAAGGGGGAGAAGCATATGAGTTGATAGTCTTCAAGCGGGTCCATATGGGCGGTTGCTTTATATTTTGCCTAGTGTTTACAACTCTCGCTCTTGATACATTTGGTTCTTTGAGTTGTAACACTTAAACTTGATGGTCGTCTGCTACGTTTTCTGCTATTCTGTGATGCGATGATAAATTCCACATGTGCGATGATAAATCCCACACGAAGTCATATTGCATACGTCCATTTTTCATTTTGCATGTCATTATCTTCGTTATATCATATCATGCATGATGAATTGTCTTCATAAGTACAACCTGCCATGTGCATTTGCATTCCAAAAGCAAATTACTTATATGCACATCTTCAGGGGGAGCCTGTTGCTACTTATGAAGACAATACGCTTAATCCTTTACAATTTCACATACTTTTATCCCCGTTAAAAACTTCAACCAGTTTGTCATCAATCACCAAAAAGGGGGAGATTGTAAGTGCATCAAGTGCCACCCCTAGTTGGTTTTGGAGTATTGACGACAAACTTGGTTGAGGAACTAATATGTTTGTGAGAATTGCAGGATAACACAGGTAGTAGTCCCTCATTGATTCGGTTTACCTACCGGAGATGACCCCTAAAAATGTATGAAGACATTGAAGACAATGGTGGTATGTGAAGATATTCACATTGAAGACTATGACTAGAGAAGACATCACGTGAAGACTATGGAGCGCGAAGACTTAGTTGTTTTGTTGTTTCCTTTTCTTCTTTGTTGAGTCATAGGAACCACCGTCTTTGTTAAGTGGGGTCCCAGTGAACAAAGTCAGAGTGATTGAAGTGATGCTCAACCAAATCCTATGTCTTCGAGCGAAGACAATGAGAGCAAATCTTATCCAGAGTTGGATGAGTCATCTTTACTTGTAGCCCAAGTCAAGATGCCGCGTGTGTTTGAAATCTGACCGTTGGAACACGTGTCAGTTCCTTAGTAACCCAGGGTCATTTTGGACAAATCAGGTCGGGTTGCCTAGTGGCTATAAATAGACCACCCCCTACACCATAAATTGGTGGCTGCTTAGAGTTAGTGCACGTGTCAGTTCCTTAGTAACCCAGGGTCATTTTGGACAAATCAGGTCGGGTTGCCTAGTGGCTATAAATAGACCACCCCCTACACCATAAATTGGTGGCTGCTTAGAGTTAGTGCACGACTTCTGTCATTTGAGAGCAACCCACCTCCGAAGCTTTTGAGAGAGAGAGAAATCCTTGCGAGGACAAAACCCAAACACCCAAAGCCAAAGAGTGTTAGGCATCACTGAAGTCTTTCTGTCCGTGTGACCTGAAGACTTGTTACACTTGAGGACTGTGAATCCTCCAGCCGGTTAGGCGTCGCGTTATAAGCATCCAAGAGTCATTGTGGATCGCCGGTGAACGAAGTCTGTGAAGGTTTGGAAGTCTACCTTGAAGACTTACCAGAAGTGATTGGGCGAGGACTGGGTGTCCTTAGCTCAAGGGGAATAAGGTGAAGACACGGTCTTCTGAGTTAAATCTCAGCCTCCCTAACCAGACGTACAATTGTCACAACAACTGGAACTGGTCCAACAAATCCTTGTCCTCACCAAGAGACTGGTTCTATCTTCTCCCTCTCATTATTTAAAGTTTGTCTTCGTGAAGTCATTGCCTGCCTATGTTACCTGTTTGACTTCACTGTGTGACTTCTATTTTTTTTATGGCTTCATACTATCTTCCATCCTGATCATTACTACCTAGCTGCTATTAGTCTTCGTGCTTTCACTTCGTTGAATACTTGACTATGGCTTGCATAGTGTAGTCTACCTTCCGCTGCATGTTAATAGGTTCATTTCTATCATTTATCTTCGAAACTTCCAAGTTTTGAAGACTTTCATAAAAATCGCCTATTCACCCCCCCTCTAGTCGATAACTAGCACTTTCAGATACTAGGGATCAAGCCCTAACAAAACTAACTCGATTACATGATGAACCTCATCCAACTCCTCACCGACCAGCGAGCCTACAAAGGAATTACTCACTCCTGGTGGGGAGCATCGTGGAATTGGAAATGGAGAAGGGTTGGCGATGACGAAGATCGAAGATCCCCCTCTCCGGAGCCCCAAACGGACTCCAGATCTGGCCTCCCAATGAAGAACAGGAGGTGGTGGCAGCTCTGTCTCGTGAAACACGATAATTCTCTCTCTCTAATTTTTCTCCAAATATGTGATTTTATAGTATCAGGGTTGAGGCCCGTGGGGCCACTAGGTGGGGATAACCCACCTAGGCGCGCCGGGAGGGGGGTGCGCCCTGGTGGGTTGTGCGCACCCAGGTGCCCCCCTCCTGTGGTTCTTGGCTCCAGAAATTCTCTTTTATTGAATAAAAAATCCTCACAAAGTTTCGTTCCAATCCGAGAACTTTTATTTCTGCATAAAAACAACACCATGGTAGTTGTCATGAAAACAACGTTAGTCCGGGTTAGTTTAATTCAAATCATGCAAGTTAGAGTCCAGAACAAGAGGAAAAGTGTTAGGAAAAGTAGATACGACAAAGACATATCAACTCCCCCAAGCTTAAACTTTTGCTTGTCCTCAAGCAATTTAGTTGATAAACTGAAAGTGAAAAAGAAAAACTTTTACGAACTCTTTTGCTCTTGTTTACTTAAATAAGCTTAAATAGCACCCAGGTTTTTAGCCAAGATCATGACTAACCATGTCGACAATAACTCTTGAAAATTATATTAACTCATATCAATGGCATAATCAACTAGCGAGCAATAATAGGATATCTCAAATGACAACACTTTGTCAAAACAACCATGATATAATATGACAATAGTGGTATCTCGCTAGCCCTTTATGAGACCGCAAAACATAAATGCAGAGCACCTCCAAAGTTGAAGCAGCGACTAAACATTGTAATTCATGGTAGAAAAGATCTAGTCAGGATGCACCCAACATTAGCTACACACAATGCATGAGGATGACAATAGTGCTCTCAGGTTCTAGCGCTTATTTGAGAAGGTGATGACACAACATGAAAGTAAATAGATAGTCCCTTCGTAGAGGGAAGTGGTGATTTGCAGCGGTGTGTCAGTGTCAAAACTGGCCGATCTCGGGTAGGGGGTCCCAAATTGTGCGTCTGTGGATCAAAGGTAACAGGAGGCGGGAACACGAGGTTTACCCAGGTTTGAGCCCTCTTAATGAAGGTAATACCCTACTTCCTGGTTGATTGACTTTGATGAGTATAGGGGTTACAAGAGTTAATCTACCTCGAGATCGTAATGGCTAAACCCTAGATGTCTAGCCTGTATGATTGTGATTGCCTCTACGGACTAAACCCTCCTATTTATATAGACACCGGAGGGCGCCAGAGTTGTACAAAGTCGGTTTACAGAGAAAGGAAACTATACGACTAGCTGCTAAGCTTGCTATCCACGCCAAGGAGAGTCCCATTCGCACACGGGGGGAAGCCTTCTATCTTGTATCTTAGCGGTCCATTAGTCCGGCCCATGTCACATAGCTCGACCATCCGAGGACCCCTTAATCCAGGACTCGCTCAGTAGCCCCCGAACTTGCCTTCAATGACGACCGTCTTTTTCTCTTCGGCTTTGCAAGGCAGGTTCTCCGTTGTACTTTGGATTGACGATAGTTCGGCTGCACATTAAATACCATTTCTTTACTGTCGTCGCCTCGGCGTCCACGTGTCAAACGAATGTGAACAGTCTAGGTGTTTTTACAAATAACCCCTCAACCAAGCCGGAAGGGAGCCTATTTAAAGAGATTAGATCTCAGAGACCATTCCACACCACGCGGAATCCTTAGAACTTGCCATAGGAAATCGCCCAAACATGGCCAGCGCTCCTAGCTCTTCATCGCGCCCCAACGGCCCTCAAAAAGGCGACTGGGAATGTTGTTCGGTATCCCACGCCCATCTGAGAAAACTTTAGACGCAGGGGTACCTTCCTGCCACGGATCTAATCTCCGTTCGGGCTGGATTAACTTCCATCGACGGCGAAGCCCTGGTGGAGAATTTCCCCAATCCTTCTAAAGAGGAGCGGGTGTGCTTCGTTTCCTTCCTCTTGAGAGGCATATGATTTCCTATTCATCCTTTACTCAGAGGTCTACTGGAGTATTACGGCCTTCAACTGCATAATCTTATGCCGGGCTCAATCCTGCATATCACGGGCTTCGTTGATCTTTGCGAGCTGTTCCTGGGCTACGAGGCTCATTTCGAGCTATGGCGGAAATTTTTCTGCCTCGTCCCCCTCTCCCAAAAGGGATATATATATTCGAGGTGGGCGGTGCCGAAGTATGGCGCATAGCCGGGACTGGATACCTGTCCGACACTCCGAAGAAGGCATCCGAAGAGTGGCCCTTGGAGTGGTTTTATATTGAAGACGCCATTCTTCCGGACCCAATCCGGCATGGTTTTCCCAAATTCTCCAGCGCTCCTTTAAAGAAGCGCGCCAGCTGGCGTCCCCGAAGCCTCAAAGAAGAAGATAGTGCGGATGTTTCAAGACTAGCAAGCAAGATCAGAGTACTTGCCAATTCTGGGCTGTCTATAATTGATGTAATGGCAATTTCCATAACCCGATGCGTTCAGCTGCTCCATTCTAGAGGTCTTCCCATGTGGAATTATAATGGGTAGGAAGACGCATCCTGTTGTCTGCGCAAAGGTCCAGACAATTTTGCCGCCCTGGCCACCATCTTAGCTGACCTGTACAAAGGGGAGAAGGAAGACTTCACTCGTTTGACATGTCGGGAAGGCTTTTCCATGTACAACCCCATCCCCTGGGTGAGCTTTTCGATTATTGGCCTTACTCAACCTTTTTCCAAAGTTTATGCTAATCTTAAGCCAGCTACTTTTAATAGGAATGGAGAAAGGTTGTCGAGGGGATCTACAGCCCCGCTCCGCAGCCAGAGGACCATGTTCGAGACCTGGATCCCGGATATGAAGAAGATCCGGATATATTTATAGAACTCAAGGAGGGAGTCTTTTTTCAGACAAGTTACGATGGCACGGAAGTGGCTATTATAGCCGACTACCCCGGCCTTCTCCCCTCCTCTCATGTAAGTACACAGGAGACGTCTCCTCCAAAAGAGTTTTCCCATTGCGCCTCACGCACCGCACTTTCTCATGCTCCGAAGGGGCGGCGCTCGTCTCGCCGAGCTGTATCAAAGGTGTCTTCTAAGAAGACGACACCTACACAGGGCGAGTCTTTGAAAAGAAAGGCCAACGGTGATACTACCGAGGCCCCACCTTCACCAAAGAGGTATAGTTTTTAACACGCACCCGGTGGACAGGTCGAATTGTGACGTTTTCCGTTGGGCCATTTTGTAGGAAGAGCATACGTCGGACTATATCTGGGGACCTTGCCGGCCGTGCATCAACTAATCCGGCCCCGGACCCTTCCACAAGGACTAGGTTGATATGGGTAACATGCCGGAATGTCTCCAAGAGGATACGGATAATGTATCCATCACCAAATCTGAAGTGGAGAGCGCAATGAATCATTGGTGGAGGAAAGAGACCATGCATGACCCAAGTTTCATCGAAGAGGCGTTCAATGCCCTCAGTTCAGCGGATGCATATATCCGAGCTGCTCGGGATGGACTTGCCGGAGCCACTCACCAACTTTCAAAAGATATGCAGGTGAGAACTTAGTGTGGATTCAATAATCATGTGCCAGTAGCCCCGAGACTCGAAGTAGCTGACCCAACTGATTTAAGGGTCGTTTAATGTTATCAGGTACTCACAGCCAAAAATAACACACTGTCTTAGGAGCTTGAAGAGTGTCGGACCAAGCTAACTGTTGCCACTGCCGAACTGGAAAATTTGAAGAAATCCAAGAAGGCTCCGGATGGTAAGCTCAATAGTGTCCGGAAAATACGATTATGTGCTGACAATGATTTTTGAATATTCATTGTTTTGTTTACAGCAGCAGGATCGGCAAATCAGTTGAAGGAGAGGCTAAAGGCTGCTCAGGCGGACAAGCAACATGCCGAAGGGCAAGAACCTGCTGGTCAACATGTATTAACACGAGCGATTAATGAGAAGAACAAACTACATGATGCCAACATCAAGCAAGACGAGGAGCTAAAGGACGTAAGAGCCCAACTATCGGACGCCTAGAAGGAGAACCGAAAGCTGAAAGGCGGCATATTTAGTATGTCCCTAAACCTAACTTTCATAAGATCCCTTGATGAGAATTTTTACGAGATTTGTTCCTGTAGGTTTGTTAACTGGGCGGCCTGAAGGATAAGTGTCTGGATTTCAAGGCAACTTGCTGCAAGAGCTGTCGAAAGTGCACGAGCAAGCTCGGAAAGAAATGAGGAACATGGCTAAGGCTTTATGGCCATCCGATTCTCCTCCAGGACTGATGGGGGAGCTCGCAGAGCTATTCAAAGGAGCTCCTGTTCGTTTTGAGTTGTGGAAGGCATCAACATGTCGAGAGGGTGCACGAGAGGCCTGGGCCATGGTGAAAACGCGGTATACCGGACTTGATCCGAAACATATGGCACGGGTCGGACCTCGGGGACCGGAGGGACAAGAAATTCTGGTTAGCTTGGTGTACGATCAAGTAAAGATAGCCGCCAAGTTCTCACAGCAGGACTGTAAACTGGACAGCTTGATAGATGGCATAGATAAAGGGTAGGCGTGTGATTTCATGTAACAATACACTTTATCATCAAACTCATCTTCTGACTTCGACCTCTGAAACCCAAGGGTTTGGAGTGTTTCTGAATACTATACCTGTGGGAAACACCAAGTATGTTCAGAAACCAGGCAATCCGGCCGTAGTGCGTGAACAGACAAACTGTATTCGGGGAGCTATGTTATATTACTTTTGAATATAAGAAACATCTTCAAGAGATAATAGTTCCGTTAAGGGTTCCTCTCCCTGGGCCAGCATGCATTATTTATGCGTGCCTAAACCATGATGCGAAAGATTCAAAGGAGTCCATGTATTTTGATAGTTTATATTGCAACAATGGCAGTTTGTCGTTTGTCCGCCGACCAATTATTCCCTTAAGAACGCTAGCTTTCGGCTTCACCCGTCTGAGGTACATGTCGGGCTGACCCGGTTGTAACAATCACAGAGGTGCTCCCTTTATGCCCTAGCCGAACAAGCGAGAACGTAGGGCATAAGCACATGAGCCAGGCAACCCAGCTTGGCAAAAACTTAAGTCATAGAGGTGCATATGATGGCAAAGACAGGACGTATATGAGCAAACAATACACATATATGTGGTGAGATTTATGCTCAAAATAATAATAAGCTTCATTTGAAGGAAGCCCCCAGTTATGGTGGGGTGTGTACATTTAAGGATGTATACCCCTCAAGTGTGCGTCTTACCCGAACACACGCTAGAAGTTGTAAAAGAAACGAAAAGAAAAAGGAAAAAGGGAAAAAGGGAGAAAAAGGTAACAAACATGGGTTCGACTCTAAGCGATTGTCCGATGCATTGCGAAGGCGATAGGATCCTCCAATGAGAACTTCATCTATAATGAAGGGACCCTCCCATTTGGGCTTGAGCTTGTCCTTTTTCTTCTCTCGTAGGTGTAGAACGAGTTCACCGACATTATAAGTCTTAGCATGCAGTTCTCTGCTTTGGTATCTTCGAGCTTGTTGTTGGTAGAATGCGGAACGGGCTTTTGCGACATCGCGCTCCTCCTCCAGGCCATCTAAGTTGTCTTGCCAATTGAGCTTGGCCTCTCTCTCCTCGTACATGCGCACTCGAGGTGAGTCATGAATAATATCGCAGGGCAGGACAGCCTCTGCGCCGTACACCATGAAGAACGGTGTGTATCCGGTCGTGCGATTGGGTGTGGTCCGCAACCCCCAGAGTACGAAGTCGAGCTCCTTGACCCAGTGTTTATCCGATTCCTTTAAGGATCGCACTAGTCTGGGTTTAATGCCGCTCATTATCAGTGTTGGGGAACATAGTAATTTCAAAAGAATTCCTACGCACATGCAAGATCATGGTGATGCATAGCAACGAGAGGGGAGAGTGTTGTCCACGTACCCTCATAGACCGAAAGCGGAAGCATTAGCACAACGCGGTTGATGTAGTTGTACGTCTTCATGATCCGACCGATCAAGTACCGAACACACGACACCTCCGAGTTCAGCACACGTTCAGCTCGATGGCGTCCCTCGAACTCCGATCTAGCCGAGCTTTGAGGGAGAGCTCCGTCAGCACGATGGCATGGTGACGATGATGATGTTCTACCAACGCAGGGCTTCGCCTAAGCACCGCTACGATATTATCGAGGTGGATTATGGTGGAGGGGGGCACCGCACACGGATAAGAGATCAAGAGATCAATTGTTGTGTCTATGGGGTGCCCCCTGCCCCCGTATATAAAGGAGCAAGGGAGGGAGAGGCGGCCGGCCAGGAGGAGGCGCGCCAGGAGGAGTCCTACTCCCACCGGGAGTAGGACTCCCTCCTTTCCTAGTTGGAGTAGGGGAAGGGGAAGGAGGAGGGAGAGAGGAAGGAAAGGGGCCCCCCTCCTTGTCCACCCGGACTAGAGGGGAGGCGCGCCTGCCCTGGCCGCCCCTCCTCTTCTCCACTAAGGCCCATGTAGGCCCATTAAACCCCCCGAGGTGGGGGTACAGTAACCCGCGGTACTCCGGTAAAATCCCGATTTCACCCGGAACACTTCCGATATCCAAATATAGGCTTCCAATATATCAATCTTTATGTCTTGACCATTTCGAGACTCCTTGTCATGGCCGTGATCACATCCGGGACTGCGAACTATCTTCGGTACATCAAAACACATAAACACATCTACGGGTTCGAGAACTATGTAGACATGACCAAGACACGTCTCCGGTCAATAACCAATAGCGGAACCTGGATGCTCATATTGGCTCCCACATATTCTACGAAGATCTTTATCGGTCAGACGCATAACAACATACGTTGTTCCCTTTGTCATTAGTATGTTACTTGCCCGAGATTCGATCGTCGGTATCTTAATACCTAGTTCAATATCGTTACCGACAAGTCTCTATACTCGTTCTGTAATACATCATCCCGTAACTAACTCTCTAGTTGCAATTCTTGCAAGGCTTATAGGGATGTGCATTACCGAGTGGGCCCAGAGATACCTCTGCGACAATTGGAGTGACAAATCCTAATCTCAAAATACGCCAACCCAGCAAGTACCTTCGGAGACACCTGTAGAGCACCTTTATAATCACCTAGTTACATTGTGACGTTTGGTAGCACACAAAGTGTTCCTCCGGTAAACGGGAGTTGCATAATCTCATAGTCATAGGAACATGTATAAGTCATGAAGAAAGCAATAGCAGAATACTAAACGATCGTGTGCTTAGCTAATGGAATGGGTCAAGTCAATCACATCATTCTCCTAATGATGTGATCTCGTTAATCAAATGACAACTCATGTCAATGGCTAGGAAACATAACCATCTTTGATCAACGAGCTAGTCAAGTAGAGGCATACTAACGACACTATGTTTGTCTATGTATTCACACAAGTATTATGTTTCCGGTTAATACAATTCTAGCATGAATAATAAACATTTATCATGATATAAGGAAATAAATAATAACTTTATTATTGCCTCTAGGGCATATTTCCTTCAGTCTCCCACTTGCACTAGAGTCAATAATCTAGATTAAACAATAATGATTCTAACACCCATGGAGCCTTGGTGTTGATCATGTTTTGCTCGTGGAAGAGGCTTAGTCAACAGGTCTGCAACATTTAGATCCATATGTATCTTGCAAATTTCTATGTCTCCCACCTGGACCAGATCCCGGATGGAGTTGAAGCGTCTCTTGATGTGCTTGGTTCTCTTGTGAAATCTGGATTCCTTTGCCAAGGGAATTGCACCAGTATTGTCGCAAAAGATTTTCATTGGACCCGATGCACTAGGTATGAGACCTAGATCGATATGAACTCCTTCATCCATACTCCTTCATTTTCTGCTTCCAAAGCAGCTATGTACTCCGCTTCACACGTAGATCCCGCCACAACGCTTGTTTAGAGCTGCACCAACTGACAACTCCACCATTCAATGTAAACACGTATCCGGTTTGTGATTTAGAATCGTCCAGATCAGTGTCGAAGCTTGCATCAACGTAACCATTTACGACTAGCTCTTTGTTACCTCCATAAACGAGAAACATATCCTTAGTTCTTTTCGGGTATTTAAGGATGTTCTTGACCGATGTCCAGTGATCCACTCCTGGATTACTTTGGTACCTCCCTGCTAAACTTATAGCAAGGCACACATCAGGTCTGGTACACAGCATTGCATACATGATAGAGCCTATGGCTGAATCATAGGGAACATCTTTCATCTTCTCTCTATCTTCTGCAGTGGTTGGGCATTGAGTCTTACTCAACTTCACACCTTGTAACACAGGCAAGAACCCTCTCTTTGCTTGATCCATTTTGAACTTCTTCAAAACTTTGTCAAGGTATGTGCTTTGTGAAAGTCCAATTAAGCGTCTTCATCTATCTCTATATATCTTGATGCCCAATATATAAGCAGCTTCACCGAGGTCCTTCATTCAAAAACTCTTATTCAAGTATCCCTTTATGCTATCCAGAAATTCTATATCATTTCCAATCAGCAATATGTCATCCACATATAATATCGTAAATGCTCTGAGCTCCCACTCACTTTCTTGTAAATACAAAGCTTCTCCAAAAGTCTGTATAAAACCAAATGCTTTGATCACACTATCAAAGCGTTTATCCAACTCCGAGAGGCTTGCAGCAGTCCATAAATGGATCTCTGGAGCTTCTACACTTTGTTAGCTCCCTTTGGATAATCAAAACCTTCCGGCTGCATCATATACAACTCTTCTTCCAGAAATCCATTCAGGAATGCAGTTTTGACATCCATTTGCCAAATTTCATAATCATAAAATGCGACAATTGCTAACATGATTCGGACAGACTTAAGCATCACTACGGATGAGAAAGTCTCATCGTAATCAATCCCTTGAACTTGTCGAAAACCTTTCGCAACAAGTCGAGCTTTATAGACACTAACATTACCGTCAGCGTCAATCTTCTTTTTGAAGATCCATTTATCCTCAATGGCTTGCCGATCATCAGGCAAGTCAACCAAAGTCCACACTTTGTTTTCATACATGGATCCCATCTCAGATTTCATGGCCTCAAGCCATTTTGCAGAATCTGGGCTCACCATCGCTTCTTCATAGTTCGTAGGTTCGTCATGGTCTAGTAACATCACCTCTAGAACAGGATTACCGTACCACTCTGGTGCGGATCTTACTCTGGTTGACCTACGAGGTTCAGTAACAACTTGATCTGAAGTTTCATGGTCATCATCATTAACTTCCTCACTAATTGGTGTAGGTGTCACAGGAACCGGTTTCTGTGATGAACTACTTTCCAATAAGGGAGCAGGTACAGTTACCTCATCAAGTTCTACTTTCCTCCCACTCACTTCTTTCGAGAGAAACTCCTTCTCTAGAAAGGATCCAAATTTAGCAACAAAAGTCTTGCCTTCAGATCTGTGATAGAAGGTGTACCCATGATTTCCTTTGGATATCCTATGAAGACACATTTCTCCGATTTGGGTTCGAGCTTATCAGGTTGAAGCTTTTTCATATAAGCATCGCAGCCCCAAAATTTAAGAAACGACAACTTTGGTTTCTTACCAGACCACAATTCATAAGGCGTTGTCTCAACGGATTTCGATGGTGCCCTATTTAACGTGAATGCAGCCGTCTCTAAAGCATAACCCCAAAATGATAGCGGTAAATCAGTAAGAGACATCATAGATCGCACCATATCTAGTAAAGTACGATTATGACGTTCGGACACACCATTACTGCTGTGGTGTTCCGGTGGCGTGAGTTGCTAAACTATTCGCATCGTTTCAAATGAAGACCAAACTCATAAATCAAATATTCTCCTCCACGATCAGATCGTAGAAACTTTATTTTCTTGTTACAATGATTTTCAACTTCACTCTGAAGTTCTTTGAACTTTTCAAATGTTTCAGACTTATGTTTCATTAAGTAGATATACCCATATCTTCTTAAATCATCTGTGAAGGTGAGAAAATAACGATACCCGCCGCGAGCCTCAACATTCATCGGTCCACATACATCTGTATGTATGATTTCCAACAAATCTGTTGCTCGCTCTATAGTTCCGGAGAACGGTGTTTTAGTCATCTTGCCCATGAGGCGCGGTTCACAAGTACCAAGTGATTCATAATCAAGTGGTTCCAAAAGTCCATCAGTTTGGAGTTTCTTCATGCTTTTTACACCAATATGACCTAAACGGCAGTGCCACAAATAAGTTGCACTATCATTATCAACTCTGCAACTTTTGGCTTCAATATTATGAATATCTGTATCACTACTATCGAGATTCAACAAAAATTGACCACTCTTCAAGGGTGCATGACCATAAAAGATATTACTGATATAAATAGAACTACCATTATTCTCTGATTTAAATGAATAACTGTCTCGCATCAAACAAGATCCAGATATAATGTTCATGCTCAACGCTGGCACCGAATAACAATTATCATGTCTAAAACTAATCCCGAAGGTAGATGTAGAGGTTGCGTGCCGACCGCGATCACATCGACTTTGGAACCATTTCCCACGCGCATCATCACCTCGTCCTTAGCCAATCTTCGCTTAATCCGTAGTCCCTGTGTCGGTGTACTAAAGTAGGGGTACCCTAGTACCCCGAACTCATGCACGGGCAGTCGCAGCGTCCCCGTGGCAAGCCTCGCCGGGCGTCCGCCAAGACCCTCCGCAGCCTTTCAGAAAACAAGACCCCGGCAAGAGGAGCTTGCCGGTGAGCCATTCAAGAACAAAGTATTTGATTAAGAAGACAAGGCCCCGACAAGAGGAGCTTGTCGGGAAGGCCACTCAAGGCACGCAGAAGGCAAGACCCGGCAAGAGGAGCTTGCCGGAAGGCCCGAGCGCGACAAGCCTCCGGCGCGACAAGGATTCGGCCGCTGCAAGGCGCTTGCCGTGGCATGCAACTTCTCCGCCTCCGCTCCAGCTCACCCAATGACGTGTCGCCATGGGACCGTTCCATGGGCGCGTGTCGGCGGCTGTGCAGCCAGCGGAGAGCAGCGATAAGCGGCGCCGACAGGCTCGCCATCGTGGCGAAGCGGAGGCGCACTCGACGGTCTCATTACCTTTGTTTGGGCGACAATGATGGGCATTTATTGCTTTTGTCCCTTGCCGTCGAGTTAGGTATTTTGCACTGCATAATCGCTCAAGTAGGTGTACCAACTCCTATTTTTACATTTGTACCCCCGCCTATGTTGCCACCTGTCGGAGACCCCTTGGGCATATAAAAGGAGGCCCGAATGCAACGTAGAAAGGGTTCGGTTCGCAAGGTTCGCGAGGTTCGCGAGGTTCGCAAGGTTCGGCTGGTTCGCTTCATTCGACCCACTCGAGACCAGATAGACTCACGCTAGGTTTTGTAGCTCTCATTGCTCCATAGCAAGAACACAATAGATCAAACAAGCAGCAGTAGGAGTTTTATCTCTCCGGAGAGCTCCGAAGCTGGGTAAACTGCTCGTGTGCATCGCCTCGATCCGCTCTTCGTGCGATGTCCGCCCCCCTCCGAACCACAAGGGGCCTGCTCCACCGCCCCCATAGGTGTTCGTGGGTACGATCAGCCTCCCCCACATCTTTGGCCCGCCAGGTAGGGGGCGTCGAGGCCGTGTGAATCTGATCCGGCGTTCACACGAGCAGCGTCATCAACATCTTCCTCAACATGCCACCGAAGAAGAAGGCTTGGCGGCCAGAAGCCGTCAGCGTCGTACTCCACCCTCACCGCAGCAAAGCGGGTGGTGGGGCGGACGCTGGCGGAGGAACGGGCGCCGACGAAGGTGCTTTCGCGACGTTGCCAAGTCCAAGGACAAGGCACCGCAAACCTCGGCGTCTGCGCATCCCCTCGCCCATCTCAGAGACGCGGGACCAACAACGTCATGGCGTTCACAACGCCATACGCTCGCTGGATCGAGACCCTCAAGACCAGCATGCGCGCCAACATGCCGGGCACGAGTGAGATACGGTCGCCCGGACGGGCGCTGCTCCTTCTAACGTAGTTAGAAGTCCGGCGTGTCCGCTCCTCGCATCGTTCTCCAATGCCACCCACTACTCCAGCAGAAGCCCGGCGAGCTCAGCTGCTCTCGACTACCCTCCAACGGCCGACAAGGTCGACGAGTGGAGGGCCACTATCCGTAGCCTCATCGGCTTTGCCAACGGCGACGCCCCGCGGCAACCAACCCCATCGTTGCCGCGGAGAGACGACAAGGCACGAGCCGGTGGCGACGAGACTGTCGGAGGTGCAACCACCGTGCACTCTCCGCCAAGAAGGCCAAGATCACCGACTCACCGGATCCACCTCGACAGCGACTCCACTGCATCGTCGGATCCGCGAGCTCGCCGCGATCAACGCCAAGTTCTTCATGAGCGACAACAAGAGGACGCTCGAACTCGCATCGAGCGCCGAAGAGAAGCGCGACGTCAGTCCGACAAGCGCGCTGGGCCTTCTGTCGACATGCGCGCGCCGGAGGAGCAGGCGACTTGCCGTACGCGGTAGGTTGCCCTGCGTTCACTCGTGAGCTGCGGCAAGTCCAGTGGCCCAGGGTAAAAACTTCAAACCAGACGTGCGGAGAAGTATGATGGCAGGACGCACCCGTCGGAGTTCCTTAGCATCTACACCATCGCGGTGCAGGCTGTGGGGACGGGACGACAAGATCCTCGCCAACTACTTCCGCCGTGCTCAAGCCCAACGTTAGATCTTGGCTCATGCACTTGCCGACAGCTCCATATCCTCTTGGGCAGATCTGTGCCATCGGTTTGTTGGCGCCTTCACGGTGGCCACAAACCTCATGGCCAAGAGAGTGACCTTCACTTGCTCGCCGGAAGGAAGGAGAGTCCCTGCGCAAGTTCATTCAGAGATTCAGCCGTGTGCACTACAACATCCGTGACGCCCACCCCGGCCAAGGGTGATCAGTGCATTTCATCAGAATGTGCGGAACCGCAGGATGAGGGAGGAGATGGCCATGTGCAAAGTCAAGGACGTCAGTGAGCTGTACGCCTTGGCCGACAAGTGTGCACGCGCTGAGGAAGGGAGGAGACTCCCAGGAGAGAATGCAGAAGCGAGATCTGATAGTGAGGACACCGCCCCGGCAAAGAAGGGCCGGCAGCGAGGCAACAGGAAGAAGAAGGCCAGAGAAATGCTAGCTGTCGAGCAGTCCGACAATGGAGGTGGCGACAAGAACGCCAAGGCTGGTGGCTCCGGCAAGTAGGTTGCCGCTGACGCCAACCACCAGTCGGTGGCGGCTGCCGACAAACAGGACAGCTCCGGCAAGCAGTATTGCAAAATCCACCGCACCAAGGGCCACGATCTCCGGAGCTGCAAGAAGGTCGAGCAGCTCGTCGAACAGCAGAGAGCTGAGTACGAGCGGCGCGAGCAGGAGAAGGCCCCGGAAGGTGCTGGGGAGCAAGCAAGAAACGTCCGGCGGGGAGGACGCCAGCAAAGCCAAGCAGCGGCAAGGAGATCGACCTCCCGCGGCTGCGATAAGGATGAAGATGATGACGACGACGAATATATGGAAGACGCACGACGCCGACGAGCAGGAGTTTCGTAAAGCCACAGAGGTTCTGCGTTGGCGGAGGTGCTTCCTGCATACCTCCCACCGCCAACTCAAGCAATGGATGCGGGTGGTCAATGCAGCGGAACCATCCGTAGAGTCACGCAAGCCTGAAGTGGTCTGAAGACGCCTATCATTTTTGATATTGAGGACCACCCCGACCGCGTGATCTGCGGTCGGGTGCTTGCCGATGTTGGTCTCACCAACCATCCGCAACCTCAAGGTCACAAAATGTTAGTTGACGGCGGGCGGCTTGAATCTGATCTCCTCCGCGGTGCTCCGTAAGCTTCAAATCCTCGACAGCGAGCTCGAAGACACCGGTACTTTCCAAGGGATCAATCCGGGACGGAGCAAGCCGAAGGGGAAGATTACGTTGCCGGTAACATTTGGCAGCGAGCTGAACTTCAGGACTGAGAGGGTTACATTCGACGTTGACAATTTCCCATTACCTTACAATGGGATACTTGGCCGTCCAGCACTCGCCAAGTTCATGGCAGCCTCTCACTACGCTTACAATCTACTCAAGATGCCAGGCCCGATAAGCGTCATCTCTGTCCATGGCGACAAAAAGGATGCCCTTATCTGTGCCGACAAGATCTTCCGGGATGCAGCAGCCGCGACAGATTGCCAGACACTTGCCGCTGAAGCTCCCGGGGGGAAGAAGGCCAAGTCCAAGTCCGGCAAGGGCTCTGATGCTCACTCCGGCAAGCGCACCTCCTCGGAGTGCTGCGCTACCATCGAGGACGCACCATCGAGCTCCACCAGCAAGTGCAAGAAGATGGTGGCTCCGCCGAAGACCAAGAAGGTGCCCGCCAAGGAGGACGGCACTGGTGGTACCTTCACTATCAGTGCCTCCCTCGACCCTAAATAGGAAGGCGCGCTCGTTGCTTTCCTGCGGGCGAATGTCGACGTGTTTGCATGGCAACCATCTGATATCCCCGGTGTTCCCAGGAAAGTGATTGAGCACCGCCTGGCCGTTTGTCCTCATGCGCGGCCCGTCAAGCAAAAAGTCAGGAAGCAAGCAGTGGAGCGCCAAGAATTCATTGCTGAAGAGATCAAGAAGTTGGAAGCAGCAGGCCTTGTCAGAGGAGTGCTCCATCCTACGTGGTTGGCCAATCCTGTAGTCGTGCGCAAGGCAAACGGGAAATGGAGGCTTTGTATTGACTTCACGGATGTTAATAAAGCTTGTCCCAAAGATCCATTTCCCTTGCCGCGCATTTACCAGATTGTTGACTCCACGGCTGGATGTGATTTGCTTTCGCTTCTTGATGCATACTCGAGGATACCATCGGATCTTCATGGCTGAAGAAGATGAGGAGAAGACCGCATTCATCACACCATGTGGCACATATCGTTTCATACGGATGCCTTTCGGTTTGAAGAATGCTGGTTCAACATTTGCAAGGGTAGTCCATGACGCTTTTGAGCCGCAGATGCACGTAAATGTAGAAGCCTACATGGATGACATAGTGGTCAAAACCAAGGACAAAGCAACTCTGGTTCAAGATTTGACGAGACCTTTGCGAATCTGCGCAAGATCAACCTCAAGCTCAACCCCGAGAAGTGCGTGTTTGGAGTCCCTTCCGCAAGCTTCTCGGGTTCTTCGTGTCTCAACGAGGGATTGAAGCTAATCCCGACAAGATCAAGGCCATTGAGCAGATTGAAGCACCAAAGCGCGTCATGGATGTCTGAAGGCTTGCGGTTGCGTGGCTGCTCTCGGCAGGTTTATTTCTAGGTTCTGCTGAGCATACCGCCATTTTTCAAGATTTTGAAAAGGCAGGTCCAATGAAATGGACTCCGAAGCGGAGGCTGCGCCGCAGACTTGAAGAGATACCTGTCCTCCACTCCAACACTTGTCGCACCTAGGCCACAAGAGAAGTTGCTGCTATATATAGCGGCAACCAATCAAGTGGTTAGTGATGCGTTAGTGGCGGAGAGGGAGGCGGATGACGAGCCAAAGAATCATGCAAGCACATCCAGCGACAAGCGAGGGGCTTCGCCGACAAGCTCGTCCCGACAAGGATGAATCCAGCAGACACATGAACAGATACAGAAAAGGATGGTGCGGCGCCAGTTTACTTTGTCGGTTCCCTCCTGCAGCGGCTAGGTCAAGGTACTACGGTGTGCAAAATTGCTTTTCGCCTCCTCATGGCCTCGAGAAAGCTGCGCCATTACTTCCAAGCACATGAGATCACGATTGTCACCGCTTTCCCATGAAGAGGATACTGCAGAATCCGAAGCGGTTTACGTGCAGGATTGTCGAGTGGACACTGGAGCTGTCAAGCTTTGGTCTCAAGTTTGAAAGCACATCAGCTATCCAAAGCAGAGCGTTGGCAGAATTCATAGCAGAATGGACGCCAACACCAGATGAAGAGATTCCGGAGACGAGCATCCCCGTCAAAGAAGCAGGCAAAGAGTGGCTGATGTACTTTGATGGTGCCTTCCGCAAAGGCGCCCGGTGCGGCGTGCTGCTTATCACACCCAATCAAGAGCACCTCAAGTACGTCGCCCGTGATGCACTTTCCCAAGGAGCAAGCGACAAACAATACCGCATGAGTATGAAGGTTTGCTTGCCGGTCTCAGATCGCATGGACCTTGGGATCAAGAAGCTTTTTGTCGGGGGTGACTCGCAACTCGTCGTCCGCCAAGCCAACAAAGATTACGAGTCCGTTGATGGAAGCCTACGTTGATGAAGTGAGGAAGCTAGAAGAGCACTTTGACGGCCTCGCAAATGGAACATGTTCCAAGAGCTCGTAATGATATTGCCGACGGCTGTCACAAGTGCGCTGCGCTTAAGTTACCTGTGGAACCAGGATTTTCGTGCTCAAGCTGAATCAGCCAACCGTAGCACCATCAAGCTGGACAAAGCAAGAAGAGGAAGTTGGCCTCTGGTGACTACTTTCCGGCAGAGCTTCAAGCCGTCGTTGCAAAGGTCCCCAAGATCAACACCAAAAGTCTTGAGGAGCAGTCTGCTCCGGAGACCTGTGGTTTGTTTCGTTGAAGCAGACGCTCCGACAAGTCTTGCTCCGGCAAGCTTGCCGGGACCATCAAGCTCCGGCAGGACCTCAGGTCCTTGCCGTGGAAGCTGGTGTTCCCGCAGCAGCAGATGCGCCTTTAGTCCTTGTTGTCGAGCCACAAGCTCCAGCATGGGCACAGCCGATTGTCCATTTCCTTCAGACAGCAGAACTTCCCGATGAGCAAGAAGAAGCGGAAAGAGTAGCCCGGCAGTCAAGTATGTACCAGTTTGTCGACAGCATACTGTACAGAAGAAGACTCAACGGTGTGAAATTGAAGTGTATTCCTGTGGAAGATGGATGTAAGCTGTTGGCGAGAGATACACGGAGGCATATGTGGTCACCACATTGGCGCAAGAGCACTTGCCGGCAAAGCTTTCCGGCAAGGTTTCTTCCGGCCGACAGCCCTCCAGATGCAACCGCACAAGTAACCAAGTGTGAAGCGTGCAGTTCCATTCCAAACAGATACACCATCCAGCTCAAGCTCTCCAGACGATCCCTTTATCCTGGCCATTTTCGGTGCTGGGGCTCGACATCCTCGGCCCCTTCCCGAAGCTGTCGGGGCTTTGAGTACTTATGCGCCGCCATCGACAAGTTCACAAAGTGGCGGAAGTGGAAGCGATGAGGAAGGTGACGGCACAGTCAGCCGTCAAGTTCTTCAGGTCAATTGTTTGCCGTTTCGGAATCCCTAACCGGATCATCACCGACAACGGCACACAATTCACTAGTCGCACCTTCATGCAGTACGTCCAAGACCTTGGCGCCAAGGTCTGCTTTGCTTCTCTTGCTCACCCGAGAAGCAACGGTCAAGCAGAGAGGGCAACACCTTGAAGTGTCGCGAGCTCAAGACCAGAACTTTCGACAGGCTGCACAAGTGCGGAAGAAACTGGATCGAGGAGCTGCCAGTGGTTCTTTGGTCGATCAGAACGACGCCAAATCGAGCCACTGGCCAGACACCCTTTGCTCTAGTCTATGGAGCAGAGGCAGTTCTCCCCACGGAACTCGTATAAGGATCGCCTCAAGTACTCGCTTATGATGAGCTTAAGCAAGAGCAGCTGCGACAAGATGACGCGTTGCTCCTCGAGGAGGATCGTCTTGAGCCATTTGCGAGCCGCCGCTTCTGACAAGCCCTGCGTCGCTACCATAGCCGCAGGGTTAATGCCAGAAGTCTCGAGGAAGGCGACCTTGTTCTTAGGCGCGTTCAGTCCGCCAAGAATTCAAACAAGTTGACGCCGAAGTGGGAAGGCCCTTATCGGGTGAAACGAGTCACTAGGCCTGGCACTGTCTTCCGAGAGACCGAAGATGGCATTCCGGTGAGCAACTCCTGGAACAATGAGAATCTTCGTAAGTTTTACCATAGGGCGCGGTTGTCGGAACCCGTTCGCAAGCAACCACCTTTTGTACAAGTCTTGCCGCAGTTGCATGTAATCCTTTGTACAAAGCCGCAGACCCGTGCATTAGTAAAAGCTCATGTTATGCGCACAACTTGTCAAGTTCATGCTTTCATCAATTTACTGCATGTTTTGGCTAACACTTTGTGCAGCAACCACACCCGATAAGCAGAATCGAGCCGCTAGGCTCCATAACGATATTTCCTCTTCTTTTTCTTTTCTCAAAGAAAGGAAGGCTCTCGCGCACAAGTTAACCAGGGGAGGAGGAGATAATACTATGGACCGTGCACCGCTCGAGGAAGATTCACCTCATCGGGAAGCAAGAGACCGAAAAGCTAAGTTGCTAAGTTTCAACGATCAGTAATAAATTTTTAAAGTTATCTTCCTCGAACGACCGCGCTTTGTACGGAAAACCCATGCGCGGAGGAACCAAATCGTGGATCGGTCGCGCCCTTACTTTGTTTCGAGTCCGCTCAACAACTTAAGTGAGCTGCGGCTAGTCCGCGACAAGGTTGCTTGTCGGTAGCGACCCTTCGCCGAGGCTACTTGAAGTTCCGCGACTTTTCGCACTGGCAAGAAGGGTGCTCGCGACCGGCAAGTTTCCCTGAAAAGCGTAGGGCAATAACATACAAAGCCAAGAGTCGAGTAAAGGAAGTAACGTAGAAAATGCTGCCCAGAATAAAGTTATATTACAAAAATAACTTATTGCAGCACTGGCTAAATCATTCTCAGAACTGAAATAACAGCGAAGAGGAGAAGAAGGGCGGCCAAGGCACCAAGCCCCGGCAAGGCGTAGCTGCCGGGCTGCGGCAAGCCAGAAGTTGCCGGGGCCGCGGCAAGCCAGAGTTGCCGGGCTGCGATATCAGATAAGCCCTTCGTCCCTTTTCAAGCATCCTTTTTCATTAAAACATTCTACTCGGATACAATCCGTGGGGAATGAAAAACATGGAAGAGAGGATTACAAGTTTTAAATGCGGATAAGGCCCAAGGCTTACAAATTAAAAAGATAAGATGCCCGTAATCCTTTTCCTGTCCCTCTTTTCGTGGAGGTAGGTCAAGGAGGCGAGAAGGGCAAAAGAAACGCCTTAGGCGAGCTACAGGTGCCGAAGGCACCAAGGAACATCCCGGAGCTCCCGAGGGCTTGACGGAGATGGCAGCGCGGAAGTGGGGCTCGAAGGCGGGCGGCAGGGCGTCAAGATTGTCGAGGGCACTATGCCCTCGCATTCCGACTTGACGGCCTTGTCGCCATCCTCTTCCCTTCGCAGCCTCCCTACGCCCGGTCGCCCAAGGAGACGACCCCGGAGTTCAAGGAGCCGGGCGACGCGGATGATGGGGTCGCCGGTGACGCACGGCGGCGCCTCGACAACTAATCGGGCCCGCTACCCTCGTCTGCCGCTGTCGCTCTCCTCCTCGCCACTCTCACTCGAGGGGAATCTTCGCTGTCGGAGGAGCTATCCACGCAGCACTTCGCCCGAGTACCGAGATCCCGAAGGCCTTGACGGAGAGGAGATCACCTCCATTAACTTAAAATGGAGGGTAGACCCGCCATCAGCCGTGGATGCGAGTGAAAGTCTTCCACCCACGATCGAGATACATCACATTAGGGGCTGGCAATACAACACGGACTCGCATGCCGCTGATTCCACAGCCCCTCATGTGCAGTCTCGATGTCTCGGGCGGATCCGACTCCATCGCGCTTCATGAACGGAGCCGGAAGCCGGAGGCGACGATGAGGCGCCGGGCGCAGCCTCGGGACGAAGAACTTCGCAAGGGTCGCCCCCTGTATGGACCACCGCAGGGAGGGGAACCGCCGCGGAAGCGAGACGGCGCCACGCCTCTGCCCGCCCTTCCCCGAGCGCCTCGACCTCGTCCACGACCTCGCCCCCTCCCTCTTCCTCTTGTGGCTGGCTCTGCCACCCCGGGCGTGGGGTTGGGAGGGGAGCGCTGTCTAGCGGCGACCCTCGCCGCCACCGATGAAGAACCAAGGTTCCTTTTCTCCATGACGAATGAGAGAAAGGGGAGCAGAAACTGAGGAAAGGAGGAGATGGGAGAGTGCGGGCTTCGCGCCCTTCCGCTCTTTTTAAGGAAGCAAGGTGGGGCTCGACCGCCCTTTCGACAAATCAGGGCATAGGAAGAGCAGGGAATCGGGGCCGACCTGCTGCCTCTGCCGCGAACGGCCCAGTTTTCCACTTCCACCGTCCGCGACCCCAAGAGCATGGGAACCACGTGGCGGGATGCAGAATCGAGGCGACGGGTGAAGCGATCTCAAGACGCCGCCACTTCCCCCACGACGCCGCAATTGACGCTGCGGCTGCTACGGGGAACGTGGCGGGTACGGAATGAATTTGGTTTGGACCAGGCCGCTGCGTGCCGTGCCTGTTTTGGGCCTGGCCCAACAGCGCTTCGGCACCGTGTATGGCCTGCACCGGGGCTCTGTCGGTGTACTAAAGTAGGGGTACCCTAGTACCCGAACTCGATCTGCAGGCGAGTTGCAGCGTCCCGTGGCAAGCCTCGCAGGCGTCCGCCAAGACCCTCCAGCCTTTCAGAAAACAAGACCCGGCAAGAGGAGCTTGCGGTGAGCCATTCAAGAACAAAGTATTTGATTAAGAAGACAAGGCCCCGACAAGAGGAGCTTGTCGGGAAGGCCACTCAAGGCACGCAGAAGGCAAGACCCGGCAAGAGGAGCTTGCCGGAAGGCCCGAGCGCGACAAGCCTCCGGGCGCGACAGGATTCGCCGCGGCAAGGCGCTTGCCGCTGCATGCAACTCTTTCTCCGTCTCCGGCTCCAGCTCACCCAGCGACGTGTCGCCATGGGACCGTTCCATGGGCGCGTGTCGAGCGGCTGTGCAGCAGCCAGCGGAGAGTAGCGATAAGCGGCGCTGACAGGCTCGCCATCGTGGCGAAGTGAGGCGCACTGACGGTCTCTGTTATAATCGCTTTTGGGCGACAATGACGGGCATTTATTGCTTTTGTCCCTTGCCGCCGAGTTAGGTATTTTGCACTCGCATAATCGCTCAAGTAGGTGTACCAACTCCTGTTTTTACATTTGTACCCCCGCCTATGTTGCCACCTGTCGGAGACCCCTTGGGCATATAAAAGGAGGCCCGAATGCAACGTAGAAAGGGTTCGGTTCGCAAGGTTCGCGAGGTTCGCGAGGTTCGCAAGGTTCGGCTGGTTCGGTTCATTCGACCCACTCGAGACCAGATAGACTCACGCTAGGTTTTGTAGCTCTCATTGCTCCCTAGCAAGAACACAATAGATCAAACAAGCAGCAGTAGGAGTTTTATCTCTCCGGAGAGCTCCGAAGCTGGGTAAACTGCTCGTGTGCATCGCCTCGATCCGCTCTTCGTGCGATCTCCGCCCCCCTCCGAACCACAATGGGCCTGCTCCGCCGGCCCCATATGTGTTCGTGGGTACGATCAGCCTCCCCGACACCCTGCTTCGAGTTGCAAATATTAGCAACAGAACCAGTATCAAATACCCAGGTGCTACTGCGAGCATTAGTAAGGTACACATCAATAATATGTATATCACATATACCTTTGTTCACCTTGCCATCCTTCTTATCCGCCAAATACTTGGGGCAGTTCCGCTTCCAGTGACCAGTCTGTTTGCAGTAGAAGCACTCAGTCTCAAGCTTAGGTCCAGACATGGGTTTCTTCTCCTGAGCAGCAACTTGTTTGTTGTTCTTCTTGAAGTTCCCCTTCTTCTTCCCTTTGCCCCTTTTTCTTGAAATTGGTGGTCTTGTTGACCATCAACACTTGATGCTCCTTCTTGATTTCTACCTCCACAGCCTTTAGCATTGCGAAGAGCTCGGGAATCGTCTTATCCATCCCTTGCATGTTATAGTTCATCACGAAGCTCTTGTAGCTTGGTGGCAGTGATTGAAGAATTATGTCAATGACGCTATCATCTGGAAGATTAAATCCCATTTGAATCAAGTGATTGTTATACCCAGACATTCTGAGTATATGCTCACTGACGGAACTATGCTCCTCCATCTTACAACTGTAGAACTTACTGGAGACTTCATGTCTCTCAATCCGGGCATTTTCTTGAAATATTAACTTCAACTCCTGAAACATCTCATATGCTCCATGAAGTTCAAAACGTCGTTGAAGTCCCGGTTCTAAGCCGTAAAGCATGGCACACTGAACTGTCAAGTAGTCATCAGCCAGACGTTCATAACATCTGGTGTTGCTCCTGCAGCAGGTTTGGCACCTAGCGGTGCTTCCAGGACGTAATTCTTCTATGCGGCAATGAGGATCCTCAAGTTATGGACCCAGTCCGGGTAATTGCTACCATCATCTTTCAACTTTGCTTTCTCAAGGAACGCATTAAAATTCAACGGAACAACAACACGGGCCATCTATCTACAATCAACATAGACAAGCAAAATACTATCAGGTACTAAGTTCATGATAAATTTAAGTTCAATTAATCAAATTACTTAAGAACTCTCACTTAGATAGACATCCCTCTAATCCTCTAAGTGATAGCGTGATCCAAATCAACTAAACCATGTCCGATCATCACGTGAGATGGAGTAGTTTCAATGGTGAACATCACTATGTTGATCATATCTACTATATGATTCACGCTCGACCTTTCGGTCTCAGTGTTCCGAGGCCATATCTACATATGCTAGGCTCGTCAAGTTTAAGCTAAGTATTCCGCGTATGCAACTGTTTTGCACCCGTCGTATTTGAATGTAGAGCCTATCACACCCGATCATCACGTGGTGTCTCAGCACGAAGAACTTTCGCAGCGGTGCATACTCAGGGAGAACACTTATACCTTGATAATTTAGTGAGAGATCATCTTATAATGCTACCGTCAATCAAAGCAAGATAAGATGCA
This sequence comes from Aegilops bicornis, assembly GCA_021605145.1. Classification (NCBI taxonomy): domain Eukaryota; kingdom Viridiplantae; phylum Streptophyta; class Magnoliopsida; order Poales; family Poaceae; genus Aegilops; species Aegilops bicornis. Next base: position 392,736,758 of record CM038675.1, on the reverse strand, counting down.
TAAAAGATAAACATCACATGCAATCAATATAAGTGATATGATATGGCCATCATCATCTTGTGCTTGTGATCTCCATCTCTGAAGCACCATCATGATCACCATCGTCACTGGCGCGACATCTTGATCTCCATTGTAGCATCGCTGTCGTCTCGCCAACTTATGCTTCTACGACTATCACTGCCGCTTAGTGATAAAGTAAAGCATTACAGGGCGATTGCATTGCCTACAATAAAGCGACAACCATATGGCTCCTGCGAGTTGCCGATAACTCGGTTACAAAACATGATCATCTCATACAATAAAATATAGCATCACGTCTTGACCATATCACATCACAAGATGACCTGCAAAAACAAGTTAGACGTCCTCTACTTTGTTGTTGCAAGTTTTACGTGGCTGCTATGGGCTGAGCAAGAACCGCTCTTACCTACGCATCAAAACCACAACGATAGTTCATCAAGTTAGTGATGTTTTAACCTTCTCAAGGACCGGGTGTAGCCACACTCGGTTCAACTAAAGTTGGAGAAACTGACACCTGCCAGCCCAATTGTGCAAAGCACGTCGGTAGAACCAGTCCTCGGCGTAGAAGCGTACGCGTAATGTCGGTCTGGGCCGCTTCATCCAACAATACCGCCGAACCAAAGTATGACATGCTGGTAAGCAGTATGAATTGTATCGCCCACAACTCACTTGTGTTCTACTCGTGCATATAACATCTATGCATAAAACCAGGCTCGGATGCCACTGTTGGGGAACGTAGTAATTTCAAAAAAATTCCTACGCACACGCAAGATCATGGTGATGCATAGCAACGAGAGGGGAGAGTTTTGTCCATGTACCCTTGTAGACCGAAAGCGGAAGCGTTAGCACAACGCGGTTGATGTAGTCGTACGTCTTCATGAGCCGACCGATCAAGTAGCGAACGCACAGCACCTCCGAGTTCAGCACACGTTCAGCTTGATGACGTCCCTCGAACTCCGATCTAGCCGAGTTTTGAGGGAGAGTTCCATCAACACGACAGCGTGGTGACGATGATGATGTTCTACTGATGCAAGGCTTCGCCTAAGCACCGCTACGATATTATCGAGGTGGATTACGGTGGAGGGGGGCACCGCACGCGGCTAAGAGATCTAGAGATCAATTGTTGTGTCTATGGGGTGCCCCCTGCCCCCGTATATGAAGGAGCAAGGGAGGGAGAGGCGGCCGGCCAGGAGGAGGCGCGCCAGAGGAGTCCTACTCCCACCGAGTAGGGACTCCCTCCTTCCTAGTTGGAGTAGGAGAAGGGGAAGGAGGAGGGAGAGAGGAAGGAAGGGGCGCCGCCTCCTTGTCAATTCGGACTAGAGGGGAGGCGGCGCAGCCTCCCGGCCGCCCCTCCTATTCTCCACTAAGGCCCATGTAGGCCCATTAAACCCTGGGGGTTCCGTAACCCCAGTACTCCGGTAAAATCCCGATTTCACCCGGAACACTTCCGATATCCAAATATAGGCTTCCAATATATCAGTCTTTATGTCTTGACCATTTCGAGACTCCTCGTCATGCCCGTGATCACATCCGGGACTCCGAACTATCTTCGGTATATCAAAACACATAAACTCATAATATAACCGTGATCAAACTTTAAGCGTGCGGACCCTACGGGTTCGAGAACTATGTAGACATGACCGAGACACGTCTCCGGTCAATAACGATAGCGGAACACGGATGCTCATATTGGCTCCCATATTCTACAAAGATATTTATCGATCGGACCCATAACAATATACGTTGTCCCTTTGTCATCGGTATGTTACTTGCCCGAGATTCGATCGTCAAGATCTCAATACCTAGTTCAATATCGTTCTGGCAAGTCTCTTTACTCGTTCTGTAATACATCATCCCGCAACTAACTCATTAGTTGCAATGCTTGCAAGGCTTATAGTGATGTGCATTACCGAATGGGCCCAGAGATACCTCTCCGACAATCGGAGTGACAAATCCTAATCTCGAAATACGCCAACCCAACAAGTACCTTCGGAGACACTCAGAGAGCACCTTTATAATCATCCAGTTACGTTGTGAAGTTTGGTAGCACATAAAGTGTTCCTCCGGTAAACGGGAGTTGCATAATCTCATAGTCATAGGAACATGTATAAGTCATGAAGAAAGCAATAGCAGAATACTAAATGACCATGTGCTAAGCTAACGGAATGGTTCAAGTCAATCACATCATTCTCCTAATGAGGTGATCCCGTTAATCAAATGACAACTCATGTCAATGGCTTGGAAACATAACCATCTTTGATCAACGAGCTAGTCAAGTAGAGGCATACTAGTGACACTCTGTTTGTCTATGTATTCACAAAAGTATTATGTTTCCGGTTAATACAATTCTAGCATGAATAACAAACATTTATCATGATATAAGGAAATAAATAATAACTTTATTATTGCCTCTAGGGCATATTTCCTTCAATCAGGCCATTGGCCCGCTCAACTTGACCGTTTGTTTGGGGGTGATATACGGAGGCATAATCGAGTTTAATACCTAGATTAGCACACCAATTTTTCACCTCATCAGCTGTGAAGTTAGAGCCGTTGTCAGTAATAATGCTATGTGGGACACCGTAATGGTGTACGATACCGGAGATAAAATCAATCACCGGTCCGGCTTCAGCCGTTTTTACTGGTTTGGCCTCTATCCACTTAGTGAATTTATCAACCATGACCAGTAAGTATTTCTTCTTATGGCTTCCCCCTTTAAGAGGTCCGACCATGTCTAGCCCCTAGACCGCAAAAGGCCAGGTAATGGGGATTGTTCTTAGGGTTGTGGGCAGCATATGGCTTTGATTGGCAAAGAGCTGGCACCCAACACAACGATGTACAAGGGCCTGTGCATCTGCTTGGGCCGTGGGCCAGAAAAAACCTATGCAGAATGTCTTGCTTACGAGGGCCCAAGCTGCGGCGTGATGGCCGCTGAGCCCAGCATGTATTTTGGCCAAGAGCTGCCGCCCCCCTCTTCAGAGATACATCTTTGAAGGACTCCAGTAGTGCTTTTCTTGTAGAGCTCTCCTTCATGAACCTTGTAGGGTTTCGAGCGTCGAACGATGCAACGAGCCTCATTCTGGTACAAAGGGAGCTCCTGCCTATTAAGGTACGCCAGGATGGGTTTGGTCCATGGAGCGATTACCGCCATGATTACATGGGCGGAAGGCGTTGGTTCTGCGCCCGAGCCCCCAATGTTGTCTGAATCGTGTTTGGCATCCGGGGGTGTGATTAGCGCCAGACTGGTATTTCCGCTCTCGTCCTTCCATACCACAGATGCCTTAAAGAGCCCTTCTACGAAGGTGTTAGGCGGGACGGGGTCGCATTTAGCACCCATTCGAGCAAGGATGTCCGCTGCTTGGTTACTGTCTCGGGCCACATGATGAAACTCGAGCCCCTCGAACCGAGCTGATATTTTTAGTACGGCATTGTGGTAAGTTGCCATCTTTGGATCTTTTGCATTAAATTCTCCGTTTATTTGTGATATTGCGAGGTTTGAATCCCTGCGCACCTCGAGGCGTTGTATGCCCATAGAAACAACCATCCGGAGACCATGCAGTAGTGCCTCATATTCGGCTGCGTTATTGGAGTCCGTATACATGATTTGTAATACGTAACGGACTGTGTCCCCTATAGGGGATGTTAGGATGACACCGCCCCCAATCCGGCTAACATTTTGGAGCCGTCAAAGTACATCACCTAGTTGGAGTATGTTTCGTACTCTTTAGGGAGTTTGGCTTCCGTCCATTCGGCGACAAAGTCGGCCAACACCTGAGATTTAATAGCTCAGCGTGGTTTGTACGTTATTTCATATGGTAGGAGCTCGATGGCCCATTTTGCAATGCGGCGGGTGGCGTCTCGATTGTTTATGATGTCATTGAGTGGCACCTCGGAGGCCACCGTGATAGAGCACTCTTGAAAGTAGTGTCGCGGCTTCCGAGATGCCATAAAAACAACATATGTTATCTTTTGATAGTGTGGGTATCGGGATTTGCATGGTGTGAGAACCGCTGATACGTAGTATACGGGTTTTTGGAGTGGGATTTTATGTCCCTCTTCCTCTCGTTCAAAGACGAGTACTGCGCTCACCACTTGGTGAGTTGTAGATATGTATAGTAGCATAGGTTCACCGATGTTAGGTGCAGCAAGGATTGGGTTGTTTGCTAGCAGAGTTTTTATTTTTTCCAACCCGGCTGTTGCCACATCCATCCACTCAAAGTGGTCGATACATCGAAGCAGGCGATATAGTGGCAGCGCCTTCTCTCCCAATGTGGAGATAAAGCGGCTCAAGGCTGCCACGCACCCAGCTAGTTTTTGGACCTGCTTTAGGTCTGTTGGTATTGCCAACTGTGACAAGGCTCGGATTTTGGCAGGGTTTGCTTCTATTCCTCTATTGGAAACAATGAACCTGAGCAGCTTTCCGGCCGGAACGACGAAAACGTATTTTTCTAGATTGAGCCGTATGTCATATGTTCGAAGGTTGTCGAATGTAAGACGTAAGTCGTCCACCAATGATTCGACATGTTCAGTTTTGATGACTACATCATCTATGTATGCTTCCACCGTCTTGCCAATTTGTTTTTCCAGGCATGTTTGAATCATGCGTTGATAAGTGATACCGGCGTTTTTGAGTCTGAAAGGCATAGTGTTGAAGCAGAAAGGCTCGTATGGGGTAATGAATGCCGTTGTGGCCTGATCGGATTCCTTCATATTATTCTGATGGTATCCGGAGTATGCGTCGAGGAAACACAGTGATCGTGTCCTGTAGTTGCATCAATGATTTGGTCAATGCGGGGAAGTGGGAAGGGGTCCTTGAGGCAAGCTTTATTGAGGTCTTTAAAATCGACACAAAGGCGCCAGGATTTGTCCTTCTTTGGTACCATGACTAGGATTGCTAGCCAATCCGGGTGTTTTATCTCTCGAATAAACCCGACTTCAAGTAGTTTGGCTAGCTCCTCCCCCATAGCTTGTCGCTTGGGTTCGTAAAATTGCCGCAACATTTGCTTGACTGGCTTGAACCCCTTTATTATGTTGAGGCTGTGTTCGGCCAGTCTGCGTGGGATTCCTGGCATATCCAAAGGGTGCCAGGCAAAGATGTCCCAATTCTCGCGCAGGAATGCTCTTAGAGCGGTGTCGACCGTCGGATCCAGCTATGTTCGCGCAGGAATTCCTGGCATATCCAAAAGGTGCCAGGCAAAGATGTCCCAATTCTCGCGCTTGAACCCCTTTATTATGTTGAGGCTGTGTTCGGCCAGTCTGTGTGGGATTCCTGGCATATCCAAAGGTTGCCAGGCAAAGATGTCCCAATTCTCGCGCAGGAATGCTCTTAGAGCGGTGTCGACCGTCGGATCCAGCTATGCTCCGATGGATGCTGTTTTATCAGGATCCGTCCGGTGGACTTGGAATTTGACTATTTCATCTGCTGGCTTGAAAGAAGTGGATTAGGCCATTTATTGATGATTACGTCATCTCTGTCCACTGTGGAACGCAGAGCGGTGAGCTCCTCCGCCGCAAGGGCCTCGGATTGTGCCTCGAGGGCCAAGGATGCAGTTTTGTTTTCGGTAGCGATGTTATGTCCGGATCACTGGTGATAGTGATAACTCCATTGGGCCCGGGCATTTTGAGCTTCATGTACCCGTAATGAGGTATGGCTTGAAAGCGTGTGAATGCATCTCGCCTCAACAGTGCCTGATATCCGTTGTTGAAAGGTGCCACCTGGAAGATTAACTCTTCGGACCTGTAGTTCTCCGGCGTGACGAATACTACATAAAGTTTAATTTTCCCCGAACATCGCGCTTCTCGACTGGGAATAATGCCTCGGAAGGTTGTACTGCTCTGCTCGATGCGGCTCTTGTCGATTTGCATTTTGTCGAGTGTGTCCTCATAAATGAGGTTCAATCCGCTACCACCGTCGATGAGCACTTTAGTGAGCCAAAAGCCGTCCACAATTGGGTTTAGAACTAAAGCTGCTGGTGCTCGGACTGATCGGGCCTGTGGTTCGTCAGTATCATTGAAAGTTATCGCCATGTCATTCCAAGGATTTGTTGCGGCTACTTGGTTAACTTCGGCGAGGTCGCGGAGCACCCTGTTGTGCCGATTATTTGAAGAAAAGGTCTCGAAGACCGTAAATACATTGAAATTGTTACCCTCCGAGGAGTACTTCTCTGGGTGGTGTTGGTGAGGATTGCCTCACCGCTCTTAGCCACCTGCCGGAGTATCCAACATGCCCGAAGGCTATGTGCTGGTTCAGAATTCGGCATCGTGCGTATCTGATAAGGCTTGTCGAGCCACTCATCAAGGACAGTTCTATGTCCCGTTAAGGGCTTAATTTTCTTTTCCGTGGAGTGATGACCAGGTGCCCCGTGAGAGTGCATTCTTTTTGCCCGACCGGTGGGTGGCTTAAAGGCTGGTGGTTCCAACCGAGCTGTCTGGGCTTTCCAGGCGCTTTCCATTGCGCAGTACTTCTGTACTATGTGTGCCAAATCTGCAAAGTGACATGGGAGAAGGAATCCGATTAGGCCGGAACAACATTCATTACCTCGTACGGGCCTTCCAGGCGCTTTCTAGAGCTCAAGTTTTTAAAACAGAGGTAAATGAAATTTTGAGAAATGCACCCTTCTTGTTTACTTCGTGACCATTAGTTATCGGTGTCTTCCATGCTAAACACATTAGTGGCGGTTCCCAAGCGATAAAAATAAAGGTTTACTCCACCCCCACCAACAACCACATTCCACTTTTGTCCGAAACAACAGGTACCGTCCCATACCAACAACGATCTGGGGAGTTTTGTTTAATTAATTGCAATTTGAATGCGGGACTGGGAATCCCTATTACCGCCCTCTCGTGCAAGGACGAGTGAATAAACACTCATCATGAGAATAACCCGCTTAGCATGGAAGATACTGACTGCCTCCTGTCGCTCTATGAACAATCCAGACACACAAAAAGGATATTTATTTGAAGTTTTTAGAGGTGGCACAAGCAAATTTACTTGGGACGGCAGGGTAATACCGTATATAGGTAGGTATGGTGGACTCATTTGGAATAACTTGGGTTTCAGGTTTTGATGCACAAGCAGAATTCCCGCTTAGTACAGGTGAAGGCTAGCAAATAGGTTTAGAAGCGGCCAGCTAGAGAGCGAAAACGATCATGAACATGCATTATGCATAAGTAACATTGGATACTAGCATGAGTAGGATATGAACACCATGAACATAAATATCATAGAGGCTATGTTGGTTTTGATTCAACTACATGCATGAACATGTGCCAAGTCAAGCCACTCGAACATTGAGGAGGAGGATACGATATCATCATACTACATCACAATCATTTTAACGCAATGTTGGCATCCAAGATAAATCATTATCCACTCCTAGCTACTTAAGCATGGCATGAGAAACTAAAATCTCTAATTGTCATTGAAAACATGTTTAATCATAATAGGCTGAATCATGGATACTAGGTTAAACATATTTACAAAAACAGAACAACAAGTTGAGTTCATACCCGTTTCTCTCTGCCACAGCCAGTTCATCAAATATCATCATTATTGCCTTTCACTTGCACGACTGAACGATTGGAAAATAATAATAGTGCAAGAGTGCCGTGGACTAAGCTGGAATCTGCAAACATTTTATTCAATAGGAGAAGACAAAGTAATATGGCCTCTTTGTTAGATCAACAATAATGCATATGAGAGCCACTCAACATTTTCATCGTGGTCTTCTCCTCGGTATGACTCCATAAAAATAAAAGAAATTCAGAGAAACACAGTGAAATATTTTTGGAATTTTTGGTTTTTTCTTGGACAAGCAAATAAAGGGAAAGCAAAAACGAGAAAAACTATTTACACGGGAAAGCTCCCAACAAGTAAAAGAAGAACAAGGAAATCTTTCTGGGTTTTCTTTTTAGTACTACAACAAATTAAACTAGGAAGAAAAACCAAAAAGAAGCAAGAAATATTTTTGGATTTTCTTAAAGTTTTTCAAACACACAAGAAGAAGGCGAAAACATGAATCTAGCATGGATAATACAATGAAAGAGTATGGACACCGACAACTGGAATGAAAATGTGTGAACATGAATGTAATGTCGGTGGAAATACATACTCCCCCAATCTTAGGCTTTTGGCCTAACTTGGTAATCAGTCAGTAGCCTGCATAGTGGTCGGAGTGATAGCTCACAGAGGCTCTAGGTGCAGATGCCTCAGCCCGCCGTGCAGCCACGACCGTTGCGTAATGTGCTCGGGCCTCGCTCTCAAGAACAGAATATCTTCCCTTACTGTGAACATCAGAGAGCATGTGCAGGCAAATATGTGTCCAAAACGGACTTTTTATTAAACAACAGGTTATAAGTGAAATCATGGGGTTCACCACTAAGGATCTTATGACGTTTCATAGCATCAAAGTCTAAGTACTACGTGGGTAAAATAGGGTCATAAGGCCAAGGTGAAACAGCCAGTTCTTTTGCTAAGCGTGTGGCATAAATTCCACCATGAAAGTATCCACTACCAGTGTTATGTTGCAACCTGCATGCAACAATCACTCCAAGGCTATAACTTTTGTCACCGGTGAGAGCGGTGCGTATGAGGCTCAAGCCTGGAGCACAAAGTGTACTACAATCTTGTTTGCCTACAATGCATTTTCCATTAAATAATGTGAAGTACTGGATTGAGGGAAAATGAATGCTCTTTATTCTACCTTGCGTCACTCCCCTAGTCTCACCATAGTCAAGACTAGTCAAGAATATGTCAATCTCAGATCTTGGTGGTTCTTCAAGCGAACCCGAGAATGGAATTTTGCAGCAATAGGCAAATCTTAGTTTAAATAACACCCTAGACTCACAAGGATGGAATTTAAATCCTTTGGTAAATGATTCAGTGAGGTTGAGGTGTTGGTTGCACTTATTTGAAATGTAGGGACTGAGCTCGGCATTGTGAACATATTGCTCAAATTCTTCCTTAATGCCAACACGCACCATATAATCGTTGCATGGCCATAAGCATGACTTGGTGGCGACATCTCGTATGGAAGTTTCACTTGGTTCAACATAAGACCGACGAGCGAAGCTGCTACTAGAAGATGCCTCCAAAGACCTCCTCCTTAAAGAACTCCTTCTGAAGAGGTTCATCATATTCGCATTACAATTTTCTGAAAAATTTTGGGTCTCAAAAGTTTGTTAACAAAACTTCACAAGATTGATAGCAACTACTCATAGGGATGCATAGAGGCCATATTAAGCATTCAAACTACTCAGAAGTCTAAGAATTCAACCTGCAAGCTCATCTACAACAACACCAAGAGTAACTAATTATTCAAAATATAAACCACTAAATCAAAAACTAAGTGGATCAACGGAGGAGTCACATACCGAGCAACAAACCCCCAAAACAGTTTCGGAAACGGAGCTTCGAGCAAAGAGATCGAAATCCATGGGTTTGAGAGCACGAACATGAGAGAGAGAGAGAGCAATGGTGATTTTTTTTGGAGGTAGGTGATGATGTGGGATGAAGAGATAAGTGAGGGGGGCCACGTGGGGACCACAACCCACCGAGAACACGCTTTGGGGGTGCTAAGCAACCGGTGGGTTGTGCCCACCGGTGCACCCCTATGATGTTATTTGCATAAAAAATTCTTAAATATTCAGAAAAGAATTGTATTAAATTTTTAGAGCATTCTGAGAACTTTCATTTTTGGGTCATTTTTTATTGCATAGGAAATTCAGAAAACAGACAAAACATGGCATTTTATTTTATTTAACTAACAAAATAGAAAACAAAAGGTAGGGACGGAAGGTAGTGCTTACTAAATTCATCAACTTCATACCTCTAAAAAATGATCCATTAATAAGGTTGATCAAGTCTTATTAACAACCACTTTCGATTAGCATGAAACCGAAGAACTTTCGTAAATCACTAAGTTACCTCAACGGGGATATGAATGTCCCCAACAATAAGCATTTCATATTTCTTTTTGGCAGTAGGTAGATGTCGGTGTCAAAACCGGCGGATCTCGGGTAGGGGGTCCCGAACTGTGCGTCTAGGCGGATGGTAACAGGAGACAAGGGACACGATGTTTTTACCCAGGTTCGGGCCCTCTCGATGGAGGTAATACCCTACTCTGCTTGATTAATATTGATGATATGGTAGTACAAGAGTAGATCTACCACGAGATCAAGGAGGCTAAACCCTAGAAGCTAGCCTATGGTATGATTGTTGTTAGATCCACGGACTAAAACCCTCCGGTTTATATAGACACCGGATAGGTTAGGGTTACACAGTCGGTTACAATGGTAGCAGATCTACATATCCGTGTCGCCAAGATTGCCTTCCACGCCAAGGAAAGTCCCATCCGGACACGGGACGAAGTCTTCAATCTTGTATCTTCATAGTCTTGGAGTCGGCCGTGACGATAGTCCGCTATCCGGACACCCCTAGTCCGGGACTCCTCGGTAGCCCCTAAACCAGGCTTCAATGACGATGAGTCCGTGGCGTTGATTGTCTTGACATTGCGAGGCGGGTTCCTCCTCGAATACTTCATAGAAGGTTTTGAACACAAGGATAGTGTCCGCTCGCAAAACAAGTTCCACATAACACCGTAGAGAGAATAATTTTTGCACAGATCTGGCCGACGTATTCGCGGGCGTGACATCACACCACCGCCAGCCTTTATATGAATCGCTTTTCTTGTTCCACCTTAGCGTGTTTAGTGAGGCGGTTTCCTTGGCACGTCTTATCAAAGCATAGATCGTGCCCCCTTATTCCGGGATTCTCATCAATACGGACGTGGGTAACCCATCCGCGCCATTGATTACGGCGCTTGGGAAATAAGCTAGTTTTACCAGGCTGGTGGGGACGCATAGCTTCGTCCGTCTATATAACGGGATAAGGATCCACCTTTTCACCTACGCCTTCTTCCTCCTTTTCTTATCAATTTCACAAGACTTTCGAGCTCCAGCGCCCAAGTCCGCACATCCCACCTCAACCTTTCTCCAATCATGTCGGGAGGCGGGAGGCAGGTGGATGGCCTCCTCCGTCATGGAGGGCACATCGCAAGACTGCAGGAGGCGGATACTTGTCCGCAACATCGCGCATGAGATTCCCGACGAGGGGCAGCTCATTCCGACCCAGGCCCCGTTGAGAGGGTGGTGTTTCTCCCCACTTCCTCCGCGGACTAGGTTTTCCTCTTCACCCATTTGTCCGGGGCTCATGTTCTACTACGGCCTGGACTTCCATGACCTGGCCCAATTTCATCCTCAACATCTCGGCGTTTATCGTGGGTATGCGAGGCCTTCCTCTGCATCCAGCCCCACCCGACTTATGGCTGAAGATCTTCAACGTCCGGCCGAAGGTAGTGGGCGGCCGTCAGCGAGTCTTGGAGGCGCCATTGTTGGCAAGATGGCCAAAGTCCCATGGCTCGAGGGTGCCTTCGTGGAGACAATAAAGGGGTGGCAATCGGGGTGGTTCTACATCACCGAGCCCCGCAACACCAAATGGAAAGAGACGGGCCTGACGTGGGGGAATTCGGACGTGACATCCGGACTTCAAACATGCGTCCGACACCTGGTGGCCAAGAATCTTAGGCTTGTCGACGTAATCTAGGTGATGCTCATCCGCCGGATTCTCCCATGCCAACAACGGGCCTTCAATTTGTGGGAGTTTGATCCGGCACAGCACCAAACCTTGAGCCGGCTCTTTGACACTACGTACGAAGACGCCTGGAAGGTGTTGTTCAAGGGCGCCGAACCCCATCATCCGCTACCAAAGATCGCGGATACAGCTCGCAGCGTCAAGCCGGCGAGGTAAGTTATTTTACCCTTTACGGGACTCTTTTTTCATAGATTGACTCTACGTGGGATCTAAAACTCCCTAATCTTTGACAGGACTGGCTGAAGACGTCCAGACAGATTAACTGTCCGGCTCCTTTGCCGGAAGATCCGGAGGACGCCCGATTGACGGGGCTGCTGGCTCCGGCGCCGTACGTGGTGCCGGAGAAGAAGGCCAAGAAGGAGGCCACGGGAACTCAAAGGAGCTCCCGACACCAGGTGTTGTCAGATTTCGAGGCGGAATCTTCTCCTGAAGACGAGGAGAAAGAAGAAGAAGCTCCTCCCCCAGCGGGGGAGGAGAAGAAAAGGAAGGCCGCCCCAACTGGGGAGGCCGGAGGGTCCAAGAAGGGGAGAACCCTTCCTCCGGACTTCTCCACCAATGTCGATGACGACGAGGAGGATTGGCCTACGAGGGCCAAGCCCCTGGCGAGATCGTAAGTGTCTGGATACCCATGGTTATTTATTATTGCAGAGTGTTCTCTAATGTCAAACAACCGTGCAGCCCGCCCAAGGGCGAGTTCGCCGACTCATCGAGCGGGTCCCTGGGCTCGTCGGAAATGGAGAGTACCTCTCTTCCGACCGCCTCCTCGCCTCACGCCAGACGGACGACGCCACAAGGGGAGCCCCAAGAGGGGCTTGGTCAAGAGGAGGTAGCACAGGAGGTGCCACAAGGCAACCTCCCGGACTCAGGCCTTGAGGGCAAGACCCCAGGGCTCTAGGCCCGACCCTTGTCCGGTCTCCATGCCGGAACCTTGATGGTTCCGAGTCCGGCAAGCGGACCCTTCGGAAGAAGGGTAAGACGCCGTGTCCTCCATCCAACCGGAGGCACCGGATAGCTTCGGAGGCGCTTAACGGCGCTTCCATCGAGGAGGAGCACCGCCTTGTTATGAGTGCGGTGATCCGGACAATTCGATCCGCCAAGAGCGGATCGATCAAGCCTGCACCAGCCTTCTAATAGGCTTTGAGGTAAGTTTAAAACATGTAAAAATATTACCGCATAGACGGTAGCCTCGATGCTTAGTTCGGTGTTAGGAAGAAAAGCGGACTAAGGATCTAAAAAGATATATGCAGGAGTCTAACATAAGTATGTCAATATGGGAATGCAGGCTTTGCTTGACCTCTGCCCGTCTTGGCTGCGGAGGTCAATGCATTGAAGGTAACCTCGAAGCGGTACGAGAACGAGCTCGGACAAGCCAAGAAGGAGCTCGAGGAAAAGGAAGGTAAGTAATACCTTATTAAAGAAATACCTTACAGAAAAGGTTTTGGTTGCGAAAAATAACAGGAATAACATGGGTACTGCAGGGGGCACGAACGAGGTGGCGATCCTGAGGGAAGCGGTGTCCGTGGCCGAAAACAAAGCGGCTGCGGAACGCACCGAGCGAGATAAAGGGAGGCGCTGGCGGAGGTGCGGCAAGAGCTCCAGATTCTCGTGAAAAACACGAGGGTTTGGAGGCGTGACTCAAAGACCCGAGAGTCCGAGCTTGCCTCGGCTCTTGAGAGTGCCAAAGCTGCTAAGGCCGAGGCCCAAAAAGCCCTCCAAGAAATTGAAGCACTAAAGAAGATAGCGGCGGGTAAGGCATTCTTTATGCAAAGCAAGAATGTAAAAGTCAATTACATTACTTACCCGGATTCGAGCTCTCCAGAGCATTCGCAGATTTGCCCTCAGGGCCCGATGCTTTGCCGATTCTACTGCGTGCCTGTGGAGGGGAGCTCCACGGAGAAGGTGTTCGGTCTCAAGATGTCCGAGGCCGACCATCCGTGCCTCGAGCGACCAGTGAAGCAGCTGGTCGAGCTCCATAAGGTCGCCGAACAGGCCATGAAGGGCCTTATAGTGCGGCCGTGGCCATTGGAGGCCATGCCCGGAGCTACTTCGGCTTGGTGCTGGCTGGTGGATGCTGTCCGAGGCTTGAAGTCATCAAGCGCTCTGTCTGCATTGAAGGTGTCCGTCGGGCCCTTGCCCGTGCTAAAGTCTGCTGGGGCAAAATTTGGATGCGGAGAAGGCTTGTGGCCAGACGGGCCAAGAAGGCCATGAGCATCGCACGCCCGAAATGTACTATGAGGGCCTCTGAAGGGTTCCCGCCGAATAAGCGGATGAGTGCTCCAAGGATGTAATTTTGAATAAACTCGCATTTGTTATCATGTACTGAAAACTTGTTCATATCGCTAAGCAACGCTTATTAATTTAAAATATTACCTTCAGGCGGCCGTTTATCAAATTTGAGAGATGGCAAGTCGTTGGCTTCAGCCCCATGCCACGAAAGTCTTTGGGGTGTTCGGGATAAACTTGAGCACTCTTGTTCCCATTCTTGGGTCCATCTAGGGAGGCGCTCAACACAACGAACAAGGCAACCGGACTTATAATGCTTGAACACTCTCACTTAGCCATAGAATTCTATAATTTTAAATTTCGTGAAGCCCCTAGTATTCGGAAGACCGAGTTCGGGCGCTATCCACGCCTTGGCGGACAATTCCGGTTCCTCGCTCTAAGCGGCATAAGTCTTTAGGGACCCGAAAAAACCTCTCGAACAGCGATCGGCTCTCGCCCTATCATGACGGGTCAGTTTTAGCTTTCTCCACTCAGAGCTCAACCCAGCATAAGCTGGGCACAATCATGATGGTTCTCCGGTGCTACCTTAGCCGATATAGCGGAACATAAGGTACCAAAACACGGGAGCCGGGCAAACCCAACTATTGACCCAAGACATGATTCGAGCCAATTCATATAATGCTATAAGTTCGGGTGCCGCACTTGTGAAAGTGTTCGGACTTATCACACCATAATTTTGGGATACTTAAGCCCCTGGTGTATTGGCCGTACCAAAGTGTACGGTTGCAACATGTCGTGAAATGAACATATGTATATATAAAGGAAGGTGAGCAATAATAAGCAAAAGCTATGTATTGTTTATTCAAAAGAGGTACTGCAATGGAAGCGAGCGAGCGATACAAGCAGTCGATAAGCAAGGGATGGGACTATCTAACATGTCCCCTCCAGGGTAAGCTCTTTGGATGATATGTAAAACAGGTATAATGCTCGCAATAGAGACCACCTGAACACTCGACGTGGCTTTCCGCTTCCCTGGCTGTTGCATCGTGAGTTTGGCGATTCAAGTGCCGGACAGGACTTCTCAAAGACAGAGTCCTGAAAGTAAAAAAAGGAAGAGAAAGGAAAAAGAAAAAGGAAATGACACAAACGGGAGCCCCTGGTGCGGTCGAGCCGCATTCTTGGCGTGCCGTTGTCTTGCCCCTCCCCATATGCCCATGGTATCTCCAGAGGTAATTATGTACGCGTAATACTAGCTTCGCAATTTCGCGAGGGCTGGGGTTGGGGCCGGATTGCTACTCGTGCTTGAATCGTGCCAGGTGGTCTTGTTGCAGGTTACTCCGGGCGCGCTTGGCGGTGTCTGGACGCTTAGTGGCCGGACTCAAGAATTGTCGTGAGAGGCTGCTTTGCACCTCCGTCGCGAGGGCCGCCATATGCTCCTCCATTCGGAGAGAGCGTTCGGTGTTTCCATTGACCGTGATTACTCCTCGAGGGCCTGGCATCTTGAGCTTGAGGTATGCGTAGTGAGGCATCGCATTGAACTTTGCAAATGCGGTTCGTCCGAGCAGTGCATGATAGCCGCTGCGGAATGGGACGATATCGAAGATTAACTCTTCGCTTCGGAAGTTATCCGGAGATCCGAAGACCACTTTGAGTGTGGTGAGCTCGCATAATTGGCCTCTACACCCGGTATGACGCCTTTGAAGGTCGTCTTTGTAGGTTTAATCCTTGAGGGTCTATGCCCATTTTGCGCCTTGTATCCCGATAAAGCAGGTTCAGGCTACTACCGCCGTCCATCGGGACTACGGTAAGGTGAAATCCGTCAATAATTGGGTCAAGAACCAATGCGGCGAAGCCGCCGTGACGGATGCTAGTGGGGTGGTCCCTTTGATCGAAGGTGATCGGGCAGGAAGACCATGGGTTGAACTTTGGGGCGACAGGCTCCATCTCATATACGTCCCGTAGTGCACGCTTCCGCTCTCTTTTGGGTATGTGGGTTGCGTATATCATGTTCACCGTCCGCACTTGTGTGGGAAAACCTTTCTGTCCTCTATTGTTCGGGCGGCCGGGCTCTTCCTCGTCATCGCTATGCAGCCCCTTGTCATTGAGTTCGCACTTAACTTGCTCGCTTGCTTGAACACCCAACAATCCTGTTGGTGTGATTCGCTGGTTTTTGGGGTGCCATGTATTTGGCACAAGCGATCAGTATGCGGTCCAAGTTGGACGAACTGGGTATTTCTTTTGAATGGCTTCTTCCGCCGACCGGGTTTAGAGCCTCTGAATCCGGCATTGACGGTCGTATCTTGATATTATCACCGCACGCGGCGCTTGTTCTTGTTGCGACGCGACCTGCCATTGCTGTCCTTGGTATCCGGACTATCAGGATATTTGGCCAAGTTGTTGCTTCGAGCTAGCCAATTGTCCTCTCCTGCACAAAAGCAAGTCATGAGGGTTGTGAGGGCTGCCATAGATTTCGGCTTTTCCTGTCCTAGGTGCTCGGCAAGCCACTCGTCAGATGTTACGTTTGAAGGCTGCAAGGGCCTCGTGCATCCGGACGATCAACGATCTGATTTTTCTTTGTTAGGAACCGAGTCCAGAATTGTCCGCCGATTCTTCCGCTGCTGAATTATGTGGCTAAGGTCATCGTCACGGTGGTCGCACATATGTGCCTGGAAGTTATCAAGGAATGTGGCTTCGAGGTCCTCCCAACAACCAATTGATTCTGCTGGCAAGCTATTGAGCCAATGTCGAGCTGGTCCTTTAAGCTTGAGTGGGAGATATTTGATGGCATGTAGATCATCACCGCGGGCCATGTGGATATGGAGGAGATAATCCTCGATTCAGACCGCAGGATCTGTGGTACCATCGTATGATTCGATGTTTACGGGCTTGAAGCCCTCGGGGATTTGACGATCCATTACTTCATCTGTGAAGCATAGTGGGTGTGCGGCGCCTCTGTATTGGGCTATATCATGACGTAGCTCATATTAGCTTTGTCTACTGTGTTCGGCCCGGCCGGTTTTGCTATATCCGGCGCGACGGTAATCATCCCGCATTGTTGGGCGCCCACGCGATCCGTAGATCGATCTTGTATTTTTTTCCTTATCCTCCAATATATCTCGCAAGTCCGGCGCATTTTCCCGTGCCTTGGTACTTTTTGAGCAGCGTCGGGGTGTGGCTTGAGCAGAGGGCCGAGAGGCTTCTCTGTCGCGGCCACGGCGTGGCCGGTCTGCCATGTCATGCGCTGGTGACTTGGGTGCTTCCTCCTCTAGTCGAGGCAACGACCTGCATTTGGGGTAGCTTTTGGAGGGGCGTTCGAGTTCATACTCTTCGGCTGCAAGGACTTCAGTCCATCTGTCAGCTAGCAGGTCTTGATCAGCTCTAAGGCATTGCTGCTTTCTTGATGCTGCTTGCCGTGGCTATAAGCCTGCATTTGAAACAGCTCTGTTGGCGGGATCCTCGGGCCGCGACATAAATCGTCGTCGAGGCTTGCCTCATCTTCGGAGGGAGGCGCATAATTATCGTCCTCGACCTCTCTTTCTGCCACACTATCGTGCAGACTTTCTTCTCCCTCCTCCTGCGTTGAGTCCTGCTGGAGGGGGTTCTCTTCGGCACTGTCCAGGGTGTTATTATCTCCCGTGCCGGAATCACCGTTTTTATTGTGGAGGGATTTAGAGCAGCGCCGCTGACGTCGGCGCTTCGGCTGTTTCTTCGAGGGGTTATCCTCCGTTGTTCCATCGCCGTTCCCATCTTTTGGGATGTCCACCATATATATATGTCATATGACGAGGTGGCCTTCCAGTGCCCTGTAGGAGCTGGGTCTTGGTAAATCTCCGGCATTAAATCCCATACCGTCGATGTCTTCGAGTCGTAGTCTAGCATGTCGGTTAAATCATCGGCGGTGGCTACAAAGTGGGTGGTGGGTGGGCGTTGAATTTCTTCATCGTCCGCATCCCAACCTTCTGTCCGTAGTCCGGCCAGGCTCTCCGGATAAAGAGAGAGACTTTAGTGAATTCAGGATGTCGCCAAAGGGCGAGTCTTGAAAGATGTCCGCGCGATGAACTCCATGACCGGCGCCCAATCGGATTCGATTAGCGAGGCGGAGGGTTCGGAGTCCGGAGAGGAGTCCGGCACCTGAGTCGAGGTCTTCGCAAAGCGACAGGGATGGAGTTCGGCTCAATCGCCAGAGATTGTAGCCCCGAGGCGGTGTCCAATCACTCGCCCTCGATCGGGGAATCCGGCTCCGGATTAAGGGTCGGAGCGGATGCTGGTGCGGCCTCCAGGGCACTGTTCGGCTGCAGAGCTAGAGCATGCCCATCGAGACAGTGCGGCGCGCTTGGCTGCGGCTCGAACCCGTCGAAGATCAAGTCTCCGCAGATATCGTCGTATAGTTTTAACTTCCAAATCTGACCTGATGGCCAGGGGCCTAGCTTTCGATCTGCTCCAGATGGCTGCTTAATTGGCCCATGCAAAAGCCGCCGAATACGAAGATCTGTCCGAGGAGAAAAGTCTCACCCTAGACCGCGTCGTTGTTGATGATCGAAGGAGCCATCGGGCCTATCGGTGGCGACACAGAGGAACTCTCAATGAAAGCACCAATGTCGGTGTCAAAGCCGGCGGATCTCGGGTAGGGGGTCCCGAAGGCATGCGTCTAGGCGGATGGTAACAGGAGACAAGGGACACGATGTTTTTACCCAGGTTCGGGCCCTCTCGATGGAGGTAATACCCTACTCCTGCTTGATTAATATTGATGATATGGGTAGTACAAGAGTAGATCTACCACAAGATCAAGGATGCTAAACCCTAGAAGCTAGCCTATGGTATGATTGTTGTTCGTCCTATGGACTAAAACCCTCCGGTTTATATAGACACTTGATAGGTTAGGGTTACACAGAGTCGGTTACAATGGTAGGAGATCTACATATCCGTATCGCCAAGCTTGCCATCCACGCCAAGGAAAGTCCCATCCGGACATGGGACGAAGTCTTCAATCTTGTATCTTCATAGTCTTGGAGTCCGGCCGTGACGATAGTCCGGTTATCCGGACACCCCCTAGTCCGGGACTCCCTCAGTAGAGGTAGTTGAAAACTTCCAATAGTGATTGTCGGAGATTTTTCAATAACATTAATACCATTCACTTGGAATTGTTTCTTCAGAAAGTGCACCGTAGTATCATTACCATTGATATGGAAAGTGACCTTGCTTTTATTGCTATCAATAACAACCCCTGCAGTATTAAAAAAGGGTCTACCAAGGATACTCGGCATGTTGTCGTCCTCGGGCGTCTCAACTATAAAAAAGTCAGTTAAGATAGTAACATTAGCAACAACAACGGGCACATTGTAACACCCACGATGCAGCTATATCTCCCACATGTCGGGGCACGAGTTGGAGGCATAACCGCATGGTGGTTTTGTCGCAAGAAGGGTCATCTTCACCCAATCCCATGTAATGAACAAGAAAGGGATAAAGAGGGTTGGCTTACAATCGCCACTTCACACATTACTTAAATAAATAATACAACATCAGAGTACACACATAGACCGACTACGGTCAAATCCAAAATAAAAGGAAGATAACCCCAAATGCGAGATCCCCGATTGTCCCAACTAGGCTCCACTACTGATCAACCGGAAACGAAACATAGTAACGACCAAGATCTTCATCGAACTCCCACTTGAGCTCGGTGGCATCACCTGCACTGGTCTCATCAGCACCTGCAACTCACGAGGACTCAGCAATCTCAAAACCCGCGAGATCAAAACTATTTACGCTTATAGGAAGGATGGGGTAATGAGGTGGAGTTGCAGCATGCACTAAGCAAATATGGTGGCTAACATACGCAAATAAGAGCGAGAAGAGAAGCAACGAAACGGTCGAGAAGCTAGAAGTGATCAAGAAGTGATCCTGAAACTACTTACGTTCAAAACATAACCCAAGAACCGTGTTCACTTCCCGGACTCCGCCAAAAAGAGACCATCACAGCTACACACGCGGTTGATGCATTTTAATTAAGTCAAGTGTCAAGTTATCTACAATCGGACATTAACAAATTCCCATCTGCCACATAACCGCGGGCACGTCTCTCGAAAGTTTATACCCTGCAGGGGTGTCCCAACTTAGCCCATCACAAGCTCTCACGGTCAACGAAGGATATTCCTTCTCCCGGGAAGACCCGATCAGTCTCGGAATGTCGGTTACAACGACAATGATAAAACAAGACCAACAAAGCCGCCCGATGTGCCGACAATCCCGATAGGAGCTGCACATATCTCGTTCTCATGGCAACACCGGATGAGCACTACGTACAACTAAAACCAGACCTCAAGTTTCCCCGAGGTGGCACTGCAAGTGGCTCTAGTTTGTACCAACACTTAGAGAAGCATTGGCCCGGGGGGGTTAAAATAAAGATGACCCTCTCTTTGGCCGACCCAAGGGAAGGGTTATAGGTTGTTAGGCAAAAGTAAAACCAAGGTTGGGCCTTGCTGGAGGAGTTTTATTCAAAGCAAACTATCAAGGGGTTCCCATAACACCCAACCATGTAAGGAACGCAAAATCAAGGAACATAACACCGGTATGACGGAAACTAGGGCGGCAAGAGTGGAACAAAACACCAGGCATAAGGTCGAGCCTTCCACCCTTTACAAAGTATATAGATGCATTAATTAAATAAGAGATATTGTGATATCCCAACAAAACCATGTTCCAACATGGAACCAACTTCATCTTCACCTGCACCTAACAACGCTATAAGAGGGGCTGAGCAAAAGACGTAACATAGCCAAACAACGGTTTGCAAGGAAAGGATTGTTAGAGGCTTGACATGGCAATATGGGAGGCATGATATAGCAAGTGGTAGGTAGCGCGGCATAGCAATAGAGCGAACAACTAGCAAGCAAAGATAGAAGTGATTTCGAGGGTATGGTCATCTTGCACGAAATCCCGCAAGGAAGAAGAACGAGTCCATGAAGAAGACAAATGGACGTAGTCGAGCGGATCCTCACAATCGCATAGCGTAACCGAACTATCAAGGAGAAGCGCAACCGGAAAGAAGGAAACATCATGGTAAACAACAATCACATGAACATGGCATGATGCACAATCAAGTATGATGCATGTCCGGTTTCAAGAGGCATGGCATGGCAAAGTGCACAAATAATACTACAAGTTGAGTGGAGCACAATATCCAACGAGTTGCATATTGACGAGACACCACATCAATTATTTAGTTCTCTCTCGGTTATGTACCCAACAATATTAAATGTTATTAAACATGGCAAGGGGTGAAGCATAAGTAAACTAACTATTTAGGCAAGTTTAAATGAGGCCGCAACAACAAACAACAATTCCGGAAAATCCCCATATGCATATTTTGAATTTTCTACTGTTCTGCCCTAAACCATATTTTAATGTTGTTAAACAGCAGAACAAAGTGCACCATGTTAATCTATGCATTTTTCCACCCCACTTACATATAAAGTTTATTAAATTCGGAGCTACGGTTAATTAGTTATGAAATAAATCATTTTAACATGGCATTTACGCAAAATTAAACAAACAACAAGGTTAAACATTTTTAACAAGGATGAAAGTCACATATTATGAAACTAGATAAATTCTAAGCATTTTACATATATGAAGTTTTTACATATGATGCATAGTTTGTGAGATATTATATGCATGAAGTGGAGTGTTTTTCTCAGAGAATGACAAATCTCGGGATAAAAGCTAAATTGCAGAATCGAAAAAAACATGACACGGGCCAAATCTGCAGGCTGGCCCAAGTGGAAGGGGAAAAATGAGGCGCCGGGATGGCCTCACCATGGACCAAGCCGGATCGGGGAGGGTAATCGTCTCCAACGTATCTATAATTTTTTATTGCTCCATGCTACTTTATCTACTGTTTTGGACTATATTGGGCTTTATTTTCCACTTTTATATTATTTTTGGGACTAACCTATTAACCGGATGCCAGCCCAGAATTGCTGTTTTTTTGCCTATTTCACTGTTTCGAAGAAACGGAATATCAAACGGTGTCCAAACGGAATGAAACCTTCGGGAACGTGATTTTCTCACCGAACGTGATCCAGGAGACTTGGACCCTACGCCAAGGAACAAGAGAGGCGGTCACGAGGGTGGGGGGCGCCCCCCCAGGGCGCGCCCCCTGCCTCGTGGGCCCCCTCTTGCTCCACCGATGTACTCCTTCCTCCTATATATAACTACGTACCCCCCAAACGATCAGAACAGAAGCCAAAAACCTAATTTCACCGCCGCAACTCCCTGTATCCACGAGATCCCATCTTGGGGCCTGTTAGGAGCTCATGGGAGGGGCATCCACCATGGAGGGCTTCTACATCATCACCATAGCCCCTCCGATGAAGTGTGAGTAGTTTACTTCAGACCTTCGGGTCCATAGCTAGTAGCTAGATGGCTTCTTCTCTCTTTTGGATCTCAATACAATGTTCTCCCCTCTCTCGTGGAGATCTATTCGATGTAATCTTATTTTTATGCGGTGTGTTTGTTGAGACCGATGAATTGTGGGTTTATGATCTAGCTTATCTATGAATAATATTTGAATCTTCTCTGAATTCTTTTATGTATGATTGGTTATCTTTGCAAGTCTCTTGAATTATCCGTTTGGTTTGGCCAACTAGATTGGTAGTTCTTGCAATGGGAGAAGTGCTTAGCTTTGGGTTCAATCTTGCGGTGTCCTTACCCGATGTGACGAAAAGGGTTGCAAGGCACGTATTGTATTGTTGCCATCGAGGATAACAAGATGGGGTATTTATCATATTGCATGAATTTATTCCTCTACATCATGTCATCTTGCTTAAGGCGTTAATCTGTTTTTAACTTAATACTCTAGATGCATCTTTGGATAGCGGTCGATGAGTGGAGTAATAGTAGTGAATCTTGAGAATCGTTTCTGTCTACTTGTCTCGGACGTGATGCCTATATACATGATCATACCTAGATATACTCATAACTAAGCTCAATTCTGTCAATTGCTCAACAGTAATTTGTTCACCCACCGTAGAATACTTATGCTCTTGAGAGAAGCCACTAGTGAAACCTATGGCCCGTGGGTCTATTCTCATCATATCAATCTCCATCACTTTAATACTTGCTTTGCCTTTTACTTTTCACTTTGCATCTCTATATCAAAAATACCAAAAATATTATCTATCATACTCAGACGAGATCTCACTCTCGTAAGTGACCGTGAAGGGATTGACAACCCCTAATCGCGTTGGTTGCGAGTAGCTATCGTTTTGTGCGGGTTGGAGGGACTTGTGCGTGGCCTCCTACTGGATTGAAATCTTGGTTCTCAAAAACTGAGGGAAATACTTACGCTACTTTGCTGCATCATCCTCTCCTCTTTGGGGAAATCCAATGCAGTGCTCAAGAGGTAGCAGGGACAGGCCAAGGCAGGTCGGCTCTGGAGGGGAAGCAGGCTGGGCCTTGTCGGCAGTCCAAGCGAGGCGCTGGACGAGCGTGCGGTCAACGAGCAGAGCCTCGGCGGACGCAGGAGAGAGCAGCTGCTCGATGCAGAGGATGTAGAGGTCGCGGCATGGACTTGCGGCAGGGACGCCGGGCGATGCGGGTCTCGGTATGCGGATCTGGCCGAAGGGAGCAGGTCGAGGTAGGTGTCGCGGATCCGACGAGGTGTAATGAGCGGTGGCGGCCAAGGTGGTTTCTGTGAGAGAGAGATGTGAGAGAAGCACGGGGAGGAATGAAGAGATAGGGAGGAGAGAACAGTCTGAAGGAGAGATGAAGGGGTAGGGGCGTCGCGACTGGTCTTGAGGAGGCTCTGAGGCGCTGGTCGCCGGGATTGGGCTCGGTGCGTAAGGTTGGGGCGCGACGGGCAAGGCGAGGCGAGGCTCCAGCAAGTCGAGTGAGGTGAGGTGGTCGTGGGCGAGGAGGAAGCTGCGACCTCGGGCCGTCATGAGCGCGATTGGCACGCCTGTAAGCGGCGGTTGAAGGCGGCTGGAGGTCGGCGGCGACGCTGCTTGGGGACGAGGAGACCCTCGAGGCAGAGGCGCAAGGGGCTCGGACGGCCGACGGCTTGACTCCGGTGACGTGAGGCTGATGAAGAGCTCGGGCGCGAGGCCGCCATGTGAGGGAGCTCGGGGATGCGGGGACGAGGTGGCTCTGGACGGCGACGAGGCGTGCTGGTTGGCAGCGAGTGGAGGCCGATGGGATTTGGATCGGGGGTGCAGCCACTGATTGGATGGAGATGGATCCCGAGGTGGGAGATAGTGCGGCGGCTGGGGCAGGGACAAATCCCCTAGAATTTAGCGTTGTGGCAGATTTGTTTAGGGGTCATCTGCTATAAATAGCATATGTCCTAGAGGGGGTTTGGAACAAATTTGATCATCGGACCGCAATCGGACGATCGAGAATAAAAGGTCAGGGGAGTCCAATGAAGAACCGAAAATATTTTTGGAGATGTTTCGGAATGATCCGGACCCATCGGTGATGACTGCCCAGGTCGGGTTCGGGACAGCTTTCGGACGCGCGCGAGGGGTGGGGGGGGTCTGATAAGTGAGCAGAGAGACTCCGACTTAAGCAAGAAAGAAAACAAACATCCAGGTTGCAAGGGGTCCGAGAAATGTCAACAGATACAAACGGGAAGCGGCACTACGAACGGATGCAAGTTTTATGAAAACATGAGAATGCAATGCTCATGATGACATGATGAATGCAAAACACACAGCAACAACGAAAAACATGGAAGCCGACTGGAGCGTCAGTTTTGGGGCGTTACAACACTCCACCACTACGAGAGGATCTCGTCCCGAAATCTAAGAATGGCACCGGAGAGAAACGGAAGAACAAGAGGTAAACCAATGTTGCTTCTTTGACAAACGATTGAAACCACGAGCCTTGAGAGGTTGGACAAATTGAAATAAAGAATACAATGGAGATGAACGAGATTGCAAACACTGCGTTAGCAGAGAAGAACGAAGAACATGATGAGAACCAAGAGCTTAGGGGACAAAATAGATTTTTAAGCCACTCCCGTTAAAACAAGATAGAGTAGGATTAAGAATGATATAATTTGGACAGCACTCCAACTAAAAATGGAAGGAATTAACATGAACTTGAAAAGATGGGATGATCCTTGATGAAATCAACAACACACTGCCTCCGGAACTGTTGAAAAATGGCACAAGGGGTCAGAAAGATTTTAGACCACACTCTGGGGTAGGAAGGAGGCAAAACTTGATAAGATGAGAGAGCTCGAATGAAAACATGACACTCCGGTTAAATGGATAAGAAAGGAAAAGAACATGATCTCCAAAATGAGATGTTGGGTCGAAGAAAACATCATAATGCCTTGGGGCCAAAAGAAAGAGTGGAATCAAGAGAACAGATAAGAGAACAACAACTTCCATCACAATTGAATTTGAAAGAGCCACCTTAAAATGAAGGATTGAACGGAGTTGTTGGAAAACCAACAACGAAAAGAATAAGCTTGTAGTGGACTTATGGGAACATCTCAACATTATGAGGTGACAAACGGCCACTAAAGGAAGCCATTGATTTGAGTGAGAGCGACAAAGGCGATGAAAAACTTCTTTCACCAAGAGGATAGGAGAAACCTTGGATCATTGATAAGCACCATAATAGCAACATTCCTTAGGGAAGGCTTTAGGTGAAACATGACACAAGATAAATCCAACGAAGAGATTGGTGGATTTAAAATATCTCATTCTTGACAACATGTGAATCATGAAACGTGAACTCAAATTGTCAAGAATGACATAACACCACCTCAAATGATAAGGTAGAACGAATTGCACTTCGGAATGCAAGATGAAGAATGCTTGAAATCCTCAAAACAAAACATGTGTTAAGCACCCTGTTTAATTTTTGAGTATAGCTTGGCGGATCATAACTTCGAGAGAAAATAATAATTGAAGAATGAAAAGAATCCTTGATGAACCACCATGTAGAGCCTCCATGAAGAACTCTGGTAAAAAAAAGGATGATAAAAGGAAGAGAAGTTGAAAACACAAGGTGAAGCCTTGAGATGATTTACATGGAGCTTGCAACGAGATAATGCAGAAACTTGGAACTCCGAAGGAAGATGAACACATATAACTGAGAAATTGATATCCCTACAAACTCCGGAAGAAGGAATTAATCACTTGGATGAAACAAGAACAAGAATTATGTTATGCTTATCCTTCACCAATTTAGATTGATGACAAGCAACGGATTTGGCATCCTACTTATTCTCGTAGAAAGGATTAAGAGAGATATAGCGTAAACTTGGGAAGGTCTTCAACGAACCACCGGTAGGATTTGGAAAGAACGAATGAATTGATATGATAAACAAGGAAGAGAACTCTGGAACGAACCACCGTAAGAATTGAAAATGAACAAAGAAAAGATAAAGAATCACCGGGAAGAATTATAAGAAGAACGAAGATACTTTAGAGAATTTAGATACATGAGAACGAAGAGATCATGAACTGATTAGAGGATATTTGAACGATGCACCGGTAAGATTTGGAGAATGAGATCTGAAACCTGAGAATGAATAATACTGAGATGATGGGCTCCGGAGAATCAAAATGAAAAGACTCCTGAATTGCTCCGGATGGGTGAAAAGAATTCTCGCAATCGAAAACAATTATGAGAGGATGGCATCAAGCTAGAACCATGAATCTTCAAGAGAATGGACAAGATTTAAGGGAAACTCTTCTTCGGTCTTCAAAATCCGAGAATGACGACGAGAAACCACCATGAATTGTTGAGATACTCCGGGATGAAAATTAGAAATGTTGAACCAATGATGAAAACAATTTGAAAGTGATCTTGGAGAGGGAATATGACTGATGATACTTCATTCTTACATCAAACTTTGAATTAAATGGCTTGAATAAGGTAAGACCTCGAAATAGCTTGAAAGGATTTCGAATAGAAACTTGAATCTTCTGGGATATCTTCAGCACTCCGGAACAATTGAATAGCACGCGAAGAATGATTAAGAGTTGCACCGGCATGAGAAAGCATTTGAAACGAGGAAAGGAATGTGATCAACACTGAAGGCTTGAATTGAATCCACCGGAAAAGAAATCGAGTGAAGAGTGACGAACTTGATGAATCCTTTAGCATCTTCATAAGAAACACCGGGTAAAACATTGATTGAACAAAAAAAAGAAGAGACTTCACATCAATAAAAAGGATACTTGATTAAGAAATCTGAGTCCTTGAGGAAAAAGGGTAGGAGGGCGCGAAAACAAAGGCAACTTGTGACGGATGAAACAAACGCCGTTGAGAAAACATAGAATTGACCATGCGGATGTGGAAAAATGATCGGATCCACTTGAAGAGAAGCACGCCGGTTGGAAAAGAATTGACATGACAATCTCGATGATCAAGAAGGATTAGCACTCCCATAGAAATATGAGAACACCGCTTAGGAAAGGTATGGAATCAACACTTGACATGGAAGCAACTCGAATACCAAAACAAAAACAAAAACAAAGGATTTGGCTTGCAGAATAAACCGGAAACAAACATATGATAGATCCCATATCGTATCATGTGTCTGTTGGAAAGATATCCTACGAGATACTTGAATTCCCACTTATAAACTCCTGAAACTTTCTGGTTATGCCATCTGGTGTTGGGGATACAGGGGACGCAATATATCTCACCCAAACTAACAATACCTAGATCCAGCTGTATCCATCCGTCAACACATAACCAAGAAAACTCCAGAAATCGTGTACCTCAACCTTCCAAAAGCATCCGTTATACGAGTTATGGCAGTACTCCCGAACTCCCGCCCAAAGAATGGGTGGCCGAGGTGATCTCACCAACAACTGCATAAAAGAGATTTTTGATGTCGTGAAACTTCGGTATTCGAGCTGCAACGATAAAATTGTGACGACAACACCTCGGAGCTCAACTCCCCGGGACACTACCACAACCCCTAAATATCAGGAGGCACCAAGAACAATGTTCTCGTCACAAAACCATCGGAACGATTCCAAGATACCCGCGTGATCCTCAAAAAATTAGTGAAATTTTAGGAGAGGAAAGTCAAAACATCTACGTCAGGAGACCTCACCAGAGCGACAAAGGGACTGAGGAATAAAAATAATCCTACTCTCCGATATATATAATCCTAAGACTCAAAACGTTTTCATTCTAGACTCAACAACGCCAGCAATTCGATCAAGCAGGGGGCTCCTAAGTCGGGGATGTCTCTGATTACCAACTTGTAACGCCCACGATGCGGCTATATCTCCTACTGTCGGGGCACGACTTGGAGGCATAATCGCATGGTGGTTTTTTCGTAAGAAGGGTCATCTTCACCCAATCCCATGTAATGAACAAGAAAGGATAAAGAGGGTTGGCTTATAATCGCCACTTCACACAATACTTAAATAAATCATAAAACATCAGAGTACACACATAGACCGACTATGGTCAAATCCAAAAGAAAAAGAAGGTAACCCCAAATGCTAGATCCCCGATCGTCCCAACTGGGCTCCACTACTGATCAACCGGAAACGAAACATAGTAACGACCAAGGTATTCATCAAACTCCCACTTGAGCTCGGTGGCATCACACCTTTGGTCTCATCATTTTGCAAGCTGTTTTGGTAGAATCTGTGAGTCACGAGGACTCAGCAATCTCAAAACCCGCGAGATCAAGACTATTTACGCTTATAGGAAGGATGGGGTAATGAGGTGGAGCTGCAGCACACACTAAGCAAATATGGTGGCTAACATATGCAAATAAGAGCGAGAAGAGAAGCAACGCAACGGTCGAGAAGCTAGAAGTGATCAAGAAGTGATCCTAAAACTACTTATGTTCAAACATAACCCAAGAACCGTGTTCACTTCCCGGACTCCGCCGAAAAGAGACCATCGCGGCTACACACGCGGTTGATGCATTTTAATTAAGTCAGGTGTCAAGTTATCTACAACCGGACATTAACAAATTCCCATTTGCCACATAACCGCGGGCACGGCTCTCGAAAGTTTATACCCAACAGGGGTGTCCCAACTTAGCCCATCACAAGCTCTCATGGTCAATGAAGGATATTCCTTCTCCCAGGAAGACCCGGTCAGTCTAGGAATCCCGGTTACAAGACATTTCGACAATGGTAAAACAAGACCAGCAAAGCCGCCCGATGTGCCAACAATCCCGATAGGAGCTGCACATATCTCGTTCTCAGGGCAACACCGGATGAGCACTACGTACAACTAAAACCAGACCTCAAGTTTCCCCGAGGGGGCACTGCAAGTGGCTCTAGTTCAGACCAACACTTAGAGAAGCATTGGCCCGAGGGGGTTAAAATAAAGATGACCCTCGGGTTGGCCGACCCAAGGGAAGGTAATAGGTTGTTAGGCAAAAGTAAAACCAAGGTTGGGCCTTGGTGGAGGAGTTTTATTCAAAGCGAACTGTCAAGGGGTTCCCATAACACCCAACCGCGCAAGGAACGCAAAATCAAGGAACATAACACCGGTATGACGGAAACTAGGGCGGCAAGAGTGGAACAAAACACCAGGCATAAGGCTGAGCCTTCCACCCTTTACCAAGTATATAGATGCATTAATTAAATAAGAGATATTGTGATATCCCAACAAAACCATGTTCCAACATGGAACCAACTTCATCTTCACCTGCAACTAACAACGTTATAAGAGGGGCTGAGCAAAAGCGATAACATAGCCAAACAACGGTTTGCTAGGAAAGGATGGTTAGAGGCTTGACATGGCAATACGGGAGGCATGATATAGCAAGTGGTAGGTAGCGCGGCATAGCAATAGAGCGAACAACTAGCAAGCAAAGATAGAAGTGATTTCGAGGGTATGGTCATCTTGCCTGAAATCCTGCAAGGAAGAAGACCGAGTCCATGAAGAAGACAAACGGACGTAGTCGAACGGATCCTCACAATCGCACCGTAACCAGAACTATCAAGGAGAAGCGCAACCAGAAAAAGGAAACATCATGGTAAACAACCATCACATGAACATGGCATGTTGCACAATCAAGTATGATCTATGTTCGGTTTAAAGAGGCATGGCATGGCAAAGTGCACAAACAATACTACAAGTTAAGTGGATGTAGCGACCCAACCTCAGATGGTCAAGTCTCTGTGCTTCAGCGTCATCCCTGGATCAGTAATGGTGACACACACAGTACTCGAAGGATTTATAACAGAGTAGCAATCACACACTTATTACATCGAATGTCTCAAAAGAGAACTTACTACAATAATATGGCTTAAGGCCATCTAATGTGATAACAGCGGAAGGCTTGGAAGATAAAGTGAGTCCATCAACTCCAACGGCATAGCTGAGCTGCACGGCAATGACCTAACGAACCTTACTCCTCGTTTGAAAAGTATGCAACATAATACGTTGAAGCCCGAAAACGGGTCAGCACATGGAATATGCTGGCAATATAACACAATAGAGCAAGAACAGGATAATGCTACCACTACATGCATATTTGGCTGGTGGAAAGCTCTATGGTTATAGTTTTGCGAAAAGCCAATTTTTTCCTACAACAAAGGAACAGCTTTTAATTTAACTATCAGGTGGTTGAAACATTGAGAAGGTATAACCCCAACTCAATCCCAATTAAAGTAGTTAACAACCCAATAATATTAATTAAAAGTGATGAGATACATGTGATAACCCATGTACTAGATACTCAAGATTGTCCATAACAGGGGACTCGGCTAACCATGATTAGATTGTACACTCTGCAGAGGTTTGCGCACTTTTCCCCACAAGACTCGATCGCTTCCGTAGGATTTCTCGCACTGCGTGGTGTTTGAGAAACGGATGACCGAGACATAGTCTTCGTAAACATTAACTCTCTACTCAGGGTAGACCATACCAAACCTACAAAACCCACTACCTGCTGATCTACCTCTTCAAGAGCTTCACGTAACTTACTCAACTATGCTAGAGCCCATAATAGCTTGTGGCTGCACACGGAAGTTTCTAGCATGAATCATCTCAGTTCCCTTTGAGCACAGGTGGCGGTCCATAGGAAGATCACTGCAGGTACAGGGATTTCCAAAAAAAATACAGACAACACTAGGTTCCCCAGGTGCCTCAATCCACCCAGATGTTACTTTAAGTTGCCACCTTAAGTTGAACCATTAATTAACAAGCTCACATCTGTCATGGATCACTCAAACCCAAACCACGTCTACGAGCATAGCATAGCAATATAAACAATGCGTAGAAGTAACTCCCAAGGGTTTGATAGTAACAGGGCAATAGGTTCTACCTCAACAACTACTTCCCAACCCACAAGTTAATGACATCCTAATCATGCAATGTTTGAGCATTGAACTAATGCATAAAACTGGGTATGAAAAGAGTATGATCAATGTGTTACTTGCCTTGCTGACGATCCGCGAATGCTAGAGACTCATAGAAACACGCTTCGCACTCCGGGAATTCCATCGCAAACAAACAATAACATACATAAGCAACAAGCAAAGATGCACAAGCAAAACTCAAATAAAAGAGATTGACCAGAAAGTTCAACTTAAGAACTCCGGTTCACAAAAAGAATCAAATCAAACGGAGCAACGAAACTCAAACGGCGAAAGAAACAAGATCCGTTTACTAATCTGAACTAAGGTCAAATTTTACAATACCAAAATATTGTTTAAGTTGATTAAACAGAAAGAGGGTCTCGAGCCAAAACTCTAGGCGCTTGAATCGCCTGATTCCGACTAACGAGCGAAAAGATAAACAGAAACTAAGCTCGGACCAGAAATCACGATCGAGAATAATCGCAGATAAATCCGATAAAAGAAATCGACGAATGCATGACGAGCAGCTCGTTAGGCTGTGACTAATGGGCGAAAACCGTTCGTTAAAACGAACGTACGGACGAACGTCCGCAAATTAGAAGAACCGAGAAAAACCGGCGAATCGATCTGAAAAAAAAGCGAACTAGGGTTTCTAAAAACCCGAACGCAGTTTTAAAAACGGCGTGACGGATCGACAGTACCTCGGCGAGGCTCCGTGAAGCGAGGGTTAGGCGTGGGCGGCTGACTCATGGCGGGGCTCGGCGGCCAGGCTGACAAGCGGCGGCTCGGCCTTGAGCGCTGCTGCGACTTCGAAGGCGTGGCGGCGGCAGTGGTGGTGGTGGTGTGTGGCGGGGTGTGGCGTATATAAAGAAGTGCGGCTTGGAGGAGGGGCCAAGGCGGCGGCGATGACGAAGTCCGGCTCGGACTCTGTCCAAGCAATGGCTGGCCATGAAGGGGCGCGGCGGCTTGGGCCGGCTCAGCTGGCTGGGCCTTAGGCCCAGTCGGGCGCGAGAGAGTTTAAAAAAAAATTCACCGATAGAAATAAAATCCTAGAAAATAAAATAAAAACCTAAAAATGCCAAAACAAATTTTCACCGTCTAAATGAAATATTTAGAACGAGATGAACATTTTCTTGGCCCTAAAATGCAATTTTGAAAACGTGCAATTTTTCTAATGCAAATAAAATCCAAATGAACTCAAATAAAATCAAATACATGATTTTAACATTTTTCCTCCAATATTTCAATCGTTTTGGAGAAGTCATATTATCTCCTCTCATTTATTTTCAATAAGAAATATTTTTCGGAGAGAAAAATAATTAAAATCAAAAATCCTCGTTTCACTATTTGATAGGAATCAAATATGAAAACCAGAAAATCCCCAACTCTCTCCGAGGGTCCTTGAGTTGCTTAGGATTTCGAGGATGGCGGAACGAGAATGCAATGAAATATGATATGCATGAATGACCTAAGTTTAACATAAATTGAAAATTTCGGATGTTAAAAACCTACCCCCCTTAAGATGAATCTCGCCCTCGAGATTCGGGTTGGCTAGAGAATAGGTGTGGGTGGTCTTTGCAAAGATCATCCTCTTGTTCCCAGGTGGCTTCATTCTCGGTATGGTGGCTCCACTGAACTTTGCAAAACTTAATAACCATGTTGCGGGTGACTCGGCTGGCAAACTTAAGAATCTTAACTGGCTTCTCCTCATAAGTCAAATCACTATCCAACTGAATTGCCTCCAAGGGTATTGTATCTCTTAACGGTATATTGGCCATCTCAGCATGACACTTCTTCAACTGTGAGACGTGGAACACATCGTGAACCCATGACAGTCCTTCAGGTAATTCCAGCTTATAGGCAACTTCTCCCATCCGTTCCAAAACACGATACTGTCCTACAAATCTCGGGGCTAATTTTCTCTTAACTCCGGAACATTTCACTCCTCGCAAGGGTGATACTCGCAGATATGCTCTGTCTCCAATTTCATAAGTTACCTCCTTGCATTTTGAGTCTGCATAACTCTTCTGTCTGGACTGAGCAATCTTCAGTCTATTACGAATCAGTTTAACCTTCTCCTCAGACTCCTTGATCAAGTCTGGTCCAAACAGCTGCCCGTCTCCTACCTCATCCCACATGAACGGCGTTCTGCATCTGCGTCCATACAGAGCTTCAAACGGTGCCATCTTCAAACTGGTTTGGTAGCTATTGTTGTATGAGAACTCTGCGTAAGGCAAATTGTTATCCCAACTAGATCCATAATCTAGTGCACAGGCTCTCAACATATCTTCCAGTACATGGTTAACTCTCTCGGTCTGTCCATCTGTCTGCGGGTGAAATGCTGTACTGAACTCCAATCTCGTACCCAAGATCTGAACTTTGAAGTAAACTGTGTTCCTCTATCTGATACGATGGTCCTCGGAACTCCATGCATACATATGATCCTGGACATATATATCTTGGCCAACTTCGCACTTGTATAGGTGGTTTTCACTGGGATAAAGTGAGCCACTTTGGTCAAGCGATCCACTACCACCCATATTGAATCATATCCTGCTTTGGTCCTAGGTAGCCCGGTGATAAAGTCCATGCCAAGTTTATCCCACTTCCATTCGGGTATCAACATAGGCTGTAACAGTCCTGTTGGCTTCTGATGCTCTACCTTCACTCTCTGAGATACATCACATACGTCTACATACTCGGCAATATCCTTCTTCATACAAGTCCACCAGAAACGTTCCTTCAAATCCAAATACATCTGGGTGTTTCCAGGGTGTATCGAGTAAGGTCGATCCACGAGCCTCCTGAAGTATTAACTTTCTGATCTCTGGGTTATTGGGCACATAAACTCGGTCCTCAAACCATAAGGTATTGTGCTCATCCTCACGAAAACCTTTGGCCTTTCCTTTGCTCATCTTCTCCTTTATCTCGGCAATCTCTTTATCATCCTTCTAAGCTTCTCGAATCTCGTCCAACAATGTCGACTGAACCTCCATTGTTGCAACGAAACCTCTTGGAACAATCTCCAACCGAAGTTCCATGATATCCTCAGCTAACTCCTTCGGCAATCCCTTACCTTCAAGGATATTGGCATAACTTTTCGGCTCAAAGCGTGCGCTCTGACATTGGCCTTTCCTGGATGATAGTGTAGCTTCATGTCGTAATCCTTTATAAGCTCCAACCATCTTCTCTACCTAAGGTTCAACTCCTTTTGGGTGAAAATATACTTCAAACTCTTATGATCCGTGTACACATCACAACGGTTTCCAATAAGATAATGTCTCCAAGTCTTCAAGGCATGCACTACGGCTGCTAGCTCCAAATCATGCGCGGCATAGTTCAACTCATGGGGTTTTAGTTGTCGTGAGGCATACGAAACAACTCTTCTGTCCTGAATAAGCACACATCCAAGTCCTAAGCGAGAGGTGTCGCAATAAACTTGAAACTCCTTATGTATATCTGCCAGTGTTAGCACTGGGGCTGTAGTCAAACATTTCTTCAACTCCTGAAAACTTGCTTCGCAATCTTCTGTCCATTAAAACTTAGTATCCTTCTTCAATAATCCAGTCATTGGCTTTGCAATCTTGGAAAAATTCTCAATGAATCTCCGATAGTATCCTGAGGAAACTGCGGATCTCGCTAACTGAAGTGGGTGCCAACCATTCCGTGATCGACTAAACCTTCTTTGGGGTCTCTTGCTATACCTTCTCTGATATAACATGCCCAAGAAATCCAACTTCCTTCAACCAAAACTCACACTTCTTTGAACTTGGCGTATAATCGGTGTTCCATGAGTTTCTCGAGAACTAAGCATAAATGCTCCTTATGCTCCTCTTCATTTTTCGAGTATACCATAATATCATCGATAAACACCACAACAAACTTATCCAAATATTCCATGAACACCTTGTTCATCATGCTCATGAAATAGGCAGGGGCGTTAGTCAGTCCAAATGACATGACCTTATACTCATATAGTCCATACCGCGTGGTAAATGTTGTCTTCGGTATATCCTTCTCGCAGATCTTCAACTGATGGTATCCTGATCGTAGATCAATCTTCGAAAACACCTTAGCTCCTTGCAGTTGATCAAACAGATCATTGATCATCGGCAGTGGGTACTTGTTCTTAATCGTTACCTCATTCAAGGCTCGATAATCAACAACCATGCTTAGTGATTTATCCTTCTTCTCAACCAAAATCACTGGAGCTCCCCAAGGTGATGAACTCCTTCGAATGTAACCTTTTTCCAATAACTCCTTGATCTATTTCTTAATCTCCTCCAGATCATTTGCGGGCATCCGATAGGGTCTCTTGGATATTGGCCTGTGCACAGCAATAGCTCTATCAAAACTCGATGTCTCGATCCGGTGGCATGCTGGTAACTCCTCCGGGAAAACATCCGGAAATCCTTCACTCTGAGCACTTCCTCCTGTACAACTCCCGTGAGGGCATTCACTTGGATCCTCCTAGGCACATGCCTAGATACATACTTAATCCTTTTCCCCTCCGGTGTGGTGAGATAAATTGATTTACTAGCACAGTCAATGCTTCCTCCATACTTTGACATCCAGTCCATACCTAATATCACATCCAATCCTTATGACTCCAAGATAATTAGGTCGGACGGAAAAGAGGGGTCCTAAGGGCTTGGGTTGGTAGTTTAAACTTATCCACAAATCCCCTTGGTATGTATGAATGTGATGCACCAGTATCGAAATGAACAAGAGCGGTAAATGACTTAACCAAAAACTTACCTATTGCCGCGTCGGCTGCT
Source organism: Aegilops bicornis (assembly GCA_021605145.1). NCBI lineage: Eukaryota > Viridiplantae > Streptophyta > Magnoliopsida > Poales > Poaceae > Aegilops > Aegilops bicornis. Next base: position 392,700,777 of record CM038675.1, on the reverse strand, counting down.
CTTCAACCTCCTCCACGTTAATGTGGTTCACTTGTCCTCTGTTGAATGGATTAGGCTTCTTCCCAGCGCTCCCATTTCCGTTTCCATTCCTTCCTTCAGGGCAATCATTGGCATAGTGCCCTGTTTTCCCACACTTAAAGCAAGTAACTTGACTTAGGTCTCTTTTGGCAGGTGTACCTGGATTGGGGCGGTTCTGATTGTTGTTAGCTTCGTTCCCATTTCCATTCTTAGCACCATTGTGGTTATGCGATCCTCCTCCAGTGTGGTTGTGACCTGCATGGTTATGAACAAGTCCTCCCGAATTCGGGGTTAAGCGAGGCTTCTACCGAGCTCCTGAGTTATACTTCCCTTGTCCATACTTCCTCTTACGGCTCTCAATCTGCTGCTTCTTCCCTTCAATCATAAGAGCCTTATCTACCAACTCCTGGTAGTTGTTGAAGGTTGCTACCATCAACTGCATGCTCATCTCATCATTCAGCCCTTCCATAAACTTCTCCTGCTTCGCGACATCTGTGGCCACATCATCCGTGGCATAGCGTGATAGCTTGCTAAACTCATCCACGTACTAAGCCACAGTACGGTTTCCCTGGCGTAGGTTGCGGAACTCCCGCTTCTTCATCTGCATAGCTCCAGTTGAGACATGGGATGTGCGCAAAGCTTGCTGAAACTGGTCCCAAGTTACATTGGCTATAGGAAAAGTAGCCGTGTAATTCTCCCACCATGAGGCTGTTGGTCCATTCAATTGGTGTGCGGCAAAGCGCACCTTCTCAGCATCTGTGCAACCTGCGGTGGTCAACTCCCTTCCAATGCGGCGTAGCCAATCATCAGCAACTATTGGCTCGGTGCTACTGGAAAACACCGGCGGTTGTAACCTCAAAAAACAGGCTAGGTTGTCCACTGGCGGCGGGTTATTGTTGTTGTTGGTGTTGCCCTGGTTCTGAACTAGCAATTGCATCAAGGTGTTCTGCTGCTGGATCAACTGGGTGAGCTCCGATGGGAAAGTAAAACCAGTGTCACGTCTCGGAGGCATCTGGTGGGTTTAGATGGAAGAGATTAGAATCAAAAAGAAGGTCTAACGAGAAAGCACTACCCATATGCACATGAGACAAATACAATCATTTCACTCAATCAATCAAGCAAGGGCATACAAACGGTCTAGAACTATCGCAAAAGTGCTCAACTACTACTAAATACAGGGGGAATATTACTAATATAAGGTGGTCATCTAGAAAATTTGATCGGTGGAAGACTCCATGATGTACGCTCGACTTCATCTTCATAGTCATCACCACTAGGATCGGAATCGGTGTAAATGCCGATGATGATGTAGTTGTCCGAGGCAAGTGGGGTCGTTGTCTTCTTCTCCGGTCTTTGGTCCTCCCATGAATACTCCGATCTTCTTAACGGTCGTCGTTCTTCTCCGGTAGTGTCTTGATTTCTTCCTCATATCCATCGCGTGTAAACTTGAGTTCTTCCTCCATTTCGATGATCCCGGTCTTCGCCTTCTTCAATTCCATCATGTCTGCGCTGACATTTGGTTCTCCTGGCGTCGAATGTGCTGGTTTAGCTCTTGGATGAAAGCTGCAATGGATCTATCCTTCCTGGTGCTGCTTACTTCCCGTTGCTCATCTCGGCGCCCACATATTTGATAGATAGTGTCCTTGAGTTCCCTGTTGTAGACTTCTCCAATGCGTCCCATGGTAATGTGGGCTGCCATACTCTTTCCTAGAATCCACGTGGGTGCTTCGAAAGAAAATTCTATGGGTTTAGAAGTTGGCGGGAACGTCCTTCCTGGAACTTGTACTTGAATCATCCAGCGCTCCTCTTCTGGTAAGGAGGCGTTGTATATCCCGGTCAAACTTGGTATTCCAATGTTCAAGTATCTAGTGACTTCCTTCAAGTGGCATCCAGAAGGTGTGTCTTCATCCGGTTGCGCAAACTTGTTCTTCATCTCCGTCATCCTAAAGAGTGGAAAAAAGGAGAGGAGTCGGAAATGAGTAGAGAAGTGTTTCCTATTGGTTTATCTTAGTGGCCGTGTCATACACTCAGCGTTTGCTCTGATACCTTCTTGTAGCGACCGACCTCGAGATGGTCAAGTCTACGTGCTTGATGTCATCCCCGGATCAAGAATGTCTTGACACACACGACTCGAAGGATTTATAGCAGATTAGCAATCACACACTTATTACATCGAATGTCTCAAAAGAGAACTTATTACAATAATATGGCTTAAGGCCATCTAATGTGATAACAGCGGAAGGCTTGGAAGATAAAGTGAGTCCATCAACTCCAACGGCATAGCTGAGCTGCAGCAACGACCTAACGAACCTTACTCCTCGTGCGAAAAGTGCGCAACATAATACGTTGCAGCCCGAAACGGTCAAGACATGGAATATCTTGGCAATATAACATAGTAGAGCAAGAACAGGATAATGCTATCACTACATGCATATTTGGCTGGTGGAAAGCTCTATGGTTATAGTTTTCTTGAAAAGCCAATTTTTTCCTACAACAAAGGAATAGATTTTAATTTAACTATCATGGTGGTTGAAACATTGAGAAGGTATAACCCCAACTCAATCCCAATTAAAGTAATTAACAACCCAATAATATTAATTAAAAGTGATGAGATACATGTGATAACCCAAGTACTAGATACTCAAGATTGTCCATAACCGGGGACACGGCTAACCATGATTAGATTGTACACTCTGCAGAGGTTTGCGCACTTTTCCACACAAGACTCGATCGCTTCCATTGGATTTCTCGCACTGCATGGTGTTTGAGAAACGGATGACCGAGACACAGTCTTTCAGAAACATTAACTCTCTACTCAGGGTAGACCATACCAAACCTACAAAACCCACTACCTGCTGATCTACCTCTTCAAGAGCTTCACGTAACTTACTCAACTATGCTAGAGCCCATAATAGCTTGCGGCTGCACTACAGAAGTTTCTAGCATGAATCATCTCGATTCCTTTGAGCCTGGTGGCGGTCCATAGGAAGATCACACGGGTACCCGGATTTCCAAAAAAAATCTGAGACAACCTGGGTTCCCCAGGTGCCTCAATCCACCCAGATGTTACTTTAAGTTGCCACCTTAAGTTGAACCATTAATTAACAAGCTCACATCTGTCATGGATCACTCAAACCCAAACCACGTCTATGAGCATAGCATAGCAATATAAACAACGCGTAGAAGTAACTCCCAAGGGTTTGATAGTAACAGGGCAATAGGTTCTACCTCAACAACTACTTCCCAACCCACAAGTTAATGACATCCTAATCATGCAATGTTTGAGCATTGAACTAATGCATAAAACTGGGTATGAAAAGAGTATGATCAATGTGTTACTTGCCTTCCTGACGATCCACGAATCCTAGAGACTCGTAGAAACACGCTTTGCACTACGGGAATTCCATCGCAAACAAACAATAACATACATAAGCAACAAGCAAAGATGCACAAGCAAAACTCAAATAAAAGAGATTGACCAGAAAGTTCAACTTAAGAACTCCGGTTCGCAAAAAGAATCACATCAAACGGAGCAACGAAACTCAAACGGCGAAAGAAACAAGATCCGTTTACTAATCTGAACTAAGGCCAAATTTTGCAATACCAAAATCTTGTCTAAGTTGATTAAACAGAAAGAGGGTCTCGAGACGAAACTCTAGGCGCTTGAATCGCCTGATTCCGACTAACGAGCGAAAAGATAAACAGAAACTAAGATCGGACCAGAAATCACGATCGAGAATAATCGCAAATAAATCTGATAAAAAGAAAACTGACAAACAGACTAACGAGCGTTCGTTAGCTGTGACTAACGGGCGAAAACCGTTCGTTAAAACGAACGTATGGACGAACGTCCGCAAATTAGAAGAACCGAGAAAAACCGGCGAACCGATCTGAAAAAAACCGAACGGTTTAAAAAAACGGCGGCGACGGATCGTATGATACCTCCGTGAGGGCTCGAGCGAAGCGGGGTTGGCGTGGCGGCGGCTCATGGTGAGGCCGGGCTCGGCAATGGCCTTGGCCGAAGCGGCAGCGGTGAAAGCCTTGGCGGCAATGACTCGGCTGTGGTGGCGGCTGCGACTTCGGGGTGGCGGCGGCAGCTGATAGTGGTGGTGTGTGGCGGGGTGGCGGCGTATATAAGGAGGCGGCTTGGAGGAGGGCTAAGGCGGCGGCGACGACGAGTCCGGCTCGGACTCTGTCCGAAAGCGTGAGGCTGGCGTCTTGTGGCGGGCGGCGGCTGGCTCGACTCGGCCTTAGGCCCAGTCGGGCGCGGGAGAGTTTTAAAAAAAAAAATTCGCCGACAGAAATAAAATCCTAGAAAATAAAATAAAAACCTAAAAATGCCAAAAAAAAATTCACCGTCTAAGTGAAATGTTTAGAACGAGATAAACATTTTCTTGGCCCTAAAATGCAATTTTAAAAACGTGCAATTTTTAATGCAAATAAAATCCAAATGAACTCAAATAAAATCAAATACATGATTTTAACATTTTCCTCCAATATTTCAATCGTTTTGGAGAAGTCATATTATCTCCTCTCATTTATTTTCAATAAGAAATATTTTTCGGAGAGAAAAATAATTAAAATCAAAAATACTCGTTTCATTATTTGATAGGAATCAAATATGAAAACCAGAAAATCCCCAACTCTCTCTGAGGGTCCTTGAGTTGCTTAGGATTTCGAGGATGGCGGAACGAGAATGCAATGAAATATGATATGCATGAATGACCTATGTTTAACATTCCAAATTGAAAATTTGGGATGTTACAGTGGAGCACAATATGCAACGAGTTGCATATTGATGAGACACCACATCAATTATTTAGTTCTCTCGGTTATGTACCCAACAATATTAAATGTTATTAAACAAGGCAAGGGGTGAAGCATAAGTAAACTAACTATTTAGGCAAGTTTAAATGAGGCCGGAACAACAAACAACAATTCCCGAAAATCCCCATATGCATATTTTGAGTTTGGTACTGTTCTGCCCTAAACCATATTTTAATGTTGTTAAACAGCAAAATAAAGTGCACCATGTTAATCTATGCATTTTTCCACCCCACTTACATATAAAGTTTATTAAATTTGAAGCTACGGTTAATTAGTTATGAAATAAATCATTTTAACATGGCATTTACGCAAAATTAAACAAACAACAAGGTTAAACATTTTTAACAACGATGAAAGTCACATATTATGAAACTAGATAAAATTCTAAGCATTTTACATATATGAAGTTTTTTACATATGATGCATAGTTTGTGAGATATTATATCCATGATGCGGAGGGTTTTTCTGTAAAACAGCAAATCCTGGGATAAAAGCTAAATTCGCAAAACAGAAAAAAACATGACACGGGCCAAATCTGCAGGCTGGCCCAACAGTGGAAGGGGAAAAAATGAGGCGCTGGGGATGGCCTCACCATGGACCAAGCCCAGATCGGGGGGAGAGGCCATGGCAGGCCGGCTCTGGAGAAGCAGGATGGGCCTTGTCGGCGGTCCAAGCGAGGCGCTGACGAGCGTGGCGGTCAACGAGCAGGCTCGGCAGGATCTGCAGCGAGCACCGCTCGATGCAGAGGATGGAGAGGCCGTGGCGTGGCCTTCTGGCAGGGAGACGGCGCTTTGGCGATCTGAGTCTCTGTGGCGGATTTGGCCGGGAAGGGAGCAGGTCGAGGTAGGTGTCGCGGATCCGACGAGGTGTGACTAAGAGGCGGAGGCCAAGGTGGTTTCCTGTGAGAGAGAAGCACGGGGAGGAAGGAAGAGATAGGGGAGGAGAGAACAGAGCAGAAGGGAGAGATGAAGGGGTAGGGGCGCCGCGACCTGGTCTTCAGGAGGCTGAGGCGCTGGTCGCCGGAGGTTGGGCATGGTGCGCAAGGTTGGGGCGCGAGCGAAGCGGGCGCAGGGCTCCAGCAAGTCGAGCGGAGTGAGGTGGTCGTGGAGGAGGAGGAAGCTGCGACCTCGGGCCTTTCATGGGCGAGGGCATCTGAAGCAGCGGTTGAAAGTGGAGGCGGAGTCAGTGGCTGGTTGGGGACGAGGAGGCCCTCGAGGCGGAGGCACACGAGGCTCGAGGCGGCGGGCTTGACTCCGGTGTGAGGCTGATGAAGAGCTCAGTGTGAGGCCGCCATGTGAGGAGCTTCGGGGATCTTGAGGGACGAGGTGGCTCGACGGGCTGACGAGGCGTCTTGGTTGGCGTGAGAGTGGAGGCCGAGGGGATTTGGATCGGGGGTGCAGCCACTGATTGGATGGGGATGGATCCCGGGGTGGGAGATAGTGTGGCGGCTGCGGCAGGGACAAATCCCCTTGAATTTAGCGTTGGGGCAGATTTGGTTAGGGGTCATCTACTTTAAATAGCATATGGCCTAGTGGGGGTTTGTAACAAATTTGATCATCGAACCGTAATCGGACGATCGAGAATAAAAGGTTAGGGGAGTCCAATGAAGAAACGAAGATATTTTTGGAGATGTTTCGGAATGATCTGGACCCATCGGTGACGACTGCCCAGGTCGGGTTCGGGACAGCTTTTGGACGTCTTGCGAGGGTAGAAGTGCGAGAAGTGAACAGAGAGACTCGGCTTAAGCAAGAAAGAAAACAAACATCCAGGTTGCAAGGGGTAGAAATGTCATGAGATACAAGCGGAAGCGGCACTACGAACGGATGCAAGTTTTATGAAAACATGAGATTGCAATGCTCATGATGACATGATGAATGCAAAACACACAGCAACAATGAAAAACATGGAAGCCAACTGGAGCGTCGGTTTTGGGGCGTTACAACACTCCACCACTACGAGAGGATCTCGTCCAGAGATCTAAGAATGGCACCGGAGAGAAACGGAAGAACAAGAGGTAAAACAATGTTGCTTCTTTGACAAATGAGTGAAACCATGAGCCTTGAGCGGTTGGACAAATTTAAATAAAGAATACAATGGAGATGAATGAGATTGCAAACACTGTGTTAGCAGAGAAGAACAAAGAACATGATGAGAACCAAGAGCTTAGGGGACAAAATAGATTTTGAAGCCACTCCGGTTAAAACAAGATAGAGTAGGATTAAGAATGATATAATTTGGACCGGCACTCCATTGAAAATGGAAGGAATTAACATGAACTTGAGAAGATGGGATGATCCTTGATGAAATCAACAACACACTGCCTCCGGAACTGTTGAAAAATGGCATAAGGGGTAAGAAAGATTTCAGACCGCACTCTGGTTGAGGAAGGAGGCAAAACTTGATAAGATGAGAGAGCTCGAATGAAAACATGACACTCCGGTTAAATGGATAAGAAAGGAAAAGAACATGATCTCCAAAGTGAGATGATGGGTCGAAGAAAACATCACAATGCCTTCGGGACAAAAGAAAGAGTGGAATCAAGAGAACAGAGAAGAGAACAACAACTTCTATCACAATTGAATTTGAAAGAGCCTCCTTAAAAAGAAGGATTGAACGGAGTTGTTGGAAAACCAAGAACGAAAAGAATAAGCTTGTAGTGGACTTATGGAAACATCTCAACATTATGAGGTGACAAACGACCACTAAAGGAATCAATTGATTTGAGTGAGAGCAGCAAGGCGATGAAAAACTTCTTTCACCAAGAGGATAGGAGAAAACTTGGATCATTGATAAGCACCATAATAGCAACAATCCTTAGGGAAGGCTTTAGGTGAAACATGACACAAGATAAATCCAACGAAGAGATTGGTGGATTTAAAATATCTCATTCTTGACAACATGTGAATCATGAAACGCGAACTCAAATTGTCAAGAATGACATAACACCACCTCAAATGATAAGGTAGAACGAATTGCACTTCGGAATGCAAGATGAAGTATGCTTAAACTTCTCAAAACAAAACATGTGTTAAGAACCCTGTTTAATTTTTTAGTATAGCTTGGCAGATCATAACTTTGAGTGAAATCTTGAAAATAATAATTGAAGAATGAAAAGAATCCTTGAAGAACCACCATGTAGAGCCTCCATGAAGAACTCCGGTAATAAAAGGATGATAAAAGGAAGAGAAGTTGAAAACACAAGGTGAAGCCTTGCGATGATTTACATGGAGCTTCGTCACGAGATAATGCGGAAAACTTGGAACTCCGGAAGAAGATGAACACATATAACTGAGAAATTGATATCACTACGAACTCCGAAAGAAGGAATTAATCACTTGGGTGAAACAAGCACAAGAATTGTGTTATGCTTATCCTTCACCAATTTAGATTGATGACAAGCAACGGATTTGGCATACTACTTATTCTCATAGAAAGGATTAAGAGAGATATAGCATAAACTTGGGAAGGTCTTCAACGAACCACCGGTAGGATTTGGAAAGAACGAATGAATTGATATGATAACCAAGGAAGAGAACTCTTGAACGAACCACCGTAAGAATTGAAAATGAACAAAGAAAAGATAAAGAATCATCGGGAAGAATTATAAAAAGAACAAAGATAATTTAGAGAATTTAGATACATGAGAACAAAGAGATCATGAACTGATTAGAGGATATTTGAATGATGCACCGGTAAGATTTGGAGAATGAGATCTAAAAGCTGAGAATGAATAATACGGAGATGATGGGCTCCGGAGAATCAAAATGAAAAGACTCCTGAATTTCTCCGGAAGGATGAAAAGAATTCTCGCAATCGAAAACAATTATGAGAGGATGGCATCAAGCTAGAACCATGAATCTTCAAGAGAATGGACAAGATTTAAGGGAAACTCTTCTACGGTCTTCAAAATCCGAGAATGACGATGAGAAACCACCATGAATTGTTGAGATACTCCGGGATGAAAATTAGAAAGGTTGAACCAACGATGAAAAGAATTTGAAAGCGATCTTGGAGAAGGAATATGACTGATGATACTTCATTCTTACATCAAACTTCGAAAAGAATTTGGGAATAGCTCCGGGAAAATTAGAAGAGTTAGGTAAGATCCTGGGAAAAGACCTGTGGGTTAGGGCCCACTCAAAAGATACACCGTTGATTGATTTAAAAGATAGATTGTGCCGGTTGAATTAAATGGCTTGAATAAGGTAAGACCTCGAAATAGCTTGAAAGGATTTCAAATAGAAACTTGAATCTTCTGGGATATCTTCAGCACTCCGGAAAAATTGAATAGCACGCGAAGAATGATTAAGAGTTGCACCGGCATGAGAAAGCATTTGAAATGAGGAAAGGAATGTGATCAACACTGAAGGCTTGAATTGAATCCACCGGAAAAGAAAACGAGTGAAGTGTGACGAACTTGATGAATCCTTTAGCATCTTCATAAGAAACACGGGGTAAAACATTGATTGAACAAAAAACGAAGAGACTTCACATCAATAAAAAGGATACTTGATTAAGAAATCTGAGTCCTTGAGGAAAAAGGTGGGAGGGCGGGAAAACAAAGGCAACTTGTGACGAATGAAACAAACACCATTGAGAAAACATAGAATTGACCTTGCGGATGTGGAAAAATGATCGGATCCACTTGAAGAGAAGCACGCCGGTTGGAAAAAAATTGACATGACAATCTTGATGATCAAGAAGGATTAGCACTCCCATAGAAATATGAGAACACCGCTTAGGAAAGGTATGGAATCAACACTTGACACCGAAGCAACTCGAATACCAAAACAAAAACAAAAACAGAAACAAAAACAAAGGATTTGGCTTGCAAAATAAGCCGGAAACAAACATATGATAGATCCCATATCGTATCATGTGTCTGTTCGAAAGATATCCTACGAGATACTTGAATTCCCACTTATATACTCCCGAAACTTTCTGGTTATGCAATCTGGTGTTGGGGATACAGGGGACGCAATGTATCTCACCCAAACTAACAATACCTAGATCCAGCTGCATCCATCCGTCAACACATACCCAAGAAAACTCCGGAAATCGTGTACCTCAACCTTCGAAAAGCATCCATTATACGAGTTATGGCAATACTCCCGAACTCCCGCCCAAAGATCTTGGGTGGCGTCGAGGTGATCTCACCAACAAGCGCATAAAAGAGATTTTCGATGTCGTGAAACTTAGGTATTCGTAATCGCAACGATAAAATTGTGACGACAACACCTCGGAGCTCAACTTCCCGGGACATTGCCACAACCCCTAAATGTCAGGAGGCACCAAGAAAAATGTTCTCGTCACAAAACCATCGGAACGATTCCAAGATACCCGCGTGATCCTAAAAAAACATTAGTGAAATTTTAGGAGAGGAAAGTAAAAACATCTACGTCAGGAGACCTCACCAGAGCGACAAAGAGACTGAGGAGTAAAAATAATCCTACTCTCCGATAAATATAATTCCAAAACTCAAAATATTTTCGTTCTAGACTCAACAACGCCAGCAATTCGATCAAGCAGGGGGCTCCTAATTCGGGGATGGCTCTGATTACCAACTTGTAATGCCCACGATGCGGTATCTCCTACATGTCGGGGCATGACTTGGAGGCATAACCGCATGGTGGTTTTGTCGCAAGAAGGGTCTTCTTCACCCAATCCCATGTATTGAACAAGAAAGGGATAAAGAGGGTTGGCTTACAATCGCCACTTCATACAATACTTAAATAAATCATACAACATCAGAGTACACACATAGACCGACTACAGTCAAATCCAAAAGGAAGATAACCCCAAATGCTAGATCCCCGATCGTCCCAACTGGGCTCCACTACTGATCAACCAGAAACGAAACATAGTAACGACCAAGGTCTTCATCGAACTCCCACTTGAGCTCGGTGGCATCACCTTCATCGGTCTCATACACTTTTGCCATTTGTTTTGGTAGAATCATGAGTCACGAGGACTCAGCAATCTCAAAACCCGCAAGATCAAAACTATTTACGCTTATAGGAAGGATGGGGTAATGAGGTGGAGCTGCAGCACGCACTAAGCAAATATAGTGGCTAACATACGCAAATAAGAGCGAGAAGAGAAGCAACGCAACGGTCGAGAAGCTAGAAGTGATCAAGAAGTGATCCTGAAACTACTTATGTTCAAACATAACCCAAGAACCGTGTTCACTTCCCGGACTCCGCCAAAAAGAGACCATCACGGCTACACACGTGGTTGATGCATTTTAATTAAGTCAAGTGTCAAGTTATCTACAGCCGGACATTAACAAATTCCCATCTGCCACATAACCGCGGGCATGGCTCTCGAAAGTTTATACCATGCAGGGGTGTCCCAACTTAGCCCATCACAAGCTCTCACGGTCAACGAAGGATATTCCTTCTCCCGGGAAGACCCGATCAGTCTCGAAATCCCGGTTACAAGACATTTCAACAATGGTAAAACAAGACCAACAAATCCGACCGATGTGTCGACAATCCTGATAGGAGTTGCACATATCTCGTTCTCAGGGCAACACCGGATGAGCACTACGTACAACTAAAACCAGACCTCAAGTTTACAGAATTTGCAAGTGGCTCTAGTTCGGACCAACACTTAGAGAAGCATTGGCCCGAGGGGTTAAAATAAAGATGACCCTCGGGTTGGCCGACCCAAGGAAAGGTAATAGGTTGTTAGGAAAAAGTAAAACCAAGGTTGGGCCTTGCTGGAGGAGTTTTATTCAAAGCGAACTGTCAAGGGGTTCCCATAACACCCAACCGCGTAAGGAACGCAAAATCAAGGAACATAACACTGATATGACGGAAACAAGGGCGGCAAGAGTGGAACAAAACACCAGGCATAAGGCCGAGCCTTCCACCCTTTACCAAGTATATAGATGCATTAATTAAATAAGAGATATTGTGATATCCCAGCAAAACCATGTTCCAACATGGAACCAACTTCATCTTCACCTGCAACTAACAACGCTATAAGAGGGGCTGAGCAAAAGCAGTAACATAGCCAAACAATGGTTTGCTAGGAAAGTATGGTTAGAGGCTTGACATGGCAATATGGGAAGCATGATATAGCAAGTGGTAGGTAGTGCGACATAGCAATAGAGCGAACAACTAGCAAGCAAAGATAGAAGTGATTTCGAGGGTATGGTCATCTTGCCTGAAATCCTGCAAGGAAGAAGAACGAGTCCATGAAGAAGAGAAACGGACGTAGTCGAACGGATCCTCACAATCACAACGTAACCGGAACTATCAAGGAGAAGCGCAACCGGAAAGAAGGAAACATCATGGTAAACAACCATCACATGAACATGGCATGTTGCACAATCAAGTATGATGCATGTCCGGTTTAAAGAGGCATGGCATGGCAAAGTGCACAAACAATACTACAAGTTAAGTGGAGCACAATATGCAACGAGTTGCATATTGGCGAGACACCACATCAATTATTTAGTTCTCTCTCGGTTATGTACCCAACAATATTAAATGTTATTAAACATGGCAAGGGGTGAAGCATAAGTAAACTAACTATTTAGGCAAGTTTAAATGAGGCCGGAACAACAAACAACAATTCCGGAAAATCCCCATATGCATATTTTGAATTTGCTACTGTTCTGCCCTAAACCATATTTTAATGTCGTTAAATAGCAAAATAAAGTGCACCATGTTAATCTATGCATTTTTACACCCCACTTACATATAAAGTTTATTAAATTCGGAGCCACGGTTAATTAGTTATGAAATAAATCATTTTAACATGGCATTTACGCAAAATTAAACAAACAACAAGGTAAAACATTTTTAAGGATGGAAGTCATATATTATGAAACTAGATAAAATTCTAAGCATTTTACATATATGAAGTTTTTACATATGATGAATAGTTTGTGAGATATTATATGCATGATGTGAAGGGTTTTTCTATAAAACAACAAATCCTGGGATAAAAGCTAAATTCGCAGAACTGAAAAAAACATGACACGGCCCAAATCTGCAGGCTGGCCCAACAGTGGAAGGGGAAAAAAATGAGGCGCTGGGGATGGCCTCACCATGGACCAAGCCCAGATCAGGGGAGGCCAAGCCAGGCCGGCTCTGGAGGGGAAGCAGACTGGGCCTTGTCAGCGGTCCAAGCGAGGCGCTGGACGAGCGTGCGGTCAACGAGCAGAGGCTCAAGCAGGACGCGCAGGCGAGCACCTGCTCGACGCAGAGTCCGCGGCGTGGACTTGCGGCAGGGACGATGCCTGGCGATGCGGGTCTCCATGGCGGCGGATCTGGCCGAGAAGGGAGCAGGTCGAGGTAGGTGTCGCGGATCCGACGAGGTGTGAGGAACGGGCGGCGGCCAAGGTGGTTTCCTGTGAGAGAGAGATTTGAGAGAGAAGAACGGGGAGGAAGGAAGAGATAGGGGAGGAGAGAATAGAGCGGAAGGGAGAGATGAAAGGGTAGGGGCACTGTGACCTGGTCTTCGGGAGGCTGCAGGGACGCCTGGTCGCCGAGGTTGGGCTCGGTGTGCAAGGTTGGGGCGAGCTCACGAAGCAGAGGCGCGGGGCTCCAGCAAGTCAGGCGAGGTGAGGTGGTCGTGGACGAGGAGGAAGCTGCGACCTTGGACGCTCGCAGGCGCAGGGGCACGATAAGCAGGCGGTTGAAGGCGACTGGAGGCGGAGGCAACGCTGGTTGGGGACGAGGAGGCCCTCGAGGCAGAGGCGCACAGGGCTCGGGCGGCCGGCGGCTTGACTCCGGTGACGCGAGGCTGATGAAGAGCTCGGGCGCGAGGCCGCCATGTGAGGGAGCTCGGGGATGCGGGGATGAGGTGGCTCTGGACGGCGACGAGGCGTGCTGGTTGGCAGCGAGTGGAGGCCGAGGGGATTTGGATCGGGGGCGCAGCCACTGATTGGATGGGGATGGATCCCGAGGTGGGAGATAGTGCGGCGGCTGCGGCAGGGACAAATCCCCTAGAATGTAGGGTTGGGGCAGATTTGGTTAGGGGTCATCTGCTATAAATAGCATATGGCCTAGAGTGGGTTTGGAACAAATTTGATCATCGGATCGCAATTGGATGATCGAGAATAAAAGTTTAGGGGAGTCTAATGAAGAAATGAAGATATTTTTGGAGATGTCTCGGAATGATCCGGACCCATCGATGACGACTGCCCGGGTCAGGTTCGGGACAGTTTTTAGACGCGCGCGAGGGGTGGGGGTTTTGAGAAGTGAGCAGAGAGACTCCGGCTTAAGCAAGAAAGAAAACAAACATCCAGGTTGCCAGGGGTCCGAGAAATGTCAACCGATACAAACGGGAAGCGGCACTACGAACGGATGCAAGTTTTATGAAAACATGAGAATGCAATGCTCATGATGACACGATGAATGCAAAACACACAGCAACAACGAAAAACATGAAAGCTGACTGGAGCGTCGGTTTTGGGTGTGAGATTATTCAAATCAAGTCTTTTATATAAAGAGAAAGGCATAACACTAACACCGGCTCCTAAATCACATAAAGCAGTTTTCACATAGTTTCTTTTGATGGAGGGAATTCCCGGATCTCCAAGTTTTTTAGGTATTCCATCCTTAAAAGTATAATTAGCAAGCATCGTGGAGATTTCAGCTTCCGGTATTTTTGTCTTGTTGGTGATGATGTCTTTCATGTACTTTGCATAAGGAGGCATTTTTAGGATATCAGTCAAGCGATTACGCAAAAAGACTGACCTAATCATTTCAAAGAAAGCATTCAAATTCTTGACAGATCCTTCTTTTTAGTTGACTTAGGCGGAAAGGGCATAGGTTTTGAACCCACGGTTCTCTTTCCTTCCCATGTTTTCTAGCAACAAAGTCTGTTTTATCATACCTTTTATTCTTGGGTTGTGGGTTATCAAGATCAACCATTTGGTTCTATCTCAACATCATTGTCTGGTTCTTTATTATTTGTTTGAGTGTCTTCATGAACCTCATCATTATGTTTTTCATTATCATAAGGTGAGCGGTCACTACCAGATTGAGTTTCAACATCTGAGGTAGAAACTTCATTATCATTATCAGGAGGTTTTTCTATTTCAAGTTCACTAGAGGCACACAAAGTCCTATCATTTTTCTTCTTATTTTTCTTTTTAGAAGAACTAGGTGCATCCGTGTTAATTCTTTGAGAGTCTTATTCAATTCTTTTTGGGTGTCCCTCAGGATAAAGTGGTTCCTGAGTCATTCTACCTCCTCTAGTCATTACTCTAACAACATGATCATTGATATTATTGTTCATTTCATCAAGCAATTTTCTTTGAGATTTAGAAACTTGTTCTAATTGAGTTTGAACCATAGAGGCATGTTTTCCTACCCCTCTAACATCATTGGTGATGACCCACAAGTATAGGGGATCTATCGTAGTCCTTTCGATAAGTAAGAGTGTCGAACCCAACAAGGAGCAGAAGGAAATGACAAGCGGTTTTCAGCAAGGTATTCTCTGCAAGCACTGAAATTATCGGTCACAAATAGTTGTGTGATAAGATAATTTGTAACGGGTAATAAGTAACAAAAGTAACAAGGTGCAGCAAGGTGGCCCAATCCTTTTTGTAGCAAAGGACAAGCCTGGACAAACTCTTTATATGAAGCAAAGCGCTCCCGAGGACACATGGGAATTGTTGTCAAGTTAGTTTTCATCATGCTCATATGATTAGCGTTCGTTAGTTTGATAATTTGATATGTGGGTGGACTGGTGCTTGGGTGCCGCCTCCTTGGACAAGCCTCTCACTTATGATTGACACCTCTCGCAAGCATCTGCAACTACGAAAGAAGAATTCAAATAATCTAACCATAGCATGAAACATATGGATCCAAATTAGCCCCTTACGAGGCAATGCATAAACTAGCTAGAGTTTAAGCTTCTGTCACTCTGGCAACCCATCATCTACTTATTACTCCCCAATGCCTTCCCCTAGGCCCAAATCATGGTGACGTGTCATGTAGTCGACATTCACATAACACCACTAGAGGAGAGACGACATACATCTCATCAAAATATCGAACGAATACCAAATTCACATGATTACTTATAACAAGACTTCTCCCATGTCCTCAGGAACAAACGTAATTACTCACAAAGCATATTCATGTTCATAATCATAGGAGTATTAATTATCATTAAGGATCTGAACATATGATCTTCCACCGAATAAACCAACTAGCGTCAACTACAAGGAGCAATCAACACTACTAGCGACCCACAGGTACCAATCGGAGGTTTTGAGACAAAGATCGGATACAAGAGATGAACTAGGGTTTGAGAGGAGATGGTGCTGTTGAAGATGTTGATGGAGATTGACCACCTCTCATTGAGAGGATCGTTGGTGATGATGATGGCTTTAATTTCCCCCTCCCGGAGGGAAGTTTCCTTGGGAGAACAGTTCCGCCGGAGCACTAGATTGGCTCTGCCCAAGTTTCGCCTGGAGAGGGCGGCGCTTCGTCCCGAAACCTTCCTTCTGATTTTTTTCCAGGTCAAAACACACCATATAGCAGAAGATGGGCATCGGGGTCCTGCCAGGTGTCCCACAAGGCAGGGGGCGTGCCCAGGGGGTAGGGCGCGCCCCCCACCCTTGTGGATGGCTGGTGGGCCCCTCCGTGCTTTCTTCGCCCAATATTTTTTATATATTCCAAAATAATTCTCCCTGAAGTTTCATGACTTTTGGAGTTGTGTAGAATAGGTCTATAATATTTGCTCCTTTTCCAGTCCAAAATTCCAGCTGCCTGCATTCTCCCTCTTCATGTAAACCTTATAAAATAAGAGAGAAAAGGCATAAGTATTGTAATATAACATGTAAGAACAACCCATAATGCAATAGATACCAGCATGACGCAAAATGGACATATCAACTCCCCCAAGCTTAGACCTCGCTTGTGCTCAAGCGAAAGACGAAATCAAAAAGTATATCCACATGTTTGGAGATAGAGGTGTCGATAAAATAAAATACCGACATGAGGGCATCATGAGCATCTTTAGAACAACAATATATAGTGTCTTATAATTTATTATGCTAAGTAACAATTCATTCACAAGGTAAAGCATGAATCAAAAACTTCATTGAAAACTAACAAACTATGATCTCAGTCATTGAAGCAATTGCAATTTACCATAACATCGGAAAGAGTTAATATAAGAGCTATTTAGCAAGTCCATGATACGTCTCCAACATATCTATAATTTTTTATTGTTCCATGCTATTGTATTATCTGTTTTGGATGTTTTATATGCATTAATATGCTATTTTATATGATTTTTGGGACTAACCTATTAACCTAGAGCCCAGTGCCAGTTTCTGTTTTTTCCTTGTTTTAGAGTTTCGTAGAAAAGGAATACCAAACGGAATAAAACTTTCGTGATGATTTTTCTTGGACCAGAAGACACCCAGGAGACTTGGAGTGCAAGACAGAAGAGCCACGAGGCGTCCACAAGGGTGGAGGGTGCGCCCCCAACCTTGTGGGCCCCTCAGTGACCCCCTGACCTAGATCTTCCTCCTATATATACACATATACCCCAAAAACTTCCAGGGGACCCACAAAACCACTTTTCCACCGCCGCAACCTTCTGTGCCCATGAGATCCCATCTTGGGGCCTTTTCTAGCATCCTGCCGGAGGGGGATTTGATCACGGAGGGCTTCTACATCAACACCATTGCCTCTCCGATGAAGCGTGAGTAGTTTACCTCAGACCTACAGGTCCATAGCTAGTAACTAGATGGCTTCTTCCCTCTCTTTGATTCTCAATACAAAGTTCTCCTCGATGTTCTTGGAGATCTATTTTATGTAATACTCTTTTGCGGTGTGTTTGCCAAGACCCAATGAATTGTGGATTTATGATCAACTTATCTATGAATATTATTTGAATCTCCTTTGAATTCTTATATGCATGATTTGATATCTTTGCAAGTCTCTTCGAACTATCGATTTGGTTTGGCCAACTAGATTGGTTTTTCTTGGAATGGGAGAAGTGCTTAGCTTTGGGTTCAATCTTGCGGTGTCCTTTCCCAGTGACAGTAGGGGCAGCAAGGCACGTGTTTTATTGTTGCCATCGAGGATAAAAAGATGGGGTTTTCATCATATTGCTTGAGTTAATTCCTCTACATCATGTCATCTTGCTTAAAGCATTACTCCGTTCTTTATGAACTTAATAATCTAGATGCATGCTCGATAGCGGTCGATGTGCGGAGTAATAGTAGTAGATATCGTCATAACTTTGCTCTTTTCTATCTATTGCTCGGCAGTAATTTGTTCACCCACCGTAATATTTTCTATCTTAAGAGAAGCCTCTAGTGAAACAAGTGGCCCTTGGGTCTATTTTCCATCATATAAGTTTTCGGTCTACAATTCTAGTTTCCTATTTACTTTCTTTGCAATCTTTTACTTTCCGTTCCATAAACCAAAAATATTACTTTTCCGTTTATCCATCTTTATCAGATCTCACGTTGCAAATAATCATGAAGGGATTGACAACCCCTTTATCGCGTTGGGTGCAAGGTTGGTGTTTCTTTGTGCAGGTATTCAGTGGCTTGCGCGTTGTCTCCTACTGGATTGATACCTTGGTTCTCAAAACTGAGGGAAATACTTACGCTACTTTGCTGCATCACCCTTTCCTCCTCAAGGGAAAAACCAACGCAAGCTCAAGAGGTAGCAAGAAGGATTTCTGGCGCCGTTGCCGGGGATATCTACGCCAAGCCGAGACATACCAAGTACCCATCATAAAATCTCATCCCTCGCATTACATTATTCGCCATTTGCCTCTCGTTTTCCTCTCCCCCACTTCTAAAACGATTTTCGAAAAGATTCGCCTTTTCTTCGCCCCTCTTCCATTCGTCTTCTTCTTGTGCTTATCTCGCTCCTATGGCTAGTCCTTTTCCCCTTCCTTTGTCTCCTGACTTTGAAGTTCTTCACTTCAAACAAAGACAAGTAGAAAATTTGAAAGATGCTTGGTATAGGATGATGGAATCTTATCGTAATTGCACTATTGAGGGAATTTCAAGATCATACTTCGTAATTTTTATGTTGAGCTAAGCATGTCTCATAGGAAACTCTTGGATTGCTAAAGGAATTTTTATTGAAATTGATCCCAGCATTGCATATGAAATTATAGAGGGAATAGTAGGAATACTGCCCCCACAAAAGGGATTACATCATACTCAAGAAGGGGCCCAAGTTTTTGAGAAATTATGCGAAGTAACAAAAATTCTGCAAAAATCTCTTGAACCTCTTAAAAATGTTAGCGGAAACCTTCATCGCATGAATATGTTGATTACTCTTTGCAATAAGCGGTTGGATGCTCTAGATCTAAAAATTTCCGAATATGAAGGGAAACGCAAGGAGCCTTCCAGATTCATGCATAATTCCATTAAAAAGATAAAAGCCAAAGATGATAATACTTAGATCTATTCGTATTTTATGCCTAGCTAAGGGCGTTAAACAATAGCGCTTGTTGGGAGGCAACCCAATTTTATTGTTGTTCTTGATTTTTAGGTCCTGTTTTGCAACAAATATATCATCTAGCCTCTGGTTAGATGTGGTTTTGTGTTTTAGTTAGTGTTTGTGCCAAGTAAGACCTTTGGGATAGCTTACGGTGATAGTTGATTTGATCTTGTTGAAAAAATAGAAACTTTGCGCTCAGTCCCAGAATTATTTAAAATCACAGAAGCGCGATGAAATCCTGAATTTTATACAGTAGATAGATATACAAATTTCCTAGGACGTCCTAAGTTTTCAGGGTTTTTGGAGTTACAGAAGTATGCGAACTATTTAGATTACTACAGGATGTTCTGTTTTTGACAGATTCTATTTTTCGCGTGTTATTTGCTTATTTTGATGCATCTATGGCAGTATCGGGGGGTATGAACCAAAGTGGTGATTTATTTTCTTATACTAACGGAGTTTACGAGATTTTCTGTTGAGTTTTGTGTTGTGAAGTTTTCAAGTTTTGGGTAAGGATTTGATGGACTATGGAATAAGGAGTGGCAAGAGCCTAAGCTTCGGGTGCCCAAGGCACCCCAAGGTAATATTCAAGGATGTTAAAAAGACTAAGCTTGGGGATGCCCCGGGAAGACATCCCCTCTTTCGTCTTCATCTATCGGTAACTTTACTTGAGGCTATATTTTTATTCACCACATGATATGTGTTTTGCTCGGAGCGTCTTGTATTATTTGAGTCTTTGATTTTTAGTTTGCCACAATCATCCTTGTTGTACACACCTTTTGGGAGATACACACATGAATCATGATTTATAAGAATACTCTATGTGCTTCACTTATATCTTTTGAGCTAGGCAATTTTGCTCTAGTGCTTCACTTATATCTTTTTAGAGCACGACAGTGGTTTTATTTTATAGAAATTGATGAACTCTCGTACTTCACTTATATTATTTTGAGAGTCTTTACAACATCATGGTAATTTGCTTTGGTTATAAAACTAGTCCTAATATGATAGTCATCCAAGAGGGATATAATAAAAACTTTCATATAAAATGCATTGAATACTATGAGAAGTTTGATTCCTTATGATTGTTTTGAGATATGAAGATGGTGATATTAGAGTCATGCTAGTAAGTAGTTGTGAATTTGAGAAATACTTGTGTTAAGGTTTGTGAGCCCCGTAGCATGCACGTATGGTGAACCGTTATGTAACGAAGTTGGAGCATGAGATGTTTTTTGATTGTCTTCCTTATGAGTGGCGGTCGGGGACGAGCGATGGTCTTTTCCTACCAATCTACCCCCTAGGAGCATGCACGTAGTACTTTGTTTCGATGACTAATAGATTTTTGCAATAAGTATGTGAGTTCTTTATGACTAATATTGAGACCATGGATTATACGCACTCTCACCTTTCCGCCATTGCTAGCCTCTCTAGTACCACACAACTTTCGCCGGTACCATAAACCCACCACATATCCTTCCTCAGAATAGCCACCATACCTACCTATCATGCCATTTTCATAGCGATTCCGAGATATAATGCCATGCAACTTTCCATCGTTCCGTTTATTATGACATACATCATCATTGTCATATTGCTTTGCATGATCATGTAGTTGACATCGTATTTGTGGCAAAGCCACCATTCATCATATTTTTTTTACATGTCTCTCTTGATTCATTGCACATCCCGGTACACCGTCGGAGACATTCGCATAGAGTCATATTTTTGTTCTAGTATCGAGTTGTAATTCTTGAGTTATAAGTAAATAGAACTGTGATGATTTTCATTATTAGAGCATTGTCCCATGTGACGAAATAAAAAAAGGAGATAAAGGCCAAATAAAAAAAAGAAGGCCCAAAAAAAAGAAAAGAAAAAAAGAGAAATAAAAAAGAGAGAAAAAGAAAAAATAGAGAAAAAGAGAGAAGGGAGAATGTTACTATCCTTTTTGCCACACTTGTGCTTCAAAGTAGCACCATGATCTTCATGATAGAGAGTCTCTTATGTTATCACTTTCATATACTAGTGGGAATTTTTAATTATAGAACTTGGCTTGTATATTCCAACGATGGGCTTCCTCAAACGCCATAGGTCTTCATGAGCAAGCAAGTTGGATGCACACCCACTTAGATTTCCTTTTTGAGCTTTCATAAACTTATAGCACTAGTGCATCCGTGGCATGGCAATCCGTACCCACTCACATTGATATCTATTAATGGGCATCTCCATAGCCCATTGATGCGCCTAGTTGATGTGAGACTATCTCCTTCTTTTTTGTCTTCTCCACAACCACCGTCTATTCCACCTATAGTGCTATCTCCATGGCTCACACTCATGTATTGCGTGAAAGTTGAAAAGGTTTGAGAACGTCAAAAGTATGAAACAATTGCTTGGCTTGTCATCAAAGTTGTGCATGATTTGAATATTATGTGTGATGAAGATGGAGCATAGCCAGATTATATGATTTTGTAGGGATAAGCTTTCTTTGGCCATGTTATTTTGAGAAGACATAATTATGTTGTTAGTATGCTTGAAGCATTATTGTTTTTATGTCAATATTAAACATTTGTTTTGAATCTTACGGATCTGAGCATTCATGCCACAATAAAGAGAATTACATGGATAAATATGTTAGGTAGCATTCTACATCAAAATTTCTGTTTTTATCATTTACCTACTCGAGGACGAGCAGGAATTAAGCTTGGGGATGCTTGATATGTCTCCAACGTATCTATAATTTTTGATTGTTCCATGCTATTATATTGTCTATTTTGGATGTTTTATATGCATTAATATGCTATTTTATATGATTTTTGGGACTAACCTATTAACCTAGAGCCAAGTGCCAGTTTTTGTTTTTTCCTTGTTTTAGAGTTTCGCAGAAAAGGAATACCAAACGGAGTCCAAACAGAATAAAACTTTCGTGATGATTTTTCTTGGACCAGAAGACACCCAGGAGACTTGGAGTGTAAGTCAGAAGAGCCACGAGGCAGCCACAAGGGTGGAGGGCGTGCCCCCAACCTTGTGGGCCCCTCAGTGACCCCCTAACCTAGATCTTCCTCCTATATATACACATATACCCCAAAAACTTCCAGGGGAGCCACGAAACCACTT
Organism: Aegilops bicornis; assembly: GCA_021605145.1. Taxonomy (NCBI): domain Eukaryota; kingdom Viridiplantae; phylum Streptophyta; class Magnoliopsida; order Poales; family Poaceae; genus Aegilops; species Aegilops bicornis. Next base: position 392,678,374 of record CM038675.1, on the reverse strand, counting down.
TTCCACTGCCGCAACCTTCTGTACCCGTGAGATACCATCTTGGGGCCTTTTTCGGCATCCTGTCGGAGGGGGATTCGATCATGGAGGGCTTCTACATCAACACCATTGCCTCTCCAATGAAGCGTGAGTAGTTTACCTCAGACCTATGGGTCCACAGCTGGTAGCTAGATGGCTTCTTCTCTCTCTTTGATTCTTAATACAAAGTTCTCCTCGATATTCTTGGAGATCTATTCGATGTAATACTATTTTGCGGTGTGTTTGCCGAGATCCGATGAATTATGGATTTATGATCAGCTTATCTATGGATATTATTTGAATCTCCTCTGAATTCTTATATGCATGATTTGATATATTTGCAAGTCTCTTCGAACTATCGATTTGTTTTGGCCAACGAGATTGGTTTTTCTTGCAATGGGAGAAGTGCTTAGCTTTGGGTTCAATCTTGCGGTGTCCTTTCCCAGTGACAGTAGGGGTAGCAAGGCACGTATTGCATTGTTGTCATCGAGGATAAAAAGATGGGGTTTTCATCATATTGCTTGAGTTAATTCCTCTACATCATGTCATCTTGCTTAAAGCGTTACTCTTTTCTTTATGAACTTAATACTCTAGTTGCATGCTGTATAGAGGTCGATGTGTGGAGGAATAGTAGTAGATGTAGAATCGTTTCGGTCTACTTGTCACGGATGTGATGCCTATATTCATGATCATTGCCTTAGATATCGTCATGACTTTGCGCTTTTCTATCAATTGATCGGCAGTAATTTCTTCACACACCGTAATATTTTCTATCTTAAGAGAAGACTCTAGTGAAACCTATGGCCCCCGGGTCTATTTTCCATCATATAAGTATCCTATCTACAATTCTAGTTTCCTATTTACTTTCTTTGCAATCTTTTACTTTCCGTTCCGTAAACCAAAAATACCAAAAATATTATTTTGTCATTTATCCATCTTTATCAGATCTCACGTTGCAAATAACCGTGAAGGGATTGACAACCCCTTTATCGCGTTGGGTGCAAGGTTGGTGTTTGTTTGTGCAGGTATTCGGTGGCTTGCACGTTATCTCCTTCTGGATTGATACCTTGGTTCTCAAAACTGCGCATCACCCTTTCCTCTTCAAGGGAAAAACCAACGCAAGCTCAAGAGGTAGCAGTCCACATACTCAACTATCATTTAGCATTTCACAATTGCTAACACTCACGCGATACTTATGGGTACAAAGTTTCAGTCGGACACAAAGAGAGATAGGGGCTTATAGTTTCGCCTCCCAACCTTTTACCTCAAGGGTAATTTCAACAATAATACTTTATGATAACCTACATCCGAGTGGATATATATATCTAGATCTCTCCAACACATAGTGCTTGCCAAAATAAAAAAGTATAAAAAGGAAAGGTGATGATCACCATGCCTCTTGTAAGGGTAGAAGATAAAAGTACAAGATAAGCCCTTCACAGAGGAAGCAGAGGTTGTCATGCGCTTTTATGGTTGGATGCACAAAATCTTAATGCAAAATAATGTCACTTTATATTGCCGCTTGTGATAAAGAACTTTATTATGCAGTCTATCACTTTTATTTCTTCCATATCATAAGTTCGTATAAAGTTTATTTTCTTCACACTAATAGATCATACATATTTAGAGAGCAAGTTTTATTGCTTGCACCAATGACAACTTGCTTGATGGATCTTACTCAATCCATAGGTAGGTATGGTTGACTCTCATGACAAAACTGGTTTAAGGGATGTTCGGAAGCACAAGTAGTATCTCTACTTGGTGCAAAGAATTTGGCTAGCATAAGAGAGAAAAGCAAGCTCAACATGTTCGATGATCCATGAAAATATAACTTCTATTCGGAAATAAGAAAACAAAACCCATTATGTTGTCTTCCTTGTCCAACATCAACTTTTTGGCTTGTCATATTTTAATGAGTGCTCACAATTACAAAAGATGTCCAAGGTAGTATATTTATATGTGCAGCCTCTCTTTCTTTATTACTTCCTATTAATTGCAACAATGACCAAAACTATGTTTGTCAACTCTCAACAACTTTTATTGATCATACTCTTTATATGTGAAGTCATTACTTTCCATAAGATCAACATATGATCTTTTTATTTCTTCTTATTCGTTTGTTTTATTTAATTCCCTCAAGATCATAGCAAGGAAGCAAAGCCCTCAACTCAAAACTACTCTTTATTATATATAAATCACGGACTCGATTACATAGATAGAGATCAAAACAAAACTGAAAGCTAGATCATACTAAAAACTTTATTCTACTAGATCAAGATATAACCAAAATGATCGAACTAAGAAAAACGATAACGGTAAAAGTGTGATGGTGATACGATACCGGGGCACCTCCCCCAAGCTTGGTAGTTGCCAAGGGGAGTGCCCATACCCATGTATCTATGTCTCTTCCTTCGGAGGTGGTGATGTTATATTCTTGGCGATGATGCCCCTTAGGATGCGATTCTCTTCCTCGAGCTTATTATTTTGCTGCTTAAGATCCATTACTTCCTTGCGAAGTTTACCCATGACGGCTAGAGCTCCATTCACCCATGGATGTTTCATAGCTGCGGGAGAAAAAACAACACTCTTTTTCATATTTTCATAAGAGAGAAATCTAGCATTGGGAGGAATGACGAATTGGGTATTGCTGAGCTCTGAAGTTCCTCCAGGATGAATCTAGTTTGAAGACAAGAGGTAACTTCTTGATCCTCCTCCATGGAAACCACCCTTTTCAAGTCAACCTCCATCTCTTCCTCCGTTGATTTCCTGAAGAGGTCAGCTTCGTTGTATGCTCTTGGGCCCGGCGTCGAGTGAGATACACGACTCTCCCCGACCGACTCTTGCGAAGACATCTTGCTCTAAATCTACTGCAGAACGGCTCAAAACAAAAACAGGAGATATTGTCTTGGTACGGTGGTCAAAACCTTCGGGAGATTATATAATTAATTTTTACCGACCAAAGGAAGTGTTGTGCAAGAAAACGGAGTCCGAAGGGCACACGAGGTGGCCACAAGGCAGGGGGGCGCGCCTAGGGGGTAGGGCACGCCCTCCACCCTTGTGGTCTCCTCGTGTATCTTACAAAACAGCTCCGTCGGAGCCCTAGATAGGTTCTGCCCATGTTCCACCTCGAGACGGCGGCGCTTTGTCCCGAAAGCTTCTTTCTTATTTTTTTTTCCAGGTCAAAACACAGCATATAGCAGAAGATGGGCATCGGGGGCCTGCCAGGTGGCCCACAAGGCAGGTGCGTGCCCGGGGGGGTAGGGCGTGCCCCCACCCTAGTGGATGGTTGGTGGCCCCCCTCTGGTGCTTTCTTCTCCCAATATTTTTTATATATTCCAAAATAATTATCCATGAAGTTTCAGGACTTTTGGAGTTGTGCAGAATAGGTCTCTAATATTTGCTCCTTTTCTAGTCCAGAATTCCAGCTGCCGGCATTCTCCCTCTTCATGTAAGCCTTATAAAATAAGAGAGAAAAGGCATAAGTATTCTGATATAACGTGTAATAACATCCCATAATGCAATAAATATCAATATAAAAGCATGATGCAAAATGGACGTATCAATTGGTAATTCTAAATAACAAGTCACTCAAGTGAGCAATCATATGAGAATTGTATTTCAGTTGTTTCATAACATTTGCTTTGAAGTGATCTTGCTTTCTAATGTAATTATCAAACTCATAAAGGCATTGAATAGGATGCATATTATAAGGATTGTCATTGTCATTGAATTTCATTAAAGAATTTACCTCTACCACCTTAGGTGGTGGTGTATCAAGCCCATGTATTTCTTCAATAGGAGGTAAAATTTTAACATCCTCAGCTTTAGTACCTTTTTCTTTCATAGATTTCTCTGCCTCTTGTATATCTTCAGGACTGAGATATAAGATACCCCTCTTCTTCGGAGTAGGTTTAATCGGTGGTTCAGGAAGAGTCCAATCATCATAATTCTTCAATATGTTATTCAATAATTCTTCAACTTGTCCAATAGTGCGTTCTCTGAAAACACAACCAGCACAACTATCTAGGAAATCCCTAGATGCATCGGTTAGTCCATTATAGAAGATATCAAGTATTTCATTTTTCTTAAGAGGATGATCAGGCAAAGGATTCAGTAATTGGAGAAGCCTCCCCCAAGCTTGTGGGAGACTCACTTCTTTTATTTGCACAAAGTTAAATATTTCCTGCAAGGCAGCTTGTTTCTTATGAGCAGGACAATATTTTTCAGAGAAGTAATAAATCATATCCTGGGGACTACGCACACAACCAGGAGCAAGAGTATTATTCCAAGTCTTAGCATCACCCTTTAATGAGAATGAAAAAGGTTTGAGAATATAATAGTAGCGGATTTTCTCATCATGAGGAAAAAGGGTGGCTATGCACTACAAAAAAGACACATCCGTGACATTTTGGGCCGAACGAATTTTTTTCCTGTCATACTTATGACACTTCTATGACGATAATTGTGACAAAACCCGGTATCATCATAGATGTGGTGGGATCCTACTTCCATGACATAAAATCATGACAGAAAATGGGCTTTTCGTCCTGGGCGGGCTGAAGACGCAGCTGCATGACATTCCTTGGGCCGTCCATGACGGAAAAAACCGTGGTAGAAGCGAGGGCGAGAAAAATATCGGGGAGTTCCCGGTTACGGTGGGTGGTCGGGGGCCGAGCGATGCGCGTTTCTCTCATACGTACGCGCGTGTGTGTGATGCGTTGCGCTCTAACTGAACCCGAGCGAGGCGTTGGGCTCTAACTGAACCCAAGCGGTTGCACTGCAGGATACGCGTTACTGAACCCAAGCGATCGATCGATGGTCATTAATGGCGAACTGATCGGCGATTCCTTCACTCTGCCGCTAAGCTGAAGCCGATCGATGCCTCTGGATGAGCGGTGAGCGTTGTTGGGGGTTTGGATGAGCAGGTTCCGGTGGGGGTTGGATGAACAGGAACCCATGGTAGTAGAGGTCGTTGCCCTTTGGATGAATAGTACCACGATCGTCGAGCGGTGGATGAACAGGACCCGTGGAGGGCTGGATGAAACGGGACCCGTGGAGGGCTGGTTGAATAGTAGGCCGGTGGAGGGCTGGTTGAACAGAGCGGTGGAGGCTGGATGAACCGTAGCCCATGGAGGGTGGTTGAACAGGACCCCATGGAGAGGCTGGTTGAGCGATGGCCGGTGGAGGCTGGATGAACAGGAGCCCGTGGATGAGCGATCGCGGTGGAGGCTGGAGGAGGTCGACGGTGGATGAACATTAGCCCGTGGAGGCTGGAGGAGGTCGACGGTGGAGATGAACAATATCCCGTGGAGTCCCGTATTGCGGTACGCCACACCCCTCCCGATGAACGAGACCCACATTTCGACCGTAGCACTCCAACACAAGTCCGTTTCCTCCCTTTTGCGGTACGCCACACCCCTCCCGGTTAACATGACCCTGTTTTGACCGTAGAAGGTCCGTTTCCTCCGTTTTGCGGTACGCCAGACCGCTCCTGATGAACATGATCCCGTTTCGACCGTGGGCGGTCGAACACAAGGCCGTTTCCTCCGTTCTGCAGTACGCCAGGCCTCGTTTCCATCGGTTGCTCTATCCAAGCCGGTTGGCTCCCGATGAACACGATGACGCATTCCGTTCCGACTCAGCCGGTTGCCTCCCCATGATCACGACGACGATGCAGCTTCTCCGATCCGACCCAGCCATGTACACGAGCCCTAGCCGTACGTATGCGCGAGTAGGCGTTCGAGACCCCGCCCGTATGTACGTACGTGGCCGTATTTACTTTCTTGCACCCTGGCCGCTGTACGTACATGTACATGCTACGTGCACACCTCTATTACGACACGTGCGCGCCTCTACTACGACACGTGCCCTTCCTTACATGGCCACGGATCATCGCTGCAGCCTGCAGATAGACCAATCGACCAGTATGTACGTACACATTCGCGACCAGAATGACAATGCTACGTACGCTTTGACCGGGTGGGTCCCGACTGTCAGGCACTTCCTGGCGTGCGAAGATGTAGCTGGTGGGACCCAGCAGTCAGGGGGGCGTATCATTTTTTTGCCCGTAATATGGACACACTTCCTTGCATGCGAAGATGTAGCTGCTGGGTCCCGGCGGTCGGAAACTTTTTTCACGAATACGGTGGCCCGTCCGGTGGGTCCGTCTTTGTCAGTGGAAGAATCATTATTTTGCGGCGTAATAAGGAGGCATTTCCTTGCTGCGGCCGTGGACCCGGTGTCGACCTCTCCATGTCTGATACTCTTAGAAGGAAGTCGTTCGTTGACCACATTGACCACGCTATGCCGAGATCACCAGGGAGGTGGACGACAGCAAGGCCTAGGAAGGGGACGACACAGAGCCGGGGAAGACGCGGCAGTGGATGCCCACGCGGAGCGGAGTACGTGGGTTGACTGCTTCGGCTGCGGGTGTGAGGCTGCCGTCGCCGAAGAATAAAAGGAGGTGTGGGTGAGTATATGTAACATCCCAAATTTTCAATTTGGAATGTTATACATAGAGCATCATTGCATATCATATTTTTTTCGTTGCATTTTGCTCGATCCTAGAAATTCTACCCAACTAAAGGACCCACGGAGAGAGTTGGGGATTTTCGTTACTTTCATATTTGAGTTTTCTCAAATTTTGAAAATAGGATCATTTGATTTTAATTATTTTATCTCCAATTATTTCTACTATCAAAATATGAGAGATGGAATAAAATGACTTTCCCAAAATAAAGAAATAATGAAGATTTAATAATAAAATCAAATAAGATTATATTTTGGAGTTTTTTCGCCTTTTTATTTGAATTTAGGAAAAATGCGCGTTTTTCAAAATTGCATTTAGGCCCCAAATAAAAGTTCATTAAATCCGGCTTGATTTTAGAAGCCGGGAAAAATTTATTTCGGGATTTTTGGAGTCCGTTTAGTATTTCTTTTTATTATTTTTCTGTAAGATTATTTAAAAAACGCTTGACTCCACGTGCCGTGTCCTCCTAGGGATTCGGCCCTTGAGGCTTTATAAGCCAGCCCACCCGAGAGGACCTAGCCCTCGCCGCCCAGCGCCTCGAGCAGCGCCGCCCGCCTCTCGCGCCGCCGCCCGCCAGCCGACCCGGACCCGCCGCCCGACCTTGCGGACTCCGCCTTGCCCGGACGAGGTTCGCCGCTGCCTCGATCCACGTGCCGCCGGTTTTTTTAGAAAACCGGGCGGTTTTTCTTCGGTTTTTATTTTGGTTTTTTTTGGTTTTTTTAGTTTCATTTTTTTATTAGTTCGGTTTTTTTTCGGTTTAGGCTAATTAGCGGACGTTCGTCCGTTAGTTCGTTTAAACGAACGCGTTCGTCAGATTAGTTTAGTTAACGAACGTCCGTTCGTTAACCCGTTCGTCGCTTTTCTTTTTCTCGGATTTAATTCGTGATTTTTCTGATCGAGATTTCTGATCCGATTTTCGTTTTAGTATAACTTTTCACTGGTTTATCGGAATCAGGTGATTCAAGCGCCTGGAGTTTCGTCTCGAAACCCTCTTTCCGAATAACCAACTTAAACAAGTTTTTGTTTCTGTAAAATTTGACTTAGATCCAGATTAGTAAAATGAAGCTGTTTTCTTCCACCGTTTGACTTTCGTTGCTTCGTTTGATTTGATTCTTTTTGCAAACCTGAGTTCTTAAGTTGAACTATCTGGTTAGATCTATTTGAGTTTTACCTGTGCATTAGATGAGTACTTATTGTATGCTTGTTTGTTTGTCTGCGATAGAATACCCGGAGTCGCCTTTGTTACTTCGAGTCTCTAGGTTTCGCGGATCATCAGCAAGGCAAGTAACACTTTGATCATACCTCTTCTCATACCCAGTTTTTATGCATTAGATCTATCCTCAAGCACATGCATGATTAGGATCGAAATTAAGTTGTGGGATGGGAAGTAGTTGAGGTAGTACCTATTACCTGTTTTATTATAAACCCTTGGGAGTTACTTCTACGTTTGCTTCTTATGCTATGATATGGTAGTAGACGTGGATTGGGTGAGTGTATCCATGACAGATGTGAGATTGTTATTAATGGTTTATTTTAGGTGGCAACTTAAACACACATCTGGGTGGATTGAGGCACCTGGTTTCTATCAGGACTTGCCTGTATTTCTTCGGACCGCCACCCAGGCTCAAAGGGATCATGAGATTATTCAAACTAGAAACTTCCGTGTGCAGCCACAAGCCATTACGGGCTCTCCCATAGTTGATTAAGTTGTGCGAACTCTTACGGGTAGACTAGCTGATGTAGGGGTTGTAGGTTGGTACGGTCTACCCACATGTAAGGTGCTAAGCGCCACGAAGACTATGTCTCGGTCATCCGTCTCTCAAACACCTTGTAGTGCGAGAAACCAAACGGAGGCGATCGAGTCTTGTGGGGAAAAGTGCACAAACCTCTGCAGAGTGTATAAACTAATCATGGTTAGCCGTGTCCTCGGTGTCGGGGCAGGCTGATCTAGCCCACGAACACCTATGGGACCGGCGGACCGAGCCCCTTTCGGTTCGGCGGGGGGCGGAGGTCGCACGAAGAGCAGATCGAGGCGAAGCACACGAGTGGTTTACCCAGCTTCGGAGCTCTCCGGAGAGATAACACTCCTACCGCTGCATGTCTGAGTGTATTGGGTTCTTGCTTTCAGGGCGCTGTGTGCTACAAGACACAAGCTGCTAACGAGACCGGCGTGGATGTTCTCGGCTTCAACCTTGAACCTCCGAACCCCCCTCTACGCTATGCGCATGGGCCTCCTTTTATATGTTCAAGGGTCTCCGACGGTGGCAACGTAGACAAGGGTATAAATGGAAAAGGAGTGGTTGGTATAGCTACTTGTACGATGTATCATACCTAACCACGGCGAGGGGACAAAGGCATTAAATGCCCGTCACGTCGCCCTAATAAAGTGCAAACAGGGACCGTCGGGGACGCCACAGCTTCGCCAGATGGCAATCTTGTCGGCGTCGCTTGCCACCGCGCACCGGCTGCCTGACAGCCTCTTGCCACGCAGCTACCTGGAAAGGTCCGAGGCGACACGTTAGTGGATGTGCCGGAAGCGCAGTCTGGTGGTGGTCTGCCGCAGCAAGCGCCTTGCCGCGGTTGTTGTCTTGTCGGCGTCCAGGAAGCTTGTCGCTCACCGGGCCTTCCCGCAAGCTCCTCTTGCCGTGGCCTTGTCTCCTAGGTGCCTTGGGTGGCCTTCCGGCAAGCTCCTCTTGCCGGGCCTTGTCTTCTTGGCTTGAATACTTTGTTCTTGAATGGCTCCAAAGGAACCACGGAGGACCTTGGCGGTCACCCGGTAAGCCTTGCAGCGGAGGGCTGCAACTGCCCGTGCACAAGTTCGGGATACTAGGGTACCCTACTCTAGTACACCGGCAGAGCCCCTGCCTGGGCCACACACGGTGCCGAGCGCTGTTGGGCCAGGCCCAAAACAGGGCACGGGCACGCGCGGCCTGGGGTACACCGTAACTCACCCCGGACCCACCACGCCCTCCACGAATGGCACACGTCGAATGCGGCGTCGTGTGAGAGATCGTGGGCGAGATCATGGGTGGTTTCTTTATTTGGAAAAACAGAATGTCCGCCCCCTCCCGCTTTATAAGCAGGGGAAACAGGGGCAGTCCGCCAATCTCGCCAGTTGCTGTCCAATCTCGAAAAATCCCCGTTGCTCCCCCCTTCTTCCCCAGGCTGAAAAGAGAGCAGCGCTCCGCCCCCCATCGCCACCAGCATCACCAACGCCATCGATCTCCCTCACCACCTCCGCCATGGCTCCGAAAGCCGACAAGGGAAGGCCGTGAAGTCGGCCAGGCGCGGCCAGCTTCTTGGCTGCGAAGGAAGGAGCGGCAATCTCCCCCAAGCTCGCAGCGAGGGAGCTGAGGAGAACTACTACCTCTTCGGTCGACGGAGATGCGGCGCATCCGCGTGAAGGTACTCCTACCGCTGCTTTGAACTGGGCTCCGGATGGGTACCTTCTTGTATTTGTTCTTCTCGCGGGCTCTGCCCGCCTTTCTGAATTTTTCTGCGATATCATGAACACCTACGGTTCCGCCTCCTTGACTTCACCCCCAATGTTGTTCTGACCATGGCAGTTTTCGCACATCTCTGCGAAAACTTTGTCGGAGTCCATCCAAACGTATCCCTTTTCCGCCACTTCTTTATGCCCCGAGTTGAGAGAGGGAGCCTCTTCTTGGGAGGAATCGCTTGGATCTCGAGGATCGGCAAGAAGGAAGCCTATCTGGAGGGAGAGCTCCGTAGTAAATGGGAGGAATGGAGGGCAGATTGGTCTTTGGATTGTCGAGGAGAACCCGCAGCCATTTACCGCCCAGCGCCAAACCCCAATAGTGCGCGGCAACGATTGGAGCAACGTGGCACCGGAAGACGCTAGACTGAAGATTGCCGTCACCCGGATCCTGCGCCTTAGACTTGCCGGGCTCACCGTAGGTACCGTTGGCGCAGACTTTCTTCACCGCCGCATCGCCCCCTTGCAGGAGAGGAGGAGACCCGCCTGGGAGTTTCAGAACGCGGTAGATATCATGAGGCTGCGCCCAGGCCTCAACTTCAACTTCACCGTCTTGGAACTTGACGCGATGCTCTTGGAGCTGTTCAAGCCCGATCCCGATCATCCAGAAATGTTTAGGTTGCCGAGGGGCGTCGTTCATTGCAACAATTCCTCGCTTGACCGCATCCGTGCAATGATGCCGTTGTGCGACTCGCATGGAATTGTCCCAACTTGGCAAGAGCCTGCAGATGACGCCGTGCGGCAGTTCTTTGACAATCTGGTAGAAGTGCCGATCCGCCCCGACGAGCAGAAGAGCCTCACCCGCGACACCACCGATGATGAGATGCAACGCATCGCCACCAGGCTGGAAGAGGCGGCAATACCGCGTCAGCAGGCGAAGTTCGGATTCACCGTGGAGGAGGCAGAGGCAGCAGAGGCGGCAAGCCTTGTCGAGCGAAGGGAGTTTGCGGCGAGGAGGAGCTTGCCGAGCTGGCTGAAGTCGAGCGAGCTCGCCGAGGGCGCCTCCCCACCTTCAAACAGCTTGCCGCGGCGGAGCCCCAGCTCCACCAAGAAGGCGTCTTCGCAAGGCCGGAGATATGGCGAAGGCGGCAGACGGCCAACATCCATGGCGCAAGGCAGCCGCTCCACCGCGGCAAGCATTGTTGCCGCGGGAGCACCTCACGCCGCTGCGGCAACTGGAGCGGGGCCCTCGTAGACCACCGTTTCTGCACCCGCCAAGCGGCCAAGGGAACCTACTCCTCCGCCTCGTCGTACTGGAGGCGGGCCAGAATTTGATCTCTCCGCGCTTAGCTCTGACGGGGAAGAAGAAGAGTAATATTCTTTGGCAAAGATTTGTAGTTCTTGACTTGTTGCTTTGTCTTGCATCCGATATGCTTCATTACGAACCCATTCCTTTTCGTGACGCCGGCCTAGAGAGCGTCGAAGAGGGCCAAGGCCCGGTGATTGTCGTCGAGGACGAAACCACCGCGACAAAGGCGGCGCGTCTGGAGACCACCTTGCCGGACGCGGCAACTCTTCCTCAAAGCTGCCCAGCGCAGCCCCAGCGTAAGTATATGGTTTACTTCCTGCCGCTAGGCGTGCATGGGTGCTCTTTCTTCTTGATATCCGATCGCTGATTTGTGTAGGAGCAGAGCAGCCTTACCAGAGTGCTCAAGTCGCCTCTGACATGCCTTCGCTTCCACTACACCGCCAAGGGAGGATTCCCGGCACGGAGCGTTCTCCGGCAAGGGAGACTTCTCCGCAAGGGGCAGTTCTCCGGCAAGGATAGCTCTCCGGCAAGGGACAAGACCAGCGATCCCTGGCGGTGGAGACCATGACTGCAGACCCTAGCACAGGTAATCCTCTTGCTTGAAAACTTTCCTTGTGTTCTTCTTCTTCTGATTTTCTTCTTGAATATCTGCTTGACTTTTCTTCATTTTCCGATCGTCAGATCCATTCGCCTGAGCCAATGGAGACCGAGGTCGGCGAGGAGGACGCTAGCAACAACATTGACGACGCCACGCCATCGAAGAAGAAATCAAGGCCGACGAGCCCGCCGGCGAAGAAGAGCCGCCAAAGCTGCCGCAGAAGCCGGGCGAGGGGTCCGGCGATCGACCGACGGCCCCGAGGCGCATGAGCGCCAGCGCCACCGACCGCCGATCCCCCTGGCCGGGCAGCTGCCGGGTTCAAGAGCCCCAGCCCGGCGCCTTATTTGAAGGTCGGGCGATGGCGCTTCATCAAGCTCCCATGGGCGCGAGCTCGTAGCGCCCAAGGAGAAATTTTTGATGAAGAGCTGCTCGCCTCCGCTGGATCGACGCTTTGACGCACCATACAGGCCAGTGGCGAGTGCGAGGAGGAGCAATCGCTGCGGAAGCGTTGTCGCTCTACCGCGCCCGACAAGCCAAGCTGGAATCCCGGGAAGCGCTTGTCGCGAAGGCGGGAGCAGACATCGAGAAGCGCGCGGAGGAGCTCCGGGGCCTCAACCAGGAAGCTCTTCGGTCCTTGGTAGAGGAGCGGGAGCAACTCGCTGAAGAGCGCAAAACCTTCCTCCTCGAGAAGGCTAAGGCTGAAGAGGAACAACGGCTTGCTGCCGAGAAGCTGTCTGGACAGGAAGGCGAGTTGGCGCAGCGGAAGGTTAATCTTGACAGCCACGAGGAGGATCTTGCCATGCGCGAGCAAACATTTGGCGGGGCTCTCAAGGAAGCAAAGGATGCTGCCGCAGCTGCCGAGGCCGCCAAGAAGGAGCCGAGGCGAAGGTGGCGCAGCTTGGAGGCCAATCTCAAGGAGAGCGGGCGAGGAGCTTGCTGCACTCAAGCACGAGCGCCAGAAGGACGCCTACACTCTTGGCGAGCTGCAGGCCGTCTCGCCGAGAGGAGCAAGGAGCTCAGCCGCCAAGGACTCCAACGCGGATCTTGAGTTGAAGCTAACTACTTTGACTCGGGCCCGGACGGGCGCCAGGGAGGCGGAGGTGGCCTTGAAGGAGAAGATTGAGGCCGACGAGGCGCCGCTGGCGAGGCTGCCGCCCAGAATGCCTTGAGGGAGAATGTGGAGCACTGGATCGAGGGTCTCGTGGATGTTGCTGTAGCCATCGACAGGGAGCTGGCGGAGCTGGGGATGGTGGATCTTGGATATTCCTCCGATGAGCACCTCCAACCCAGCGCCAAGCTCAGCTTGTTCTTCAAGGGCGCAGACGGCCTCCAGTGACTCCGGAAGAAGTCCCAAAGCAGCTGGCCGAGGAGTCGCGCCAGATCTGCGCGGGAGCTCTTCAAAAGGTGCTGATGAAGGTGGCCTTCGGCAATCCAGGCCTCAACCTCACCAACGTCCTCAAGTCCTTGCCGCCGGATGCTAATGTGGAGGCGCTCAAGACCCTTGTCGCACCCATCGTGGACAGGGTGAGCGGGATCAAGAGGGTTGAGGGCGATCGTGTAGATTAGGCCGCCCGCTTTCTCTTTTTCTTGCCGCTGCTGGTCATGTTATGAGAACAATCTATTAGAGCTGCGACAAGCTATCTTGTAATATAACTCTATTTCGGGTAGTGATTGCTATGTTACTTCCTTTACTTGGTTCCTTCCTTTGTATGTTTTTGCCCTACGCTTTTAGGGAACTTGTCGGTATCACACAGGCCCTGGCCACGAAAAGTGGGACGTCCAAGAACCTGCTAGCGGTGCCGCTTCCGACAGTAACCTTTGTCGCAACTAGTTGCAGCACACTTAAGTTGTTGAGCGGACTCGAAACAAAGTAAGGGCGCAACTAGCTACGAGTTGGTTCCTCCGCGCACAGGTTTTCCATACAAAGTACGGTCGTTCGAGGAAGATAACTCAAAAATTTTAAAACTGATTGCTCAAACTTTAGCAACTTAGCTTTTCTGTCGTTTGCTTCCCGGTAATGCTAGAGGCTAGACTTGCTTGAGCGACGCTTGGTCCACACCATTATCTTCTCCTTTCCCCCCGGCAAACTTGTGGGCGAGGGAACCTTCCTTTCTTTGAGAAAGAGAAAGAAGAGAAAATAAAGATATGGAGCCTTATGGCTCGTTATTGCTTACCGGGGGTAGGTGCTGCACAAAGTGTCAGATAATGCATGCAAAATAGAAGTAGAAGGCATGAAATTGACAAGATGTGCGAAGCACATTAGTTTTACTTATGCACGGGGTCTGCGCCCGGCTTTGTACAAAGGATTACATGCAACATTGGCAAGACTTGTACAAAAGGTGGTTGCAGAACAGGTTCGACAACCGCGCCTCTGAGTAAAACTTACGAAGATGCTGAATGTTCCAGGAGTTGCTCACGGAATGCCATCTTCGGTCTCAAGGCGGACACCACCAGGCCTAGTGACTCGTTTCACCCGGTAAGGGCCTTCCCATTCGGGCGTCAACTTGTTGGAATTCTGGCGGACTGAACGCAGCAAAGAACAAGGTCGCCTTCCTTGAGACTTCGGCATAAACTTTGCGGCTATGGTAGCGGTAAAGCTTGCTTTGGTATCGAGCAGCTCGTCTGACTGAAGGCGATCTTCCTCAAGGAGCGGTAGCGTCATGTTGTCGCTGCTCTTGCTCAAGCTCATCATAAGCGAGCACTCGAGGTGATCCATTATACGAGTTCCGTGGGGAGAACTGCCTCTGCTCCATAGACTAGAGCGAAAGGTGTCCGCCGTGGCTCGATTTTGCGTCGTCTGATCGACCAAAGAACCACCGGCGACTCCTCAATCCAGTTTTTTCCGCACTTGTGCAGCCTGTCGAAAGTTACGGTCTTGAGCCCGCGAAGACTTCAAAGATTTGCCCTCTCCGCTTGACCGTGGCTTATCGGATGAGCCACAGAAGCGAAGCAGATCTTGGCGCCAAGATCTTGGACGTACTGCATGAAGGTGCGGCTCGTGAATTGCGTGCCGTTGTCAGTGATGATCCTGTTAGGGATTCCGAAACAACAAACAATCGACCTGAAGAACTTGATCGCCGACCGTGGTTGTCACCTTCCTCACGGCTTCCACTTCCGGCCACTTTGTGAACTTGTCGATTGCAACGCATAAGTACTCAAAGCCCCGACAGCTCGGGAAAGGGGCCGAGGATGTCGAGCCCCGGATCGAAAATGGCGAGGATAAAGGGATCGTCTGGAGAGCTTGAGCTGGCTGGTTTATCTGCTTGGAATGGAATCGCACGCTTCACACTTGGTTACTTGTGCGATTTGCATCACGGAGCTGTCGGCCAAAAAGAAACCTTCTTAGGAGCAACTTTGTCGGCAAGTGCTCTGGCGCCAATGTGGTGACCACATATGCCTCCATGTATCTTCGCCAACAGCTTTTGTCCGTCTTCGGTGAATACACTTCAATTTCACACCGTTGAGTCTTCTTACATGCAGTGTGTTGTCGACAAACTGGTACATACTTGACCTGTCGGGCTACTCTTTCCGCTTCTTCTTGCTCTTGGGAAGTTCTCCTATCTGAAGGAAATGGACAATCTGTTGTGCCCATCTTTGAGCTTGCGGCTCGACAACAAGGACTAAAGGCACATCCGCTGCGAGAACATCTGCTTCCATGGCGAGAACCTGCGGCTCAGCCGGAGCTTGGCGTTCCCGGCAAGCTTGCCGGAGCAAAACTTGTCGGGAGCGTCGCTTCAACGGAACAAACCCTAGGGCTTGCCGGAGCAGATCGCCTCAACACTTTGGTGTTGATCTTGAGGACCTTCTTGTGGCGACTTCGGAAGCTCTGCCGGGAAAATAGGCACCAGAGATCAACTTCCTCTTCTTGCTCTGTCCGGTTGATGGCGCATCGACGGTTGAGTCAGCTTGAGCACAAAAATCCCTGGTTCCACTGGTAACTCAAGTGCAGCGACTTCGACGAACCATCGGCAATGTCGTTCGAGCTCTTGGAACATGTTCCATTTGTAGGCCGTCAAAGTGCTCTTCTAGCTTTCTCACTTCATCAACATAAGCTTCCATCAACGGACTCGATAACTCTTGTTCACTTGGCGGATGACAAGTCGTGAGTCACCCCCGACAATGAGCTTCTTGGTCCCAAGGTCTCTGCGATCTCGAGACCGGCAAGCAAACCTTCATACTCTGCGGTATTGTTTGTTGCTTGCTCCTTGGGAAAGTGCATCTGGACTACGTACTTGAGGTGCTCTCTGGTGGTGCGACAAGTAGCACGCCAAGACCGGCGCCTTTGCAGCGAGAAGGCACCATCAAAGTACATCAGCCACTCTTTGCTTGCTTCCTTGACGGGGATGCTCGTTTCGAATTTCTTCATCTTGTGTTGGCGTCCATTCTGCTATGAACTCCGCCAATGCTCGCTTTGGATAGTTTAAGTGCTCTCAAACTTGAGGCCAAAGCTTGGCAGTTCCAAAGTGCCCACTCGACAATCCCGCCTGTTGCCTCTCGGATTTTGCAAGATCCTCTGCAATGAAAACGAGTGACGACCGTGATCTCATGTGCACGGAAGTAATGGCGCAGCTTTCTCGAGGCCATGAGGAGGCCGAAAAGCAATTTACGCACACCCAGTACCTTGACCTAGCCCCTGCAGAAGGGAACCGACAAAGTAAACTGGGCGCTGCACCATCCTTTTCGCATCTTTTCATGCGCTTTGCGCAGATCCATCCTTGTCGGGACGAGCTTGCCGGTGAAGCCCCGCCGTCATTTGGATGCATCCGCCATGGTTTCTAACTCATCATCCGCCTCCCTCTCCGCTACTAACGCAGCACTAACCACTTGATTGGTTGCCGCTATATATAGCAACAACTTCTCTTGTGGCTTAGGTGCGACAAGTGTTGGAGTGGAGGACAGGTATCTCTTCAAGTCCTGCAGCGCAGCCTCCGCTTTCGGAGTCCATTTCATCGGACCTGCCTTTTTCAAGATTTTGAAAAATGGCAGGGCGCGCTCCACAGACCTAGAGATAAACCTGCTGAGAGCAGCTACGCATCCGGCAAGTCTTCGTACATCCTTGACGCGCTTTGGTGCTTCAATCTGCTCAATGGCCTTGATCTTGTCGGGATTGGCTTCAATTCCCGGAGAGACACGAAGAACCCGAGAAGCTTGCGGAAGGGACTCCGAACACACACTTCTCAGGGTTGAGTTTGAGGTTGATCTTGCGCAGATTTGCAAAGGTTTCGTCTAAATCTTGAATCAGAGTCGCCTTGTCCTTGCTCTTGACCACTATGTCATCCATGTAGGCTTCCACATTTCTGTGCATTTGCGGCTCAAAAGCGTAATGGACTGCTCTTGCAAATGTTGAACCAACATTCTTTAATCCGAAAGGCATCCGTACGAAACAGTATGTGCCACATGGGGTGATGAATGCGGTCTTCTCCTCATCCTCTTCTGCCATGAAGATCTGATGATATCCTGAGTATGCATCCAGAAATGAAAGCAAATCACATCCGGCCGTGGAGTCAACAATCTGGTTGATGCGTGGCAAGGGAAATGGGTCTTTGGGACAAGCTTTATTGACATCGGTAAAGTCGATACAAAGCCTCCATTTCCCGTTTGCCTTATGCGATACAACTTCTGTGATTGACCAACCACGTAGGATGGAGCACTCCTCTGACAAGGCCTGCTGCTTGCAATTTCTTGATTTCTTCTGCGATGAATTCTTGGCGCTCCACTGCCTGCTTCCTGATTTTCTGCTTGACGGGCCGCGCGTGAGGACAAAGCGGCAAGATGGTGCTCAATTACTTTCACAGGAACACCGGGGATGTCGACGGTTGCCACGCCAGACATCGCCGACGTTCGCGAGGAAAGCAACGAGCGCCGCCTTTCCTATTTAGGGTCGAGAGTGGCAGCGATGGTGAAGGTACCACCGATGTCGTCCTCCTTGGCGGACACCTTCTTGGTCTCTGGTGGAGCTGCCATCGTCTTCTTTCACTTGCCGGTGGAGCTCGATGGTGCGTCCTCGACGGTAGCGCAGCACTCCGAAGAGGTGCGCTTGCCGGAGTGGGCATCAGAGCTCTTGCCGGACTTGATCTTCTTCTTCGCCCGCGGGAGCTTCGGCTGACAAGTGGCTTGTAATCTGCTGCATTCTTTGCTTCCCGGTAGATCTTGTCGGGCGCAGATAAGAGCATCCTTCTTGTCGCCAAGGGCGGAGAGATGACACTTATCGGGCTGGCATCTTCAAAGATGTTGTATGCATAGTGAGAGGCTGCCATGAATTTGGCGGCTGCTGGGCGGCCAAGTATCCCATTGTAAGGCAATGGAAAGTCAAGAACGTCAAAAGTGAACTTCTCGATCCACGAAGTTCAACTCGCTGCCAAATGTCATCGGCAACGTGATCTTTCCCTTCGGCTTGCTCCTTCCCGGACTGATTCCTTGGAATGTGCCGGTTTCTTCGAGCTCGCCATCAGGGATCTGGAGTTTCTGGAGCACCGCGGAGGAGATCAGGTTCAAGCCGGCCCCACCGTCAACTAGTATCTTAGTGACCTTGAGGTTGCGGATAGTTGGTGACACCAACATCGGCAAGCACCCGACCGCAGTTATACGATCAGGGTGATCCTCAATATCAAAGATGATAGGCGTGCTGGACCATTTCAGAGGCTTGCGTGACTCGACGGATGGTTCTGCCGCATTGACTTCCCGCATCCACTGCTTGAGCTGGCGGTGTGAAGTATGCAGAGAAGCACCGCCGTCACAACGCACAGGACCTCTGTGGCTTTGGAACTCCTGCTCATCGGTCTCGCCGTCATCCATGTCTTCATCATCGCTGCCGTCTTCATCCTTGTCGCGGCGGCGGAGGTCTGTCTCCTTGCCGCTGCTTGGCCTTGCCGCGGCGTCCTCCTCGGCCGGGACGTTTCTTGCTAGCTCCTCCAGCACCTTCCTGGGCTTTCTCCTTGTCGCGTCATTCGTATTCGGCCTTCTGCTGCTCGACAAGCTGCCCTCCTTCTTGCGCCATGCGGTGGATCTTGCAGTACTGTTTGTTGGAGCCGTCCTGCTTGTCGGCGACCGCCACAGCCTGGCAGTTGGTGCCAGCGGCAACCTCCTAGCCGGAGCTACCAGCTTTGGCTTTCTTGGCGCCACCTCCGTTGCCGGACTGCTCGACAACTAGCACATCTTTGCCTTTCTTCTTCCTGTTGTTCCGCGCGGTTATTCTTTGCGGGCGGTCTCCTCACTATCGAGATCCTCCCCTTCAAGATTCTCTCCGGGAATCTCCTCCCTTCCTCAGCGTGCACACTTGTCGGCTAGGGCATATAGCTCACCGACGTCTTCGATCTTGCACATCGCCATCTCTTCCCGCATCTCGCGGTTTCGCGACGTTCGATGGAGCAGCGATTACCAGCAGGGTGGACATCTGGGATGTTGTGCTATACGCTGGCTGAACCTCTGAATGTACTTGGCGAGGCTCTCCTTCCTTACGGGCGGCAGATGAAGGTCGCTTTCTTAGCCATGGGGCTTGTGGCGCTGTAAAGGCGCCGACAAACCGATGGCATAGATCTGCCCAAGAGGATATGGAGTTGTCCGGCAAGTGCATGAGCCAGGATCGACATTGGGCTTGAGCACCGCCGGGAAATAGTTGGCCAGGATCTTGTCGTCTCGCCCCGGCAGCTGCACCGCGATGGTGTAGATCTTTGAGGAACTCCGACGGATGCGTCTTGCCGCTGCATTTCTTCTCGCACGCTCGGCTTGAAATTCTTCTTCTTGGGCCACTGGACTTGCCGCAGCTCACGAGTGAACGCAGGGCAACCTATCACAGACGGCAAGGCGCTGGTTCTTCGGGCGCATGCATGTCGACAGAGGGCCCAGCGCTGGTCGGATTGACGCTGGCGCTTCTCTTGGCGCTCGATGCGAGTCCGGCGTCTTCTTGCTGTCGTCAGTGAAGAACTTGGCGCCGATCGCGACGAGCTCGTGGATCCGGCGATGCGGTGGAGTCGCCGCCGAGGTGGATCCGGTGAGTCGGCGATCTTGGCCTTCGGGTGGAGAGTGCATGGTGGTTGCACCCCACCGGTTTCGCCGCCACCGGCTCGTGCTCGGCAGTCCTACCGCGGCAGCGACGCACTTTTCGGCTGCCGCGGGCGTCGCCGCTGGCAAAGCCGATGAGACTACGAATGGTGGCCCTCCATTCATCGACTTTGTCGGCTGTTGGAGGGTAATCCAGAGCAGTGAGCTCGCCAAAGCTTCTCGCTGGAGTGGTGGGAGGCAGCGGCGAACGGCGCGAGGAGCGGATATGCTCGGACTTCTAACTATGTTGGAAGGAGCATTATCCCGTCAAGCGGCAATGCCTCGCTTCAGCGCCCGGCATGTTGGCATGCATGCTGGTCTTGAGCATCCCGAGATCCACCAGCTCGATCTTGGTCCAACGAGCGTATGGCGTTGTAAATACCATGACGCTGTCGGTCCCGCGCCTCCTGAGACGGGCGCGGTGCATGTACGGACACCGAGGTCTGTGCAGCCTTGTCCATGGACTTGGCAGCACCGTGGGATCCCCCGTCAACGTCCATTCTTCCACCGGCGTCTACCCCACCACCCGTTTGCTCCGGTGGTGGTGGGTTCGACGCGGACGGAGCATCTTCCGCCGAAGCCTTCTTCTTCGGTGGCATGTCGATGAAGATGATGAAGATCTAGCTCGTGTGGACACCGGATCAGGTTCACACAATCTCGACGCCCCCTACCTGGCGCGCCAAAGATGTCGGGGCAGGCTGATCTGGCCCACGAACACCTATGGGACCGGCGGACCGAGCCCCTTTCAGTTCGGCGGGGGGCGGAGGTCGCACGAAGAGCAGATCGAGGCGAAGCACACGAGCGGTTTACCCAGCCGAGCTCTCCGGAGAGATAACACTCCTACCATCAGTATGTCCGAGTGTATTGGGTTCTTGCTCAGAGCGCTGAGTGCTAAAGATACACACAAGTCGCTAACGAGACCGAGCGTGGATGTTCTCTGGCTTCGAACCTTCTGAACCTCCGAACCCCCCCTCTACGTTGCGCATGGGCCTCCTTTTATATGTTCAAGGGGTCTCCGACAGGTGGCAACGTAGACAAGGGTAAAAATGGAAAAGGAGTGGTTGGTACAGCTACTTGTACAGTGTATCATACCTAACCCTGACGGCAGGGGACAAAGGCATTAAATGCCCATCTACGTCGCCCTAACAGTGCAAACAGGGACCGTCAGGGATGCCACCGCTCGCCAGATGGCAATCTTGTCAGCGTCGCTTGCCACCGCGCGGGCTGCCTGACCTCTTGCCACGCAGCAGCGCTGGAAAGGTCGAGGCGACACGTTAGTGGATGTCTGGAGTGCGAGTAAAGGGTGGTGGTCTGCATGCAAGCGCCTTTGCCGCGTTGTTGTCTTGTCGCGTCCGGAAGCTTGTCGCTCATCGGGCCTTCCCAAAGAAGCTCCTCGTGCCGGGGCCTCGTGTCCCAGGTGCCTTGGGTGGCCTTCCCAGCAAGCTCCTCTTGCCGGGGCGTTGTCTTCTTGGCTTGAATACTTTGTTCTTGAATGGCTCCAAAGGAACCACGGAGGACCTTGGCGGTCACCCGGTAAGCCTTGCCGCGGAGGGCTGCAACTGCCCGTGCACAAGTTCGGGATACTAGGGTACCCCTACTCTAGTACACCAACACTCGGTTATGGACGTCTTGAGTGTCTAGTACTTGGATATCATGTGAATCTCATCATGTTACTTCTAAATTAATATTGTTGGGTTTGTTAATGAGTACTTTTAATTGGGATTGAGAATGCTGTCAACCATTCTCAATGTTTCACAACCACCATGATAGTTAAATAAATTTTATTCCTTTGCAG
Source organism: Aegilops bicornis (assembly GCA_021605145.1). Classification (NCBI taxonomy): domain Eukaryota; kingdom Viridiplantae; phylum Streptophyta; class Magnoliopsida; order Poales; family Poaceae; genus Aegilops; species Aegilops bicornis. The sequence continues at coordinate 392,656,652 of CM038675.1, read as the reverse complement.
TAGGGAAAAATTGGCTTTATGCAAAAACTGTAACAATAGAGCTTTTCCACCAGCCAAATATGCATGTAGTATAGGCTTTTTACTCCATTGTTTCTCTATGTGTTACATTGCCAGCATATTCCATGCGCTGACCCGTTTTCGGGCTGCAATGTTTCATGTTGCAGACTTTTCGCATTTATTTAGTATGGTGCTTAGGTCGTGGTTCTATACTCAGTGATGCCGTTGGAGTTGATGGACTCGCTTATTCTTCCAAGCCTTTCGCTGTTATCGTTATTAGATGGCCTTAAGCCATATTTATTTTTATTAAGTTCTCTCTTGAGACATTCGATTGTAATAAGTGTGTGATTGCTACTCTGTTATAAATCCTCCGAGTACTGTGTGTTGTCAAGATTATCGATCCAGGATGACACCGAGCACGTAGATCGATCGTTTGAGGTATGGTCGCTACAAAGATGGTATCAGAGCACACGCTGACTGTAGGACACGACCACTAAGCTAAAGCCATAGATCACTACTCTCTCTTCTCATTTCTAACTCCTCATCTTTTCTACTCTTTTAGGATGACGGAAGCAAGGATCAAGTTCACCCAGCTGGATGAAGATACACCCTTCGGGCGACACCTGAAGGAAGTCACTAAGTACCTTAACATTGGATTACCAAGCTTCACCGCGACCTACAATTCCACTTTACCTGAAGAAGAACGCTGGAAGATTCAAGCTCAAGTTCCCGGAAGGACATTTGCGCCAATCACGGAGCCCATAGAGTGTGTTTTCAATGCACCAACACGAGTCTGGGAAAGAGCATGGCAGCTCACATAACCATGGGACGCATTGGAGAAGTTTACAAAGAAGACCTCAAGGATACTATCTACCAGATTTGCGGGCGCCGAGATGAACAATGGGAGATAGTTGGCACTAAGAAGGACCGATCCATTGCAGCTTTCATCCAGGAGTTAAATCAGCACATTCGACGCTAGGAGAACCCGGATGTCTTGGCAGACATGATGGAGTTGAAGACAACAAAAGCCAAGATTATCGAACTAGAAGGAGAACTGAAGGCCACTCGCAAGGACTACATGGAGGAGATTGTAGCTCTAATTGGACAAAACGGCGATCTTAAGGAGAAGATTGAAGAACTCATGGGAAATTCAGCACCCGGAGGAGAAGATGAAGATAACACCTGTCCAGAGAACTACATCATCATCGACGACACCAATTCCGATCCTAGTGATAATGATTACGAAGATGAAGCTGGAGCAGATATCATGGAGTCTTCATCGGAGCAGTGTTTCTAGTTGACCACCATAACAGTAGTAGATTTCCCCCATTTTATATTAGTTTTAGTTTCAGCACTTTGTAACGATAGATAGACCGTTGTATGCCCTTGTTTGAATTGATTGGAGTGATATTGTGTGATTTGTCTCATGTGCATATGGGTAGTGTTTCTCTCTAGACCTCATTCTATTCTAAATTATCGTCTTTTCTTTAAACCCCTCAGATGCCTCCGAGACGCGACTCCAGATTTGTTTTCCCGCCAGAGATCACTCAGTTGATTCAGCAGCAGAATGCCTTGATTCCAACATTGGTACAGAACCAAGGCAACAACAACAACAACCCACCGCCACCACCACCTGTTGACCATTTGACCCGTTTCTTAAGGCTGAATCCGCCGGTGTTTTCCAGTAGCACCGAGCCTATTGTTGCAGATGATTGGCTCCGTAAGATAGGGAGGGAGTTGACCACTGCAGGTTGTACAGATGGAGAAAGGGTGAAATTTGCCGCACATCAGCTTGAAGGACCCGCGGCATGGTGGGAGAATTTTACTGACCACTTACCCTCAGAGACAACATCACATGGTATCAGTTTCAGCTAGCTTTCCGTACTGCCCATGTTTCAGCAGGAGCTATGGCCATGAAAAGCGTGAGTTTCGCAACTTGCGCCAAGGAGGACAGACGGTTGGCACAAGATGTAGATGATTTCAAGAAGCTAGCACGTTATGCCCCAGATAGCGTTACTCTGCACGTAGCTAAGGTGAGAAGTTTCTAGAAGGACTGAATGATGAGTTGAGCATGCAGTTGATGGTAGCCACTTTCAACAACTACCAGGAGTTAGTAGACCGTGCTCTCATGATTGAAGGGAAGCAGCAGCAGATTGACTATTGCAAGAGGAAGTATGGACAGGGGAAGAATAACTCTGGAGCTCAGCAGAAACTTCGCTTTACCCCGAAGACATGAGGACAATTTCAGCATACCCATGGAGGAGGTAGCTCGCACAACCATAATGGCACCAAGAATGGGAACGGGAATGGAGGAAGCAATGGACAAAACCGCACCAACCCGTCAACACCATCCAAGGTAGACTGAGCCACATCACTTGCTTTAAGTGCCGCAAGATCGGGCATTATGCAAATGATTGTCAGGAAGGCCAAAATGGAAATGGCAATGGAAGCTAGAAAGAAGCCGAACCCTTTCAACAGAGGACAAGTGAACCACATTACCGTGGAGGAGGTCAAGCTCAAATGACGCAGATAATAGGTAAGTTTTTGGTTAAGTCATTTCTGCAGTTGTTCTTTTTGATCTTGGTGCATCGCATTCATACATATCAAGGGATTTGTGGATAAGTATAACCTACCAACCCAAGCCCTTAGGTCACCCATGCTAGTAACCTCACCCGAGCGTAATACCTGGCTAGTATATGGTGTGATCGACTGCCATTAAGGATTGGACACTATGTATTTCCCTCAGACCTAATAGTTCTGGAATCCCAAGGATTGGATGTGATATTAGGCATGGATTGGTTATCAAAGTATGGAGGGAACATAGATTGCGCCAATAAGTCAATTTTGCTTACCAACCCAGAAGGGAGGAGAATCAAGTTTGTATCACGGCATGAGCCGAGGAGAGCACATGTAAATTCCTTAACGGGAGTTGTGCAGGAGGAAGTACCAGTGGTAAGGGATTTCCCTGATGTGTTTAGGAAGAGTTGCTGTGCATGCCACCGGATAGAGACATTGAGTTTCGATTGAACTCTTGCCGAACCTTTGGGCGATATCTAAGAGACCGTATAGGATGCCCAAGATTTGGAGGAAATTAAGAAGCAGATTAAGGAGTTCTTTGGATAAAGGTTTTATTCGCCCAAGTTCTTCGCCTTGGGGATCACCAGTACTTCTAGTGGAGAAGAAGGATGGATCATTAAGAATGGTTGTGGATTATCGAGGATTGAATGAAGTGACCATTAAGAACAAGTACCCCCTGCCGATGATCAATGACTTGTTTGACCAATTGCAAGGAGCTAAGGTGTTTTCTAAGATCGATTTGCGATCAGGGTACCATCAGTTGAAGATTCGACAGCAGGATATACCTAAGACGGCTTTTACCACTGTGTACGGGCTGTATGAGTATACTGTTATGTCATTTGGTCTGACTAACGCACCTGCCTATTTCATGAACATGATGAACAAAGTGTTTATGGAGTTTTTGGATAAGTTCGTAGTGGTGTTCATTGATGATATTTTGGTTTACTCGAAGAATGAAGAAGAACATAAGGAGCATTTGCGTTTGGTACTCGAGAAGCTCAGAGAACACCAGTTATATGCCAAGTTCAGCAAGTGTGAGTTTTGGTTGAAGGAAGTTGGATTTCTTGGACATGTTATATCCGGAGAAGGTATAGCAAGAGACCCCACTAAAGTTGTCCTTTGTAACAAACTGGGAAGCGCCAACAACAGTTGGAGAGATCCGGAGTTTCCTTGGACTCGTGGGATACTACCGGAGATTCATTGAGAATTTCTCAAGGATTGCGAAGCCTATGACAGAATTGTTGAAGAAGGATACCAAGTTCATTTGGACCGAGGAGTGTGAAGCTAGTTTCCAAGAGTTGAAGAAACGTTTGGTTACCTCGCTAGTGTTAATTCTGCCAGATCATACCAAGGATTATGAGGTGTATTGCGACGCTTCATGACGAGGACTTGGAGCAGTGCTTATGCAGGAGGGGAGAGTTGTTTCGTATGCTTCACGACAGCTTAAGCCTCATGAGCTAAATTATGCTACACATGATTTGGAGTTAGCAGCCGTAGTGCATGCGTTGAAAACATGGAGACATTTCCTCATTGGAAATCATTGTGAGGTGTATACGGATCACAAGAGTTTGAAGTACATCTTCACGCGGAAGGAGCTAAATCTCAGGCAGAGGAGATGGTTGGAGCTTATCAAAGATCATGATATGAGATTGCATTATGACCCCGGAAAGGCTAACGTTGTAGCAGACGCGTTGAGCCGTAAGAGTCACGTTAACACACTAATGACGGGAGAAATACCAAAGGAGTTAGCCGAGGATCTTCTTGGAAATAGTTCCGACAGGCTATGTAGCAGCATTGGAGATTCAATAAACTTTGATGGATAAAATCAGGGAAGCTCAGAAGACTGACAAAGAGATTGCCTCTATAAAGGAGAAAATGAGCGAAGGAAAAGCAAAGAGATTTCGTGAGGATGAGCATGATACCCTATGGTTTGAGGACCGTGTTTATGTGCCCAATGACCCGGAGATCAGGAAGTTGATTCTACAAGAGGCACATGATTCACCATATTCGATTCACCCAGGAAATACCAAGATGTATTTGGATTTGAAGAATACTTTCTGGTGGACCGGGATGAAGAAGGACATTGCGGAATACGTAGCAGTTTGTGATGTATGTCAGAGGGTGAAGGCAGAACATCATAAGCCAGCAGGATTGTTACAGCCATTTCCTATACCCGAATGGAAGTGGGATAAACTAGGTATGGATTTCATCACGGGATTTCCCAGGACTCGTTCAGGCTATGACTAGACTTGGGTTGTAGTCGATCGTTTGACGAAGGTATCTCATTTCATTCCAGTAAAGACTACCTACAGCAGTGCCAAATTGGCTAAGATATTCATGACCAGGATTGTATGCTTGCATGGAGTTCCGAGGAGTATCGTATCAGATAGAGGAACCCAGTTTACCTCAAAGTTCTGGAAGCAGTTGCACGAAACTTTGGGAACCAGGCTGGAGTTTAGCACAACTTTTCATCCACAGACAGATGGACAAACCGAGAGAGTCAACCAGATTTTGGAGGATATGCTTAGAGCTTGTGCCTTGGATTATGGATCAAGTTGGGATGACAACTTGCCGTATGCGGAGTTTTCTTATAACAATAGTTACCAAACCAGTCTGAAGATGGCACTTTTCGAAGCCTTGTACGGAAGAAGGTGCAGGACCCCGTTGTTGTGGGATGAAGTTGGAGACCGCTAGTTGTTTGGACCAGATTTGATTAAGGAATCTGAACAGAAAGTAAAGTTGATTCGCGATAGGCTCAAGGTAGCCTAGTCAAGATAGAAGAGTTATGCAGATTCAAAATGCAAGGAGACAGAATACGAAGTCGGAGACAGAGTTTACCTTCGAGTATCGCCACTTCGAGGAGTTAAGCGTTTTGGAGTTAAGGGAAAGTTAGCACCTCGATTTGTAGGACCTTATCGTGTTTTGGAACGCATGGGAGAAGTTGCGTACAAGTTGGAACTACCCGAAGGATTGTCAGGAGTTCATGATGTGTTTCATGTTTCTCAGTTGAAGAAGTGTCACGCAGAGATGGCCGATATACCACTGAGAGATACAGTGCCACTGGAAGCGATCCAATTGAATGATGATTTGACCTACGAGGAGAAACCAGTTAAGATTCTGGAGTATGCCAGCCGAGTCACCCGCAGCAAGGTCATTAAGTTTTGAAAAGTTCAGTGGAGCCACCACACTGAGGATGAAGCCACCTGGGAGCGAGAGGAAGATTTGCTTAAGGACCACCCTCACCTATTTTCTAGCCAACCCGAATCTCGAGGGCGAGATTCATCTTAAGGGGGTAGGTTTGTAACATCCCAAATTTTCAATTTGGAATGTTATACATAGAGCATCATTGCATATCATATTTTTTTTCGTTCCATTTTGCTCGATCCTAGAAATTCTACCCAACTCAAGGACCCACGAAGAGAGTTGGGGATTTTCTTTATTCTCATATTTGAGTTTTCTCAAATTTTGAAAATAGGATCATTTGTATTTTAATTATTTTATCTCCAATTATTTCTACTATCCAAATATGAGAGAGGGAATAAAATGACTTTCCCAAAATAAAGAAATAATGAAGATTTAATAATAAAATCAAATAAGATTTTATTTTGGAGTTTTTTCGCACTTTTATTTGAATTTAGGAAAAATGCGTGTTTTTCAAAATTGCATTTAGGCCCCAAATAAATGTTCATTAAATCCGGCTTGATTTTAGAAGCCGGGAAAAATTTATTTTGGGATTTTTGGAGTCCGTTTAGTATTTCTTTTTATTTTTTTCTGTGCGTAATTATTTAAAAAAAACGCCACCGACCTATGGGTCGTGTCCGCCTAGGACTCCCGGCCCGCGAGGCTTTATAAGCCGGCCCACCCGAGGGGGGGTGGGGAAACCCTAGCCCGAGCCGCCCCGCGCCTCGAGCCCCGCACCGCCGCCGCCTGTCGCCGCCGCCACCGCCGCGCCTCGCCGCTGCCGCCCCGACCCGCCGGACTCCGCCGTCGCCGAAGGTTCGCCGCCGCCTCGAACCGCGTGCCGCTGGTTTTTTTAGAAAACCGGGCGGTTTTTCTTCGGTTTTTATTTTGGTTTTTTTAGTTTCGTTTTTTTATTAGTTCGGTTTTTTTTCGGTTTAGGCTAATTAGCGGAAGTTCGTCCGTTAGTTCGTTTAAACAAACGCGTTCGTCAGATTAGTTTAGTTAACGAACGTCCGTTTGTTGACCCGTTCGTCACTTTTCTTTTTCTCGGATTTAATTCGTGATTTTTCTGATCGCGATTTCTGATCCGATTTTCGTTTTAGTATAACTTTTCGCTCGTTTATCGGAATCAGGCGATTCAAGCGCCTGGAGTTTCGTCTCGAAACCCTCGTTCCGAATAACCAACTTAAACAAGTTTTTGTTTCTGTAAAATTTGTCTTAGATACAGATTAGTAAAACGAAGCTGTTTTCTTCCGCCGTTTGACTTTCGTTGCTTCGTTTGATTTGATTCTTTTTGCAAACCGGAGTTCTTAAGTTGAAATTTCTAGTTAGATCTATTTGAGTTTTACCTGTGCATTAGATGAGTACTTATTGTATGCTTGTTTGTTTGTCTGCGATAGAATACCCGGAGTGCGCCACGTTACTTGAGTCTCTAGGTTTCGCGGATCATCAGCAAGGCAAGTAACACTTTGATCATACCTCTTCTCATACCCAATTTTTATGCATTAGATCTATCCTCAAACACATGCATGATTAGGATCTAAATTAAGTTGTGGGATGGGAAATAGTTGAGGTAGTACCTATTACCTGTTTTATTATAAACCCTTGGGAGTTACTTCTATGTTTGCTTCTTATGCTATGATATGCTAGTAGACGTGGATTGGGTGAGTGTATCCATGACAAATGTGAGATTGTTATTAATGATTTATTTAAGGTGGCAACTTAAACACACATCTGGGTGGATTGAGGCACCTGGTTTCTATCAGGACTTGCCTGTATTTCTTCGGACCGCCACCCAGGCTCAAAGAGATCATGAGATTATTCAAACTAGAAACTTCCGTGTGCAGCCACAAGCCATTATTGGCTCTGGCATAGTTGATTAAGTTGTGCCAACTCTTACGGGTAGACTAGCTAATGTAGGGGTTGTAGGTTGGTACGGTCTACCCACATGTAAGGTGCTAGCGTTTCTGAAAGACTATGTCTCGGTCATCCGTCTCTCAAACACCTTGTAGTGCGAGAAACCAAACGGAGGCGATTGAGTCTTATGGGGAAAAGTGCGCAAACCTCTGCAGAGTGTATAAACTAATCATGGTTAGCCGTGTCCTCGGTTATGGACGTCTTGAGTGTCTAGTACTTGGATATCATGTGAATCTCATCATGTTACTTCTAAATTAATATTGGTGGGTTTGTTAACGAGTACTTTTAATTGGGATTGAGAATGCTGTCAACCATTCTCAATGTTTCACAACCACCATGATAGTTAAATAAATTTTATTCCTTTGCAGTAGGGAAAAATTGGCTTTATGCAAAAACTATAACCATAGAGCTTTTCCACTAGCCAAATATGCATGTAGTATAGGCTTTTTACTCCATTGTTTCTCTATGTGTTACATTGCCAGCATATTCCATGTGTCAATTCGTTTCGGGCTGCAATGTTTCATGTTGCAGAACTTTTCTGACGATTTAGTACGGTGCTTAGGTCGTGGTTCTATACTCGATGATGCCGTTGGAGTTGATGGACTCGCTTATTCTTCCAAGACTTCCGCTGTTATCGTTTTTAGATGGCCTTAAGCCATGTTTATTTTATTAAGTTCTCTCTTGAGACATTCGATTGTAATAAGTGTGTGATTGCTACTCTGTTATAAATCCTCCGAGTACTGTGTGGTGTCAGCATTACTGATCCAGGGATGACACTGAGCACAGAGATCAGACTGTTTGAGGTCTGGTCGCTACAGTATAGAGGGATGGCATTGCCAGCGGTGGTAGCACAGCCGGACACGGGAGGCAGGAGCAGGCGACACGGCCGATGCTTGTTTGGGTGGCTGGAGCAAGAAGACCAGAGGTTGAAGAAGCACTACGGCCGTTGGATGGACATCGTACGGTCACTAGAGCTAGAATCGATCATATTTACTAAGTTGACAAAGCTCTTCGTCCCCGTCATGTTAGTAGGCCCACAAGTCAGCCTCCCATATGGCGGGTCCCAGCTAGCAAGGGGGTATTCATTTTTTGTGCATAATAAGGAAGCACTTCATTGCGAGCGAAGATATAGCTGGTGGGTCCGAGCTATCAGCGGCGGGAACATTTTTTCATGAAATACAGAGGCCCTTTCGGTTGGTCCCAGATGTCAGGTGGAGGAATCATTATTTTGCGCGTAATAAGGAGGCATTTTTTCAGGACCATGATCCTTAGTCGCACTGATCTAGCATGTAACACATCATATCACTTTGCGGCCTCACGCACGGTGTTCCCACAAGTGCCACCTTACCTGGCCCGGGACCGTTTGCGCCTTTTGACTCACGTATATGATAGTGTCGCTACCATCCATATGACAGAGAACCCGGGCCGACATGACTAGTCGTAAACCCAAAGTGGCACTAACTTACAAGGACAGGCATACATGACCTAGCAAGGAACGTGTCGGTCATCAGCGAGTGAATCCGGGTTGTAGCAGTTGGGCTAACAGGACTCCAGAGAATTCGGGCTATAGCAGGCTAACAGGACTCTGGTAAACACCGCATGACATTTACCCGAAGGGACGGACACAGGAACGAAGGACACATGCCGGCCAGCCTAAGTGTTCCGGAGCAGTAGCAAGCTACCATGGCTCAGTGGTAGCACTGGGAGACATTTTCCGGTAAGAGAGGCTACCAAGGATAAACAACTAGGTTGTCGGATCCCACACATACCAAGCATTTCAAGTCATACACACAATATGCTCGATATGTGCAAATACAACATGGCATCACAACAATACTCTACAACTCAAAGTATTTATTCATTAGGCTCCGAAGAGCCAGATATTACAAACATGGGTCTGATGACCCAGCATTCAAGTCATACAAGCAACAAGCACAAGCAGAGGCTTAACTTGCGAGTAATGAAACTACAAATGAAAAGGCCGAGAAGCGACTATCTACAAGACTCGCCGAGGGCACAAGATCGTAGCTGAGGTAACAAGCTAAACGTCGAAGTCCACGCGGAACTACTAGCGAGACCGAAGTCTCTCTGCAAAACATAAATTAAGCAAACGTGAGTACAAATGTACCCAGCAAGACTTACATCAGAACTAGCTACATATGCATCAGTACCAACAAAGGGGGTGGTGGAGTTCAACTGCAGCAAGCCAGCTTTGACTCGGTGGCTATCCTAAGTTACGACTGCAAGTAACTCTTTTGAGGTGGCACACGCGAGTCCACATATTCACCATATCAATACACCACTATGGATCTGCTCCCGTCTCCCTACGAGAACGCCATCCATAGCACTCACGCTTATCTTGCGCATTTTAGAGTATCCACTTTCACTTGTCCAACAACTGTATAGGCAACCCAGAGGTCCTTTACCGCGGACGTGACTATTCGAATAGATGATGTTAACCCTGCAGGGGTGTACTTCTTCACACACGCTCTCGCCACTTACCGCCATTTACATGTCATGTATCTCGGCAACCTTCAAGCGGAAGCCTGGCGAGGGTGTCGGCCATGACCTGACTAACCACACAAGTCCCTAGTCTAGGTTTTTCGCCTATTCAGGTTCCATCCGCAGGGAGTCCAACCGAGGTTTCCACTTACGGCCCCGAACGATGTGTGCAGGGTTCCCGAGACACCAAACGGGCTCCCGGTACACCGTGCCACATGCCTACCACATTGTAGCCCACCCCTCGGGTCAGCCCTGCGCACGGCCTCCAGCATACTACAAACACCAGAAACTACTTGCAACTCCCGGACAGAGGACAGGGGCGGTTAATAAGTCGAGAGGGTCCATTGGTTTCGGGCCCAACGCGTGGTAGTAGCTGTTCATGGATCACAAACACAGAACTCGGTTCCTGAGGACGGTTTCAATGAGACAACCCACCATGTACTCCTACATGGCCTCTCACCACTGCCTTTACCAAATCATGTTCACACACATAGCTCACACACAGTAGGACATGTTCATCACCATTCCAATTCATCCCCGATGAATTAGACCTGACTCAACTCTAAGCAGTAGCAGGCATGACAAACAGGCATGAATGAGTAGGCACATCAGGGCTCAAAGAACTCCTACTCATGCTAGTGGGTTTCATCTATTTACTGTGGCAATGACAAGTTATGCAGAGGAAAAGGGGTTCAACTACCGCATCATGAAACAAATGAATCGTTGTTGTCCTAATGCAATAAAAGAGGGCAGGAGCGAGAGAGTGGGATTGTATAAGAATGAACAAGGGGGTTTTGCTTTCCTGGCACTTCTGAAGATGATATAGCTCTTCATCGGTGTCATCGAATTCATCATCGGAACATACATCTACCGAGGGGGAACAACCACTGGCAACAAAGAAAGAACACAATCATTGCAATGCGACAATATGATGCATGATCATGACATGTCAATATGTTGTGATTTGAGCTAATGCAACTAGCAACAGGTTAAATGGAGTTGGTTTGAATCCAAGATTCAAATTCAAACTCCATATGTGGATATTCAAATGCCATTCATATGATTGGTCCTAAACAGCATCTATAAGTTGTTATAACATGCATTCAAATGGTACAGATGGATAGATTAGATTTTTCTGATCATTTTTCATATAAAAATTATTTCATTTGGAGTTACGGTTGAATTTCTATGAATTTTAGAAGTTTATAACATTTTCTGAAATAAAGAAACCATTTAAGATTTATTTAAATTCCAGAAAAGAATTACTGCGTCAGCATGATGTCACTGTGATGTCAGCGGTCATCAGGGCCGGTCCAGGTCAAACCTGACCAGTGGGGCCCATTAGTCGGTGTCACATTGCTGGCTTAGGTCACTAACGGGTGGGGTCGGTCAAGGGCCACGTCAGCAAGGTCAAAGCTGACGCGTGGGGCCATTGTGGTTCGTTAAAACTAAACAGGCACTAAACCATGTTTAATTAGGCAGTGGGGCCCAGTTGTTAGTGTTGCTAGATGTTAATTAACTAGCTGTTAGCGGCTAATGACTTTGCCACGTCAGCGTAACCAGAGTTACGCCAGCGGCGACCAAAAACGCGGCGGAGGCACAGTGGAGCGGCTCGGGTTTCGCTTACAGGCCGCAGTTTGAGCCGCAATTGGTCCCTACGGTGAGCTGAAGCTCGCACGCATCTGTTGGAGCAAGCAGGGGGAGCTGCGGTGATCTGTGGTGATGGCAGCAGCGAGCTAGGCGGCGACCGGAGTTCGGGCGTCGGCGAAATCGACGTTGCAGCGCACTGCAGGAGCAACGGGGGTACTAGTAAGCACCTACGGGGCAGCATGAGCACGCCCGAGCAACTGGTCTGAGCGGAGGGGTTCGAGAGCATGGAGCTCGCCGGCCATGGCGGACGATGGCGTCGGGTGCTCGCGGGACATTGGCTAGCACGCAAATTAGAGCACGAGGAGTGAGGGGGAAGACGGAGGAGCTTACTGGGATTCCAATGGAGGACTAAGCAAGCTCGGGGAGGGGCTGGTGACGACGGGAGGTAGCCGGCGATCTCGGTGGCCGTGGGTTGAAGTCGACGATGTTGACGCGTTCTAGGGCACTCGGCGTTGCGTGACTCGGTGTAGAGGATGAGGTCGACGAGGCGGCGCTTCTGGGCACAGACGGAGGGCGATGAGGTGGCTCGCCACGCAGAAAGCGAGCGGGCGCATAAAGGGCGCTGACCGTGAGAGAGTGAGCCAGGGGTGGGAGAGGTTGCGGGTGAGAGAGGGAGAGAGGTCAGGGGGTCTCTGGGCGTCTCCAGACACGAGCGAGAGGCAGGAGGTGGCAAGGAGGAACTGGCCAGTGGTGAGCACGCACTCGTCAGGGAGCTGCTCCTACTGGCAGGAGGAAGACGCCAGCGAGTGAAGGTGGGCTGGGCCAGGACAGGAATTGGGCCGGCTCCGGCTACAGGTGAGGCCAGGTAAGTTTGCTCTCCTTTTTATTATTTTCTGTTTTCTGTTTTTTCTGTTCTGGTTTAAAATAATACGAAACCATTTCATAAAATCCTGGAAATAATTATGGGTTCTTTCTGAACTAATTGTGTGACCCTTAACAATTTCCAACATTTTTGGAGCATCTAAAATATGTATGGCAATTAAATAGCTCCAATTCAAATATGTTTGAACTAATTCAAAGTCCAAATATGTCTTGCAAAAATGTGAACCATTTTTGGTAGATTCTTCCACCTTGATCCAGAAATGATGAACATTTTTAAAGGGCATTTTGGAACCATTGAAAAATATTTTACTTGAACCTATTTGAATTCCTTTTGATTCTAGGGTTTGAACATCCCCATTTCAAAATTTCATGAAAGATAAACATGATGCAAGCAAGATGCAAACACTAGGCAGTACCAGAACCTAAGGATGTGACACATTTCCTTGTGTGCGGCTGTGGACCCAGCTGTCAGCCTCTCCACGTACAGTCCACATCCGATGGATGTCGTTCGTTGACCATGTTGACCACGCTGCGCCGAGAGCACCAGGGCGGTGGACGACGGAGAGGCCTAGGAAGGGGACGATGCGGAGCCGGGGAAGATGCGATAGTGGATGCCCATGCGGAGAGGAGTACGAGGGTTCACTGGTTCAGCTGTGGTGTGAGGCTGCCGTCGCCACAGAATAACAAGGGGTGTGGGTGAGTAGAGGGATGGCCTGGTCAGCGGTGGGAGTAGTAGGGGGCGGTGAGGCCTCTGTGGCAGCACAACTGGCCATGGGAGGCAGGAGCAGGCGGCACGACCGGTGCTGCTTTGGGCGGCTGGAGCACGAAGACCATAGGTTGAAGAAGCACGACGGCCGTTGGATGGACATCATGCGGTCACTGCAGCTAGAATCGTTTATAATGACTAAGTTGACAAAGCCCTTGGTACACGTGAACTTAGTAGGCCCACAGGTCAGCCTCCAAAACGGTGCGCCCCAGATCTCAGGGGTAGGAATCATTTTTTGGGTGGCTGAAGCTATAATATCCGAGACTGAAGAAGAAGCACGGCATCAGTTGGATGGACATCCAATGACCACTGTTGCTAGAACCGTGTGTTGACTATAAGTTGATAAAGCCTTGCATACGCGTGAACTTACTTTTTTAGGGGACACGTCAACTTAGTAGGCCCACAGGTGTGTGGCAGAGAACTTATATCCCATTTGCGATTTGTAAGAATGTACAACCCATTTTTGAATTATAATGGAATTTACTACAGCCCATTTATAGTTTGTTAAAAGTACAACCTATTTTCTAGCAAGGACAATGATTAATAATTTCAATCAACCGTCCAAACAGAATTAAAAAAAATTCTCACATTTTGATGGGATACAAAATATTTTTATCCCGAAATTTCTAGTCAGATTAAACACAATTTCAATATAAATTTGTATTACGTACAAATACAATGAAACATTGCGCGCGCAACAATTAATGAAATTAAAATTTTCAAATTCCAAAAATAATATTTTATAAACTAATTACGTGTTTGGTGCATTTTTTTATAGTTACTGCCTAGTTTTTATAATTACATCCCATTTAATATTTATTAAAGCCCATTTTCCTGTTAAGCCTAATGCATCCCTCCTAGGAAAGATTTTCTGCCCACCGGGGTGGAGAATAACAAGTTGACCTTGCCTGAGTATTCCTAAAAAAAGGTATAGCTGGGCAAGCCATTTTCTGCTTGAAAAAAATTAATATTTGGGCTGGATATCTGGCCTGGGCTACATGGACCACAGCCCGCCCAGTTAATACCTTTGTCTCCTCTAAACAACAACGAAAACATCGCTCAAGAAAAACTCTGTAGTGCTCACACCTGAAAAACACAAATACTACTCGAGCTGCTTGGTCCCAGCTGTCGGCCGTTCCTTGTGCAATTCTATTGTTTATTGACTACATAGGTTGACAATGGTGTGGGATCGTGATGTTAGGAAACCAGGAGGAAAAAAAATATAGAGGCACTTGCATACGTACGGCTATGGCCCTAGTGGGTCCCAACTGTCATCTAGTCAAAATAAAGTCATCTCCTGAATCCTCATGTTCGTTCACCATGTTAACAATGCTCAGCGCCACGGCGAGCGCAACAACTCGAAGGACGACGGAGAGGGCCTCGTGGGCCCTATGGATGGTCTGATACAACGTCTGCTGCTCAGGAAGCCAGGATCATCGGACACCTATGAGCACCTTCGAGAGACTAAGACGGCATGAAATGGTAAGGCCGCACTTGGGAGCTCTAATTTATTTCACACCTGTATTAAGATACAAGTGTAATTTACTCGTCATCAGAAACAACGTAAAATACAGGCGTAATGAAACCGAGGGCCCGAGGTCTATAAGTAAAACCGGCGGGTTACGCGTGTAATTTGAGAGACTAGTGTATATTTTACTAGTCGAAATCGACCAACCAAGCGCTTCGCCCGAGGCCATCTGCTTTTATTTACAAGCGGTTTTGGTTGGAAAACGATGATCCAATCACAGCCTAAGATGATGAGTTTGTCAGAAGATCATATGGTTTCACCTCTAACCTACCCGAGTTGTCGTATAGGCTATGAATGAAACATAAGACAATGAACTTCTTAAGCACAAAAAGAACAGAAGAGGATGATCTTCTTAACATGCAAATCACGGGCATTAGATCAACATGCAAAACAATATGAAGCATTGTTCTCAGGAGGCACGGTGAACAGCTCGTGATGCCGCATGCCACATCATTCCAAACTCAACTTTGCAATCAAAATCACAAGGCCTGGCATTACATAGATAACAATCAGAAGAAACTCTTAAAATACCTTACATAAATCAACATTCATGTCACTATGCATCTCTGCAGAGTAAATATTTACTTCTAAACTGAAGACATGAATAGGAAAAAACGATCGACGTTGCTCATAGCAAAGGGCGTCCCACACAAAAATATCAAATGCATGTCTTCTGGCTAACATCAATGAGCAAAAATTGACAAGGTTTTGCAATTCCAATATATTAAACTAATGTCTTCTTGCTAACATCAATGATTAAACTTTGACAAGCTTTTCCCATTCAAAATATGTAATGCCTATGATCGTGGAACGGGCAGGGTTTGTCATCAGTTTGTCATCTGATAGTCCGGTGGCTCAAGGTGACGATGAATGATTAGAGAACCATTCGATGTATTGTGCATGATGAAGTATTATGGAGGACACGAACCATCTGAACATTTTGTGCAGTTCCACTAAAATCAAGCTAAGCATCCCTATGGATTTCGTATTTATATGCTGCTAGAAAACAAAGACACATCAGGACACACATGAATATTGGCCCCAGTGTCAACCCACCAATCGGTGGACTAATAAACTGAAAGTACGGTAAATAAATTACCATACCTAGATGCCCCATCATTGTTGCTTAGAGTGACATTGACAGACTTGGAGACCTATCCTGGCTTCTTGGTACTTGTTTGGGCACTTGTTTGCCCAGTGTTCCTTCGAACCACAAGTAAAGCAGCCATCTCTCCTTTTGTCTTTCTTCTTACCCTTCTTAATGGCCGACGCTGGCAGCACCATTCAAACATATAGTCCGGTGGCTCAAGGTGACGACGAATGATTAGAGAACCATTCGATGTATTCTGCATGATGAAGTATTATGGAGGACACAAACCATCTGGACATTTTGTGCAGTTCCACTAAAATCAAGCTGAGCATCCCTATGGATATCGTATTTATATGCTACAAGAAAACAAAGACACAGCTGCACACACATGAATATTGGCCCCAGTGTCAACCCACAAATCGATGGACTAACAAACTGAAAGTACGGTAAACAGATTACCATACCCAGATGCCCCATCATTGTTTCTTAGAATGACATTGACAGATTTGGAGTCCTGTCCTGGCTTCTTGTACTTGTTTGGGCACTTTTTGCCCAGTGCACTCCATGTGTTGTAGAGTTTCCTATGCTCTCTGCAGACTAGTCATGTCACTAGCGTCTACTAATACTCTGTAAAGCTTCTCAATTATTCCTTGTGTAATGTAGCACAAACAATGTCTGCTTCTTTCTGCAAAGTGGTAAGACCAACTGGACCCACTAATGCAGCAGTTTGCCTTAGACACATTGGCTCCTTTTGTGCAGTTCAACTAAAATCAAAGTCGCAATAAAACCGAGCTTTAATTTTGATATCCCTGTAAGCAACAATAGGTATAAGGGAAACAATTACTGAGAAATAATGGTTGATGACTTGTACTACCAAAAGAAAAACATCTACTGATCTACCTTATCTTAATGGGAAACAAAGCAGGAGAGTAGCAATTCTCAATCAGTGTGATTCATTCATATTAACTGAGACATTATCTTAACAATGCCTTGTTTCAACATGTATAAAGAACGACAAAGAGAAAAGTATCATTCCTAAAACAATGCAATGTATTCATTTTAATAGAGACATTATCTTAACAATAGCTTGGTTAAACATGTAGAAAGAACTACAAAGCAGGATAGTACCATTTGTAAAACACAGTAATGGCGATATATAATAACAGAGAAATTATCTCGAACAATACATTTCTTAAACATGTACTCCTGGACGATCCCTAATGTAAATGGTACTCCCGCCGATCCCTAACAAGTGTTGCAGTTTTGAACTAAGATTGATGAGTTAATTCCAAGGAAAGTAGGTACTGACCTTTCAAGACCAAGATTTGAAACAACTCCTGAGGAAGATCTAAAAGAGATCTCAACACATATATGGAAATCTGGTCTCATTTTGTGCAGTTCCACCAAAATTAAGCGAAGCAAAATGTCGCAATAGCAACAAGTTGAATAGATATCCCTGTTTTAACAGAGGCAAAAAAGGAATCAATGCGGCCAATAAAGGAGGATGAAACATGCGGCCACAAAATGGCAATCCCGCCAATCCCTAACCGGTGTTGCGCTTTTGAACTAAGATTGATGAGTTAAATCTGAGAGTGGCATTGCTTAATTTTACCAAATGACATTAGATTAACAAAAGCATAAACAGTTCCAGGAGAGTGGGCGCAACAACAACATGTGCTTCCATCTACTTATAAAGGGGTGATGCAGAGTTTGTTGTAACAAAGCAACAAGCATCATGTCTGGGTTGGTCCCATTTTTGATCAACTACTTAATGGGAAAAGACAGCAATACAATAGCTGCAATTCAACATTTATTTAAAACAGTACCAATACAAGTAGCACATCATCTCCAAACACACTGCACGATCATGTGGATGAAGGTAAGTACCAACCTATCATGACGCACACAAGATGACGTACGAATCTGCCAACACGAATAGGAAATCCAATCTCGTTTTGTGCAGTTGCACTGAAATCAAGCAAAGTCGCCGGTGTGACATTTAAGTTTGCTCTAGCAACAAGTTGAATAGATATCCCTGATTTAACTGAGGAAAAAAAGGAAACAATTACTGCCAATAAAGGAGGATGAAACATGCGGCCACAAAAATAAGCATCTACCTTATATTGATGGAAAACAAAGTATAGGACAGTAGCATTTCTAAAACGGTTGCATTGATTCATATTAACAGAGAAATTCTATTAAAACAGTTAAGTAGTTAATTCTGAGAGTGGCATTGCTTAATTTTACCATCAGCATTAGATTAAGAAAAAGCATAAACATTTCCAGGGGAGAGTGGGCGCAACAACACCATGTGCTTCCATCTACTTATAAAGGGGGTGATGCAGAGTTTGTTGTAACAAAGCAACAAGCATCATGTCAGGTTGGTACCATTTTTTCACTACTTAATGGGAAAAGAGAGCAATACAATAGCTTCAATTCAACATTTATTTAAAACAGTACCAACACAAGTAGCACAAAGCATCTCAAAACACCTTTGCACGATCATGTGGATGAAGGCAAGTACCAACCTGTCATGACACACACAAGATCACCTACGAATCTTCCAACACGAATAGGAAATCCAATCTCATTTTGTGAAGTTGCACTGAAATCAAGCAAAGTCGCCGATGTGACGTTTAAGTTTGCTAGGCAACAAGTTGAATAGATATACCTGTTTTAACAGAGGCAAAAAAGGAAACAATTACTGGCCAATAAAGGAGGATGAAACAAACGATGACAAAAATACGCATCTAACTTATCTTGATGGAAAACAAAGTAGGACAGTAGCATTTCTAAAATAGTTGCATTGGTTCATATTAACAGAGACATTCTCTTAAAACAACATTCATTAAGAATGTAATTTACTTTTAACAGTGGCATTTGCTTCAATTTTCCAGCAGCATTCTTAGATTAACAATAGCAAAATAGTTGTATGGGACATGACATGGGACATGGGACATGCCAGCACAATGTGCGTCCACACGTATAAATGGGTGATGCAGAGTATGTAGCCAAGCAGCATATCTGCGTTGGTCACATATTTGTTCTCTTTGAAACTTTTACCTATGTGAGGGCAACAAATATAGTCCTGCACAAACTACCCGACCCCCCAGTTTCTTTCCCTTTTCAACAAAGAGATTGGTTCCTTACAGATGTGTGTACTGGGTTACCCCCTTTTTCCCTTTTCGACCAACAAAGCGGCTGGATAACTAGTCTATACTACTTTCCCTCCCTCCTTTCCTCATTCAACCACGTCCTAGATTCATGCTCCACCCCACCGCACCCCTCTTTCCTCTTTGAACCAAGACCTAGATTCGACTACAGAATTGAAAAAGATCCGCATGCAGCTATAGCAATGATGGTTTCAAAGAAACTTATACCTTAGGGTCGTCAGGATGTGGCAAGGCGTGCGGCGGGAGGCCAGATCTGCCCACACTACGTACGACAGCAAGGAAGAAGGGGCCGGTGGCCCTCCCGCACAGGCGCTGGGTGAAAGAGAAAAGCGTAGCCGGCAGTGTATTGCCTCCCTCGCCGAAGGCGATAGAGTGAAAGCTGCACCTCCTCCCCTTCCCAGTGCGACGGGATCCGGACGCCTCCTTCACCAGCTGTGAGGGGGGTGAGAGAGATAGAGGCCAGAACACAATCTTTTTTAGATCTGGTGAAGAGGGTGAGAGACTGTGAATATAGCAAACCCTAGCAAAGGAACGCTGAGCCTCCAGCGTGTATATATATGTAATGCGGTGAGAGTGTGGAGAGTGCAAACCCTAGCGAACAAGCGCTGAGGCTCCAGCTTATATAGTGTACGCCATATATACTGTATTACGGACTGAGCTCCGGTGCCTTAACTGCACCTACCTTTGGGTGTATGACAGGTGGGCCAGCCACATTTTGGGCCCACCTGTCATACACCCAAAGGCAGGTGCACTAAGTCAATGAAGCTGCGTCCATATAGTACTCGTGTATACTACTAATATATAGCGGAGTGGTTTTCTTATTCTCTCCATAACAATCGTTTTAAATTGTGTAAGTACGAAACGAAACTCTTTATTTAACGTACCAGCGAATAAAACTACTACTTCCGATGAACTAAGGATCCACGCGTCTTGGTCGCACTTCCTGTCCTTCACTTGCGGTACACTACCCTCCCTTAAGTGAACAAACACACATGCGCCAAATTATCAGAAACGTGTGAGAGTGTGTACAAATAAAGAATTTAAATTTCAATTATCGGAAAGGTTTGAGAGTACCTACAGTTTGTCCTCTCTCAATAATTATGGTGTGTCGTGTTCGGCCTAAACTTGGTCAAACTTTACAAAGTTTGACTTCAGTCAAATCTAATATGAAGAGTAAATAAAAATGGAGGGCTACTACGTCCATCCGGGTTTTTAGTCCACACCATTTTTTAAAATCAAAGTTAACAGCTGGACAAATAAAATTACAGGGGAGCTGAAGATAAAGTTGGGAGAAGGCTTAGAAATCAATACAAAACTTATGCTTGTAGTACCAACGTCGATCCTTCTTCGAGGAAACATTTGGTTCATAGCCAATTGTGTGATAAAATTGCACCAACATGAAGACGACTGCGTCTCCAACACAACCAAGGTGAACTAATGAAGGATATCATCTTTGTGGGTAACAAGCAAAGAGCACTGGTGGAAGACAACTTGTTTTTCGTGGAAAATCGATCAGCTTCACCAGCCGACGCAACCATGAGGCGCAACCGTGAGCATCGATAGGTCATCGTGGTGATGCATCATCCATTTGGCATCAAGTTTGGGTGAGGAACCTATGAAGTTCAACAAATCCTCACCGTGGTCTGTTTCTTCTCATTAATCAAGCTCGAGGAAGGAAGAACCACGTGGCAGAGGACAGTGAGGCGGAACAACAATGGCCATCCAATTTTGTGCAGTTCCACTAAAATTGAGGAAGACATGCCAGGGTATGGAGATACGCATCGCTGTTTGCAAAAATATAAAAAGGGATATAGTGTTGTTACTTTGTTTTGGCAGTGGTACAAGACTAACAACGACATCTCAATTGTCAATAAGAATTAATGAAAAGTACACCAACAAACAGAAGCATCATGATTATCATGATGGGAACTAAACAAGGATACCCGAGAAAAAAAACATTTCTTCATTTAACTAGTGATAGTATTAGATTAGCAGCAGCAATAGGAGCATATGGACAATGACCGCACAACCACCATGTACTTTTTGTCGAAACAACTTGTATACCTCCACCGAGCCATAAATCAGGACAACTTTTCAAGTGGCATTTCCTCTATAATAGTAGGTGATGTTGGACCAGCCAACGAACCCTAGCTACTATACATGGGGAGCTGGGGAGTAGTCGCATAGAAGAAAACCCACATGCAGCAACACAGGGAGCTGGACCAGTACAAGAAGTTATACCTCGGTGGGCGAGATGTCGCTTATGGCGTGGCGGGATCTGCCCACACGACGGCAGTGAATAAGGGCGCGGAGGACCTTCGTCCGCGCCAGCGCCGGCTCTGAGAGGATGGTGCGCATCGGCTTCCTTCATCGTCGACGGCGACAACGTCAATGCCGCACCTCCTCACCTCCCACAACGGACGGGATTCGGCCGGTGTCGGTGTACGGGTGCACGTTTTGTACCCCTATACCTGTGCACGGGCAGTCAGAGCCGCGCCCACGATAACACCAAGCAGAGCAAGGGAGGTGAGCCAAGGTAGGACCAGAGCGCAAGACAATCAAGGCAATGCCAAGGCCAAGACCACAAAGAACAAAGGGACGAAGCAGGTCCCCCCGGCAAGACCCTTGCCGGGCGGCCTCAGCGGCCCCGGCAAGACCCTTGCCGGGACAGCTCGCCCCACACCAACAGAGCGAGCCACCCTTGAGCCCATGATCCCCAACACCATCATCCACGTGGGGCCAGGGCTCGGGAGGCACCTCTGTGGTGGCATGCAGATCTTTGTGAAGACATGTTCAAGATCATACGAGGATTAGAAGACGATGATTCTCGGCAAGACCCTTGCCGAGGAAGGCCACCAGCCCCCCCGGCAAGATCCTTGCCGGGGACGACAGCACGCCACGGCAATACCCTTGCCGGGCCACCCGGCAAGGCCCTCACCAAGGACGCTAGCATGGCCACCACCATGCCCGCCGACGACCAAGCTTCCACCGCCGTTCCCATACAGCTGCCAGCCCAACCAGCTGGGCGAGCAGCTGCGTGGCAACATGCAGCTCCCAGGCCAACTCGTCAAGCGCCTGCGTGGCGGCATGCAGACCTTCGTGAAAACTCCACCAACGCGCGACCTCAGCTGCCTGACTGCCTACATGGCACCGAACGCATCGCTGACCAGGGCGCGTGTCGAAGCGAGGAGGAGCGGAGACGGACGTGACGGGCCTCGCTATCGGTGTCAATACCGGCGGATCTCGGGTAGGGGGTCCCGATCTGTGCGTCAAGGCCGATGGTAACAGGAAGCAAGGGACACAGATGTTTACCCAGGTTTGGGCCCTCTCGATGGAGGTAAAACCCTACTTCCTGCTTGATTAATATTGATGATATGGGTAGTACAAGAGTAGATCTACCACGAGATCATAGAGGCTAAACCCTAAGAGTTAGCCTATGATGGTATGATTGTAATTGTGATCAGTCTTCTAAGGACCAACCTCTCCGGTTTACATAGACACTGGAGAGGGCTAGGGTTTACATGGAGTCGGTTGCAAGGAAAGAAATATAATATCCGGATCGCCAAGCTTGCCTTCCACACCAAGGAAAGTCCCATCCGGACACGGGCCGAAGTCTTGAGTCTTGTATCTTCATGCTTCAATAGTCCGGACGTTGTACACAGTCCGGCTGTCCGGATACACCCTAATCCAGGACTCCCTCAGTAGCCCCTGAACCAGGCTTCAATGACGATGAGTTCGACGCGCAGTATTGTCTTCGGCATTGTAGGGCGGGTTCCTCCTCCAAATACTCCAAAGTAACACATAGGCCGTGTCCGGATCCGCAAGATGATCTTCACGTAGCATAAACCCTATCCGCTGGCAATCTTCGGGCATCGTGCCCTTGCATCATGGCCTGGTCCAATGCGGACCGGCATTTCCTACCCCATAACGACCCGCGTTACGAGGCGGTTTTATTGGCACGTCCCGTCGAGGCAGAGATCGCGTTCCTCTTATTACGGGACTTTCCATTAATATGAGCGCATGCGACCCCACGACGGCCGTTGGTATTACCCCGCGTGTTTTTAGATTAGCCTCAAACGGCCACACCAAGGACTCTTGATATTCATCCCCTTTATAAAATGGGTCGAGGCCTATACCTCTGTTCCACCTTCCTCGCGCCTCCTCGCATCTCGAGTTCTAACACCCGAAACCCAAGCTTCATCCCCCAGATCCTCCAACATGTCCAGATCCGTCCCTCAAGGCCAGTGGGTGGCCTCCTCAATTCAAGAGGACGACATTGCGAAGCTTAGGGAGGTTGGATACCTGACCGCCGACATCCAACGCTGGCTTCCTGCCCCATGGCAGGTCATTCCCACACTGGAGCCTAATGAGTGCGTCGTTTTTGTCCCGCACTTTCTCCGCGGCTTGGGCTTCACCCCCGATCCCTTTGTGAGGGGGCTCATGTTCTATTATGGGCTGGATTTTCACGATCTGGCTCCAGACGTTGTCCTCCACATCTCGTCATTCATTATAGTTTGCGAGGCCTTCCTCCACATCACCCCACACTTCGGCTTATGGCTCAAGACCTTCAATGTGAAGCCGAAGATGATCGAGGGGCGACACGCGGAGTGCGGAGGTGAAGTAATAAGCAGGAACGCTGATGCCCCATGGCCAGAGGGTTCTTTCCCAGAAGTATCCGATGTATGGCAACGGAGGTGGTTTTATGTCACGGCTCCCCGAGGCACAAAGTGGGTGGCTGCTCCCGAGTTCCGCTCGGGCCCTCCGTCGCAACTGGCGTCTTGGACCGACGAAGGACGGAGTTGGGGGCCTACTGGTGATGTACCAGTCCTGCAGAGCTGCATCCGAGAGCTTCTTGAGAGGGACATTAACCTTGTTAGCATAATGCAAGTGATGTTAATCCGACGGATGTTGCCGTACCAACGCCGGCCTCTCCGGATGTGGGAGTTCAACCCAGAGGGTCCGCAGACTGTTAAGCACTTCTTCGGCCTAAAGCTCGAAGGGATGTGCAGATTATTCTTCGGACCGAAAGTAAAGTGTCCGGACACCACCGAGGATGCGGGCCTAAGTTGCAATCTCCTAGATACCCAAGTAAGTAAACTTGATACCGGACACCGTGTTTTTTTTATTTGTCGTAATTATTTATCCTGAAAATCACCCGTGGCCAGGAATGGCTCAACAAGGTGGAGAGAATCAGGTGTCCGGCGCCACTTCCCGAAGGCTTGCCTGGTCCCACCATGGCCAAGATGCTTGACCGGGTACTCAGAAGAATGCCCCCAGGGAAAGACAAGGGGAAGAACGAAGAAGCCGAACTCCACACACTACGCATCCGAACCGGGGGAATTATTGCCTCCCCTAAGGAGGATAATCGGGAAGGGGGGGCTAAGGCCTCCTCCCTGCGCGGGAAGAAGAGGGTCGGCTCCGATGATTTGGTGGCGGAGATCCCAAACCAGGAGAAAAAACAACACCTGGGGGCTCTCCCCCGACAGGCACCCTCACCGCATCGTGCCCACCAATGGGCCAGCCCTCCACCGAGCTGTAAGTTAATTTTTAATTTGAAGATGCTGCGTTCCTCCTAGATCAATAACCAGGATTCGTCTTTCGCAGTCCGGCTAGCAGCCCTTCTCAACAGAGTTCGTCTTCGGGGGATCTTCCTCCGGAGATGATGGAGAGCGAGACCCCACCTACCTCTCCAGCTTGCGAAGCGGGCGACACCAAGGTGTCGTCACGGAGGAGTCCGGATCTGCCAAAGCCGGAAGCCAATGCGTCAGCCGCCCAGAGCTCGGAATGTTCGGCTCCCGCGAGGGGCGATGGGAAGGGTCCGGCATAGTTTGATGTCCGGCCGGACATACTGACGGGCCTACTGGAGCGAGCTGCGCTCTCGGAGGAGCACCGCTCATTAATGAGCGTGGTGCTCAGGAAGATTTGCTCTGCTACCAGCGGTTTTAATGAAGCATTTACAAGTCTGCTCAGAGGCTTTGAGGTATGTAGTTAAGAATACACTATTTTTGGCTGTGAGGCACGCGTTAGGTGTGCTCCATATGGATAGTAGCCCCTGAGACTCTGGCACGCGTTAGGTGTGCTCCATATTTT
Organism: Aegilops bicornis; assembly: GCA_021605145.1. Lineage (NCBI taxonomy): Eukaryota > Viridiplantae > Streptophyta > Magnoliopsida > Poales > Poaceae > Aegilops > Aegilops bicornis. The sequence continues at coordinate 392,631,360 of CM038675.1, read as the reverse complement.
TGGCTGTAAATACTTGCAGGTACCGGCGGGTCCGACCGGCGACCAGTCCATTGAAGTTGCCGAACTAACCAGGCAGATTGGATTGATTGATGCCGATATCACGTTGGTGAACGAGCGGCTGGACAAATCGCAAGGTATGTGCTCTGCCTTCCTTTGTATAGGAAAATATGGAGGCGGCATGATATTAATGTAATATGTTCGGACTGCAGATGGTGCTGCTGCCTTGGAGGCCCTGAGGGCATAACTTGTCCAAGCCAAGGAACAAGCTTGGGTTAGCAATGAGGCTGCCCTAAAGGTGGCCGAGGAACTGAGAGCCGAACAGGCTGCTCATCGCCGAAGCGAGGAAAAGATAGCCGAAATGGCTGTTGAGTTAAAAAATGCCGCTGACCGGTATGTGCTCCTTAAAAAGGAGCATAAGGATAGCTTGGCCGAGCTGGAGAAGGCACGCAATGCCACCAAGGAAATACGGACTGAGCTCAGAGGTGCGTGGGAGGAGCTTCAACAGGCCGGTAAAATCATGGCTGGAGGTTCCTACTTGCTACGGATGAAGTTTTTTGATCCGAAGTACGCTCCCTTGGATGGGCGCTGGAGTCCTGCGGACGCGTATGCGGATTTGGCGAAGAGTACGGCTGACGCTGCCAAGTTCTTCGAGGGTCATGGTGATAAGGAGGTGGAGAAGCTTTTCTGTTTGCAATTCAATGCTCCCACTCGCCCGCTGCCGTTAAGTGACAAGATGGCTGCTGTAGCGGAGCTTCACAGGCTGTCCGGTCTTGCAATGTGGTCTGTGATAGTCCATCTTTGTTCGAAAGGGCCTAAGCCGAACAGTTACTTTGGCTTGGTGCAGCAATTCCTTGGGGCCGTGCCTCGGATCGATGCCATGAGGAGGTCGGCGTGCATAGAGGGTGCACGGATGGCTCTTGCCCGCGTTAAATCCTATTGGACGGATATGGAGGCCAATATTATAGCGACCCAAGATCCTGTGGGGGGCCAATATCTGGCCGAGCACTACTTGGTGCAGGTCACAGAATGTGCCCGCCTAATAGAGGCGTAGTGCTCGAAGAATGTCTTATTCGAGTGATGAATCGAATCATTGTAAGAACAATGTTATTTTGGTTATAAGGCTTATATTTATACTTTTTGCCCGAAAGTATTATTGTGTCCCTGTGCTTGACGTTTACATATATATATATATATATATATATATATATATATATATATATATATATATATATATATATATATATGATTCTGTAATCTGAAAGATAGCAGTCGTTGGCTTCAGCCCCCACGTAGACAATGCGGGGGTGTTCGCGAAAAATATGCTTAATCACACTTGATCCAACGTCTTGGTCCATTAAGAAGGTGATCGCACGTCGAACTAGGCAACCAGACTATATAGCTGTAACACTTTCGCTTAGCCATGGGAATCTAATGTTGGGGCTACTATGTAGCCCCTGGTACCTTCGCATGTATCCGAATACGGGCGCGTGTACATGACCGAAAGCGGTCCTTCGTTAATGCGGAGGGATCCTAAAGATTCCGATAAGTCTTCGAGTGGTTGAACAGTCTCTTGCTGTATCATGACAGTCAGTTTTTGACTTTCTCTACTGAGGTGCTCGTCTGGAATAACCAGGGCACAATCGCAGTAGTTCTCCTTTGGCCACCTTAGCCGATAATAACGGAACGTAAGGCGGCAAACCCAGGAGCCGGGCAAACCCAACATTTGACCAAAGACATGATTCGGAGTTGATGCATATAAGGCCAAACTCGTGACGCCGAACACTCCCGAAGGTATTCGAACTTTATAATAGTCGATGGGCTCAAGAATGCCCATTCATTATAAACCCTATGTTTCCGGGTACGTGCGTTAATCTGCCGTGGCGAGATGCCAAAAACGGCAGTATCTTCTGCGGGTATGGAACCCATGGGATAGTTAAACAACAAGAGGCAATAGAAAAGGTTTATACAGGGGCTTAATCTAAAAAGAAACCTATTGAACGGGGCCCTTCTGCACGTCTGCGCCTTTGTCTCCGTTGTGCCGTATCTTGGAAGGGCATCGCGCGAACGTTGTCTGTGGAAAAAGGAAAACTCGTAGGAGAGTACAACGTAAGTATGTGATGGATGATAAAAGTGTAAGATGTTGTCCTGCCCATAAGGTTGAGCCAAGTGTGGGGCTGTATTAAGTATTTATAGCCCCTGGTGTCCACTATAGGATTACATATACGGTGCCCTGGTTCGATCACGGAGCTCTTGGACTCAAATCTAACCGTGTCCCTGGTCTTAACGACCGGTCATATTTTTGATGTTGGAGGTCGCTACGGTCCGCCGCGAGGGCCGCCGCGTTGTTCCTTTGGCGGCGTGACGAGCACTGTGTTATTCCGCTTAACGGTGATGACGCCCACGTGGACCGGGCATCTTAAGTGTAAGGTAGCCATAGTGCGGCAATGCGTTGAAGCGGGCGAAGGCCGTTCTTCCGAAAGCACTGCGTGATAGTCGCTTTGGAAGGTGCGATGATAAAGAGTATTTCTTCGCCACGGAGTTGCACGGAGAGCCGAATGTTACCTCCGGTCGACGGAGTCTGCTATGGGCTTCAACGCCTGGTATCACCCCTTCAAAGGTGGTGTTGCTTTGGTTAATTCTGGATGGGTCTATCGCCATCCTGCTGACAGTGTCCTCATATATTAAATTGAGACTACTGCCGCCGTCCATAAGGACGCCGGTGAGATGATATCCGTCGATTATTGGGTCAAGCACTAAGGCCTTTGATTCTCCGCGCCGAATACTGGTTCGGTCGTCCGAGTTATCGAAAGTGATCGGATAAGGCATCCAGTGATTAGGTGTTAGTACGATGGCCTCTATATCGAGCGCGACTCTATGGGCGCGTTCATGCCTCCTCATGGATGTGTGAGTCGCGTGGATCATGTTCACTATTTTAACCTCTGGCGGTAATTTTTTTTGTCCTTCAGTGTTCGGCTGGCGAGGTTCATCCTCGTCTTCACTTGGTGTTTCCCTTCCCTTGTGTTCGGCATTTAATTTGCCGGCCTGCTTGAAGACCCAGCACTCTCTGTGCGTGTGATTTGCAGGTTTGTCAGGGGTGCCATGAATTTGGCATAGTCTGTCTAGGGCTCTATTCAGACCGGCGGTCCCTCTTTGCTGCCTTTAGATGGCTTATTTTGCTGATTAGGTCGAGAGCCCCTGAATCCGGCATTAACCATCGTGTTATCCGGACTCTCTTCCTTGTTTTGGCGTTTGTTTTTATGACGCTGTGGCTTCCCGTTGCCATCCCTTATTTCGGATGTCTTTGGGGTCATTGGGGCCTTCTGGGCTAGCCAGCTATCTTCTCCCGTGCAAAAGCGAGTCATAAGGCTTGTTAGGGCTGCCATTGTCCTTGGCTTTTTCTTGGCCGAGGTGTGCAGCGAGCCACTCGTCACGGATCTTGTGTTTGAATGCCGCTAAGGCTTGACAGATCCTGACGATCAACAATTTGATTCTTTTTAGTGAGGAATCTGTTCCAAAACTTGCGGGCGGATTCTCCGGGCTGTTGGACTATGTGACTTAAGTTGTCAGCATCCGGAGGCCGGACATCTGAAAGCGTCCTCGAGTTCCTCCCAACTCCCAATTGAATTTTCGGGGAGGCTTTTCAACCAGTGTCAAGCTGGTCCCTTCAGTTTGAGGGGGAGCTATTTGATGGCGTGAAGGTCATCCCCATGAGCCATATGTATGTGCAGGATAAAATCCTCGATCCAGACCACTGGGTCTGTCGTTCCGTCGTATGCCTCTATGTTCACAGGTTTAAAGCCCTGTGGAAATTCATGGTCGATGCTTCATCGGTAAAGCCAGGGGTGAGCAGCCCCTGATGTCTGGACGTCTTTGTGGCATGCCGTCGGCTGTTGTTGTGTCCGGTGTTTATTCTGGACTGGTATTTGATTGGCGTAATCGTTTTGGTGACCATAGTCCCTCGCCGGGGTGCGTCCTTTGGATCCATAAATGGACCTGGCCGCGCCGGCTTTCTTATTCAGGTGTTCACGTGGATCGTGCGGCGTCGGTAGCCGCTTTGTTGCGGTTATGAAGTGGTACAGCTTCGTCGTTGAATTCTGGCAGTAGCTTGCGTTTTGGATAGCTCTTTGTATGGCGATCATCGCCGTATCTTTCTTCAGTGTCCAGCACTTTATTCCATCTGCAGTTGAGCGTTTCCTGTGCGGCTTTGAGCCGTTGCTTCTGCTTCTTTAGGCTTCTTGCGGTGGACATAAGCTTTCTGTGGAGGTTATCTCATTCCACATGTTTTTCCGGGATTGCATCATTATCCAGACTGTTTTCCTGTGCTGGTTCGGTTTGATGACCTCGTCCGTCGGGATCATTGTCCTCGGGCGTATGCTCCGAACTGTGTTCGGGGTGATCTGGTTCGTCCAGCTCCATCGCTGGGTCCGTATGGTCGTTGTTGCCTTCAGAGTTGATTGTAGTATCGATCCCTCTGGCGCTCTTATTGCTATTTTTACTGTTGTTGGACTTAGAACGGCGCCTGCACCGTCGCTTTGGCTTTTGTCCGGGGGTTTTATCGTCCGGATTGTCGCCTTTGTCCTCTTTGGGCGTATCCACCATGTATATGTCGTGTGACGAGGGGGAAGTCCAGCGCCCCATAGATTCCGAATCTTCTGGTACATCGTCGTCCACACCGTCGATGTCTTCGGATTCGAAGTTAGGCACGTCGGTTAAGTCATTGACCGTGGCTATGAAGTGGGTGGTGGGCGGGCAACGAATTTCTACGACGTCTGCTTCCCACTCGAGCCGGACATAGTTTGGTCCAGAATTTTCTGTCAAAGAGAGAATTTTTAATAAGTTCAACATGTCGTCAAAGGGCGAGTGCTGAAAGATATCCGCTGCGGTGAACTCCATTACCGGAGACCAACCTGGCTCGACTGGCTCGGGAGTGCACGAACCGGAACCATCATCCGGATACGAATCTGGGGGTCTGTAGTCACAGGCCACCAGAGAGGTAAGGCCCGTGTTCAGCTCCAACGCCGATGAGTGCGCGACCTGCGGGGCGGGGTCCAGCCCTCCGTCCTCAGGCAAGGCAGCCTGCTCCGGATTTAGGTCCGAGGCTACTGCGGGGGTGATACCCCAAGCTTTGTCCGACAGCAGGTCTAAGCCGTTCTCTCGTGACTGTCCGGTGCCGTGTTATTGACGATGGTTGAAGGAGCCATCAAGCCCAGTAGCAACGACACAGGGGTACTCTCAATGAAAGCACCAATGTCGGTGTCAAAACCGGCGGATCTCGGGTAGGGGGTCCCGATCTTTGCGTCAAGGCCGATGGTAACAGGAAGCAAGGGACACAGATGTTTACCCAGGTTCGGGCCCTCTCGATGGAGGTAAATCCCTACTTCCTTGTTGATTAATATTGATGATATGGGTAGTACAAGAGTAGATCTACCACGAGATCATAGAGGCTAAACCCTAAGAGCTAGCCTATGATGGTATGATTGTAATTGTGATCGGTCTTCTAAGGACCAACCTCTCTGGTTTATATAGACACCGGAGAGGGCTAGGGTTTACATGGAGTCAGTTACAAGGAAAGAAATATAATATCCGGATCGCCAAGCTTGCCTTCCATGCCAAGGAAAGTCCCATCCGGACACAGGCAGAAGTCTTGAGTGTTGTATCTTCACGCTTCAATAGTCCGGACGTTGTACACAGTCCAGCTGTCCGGATACCCCCTAATCCAGGACTCCCTCACTCGCCCCCATCCCCAATAAAGCAAGGGTACACCTAAGTGATGCATTAAATGCATCTTGTCCTGTCGAGGGATAACCTCGCAACACTATACACCTTTCCACCTCCTGCGTGCCACTGTGGCAACCCCTTTTTCCTATAAAAGGAGGCCCGAGGCGACCAGGAGAAGGATTCGGCTCTTTCGAACCACACGCTGACCACAGCTAGTTCGAGAGCTCAAGAACTCTCAGAAATACACCCACCAAAGCAGGACTAGGGTTTTACGCATCCTCGCGGCCCGAACCTGGGTAAACGATCCTTGTGCTGTCTACTAGCCCTGCTCTTCTCGCAACCCTGCGCCCCGGCAACAGTAGTAGGGATTCTTGTGATCCCATAGGCGTCGTTCCACACCGACATCTTTGGCGTGCCAGGTAGGGGGCGCAATTGTGAGAATCTGGTCTGGTAGTTAGCCTAGATGTTCTTTGTTGCTTTCGGTTTCTAAGAAGAAGGCGGCTGGAGAAATGACGCCGGTTCGGCAACAGAAAAGCTAAGTCATTCAGAGCCTTGGATTATTTCCTTTTACACTCGAGGTTATCATCCTAGGAGATCTGGCCTATGTATGGGAAACCTTTATGAAAGGGGCCCTCCCGCGATTGGCAACGCCCTTGTTCTGTTTCGAGTCTTCTCAACAGCTCAAAGCGGCCGCGTCGAGAGCGGTGGGGTAGCCTTCCACACCTGGCAACGCTCCTGATTCTGACTCGAGTTAAACTCGATAGTTCGGGCGGCCGCGCTAAGGGTAGTAACGTGGTTTGCCCGGCAGCAGGCACGCCCGGCAGGCCAAAGGAGATCCGTCCCCAAGATGCCGCCTTGGGTTTAAGCCTACCCAGTAACGTAGGGTTGACATACAAAGGAAAATCGAATAGGAAAATAACATGCATAATACTGAAAGTGCTACAGAGTTATATTACATCAAATTGTTGCTGCGGTTCTAACTAGAGATATCCATTGTCTTGGTTGTGAACCTGCAGCGGCGATAAGAAACGGGATGCCTAATCCCGGCGCTGGCTCTCCACCCTCAGAATTCCGCCAACACGGCTGATGATGGGCTTGTTGCGCTCCCTGCGGCGTGAGGTCAGTACCCTCCGGCAAGGTCTCCAGCGCGGCGTCAAAGTCGAGGTCGGGGTACCAGTGTGCCACCTTGGTGAGAACCTTGGTCATGGCACCCTGGCAAAGCCTCCGGGACTCCTCTGCCAGCGAGGCCGCCAGGTTGGCGTGGAGCCGCTCCAAAGCACCAACGACCTTCTCAAAGTACAAGGTTAGGCTGCAGTTGGTGCTCACGCTCCGCTCCAGGACGTACCTCACGTCTAGCATCCCCATGATGGCCAGCTGCGCGGCGGCTTGGTTCGCGACGGCGGCGAGGCGATCGAGCCAACGTTTCTCGCCCGCCATGTGATCCACGAAGTTGAGGCCCTCGTCCGTCCGCAACTCCTTCTCGGCCTCCAGCTCCTTGGCCAGGGTCCCCTCTCGGGTCTTGGCCTCCTCCAGCACCTTCTTGAGACCCTCCAGCTTCAGCTTGAGATCTCTGATGGGGTTGCTGACGACCGCGCTTTGCGCCTCTGTCAGAGCACTGTTAAGCGTGTCCCTCTCCTGGGACAGCTTCAGCGCCTACTCCTTCAGCCTGTCGCGCTCCGCCTCCAGCTCCTCCACCTTGCCGGCATGAACCTGGGACTGGGCATTGAGTGCCTCTTTGTGCCTCTGCTCCAGCTCGCTGGTCCGTTGTAGGACAAGCTTCTCCACCTCTGCATTCTTGCCATGGAGCATGGCGGCGAGCTTCTCCTCGCGTGCAGCAAGGTCCTCGTCCTGGGAGTTCAGTGCAGCCTGGTGCTGGGTCCGGGCGGCTTCGGCGGCCGCAGCCAAGTTCCTCGCCATCTCCTGAGCCTTCTCGACGTCGGCAAGCTTCATGTGAGCTCCACGTCACGCTTGGCAAGCTCGCCCTGGGCGGCCTTGAGCTCCTCGTGGGCCTCGCGGAACCAGTCCTGTGTCTCGGCGACGTGCTCCTGGAGGTCCGCCTCCGCCCTGTCCACCACCGTCGTCCTGGACTTAACCTTGTCCAGGCGGACGCGGTGGAGCGCCTGGAGCTTCCGAAGCTGGCGCCCATGACATGGAGGAGCCGCTCTTCCTGCGAACCATCGCCGCCAACAATCGGCTCATCGACGACTTCAAGCCCGGCTGCGGCAAGCACCTCGCCGTCGAACACCTCTCCCTTGACGGGTGTCCCGGTGCTCGACGCGCCTGGAAGGTGGACGAACAAGTCATCACTCACTCTCAGGTACTTGCCGGAGCCGGAAGCAGCAGAGGAGGAAGGCCGGTCACCAGCCTCCTCCTCCACCTCCTCGACAGCGGCCCCGCCGGCTTCCCTGGCAGGCCCCTTGCCGCCCTCCTTAGTGGCAGCCTTGTCGGCCTCCCCGGTAGGCCCCTCAGCAGCGTCCTCGGCAGCGTCCTCGGCAGCGTCCTGGGCAGCCTCCTCGGTGGCGATCTTCTCGGCGTCCGCCTCGGCGGCCTTGGCGACGCCCTCGATGACGGCGTCCACATCCTCTGGGTTCAACAAGGAGGAATCTGGGCACCGAGGAAAGGGGTGAGGCAAGGCCAGGAGCAAGAACCGGAAAGAAAAAGAAGCAGGGACGAATGGTGGATGACTTACTGGTGCCAGCACCCGGCTGGGAAACGGAAGGCCCCTCCCCGCCAACATTTGGCATATAGGCAAAGCCGCCGGCGCCCAAGTTCTCTTCCTCTTCCTCCATGTGTGTGGGCTCGGCGCTTGGCGCCCTTGCTGGGGACGTCCCTCGGGGCGGTGTGGTCGATGGGGGCGGCGTGTTGGGAGTAGCCCTCTGTGGCTCCTCCTGCTGTTGCTCTCCTCCTGCATACCTGGCAAGGTCAGCACCAAAGTGTCATGCCCCTGACACGTGTCGAAGAGGAAAGAATTATGGACTTACGCTGGGGGCTATGCCGGGGGCTGCTGTCCGGGCTGCTCAACTCCACCAACGGCGCCCTCGAAGTACCAGCCGGGGGCTGGCCACCCGCCGAGACCTTGGCCCTCTTCGCCCTCTGGGCCAGCGTCTCTGCGTCCCTGCAAATACGAAAACAAGTCAAGACAAGCAACACAGATTGGGGAGGCAGAGATAACAAAAATGAACCAGATGCTTACTCGTCGTCCGCCTCCTCCTCTGCCGTCTTCCTCTTCCTCCTCGGGCTGAGGGATCCATAATCGAATGTGACCTCCGTGTCAACAGCCGCCGGAGGTGGGGAGGGAGGCGGCATCTGGGCATGCTTGCATGAAGAAGGGGCGGCTGTCCTCTTCTTCACCGCGACCTTCGCCAGCTTCTTCACCGCCACGGCCCTCTTGTGGGGCCGAGACCCCTCCAAAGTCAGATGCGGTTGCGCAGCCCCTGCCGGGCCGGACCGGCTCGCTGGAGCTGGCCCGCCGCAAGACTCGCCCTCTCCCCATAGCCGGCGTTGGGCCTGCGGTTTCGTCCTCCTCCTCCGACGACTCGCTGGTCACATCTTCAAACAGAGGGGCCTCAGTGCCGGCGCTGCTGGCTCCCCCGGAGGCCGCCGCCCACCGGGCGAGCTCCTCCTCCTCCGCGGCCGTCGCGGCCCTGTCCTCCACACCACCGGCGCTGCCGGCCTCCCTGGCGAGCTGCGCCTCCCTCGCCCTGGTGGCGATGTAGTCCAGCTCCGCCTGGGTGGTGGCCTGGACAAGCAGCCGCTCGGCGTAGGTGTTGACGTACCCCTCATGCAGGGTGTCAAAAAATGGCTGCACTTCAGCGTCCTCCGGCTCCTTCCAGCTCGGGTCGGGGCCATGCGTGTTGCAAACCGGCATCATGGCAATGATCTCGGACCGATGCGAGTCACAACGGGACCACCCCCGTCGGCAGCTTGAACAGAGGCCCCTTGAGGACCTTGCCGGACTTCGTGGCGGCCCTCGCAACCTTGCCGGTCCGCTCGACCTCGCTGTCGCGGCTCACGTTGAGCTCGAAGATCCGCTAGCAGAAATGGGCGTGCGCCATCACTGTGAAGTTGTGGTTGAGGCCGGGGCGGAGCCGCATGATGTCGGCAGCGTTCGTGAAGAGCCAAGCTGGCCTCCCCTTGTTATGCAGAGGAGCGATCCGGCGACGGATGAAGTCCGCCCCGATCATTTCAAGGGTGAGCCCGGCCTGGGTAAGCTAGAGAATCCTGGTGGTGGTGACAGTGAGCTTTCTGTCGTCAGCGTCGATGTCGCTCCAATCACTGTCGCGAACCGGCGGCGCCCGGCGAACTCTGCAGAACGTCGACGGGTCCTTTTCTTCGATCAAGCACCATCGGCCCCGCCATTCCTACCACCTCTCCTTCATGGCGCCGTCCGGGTACGCTCCCTTGGATTTTGGGATCCAGGCGATGCACCCCGAGATGGCACCTCCCGTCTGGATCCGAGGGAAGAAGTAGTGGCGGAAGAGCGCCGTGTTGGGTTGCACCCCGGCAAAGCCTTCGCAGAGGTGCACGAAAAGGGCCATGCACGCCACCGCATTCGGAGAAAAATCCAGGAGGCGGAAGCCGAAGGTGTGCATGATGTCGCTGAAGAAGTCAGAGAAGGGATGACAGAGCCCATAAGAAAAATAATCAACAAAGAAGGGGTACCGATTTGGGCCAGGCTCGGCGCAGTCAGCGGGGATGACGCGCGTGGCTGGATGCCCCGAATTCCCCCTGTCTTCATTCCCCATAGGGGCCTGAAGGAGTCCCGAAGCTCGAACACGTCAACCATCGAGGGGAAGAAGAAGGCAGACTGCGTCCACTGCCCCGCTAGCGCGCTCTCCGGCAGCTCCACAGCTCCGGCATCCTTGGACACCCCCTTGCCCTTGGTGGATTTTGGCGCCATGGCGGCTGAAGGAGGAGTGCAGGACAGAGGGCAGCGGAAGCGCAACGGCGGCGAGCGGAAACGAAGCTTGGAGAAGAAGAGGAAGTTGGGCAGAGGTTTCTGAGATTGGGGTTGCGCGACGGGTAAAAGAAACAGTGCGCCCGCGGTTATCCCTTTTTATGGGGAAGCCGCGGGTCGCGCAGCCCATTTACTGCGACATGACGCATGCGTGCGGGAACCGCCCCACGCATGTCGCCCACGTCACGCACACCCCTCCACGCCGCGCCACGCACGCGGGTCGTGGGAGGCGGAGCGCGCGAAAAGTCTTACATGTAAAAACCGCCTCACCGCGCACAAGACTGCTCGGGCCTAGCCCAACAAACGCATCACGCTTATGTGTGGCCCAAGCCCGGGGGCTCCTGTCGGTGTAAAAAAAGAGAGGTGCACTTTTTTTACCCCTAAACCTTTGCACGGGCAGCCAGAGCCGCGCCCACGGTCACACCGAGCAGAGCAAGGGAGGTGAGCCAAGGTAGGACCAGAGCGCAAGACAATCAAGGCAATGCCAAGGCCAAGACCACAAAGAACAAAGGGAATAAGCAGGTCCCCCGGGCAAGACCCTTGCCGGGACAGCTCGCCCCACGCCAACAGAGCGAGCCACCCTTGAGCCCACGATCCCCAACCCAACATCCACGTGGGGCCAGGGCTCGGGAGGCACCTCTGTGGTGGCATGCAGATCTTTGTGAAGACATGTTCAAGATCAGATGAGGATTAGAAGATGACGATTCTCGGCAAGACCCTTGCCAAGGAAGGCCACCAGCCCCCCCGGCAAGATCCTTGCCGGGGATGATAGCACGCCACGGCAGGACCCTTGCCGGGCCACCCGACAAGGCCCTCACCAAGGACGCCAGCAGGGCCACCACCAGGCCCGCAGACGACCAAGCTTCCGCCACCGTTCCCATATAGCTGCCAGCCCAAGCAGCTGGGCGAGCACCTGCGTGGCAACATGCAGCTCCCAGGCCAACTCGTGAAGCGCCTGCGTGGCGACATGCAGATCTTCATGAAGACTCCACCACCGCGCCACCTCAGCTGCCTGCCTGCCTACATGGCACCGCACGCATCGCTAGCCAGGGCGCGTGTCGAAGCGAGGAGGAGCGGCGACGGACGGGACGGGCCTCGCCCCATCCCCAATAAAGCAAGGGAACACCTAAGCGATGCATTAAATGCATCTTGTCCTGTAATACGAGGGATAACCTCGCAACACTGTACACCTTTCCACCTCCTGTGTGCCACTGTGGCAAGCCCTTTTTCCTATAAAAGGAGGCCCGAGGCGACCAGGAGAAGGATTCGGCTCTTTCGAACCACATGCTGACCATAGCTAGTTCGAGAGCTCAAGAACTCTCAGAAATACACCCACCAAAGCAGGACTAGGGTTTTACGCATCCTCGCGGCTCGAACCTGGGTAAACGATTCTTGTGATGTCTACTAGCCCTGCTCTTCTCGCAACCCTACGCCCCGGCAACCGTAGTAGGGATTCTTGTGATCCCATAGGTGTCGTTCCACACCGACAGCCGGATATGTGACCACCAGTGAGGAGAGAGAAAGAGTGGACACTGTCATCTTGTTTTGATATGGATAGGGTGAGAGAACGAGACACGAGAAACCCTATCAAACAAGAGGCTATATATACAATGGAGTAAAAAAATCTCTCCATAGCAGCGGTTTTAAATAGAATACGCGCGTTCCCGGAAAAAAGAAACAAAAACTGGCGAACAATTTTTTAACGTACCAAGAAAGAATACTCGATCAAAAACACGCCCCCACTTCCAGGTCGTGAGAGTCGTCGCGCGCACACACACATAGACATAGACATGCATCTGAGGATGGCTGCGTAGAACTGAATACAGATGGTTCCTTCTTGCCAGAGAACGGAACTGCTGGTACAGGCATGATACTAAGGGATCATGGGGGTGCTATAATTTTCTATTCATGTAGAAGCTTGTGTTATTGCGCCGAACGACCTTTGGAAGCAGAATTGTTGGCCATCAAAGAGGGTTTATCGTTCGCATTGCAGTGGAGTAATCTTTTTTTTGACCCACACACCGTATTTCTACGGTAAATTATATTAATATAATAAAGTACATGGGGAGTCTAAGCTCCAAATATCAATATCGAGACCGACTGCCTTGAAGTTACAAATATGGCGAGGATTTTTTGGTGCGTGAGATTAGATCGCTCATGGCACTCCGAAATACTTGTATTGCTCATGTTCGACGAAACAACAACATTTTAAGTCATACTTTAGCTCATTATGGTAGGACTAGTGGCCATATCGCTGTTTGGCTAGGTTCAGGCCTTGATGGCATTGTCGAACTTTGTAACTCCGAGTGTAGCCTGGCTATGTGAGTAATACAAGTTTGTTCCCGCAAAAAAAATACATAGACATGCATATCCGTCTTTACGTAAAATTCCATCTCCATCTCCACATCCAATCATATTTGTCCAACTGGCACATTATTTACGTTGTTAATTATATATGCAGCAATATTAACGTACAACATCTCTTGTTTGCGGGCGTCCGGACCGCTGCCACGCCCGCTCCTGACCAACCCGAACCCTCTTCATCACCCGCGCGTGCTTCCCGCCCGAAACGGTCAGTGCCGCATTCATGCCCGGCCAGAGCGGACGCGACCTCTCACTGGCACCGGCATTGAAGCGGCGCGCCGGCCGAGAGAGCGTCGCCCGCGCCGCTTCCCGGTGCACGCGACTGATCCGTGTTCAAAGGTCGCAATAGCCGGCCACAACATGTATGTAAAAAGTTCTTGGGAGTCCGTGCTACAGCTAGTTGTCCTCCCCCAACTCGTCAATCTCTTCCAGTAGTGCTAGTACTCCATGGCGCGATCCATCGACAAGCAGGCAGGAAAGTTATCAGATACTCGGTTTGCGGTGAGTGGCATGCCGAGCGACCGTGTGGGGTCGAGCCGTGGAGGATGGTGAGACACGAATGCGACAAACGTGATTTAAACGTTGGTTTTGCTCGATGGCGCGATCCAACAAAACGAAACGTTGGTTTCTCTCCATTTCCATTTTTTCTCCGAAAAACAGAAATTTCCACTCCATTTTCATTCCTACTCCAAGGTTGCCCTGTTACAACATTCCATTAAATACAAAGGAAAACTAACACGCATGCCGATGCATCTCAATGATTCACAGATCATAGCCAATATTTACTTCACAACTAAATACAAAAGTTGTGAGAGCGTGTACAAAAGAAAAACTACTGATGGGGTCACTACGAATTAAACCCTAAGCCCTAAATAGGATTTAATTTCCTGGCTAGGTAGAACCTGTCAAAGGAAACACGGCTGGCACCCTCGGATCATACGATGCTTTTGTGCAGTTCCACTAAAAACGAGCTGAGCATCCCTGATGGCAAAGATATTGAAGAAGTGTGATTAGAATAATAGTACCGGCACTAGTTCATGAGACATAAACTCATCACAAATAGAAGCCGGTAGAAGTAGAGAAAGATCGACATGGAGATGGAGCTATGTGGGGAGCTGCGGCAGTGGAGCAAGCCGGCTCCAAAAGGAAGATGTACTACCTGGGGCGTCGGGCTGTAGCTAGAAGGGCGGTTGGGACGCGACATCAGCCCATACCGCGGGGACCCCCGATTGGGACGCACCGACTATGGGTTTTCTTCCTCGCCGATGTCGACCGCGTCTACGCAGAACATTGTTCCCTTCCCCAAGCGGCGGGATCAGGCCGGATATGTGACCAGCGGTGTGGCCACCGTCGTTCTATGCTTGTGAAGTGAGCAACCCAAGCAAGCAGGCTTGTAGCTTAGGCTCCTGCTAGTGTATATATAGTGGTTTTCTTTTTCTCTCCATATGAACCATTTTATATTGCGTACGTGTCATTGAAGAGTGAAATGTGGTTGCTTCTTCCGACTAACTTACTGTGTGATTTGACTGCTCCTTAGTGGCCCCTACACGTACTCCCCCTACGTGTATGACCGTTCCTGAGTCTCACTTGTACTTATCTCTATTTTCTTGCATGACACGTGAGTAGACAGTATGCGCATAGAGGAATTTTATTACTGCACGTTGTTCCGTAGTACTGTACTACTAGTACCTACTCCCTCCTTCCGGTTCACTACTGGTACTCCCTCCGTCCTGGCTTATTGGTCCCCTTTGTACTCAATTCATGGGCTCGTTTTCCTCAAGAAATTGTCTTTACCAATGTATTAATATCGGGAATGCATGCGTGAACAACGAATGATTAAACCTTGCATGCAACATTTTGACAAAGCATTGACTTATGAACATGTGAATGTAAGGGACTACAACCTCGTGCATGCATGCAACAGTCACATGTACACATGGACGCAAAAACGCGCGCGACGCCCTAATGCATGCATGTCCGAGCACACGACGGAACACACATGGTCACGCTCAAGTGCTCAACCTACATGTGCATGCACACACATACTCAGCCAGGGTGAGCTAGTGACTGTATAAACACCGAAAAATGTATATATTGAGCGCAATGAGTGTATTATGAAGTCCACTGACCATATTTTTACAAATATACAAAGGATGCATGACAGTGTATTTATCTCGTTTGAAATTAAGCCATATTAACCGAAAAGGAGGCAGTATGGACTAGCATTACTTTGCTGTGTCCCGTCAACTTGCCGAATGAGGAGAAGCTTGCAGGACGGGAGAAGCTTGCATGCGGTGGCTCGCAGGACATGGAGAAACTTTTGACTAATGCAAGCTCTCCCTCGCAAAGGCGGTGGACGTGCAACAGTTAATTCGGTGTCAGATTGCCAGAAGCATACACTATACTAGTACTAGTATTATTGTTCGACTTCCCGAAGAGGCGAACAGCGAAGCGCAAAGTTTACTAGTACTAGTACTACAACTATAGAGATATGTACTATACTATACTAGGAACCGAATGGAGGAGCGTCTGCACTCTTATTATATTTTAAAAATGTGATAAAGCAAGCTTCAACACATTTGGTTCTCTTCGAGGGTTCTCGCATGTGATAATGGAAGTTGATTGCATGGAACACTTGCCACAATTCTCGCTTAATTCTGGCTCAGATCCTTTTACAAATAGGAGCGCTCGGTAATATTTCCTCTTTTTTTTTTATTCAACATGTAAACAGGTCAGCAAACCTTGCGGCGCATCTTTGTGCGAACCGTGCTTGTTGCACTTTGATTGTGGCCGAGAGCTGGCTTGATGAAACACCTTGCTTCCTTCTTCTTTTTTGCGGGGTACCTCGCTTCCTAGTGACCAGTCTCTTGGCTGATCCTCCTAAGAATGCTTATATATGATTAAAGCTGTCTCATTTACCCGCAAAAAAGATTAAGCCATATTAACCGGAAAGGAGGGAGTATGGACTAGCACTACTTTTTGGTGTGTCCTGTCAACTCGTAGAACGAGGAGAAGCTTGCAAGACAAGGTGAAGCTCGCTTACGCCTTTTTACTAATACAACCTACCCTCGCCCAGGCGGTGGACATGTAGCAGTTCATTCGGTGTCAGATTGCCACAGGCATACACTGTAGTACCGAACATGCAGAGTACCATCATTGTTCGATTTCGCGAAGAGGCGAAGAGCCAAGCGCAAGGTCTATAGTTGTACGAGTAGTACTACTACTAGAACCGCATGGTGGAGCGTCTGTACTCTTATTTTATTTTAATCTCTGATAAAGTACACATTTATTCGGAAGAAGGGCTAAAAACGGCAACCCAATGGTAGTGTTAAAAACATCGAACATGTAATGATGATATCGATCAACCATGCTCGAATATATCTTGGCCTCCGTGGGAGCCCGTCTGTGTGTTCTCGCTCCTCGTCTCTCTCAAGGAATGGCGGGTTGGCCATTTTGCCGTCCATTCAGATCGGTTTGCTCACACTCTGGTCCCACATGTCAGTGATATGCCAAGAGGAAGTGCATTGACCGACTGGCCAAACGTGTACTTGGTTTTGCACCTTCAGGCCATGCTTGGAATGGTTGTATTTCAATACGGAGGCGTATAACTTACACATGTAAGTTACTGGCCGATGTGCAAATTCCAGCCGGAATTGAAATGACGGGCACATGTGTTTATTTTTTACAAGTGTATTCAAAAGAGAAATGGTGATCCAAACATGGCCTCATACTACTCCTCCCTCCGTCATAGTTTACAAGGCGCGCTTCATTCTGATGCATTTCTCTCCATAAATTTCCACCACCAGAGAGACTTTAGAGCGTATTGATGGTTGCTTCTTCCGAGCAACTTACAGTGGGAAAGGTGGGGCTTATGATTTGACTGCTCATTACTACTCACTATTAGTGCAGCGCAACAACCGGGCTGAGTCTCCCATGCGGTTGTGCACTACTCCCTCCATTCTTAAATATACTACGGAGTATTTGTCTTTCTTGAGATTTCAACGAGCGACTACATACGAAGCAAACTGAGTGAATCTACACTCTAAAATATGTCCATTTGAAATTTGTAAAAAGATAAATATTTAGGAACGTAGGAAGTATAATTTTGTGCATGGCACATGGACCCGGATGCTGAAGAGGCTTCTGGCAATGCTATCAAGATTCCAGCATTTGTTTACATAATTGACGTACTATACAAATAATTTTACAGCAACATGAAATTGTACAATGCTCTGAGCTGATTTGTTTCGTGTGTCTTGCCATCGATGCTCTTTCGAAAACAATAAAAACCTAACTTCCTTGCTAATGCATCTCAATGATTAGCAGATCGGAGCTAATATTTACATCACAACTGAAGACAAAGTTGTGAGAAGGTGTTAAATTAAAATTGATCCATGCTTTCATTGGCAGGAACATCCCCCTGCTCTGTCTAAATCAATAAGGCATGCAACATCCGATCATTTTGTGCAGTTCCACTAAAATAGAGTTGAGCGTCCCTGTTCCAAAGATATTAAGTGTGATTACGATAATAGAGGACTGCTGATGGAACAATAAACACACAAATAGAAGTCGGTCACCTTTGCAGTCTCTCTTAAGACTAACTAGTTGGAGAAGATTAAGCAAATAGTTGAGAAGATTAGGCTCGGAGTTGGTTGAGGAGGATAGAGCAAAACCAATCTCCCTTTGTGCAGTCGCACTGAAATGTAGACGTTGCCCATGTGACATTTTAGTACAACTGCACAAAACACTCTTAAGAAAAAAGTGATTTGTGCAGTTCACCAAAAGGTGGCAATAGCAACGAGGTGAAATGGATAGCCCTGTTTGCAAAAAAGAGGTAGAAAGGAAACAATTACTGGCCAATAACAGTTGATGACACATGCGACGACAAAAAACAAGCATATTCCAGGTCCTAAGGGAAGATAACAACCCGGTTGTGTTTTTCTAAAACAGTGTGAGGACGAGATTGCAATATGGAAAGTACGCCGGATGAGCTACGTTTTGGGCAAAGAACTATGTTAGATCCACATGCAAGATTTTCCACATCCAGCGACGTGGGAGACGGGCAGTGGAGCAAGGCCGGAGGGGATACCTGGGGGTCATCGGGATGTAACTAGGTGAGCAGCGGCGAGCGGGATCTGCCCATACTGTGGCAGCGAGAAGGTGGCGTAGGCCCTACCGTGCCGGAGCTTGGTGAGAGAGAACGACGGGTACCGCAGATCGAGACATGCTACCTTGGCGACGTCGAACGAAGAAACGATGCACATACTCCCTTTCCCCCGGAGGACGGGATGCGGCCGGATCAGTGAGCAACGGAGAGAGAGAGAGAGGCCACCGCCGCCTTGTGTGAGATACTCTGAAGAGAGACAAACCCAGGCAGGCAGGCAGGCTCCATTATATATAGTGGAGCGGACTACCTTTTTCTCCATAAAAATCATTTTATATTCTGTGTACGTGCCATTGAGCGGTATAACTTTATTTAAAAATAACACGCCAACGCATCAAGTCAAACTTTGTTTCGTGCACGCGTGGTACACGACCTCCGTAGGTAAACAACCGCTACACATGTTCAAATTCGCACGTGGGCTGCCATTTCGTACAGAAATGAGCTCCACCGTGTACCCGCGCGGGTGTGGCTGGGCACGAAGAGTGAGTACATGCACCTATTCTCTTCGTGTACGTACACCACCTACGTGGGGTTGTGTGAGAGAGATACAAACGTAGAGAGATATAGTGTGTGGGTTCGTGAGTGTTTTGGGGGGTGGGGCATGTCAATCAAAAAATGTAACATATGCAATGTGTGTGAAAATAGAGTCCTAGATATATCATATATATAGAGGGGGCGATCACGACAAGAGAGTGGAGGTATCATCGGCTTGAGGTATCCATAGAATCAAATAGAGGGATGATGTGTGTGTGTGTGTGTGCGCGCGTGATCGATAAAGAGTGCCATCGAATTTGTGTGTGCCCGGGTCAAAGATATAGGGTGGCTGGCCTACTGGAACGTGAGATGGGACATGTGCAGTTTGTCTCTATGGCATGGATACCTACCTACAGTGCTCGACTATCGGTGTGTGGTGGGGGGAGGCCTTATTAACTATAGAGGTACAATGGCTGGTATATGTGTGGAGGAGGAGAGAGGCCTATCTTATGTATTAAGGGAGATCGATCGGCATCCATGCATATGTGTAGGAGAGGAATAAGGTTGGGAGAGATACAGAGCTAGAGTGTTGGAGGGGGTGGTAGTGGAGTTGCTTCTAACAAATGGTGGGAGAGGCTTGCTAGACAAACGGAGGGCACGCCTGCAATAACAATAAGAGAGGGGATGGCTGCCTGTCTGTGTGCGTGCGTGTGAGAGACAGGTCAGGAGGCATGCACGAATGATGAGGGGCGACGATATGGCTGTGGTAAGCAGACATAACTACATAGGAAGGTCAATCGTCCTCTGTCAAAGAAAGGAGAGACATAACTTGTGAGGTACGTCGATTGATGGGTGGGGGTAAAATAGTTAAAGTCGACCTAGGTATATGTAGGGAGATCGATCGGTATACATGCATGTATGTGTAAGAAGCAAATAAGGCAAGGGGAGAAGGATAGAGAAAGATGGATGAATCTAAGAGGTGGTGCGAGAGGCATACTATATCAAGGGGTTAGGAGTGTGCGAGTACGAGATCGATGAAAAGAGTGGTGGGAGTGAGGCATGAACGGTGAGAAGAGAAGAGGGGAAGCTTGTGTTTGTGGTAGGCACACCTGGCTAGAGAGGCATATCGACCGATGTGTGCCGTAAAGAAGGAGTTGGGGAGCCTACACACACCATGGGTGAATGACCTAAAGTGAAAAGACGAATTTGCGCTATGGAGCTAGAGAATGCTGAGGGAGGGTGAGAGGGATGCGGGCGTGTGCATGCACGAGAGAAAGTTAGCGCTAGCTACAGATAAGAGGATTGTGTGGGTGTAAAAGACGAATAGAGATCATAATTCATTATAAAAAGCGAATTCGGATATTTGAAGAATCTATCATAGTGTTTTAAACCGACGCATGCGTGAATATATATAACGGTGATACACATGGTGTGGTTATGAACATGTTATACTACATATAATATATTTTATCTCTACTCTTTAAAAAAAACAGAGTTGTTCATGATGGTGTGCCTGCCATCCTGCAATATAGGCCGTCCAATTTATATCTGACGGATAGGAAGGAAACTATGGCAATTTTGAAAAAAGATACCCACACCCCTCTCCATATTTGCAAATAAGGCCTCCCCTTGATCATGTTGATGTTCCGTGGAACGCATGGGCATCTTGCTAGTACTACATATAATATATAGAACATTGATTATAATTTGGGCTAATGTGTGGCTTTTGCAGCTTAGGGCTAAATACTTGTTATAATGTAGGCGGGGCACTATACTTTGTGTGATAAACACGATTATGCGTATGGAACATGGTTTAGATTATGAATATATAGTCAGTACATCAAATGTACTATTATTTGGAATCAACATCAAGTGTATTCAAAAGATTGAATTCGAGTTCATATAGTACACATAGTTCATATCTATCTCTATAATAATCATGTGGTGTGTTGTTAAGGTAATACACGAATGATGGTTGAAGTTGGCAACAACCATGATTGTAGATTCTTATTGAAATAGAGAAATGAATTCAAATTCATTTTGAATTGCAGCGGAAGTATAAACATTTGGAATGCACTAAAATGTTGGTATGAGTAGGTTACATGCATTATACAGCCAGCGAAAAAATTTAATTGGACATAACATGGATTCATACTCTCTCTTTGTGTAGCTTTGAATAGCATTTGTATAGTAAAACGGGACAAGACTCTCTCTTTGTGTGGTGTGAATAGTTTTTATTTTTTTGTATTTTTTTCGTTGAGGGAAGTGTGAATTGATTTGGTACGTACAAGTACAATATTACACGTTAGGCTTGTCCCTAAAATTCAACCCGCGCCTTGTTATATCCCGAAAATTCTGATATCGTGCTCCCAAAACTGGCGCCTTCACAACCCGCGCCTTGCTATCCCAAAATTACAACGCGCGCGAAAACTCCCTCCAGCTGCCAAATCCCGACATGCGAAATCCCCCTTCTAATCCTGAGCTGAAAGGGCCGCTAGTTCAAATCCGTGGGGGTACTTTTGTAACACACCCTACATTTTGGACAAGCGCATCCCCAAGTCATGGTTCCCCCCTCCCATCGCCTCCTTTTCGCCATTCGAAATCTGGCCGCCATAACCTCTCCGCTCCAGCCGTGAAACCCCACCCTCCTCCATCCGCCACCTCACCGCTGCCCTGCCAGAGCATCTTGCTCGACGATGTCGTCCACCGCAACAACTCGACGTCCCTCATCCGCCTCCCCGGATGAGGATCCATCATCCATCCCGTCGTCCCCCTGGTTCAGCCGCCCCGTCCTCCACCTCCAAGGAGATGCTCCGACGATCGCCTCGTCTATCGCGGCTGCTCCATCCCCACAGCGCCGCCTTAACCCGCTCCACCGGAACGGTATCATCCTCACCGACTCCTCGGACGAAGCCGACGCCTACTCGGCGCCACCAAAGAGGTTGTACACTCATCGCATCGCACCTTCTCCTTAACTCAACCTCCTGGCACCGACGATGCTCCATCCCGCACCCCCATGGAGCGGCTACCTCGAAGCTAGCGCCGCGGGCGACATCTCCACGACGACTCTCCCCAGTGCGAGGCCCCTTCGGTGGCGGTGCCAATACCAGTCGGATCTGCTGCTGCTGCTCGGCTGCTCGCTTTCGGTCGCTTCAGCAGCTTCTTCTTTGCTTGCTCGCTTCCTTCCTTCGCCCGGCTATTTGTTGCTCCGGGTCTCGCTCGCTTGTTCGCGCTGCTGCTGCCCGGGCTCTCGCTCGCTCACTCGCGTTGCTGCTGCTCCGGCTCTTGCTCGCTTGCTCGCGCTGTAGCTCTCCCCTTCGCTCGTGCTGCTGCTCTTCTCTGATTTAGCTACACTTCAGTCGACTGAATCGACTTTTGGGCTAGTCGTTTTTCAGGGGGTGGTGGGTCTCGCCAGAGTTAAGGAAGAACCACCCGCAGCGGGGAGGGGGGCTCGCCGGAGAGGTACCCCACTATCTATCTTAGGGTTCTGGGTGGGGTGCTGCTCGCTGGCAGTGGGGGGCGCGGTGGTGGGGCGGTGGCGCGGGGATTGCCGGAGAAAAATCTTGGTGCAGGGGGGCTAGAGGGCTGGCCGGGGCGACGTCAGACCGACGGTATGGAGTTGTTTCGGGGCGACGAGGCGGCCGCGGACCAGCGGTGGGGAGTTGTTTCAGGGCAGCGAGGTGGCAGCGGACCGGCGGTGGGGAGTTGTTTCGGAGCGGCGAGGCAACGCGGGGTTCGGCCGGTGGTGGCTGGCGGCTCAGGAGGTGCAGGTTGAAGATGAACTGGATACCCTCCCTAAACTATCCCATGTGAAGTGCCTCTCTGCTACCATTGCGTCAGTTTCGACAATAACATTTAGATTCCACAGTAAATTTCAGTTTCGATAGTTAAGTTCAGAGTCAACAGTTTTTACCTCATCTGTTGTAGTCAGGTGGTTTTTGGTGATGTAAATTTTACATCTATCACTTTTTGGTAATGCATTTTACATCATCTATTGGAGATGCTATTAGAATCCCACTTGAGATTAACGATGTCTGTCTTGTGCTGCTTCAGCCTTGACGTCTTACGACTCACTGGAGCTGCTCCAAGGACGGAATGATCCATCACAACAGAGCAGTGCCCTAGTCGCCGTCTACAAATTCCTCGGATCTTCCTCCACACCTCTGACAGCCACCTCTGCCTCAACTTCTTCAGCGACCAACCCAATGATGCTGAGGTCGACATGGCTACGGCAAAGAGGTTGTACACTTGTCGCATCACTTATTACTCTACTGTGGCTCAACGGAAAAACATAGCAATAGGAAATTTTCCTATGACACTCTACTATTCAATTATTCATGCATTTTGTTGAAAGGAATGGAGCAAAACATCCACCTGGACCTACTTTTCAAAATCTTATGCATGAAAACAAGACCAAGTGCATTAGTGGCAGAATAACATTCTAACTGTACACACTTTCATATGGTTTCACTTTATTTTGGCCATGTTTCTTTGCATTCCTCTGCTCCTCCTTTTCCTGTGAACCAAACACCCAAGTTGGCAGAAATCCTGTGTTCACAAATGCTCTGTTTCCCATGTGCATTCCTATCCTATTCCAGTGTTTTTTCTCCTATCCTTGCGTTTTTAGAATCACGCAAGCCAAATGAGCCCATACAGAATTACTTTAGTTACAGGTAGGTGTCGAAGAAAACTTAGTGTGGTTTGTCCTGCTCCTGTCGCGATGTTGTCCACCTCATCTGAGCTGCTCCATCGACAGAAGCATCCACCAAACCATACATCACGACTCGTGACCGTCTTTCGCCGCCTCAGATCTCCTTCCCTGCCGTCGGCACCTACCGCAACGGCATCACCATCATCGACTCAGCAGATAAACCTGAGGAGTACACGGGTCCACAAGAGAGGCCGCACTCTATTGTTTCTGCTTATATAATGCATTGCTTAATATTACCCGCTACTTTATTGTCCTGTTCACCTCTTAGACTCCAAGTCAGGTCCAAATTGATGTTCAAACTTGAGTTCTAAATTAGTTGTGGGGCACATATCAAGGCAGCAATGAATAGTATCTCTGTCTAATATCTGGTTCACTTAGGGTATGCATATGTTGTTCATCTTGGGTGGGAAACAAATAGTAAAGCATTCATAATCTGTTTTTTTATTAAATTAAAGCAACCATCAGCCTGCTATCATTATTTTTGGATCCATCCACTGGTTGTTACCATTACTCTAGATTGTTACCATTACTCTAGATTTCTGCATGCTCTCCTTACATAATCTCACTATATTTTTTGTATGCATGTCAGATATTGTACACAGTCATGCTGAACATGTAGAGAAAAATAGAAGAGTTTTGCGAGGCAATACAATGTCATGCAGACATCGCTCCATGGTAGGTTCAATGGCAAACCCTCCCCCTTCTCCAGATTGTAATCCAGAGGAAGATATCTGTTCTAAGGCGGATTCAGACGCAGCTGACCACTCCTATTTACCCCCAAGGTGTTTGATCTAACTTGGCATGATGATGTTAGTCATATCATGCATATGTTGCCTTGCAGTGCCTACTTTCGACATCATATATGTCATCTGCTTAGTTTAGACATGTTCTGTAATGCCACATGTTTAGTTTCAATATCATATATGGGAGTTATGCAATGCCATCCTGTTTAACCAGGCATCATATATTTGAATGATATGTAGCCCGTCCTTTTATTCATTCAATTTCCATTTGTCTACAATGTTTGTACATTAAGCTACTCTTCCTGTGAATCAGCCATTTGAGTGGGTGATGGAAAATCTGGAGTGAAAACAAGGCCTTCAGAGCAGACAGTGCTACCTATCGAAGCAGATCTCTTGTGGGTCTTGATAGCTCCTCAGAGATGGATTCAGAGACAGATGACCAGTCATATTCCCGCACCGAGGTGTATGCTCTAACTTGGCACGCTTCTACTGCTCATATCATGCATATGGTGTCTTGCATTGCATAGTTTAGACATCATATACACAATATTCAACACCATGTTCTTAATCAGACATCATATATGCGAATGCCCTCCGCTTAGCATATAAATCACATATGTGAATTAAATCATGCGATCCTGGTTACTTAGATAACATGTATGTGAATTATGTCATGCAATCCTATTTAGTTAGTCATCATATCTTTGAATTATGTTATGTTATGCTATCCAGTTTAGATAGACAAAATATATGTGAAATTATGTCATGCTATCCGTTTTAGTTAAACAATATACATGTCAATTATTTAATGCCCTCTTTTTCCACACTATCTATTGCATCTATCGCTCATACAATGTCTGTACATTCAATTATGTTTCCTATTTTATCAGCCATTTGAATTGGAGCGGGTGATGGCAGTATCTAGCGGAGTAAAAACACGGTTTTCAAATAAAATAGTGCTACCTCTTGGTGGAGATAGCACCCCGGTTGTACATGCACGAGAACCAGCCCTACCACACATAACCCAGACTCTCGCAGATTTTACCCCTACTACGATGGACAGAGAACCAGCTTCACCCAATCTAACCCCAACCCCAGCAGATAGTAACCCAGTTCCTGTTGACACAACACCATCTCCACCACAGAGCTCCCAAACAAGAGCAGTTAGTAAGGCAGCTTCAGTGCCCAAAGCGCCAGTACTACCATGGCGAACCCCAACTCCACCAGTTAGTACACCTATTACTGTGGAGGAAGCACAACCAGCCATTCATAGTTTAGTATCTATCACATTTAATGTTGTTAAATCCTCTGTGCGTAGCTTCCCATCATGGAAATACTATACTGAAGATGAAGGAAAATGCCAGTTGTAGGTGTTTGTCCAGGAGTTATGTGTAAGTGATGTTATTCATGGCAATTACTTTGCTTTGTCCCACACATTCTACCTCCATGATGGTTATAATACAACACATTTTCCCATTTTTCTCTATAGAGAAGGACCGATTTGGAAACTCAGGATGAGGTAACCTATGCTAATACCTCTGCTATCTTCAAGAATGCTCGGTGGCAGTATCAGAATTATCTGAAGAAAATGTACTTCACTGACAAAGAAACTCTCAAATTCCCTTACGTTCTCCTGAGACACATTTATTGGACGATGACTAGGAACGCCTTGTTCTTTACTGGTACCAAACCAAGAATGCGGTATGGTCTATGAGCTCATTTTATTTTAAGTACTATATGCTTGCGTCTTACTGTAATCTGTTCATGTAGAACAAGTGCTTAAACCTGAAGAACAAATGTTCTCATTTAAGATTCCATTGCTATCGTACATACTGCTTTGCTCTTGTATCACTGTACTTGCTCATACAAACTTATTTTTAAATTGAACTATCTAATGGAAACTCCAATGGCATAACAGGTATGTTTACGCATGTTTCTTTAACAGGCTTGCTCTTATAAATAGCTCTGTTAATTTCAATTTCAATTGTGTATACAGTTGACTTCTCATACCATGCACATTACTAGCATCATAACAGGGCCAATAGTGTTGTTGTACATGTAGACCCGTGGTACCCATCTGAAATCTTGTTGTGTTGTTTAGTTTCCCACGCTTTGTATTCTTTCAGTGCTGCTTTCTCTTGAACTGATCTGATTTGAACCGTGTCTCTATTTTGATTTGGAAAGACAATGCAGTGACCATATGACATAGATATATGTTTGTTTGATGCTTTTATAATGTACTACTTGGCAATAGAAGACTTGGTAGTTTAATCTTGTCCACCTTACTAATGAACTGGTTCACCCAAAAGAGTTTCATATACTAGTACATGCTAAACCTGTTATGTGTCTTCTTGTTTCTTCTTTTAGAATGCTGACAGAATATTGGGGAAGAGTGCCTTATTAAGCAATGATAAAGGAAGTAATGCAGATAAGGTTCAGGATCGTGAGACATCCTTGTTGGTCTCCAACAAAGCTGATAAAACATCTAAGGAAAACTATCTTGAAGACAGCGAGGCAACCCCAAAGTCCTGTCTTGGTTTACTGTTCGAGTTACAGGCCACTACCGCTTGCACAAGCTATTCAAACTCACTGTCTGAATCAGTTCGGTTTCTTGAGTCTCAACTACAGTGAAAGACATCGATCGGTGTCTTTGCGACAAGAAGCGGAAGGACTGCAGAAGTCCATGGAGCATTCAGATGCATACTTTCTAGTGCAACACCAAGCGTTGGAGGATTTTAGTGCCAAACAGGACAAAGCTAATAAGCTTGCTAAGCTTATTGCCAGCCTGGTGGATACCCAGGATAACATTTCTTGAGCTCTTCTAAAGTTGTTTCAGTTATGGACTTGTTTTGCTGCTGCGTTTATTTGCACTGGTGGCCAATTTTGACGGCCAATGTATGTAATATGTTGCTTTGTTCCCTATATTTGCACTGGTGGCGAACTTTGATGCCTAGTGGATGTAATATGTGCAATAGCTGTAATAGGCTAGCGTTAGTTGCTTGCTTATTTATTTCCTTATTGTCTTGTTTAGTTGTTTGCTTGTAGTCACTACAATTCTTTTTCCGCGTTTTTTAGTGGCCACAATAACCTAGTTTTGGTAACTAGGCCACAATAATCATGGCAACACACGGACTGTTGTAACCATGGGCCTTCTGCGGGCTGTACGATCCGTGGGCCTTCTGCGGGCCGTAGGATCCATTGTCCTTTTACGGGCCGTAGGATCCATGGACTTTCTACGGGTCGTATGATCCATGGGCCTTCTACGGGCCGTAAGATCCATGGGACTTCTACGGGTCGTAGGATCCATTGGCCTTCTACGGGTCGTATAATCATTTCGCCAAACATGGGCCATCATGGACCATAACGGACCGTTAAAAGGCTGTATTTGATAACGCTATGAAAACAGCCCAATGGGTTAACGGGCCACAAACAGGCCGAACGTAACCATGGGTTGTATTTGGCCCACAAACGGAACAGGCCAGTAACGGACCGTATCTAACCAAATTCTAGAAATGAGCCCAAGACTAAATGGGCCCTTAGAAGGATGAAAATTAACATGGGCTGGAAAAGGCCAATGGAATAATGGGCCGTTAATGGGTATAAAGTGATACACTATTCATTATGGGCCAGTTTCATCTCGGGCCTTTAATGGGTCGAGAGTTACAAAGGGCCTCATATGGGCTGAAAGACATCATGGGCCATACATGGGCTGGAAGTTACAACAGGCTAAATTCATATCGGACAGCCCAGATGAAGCTACTGGGCTTAATTCCGATAGGCCGTAACGGGCCGGTAGTAAGCGGGCCGTAAATGGGCTATATATAAACATGCAGTTAATAGAATTTCCGTGGGCCAGCCTGTTACCTTTTGACCAAGTCAAACGGGCCGGCCTTTTCACTGGAATGGGCCTCTGTTGTGCCGTGCCACGTGTCGACGTATCATAGGCGCCTCCTGTCTAATGAGTGGATGACATGTGTCTGAACATTGAGCCGACACGTGTTTTCTCCGACCAATGAGAATTTTACACGTGGAAAATTCCCATTGGTCCGGGCTATTAGCGGGATATCGGATCCAAAACCGGACCCAATAGCTTAACGGTGTCCCATTACGGTGGACGCCACATGTCGGTCACCCTTGACGAAAGCACTTCTATGACGCGTGATTTATCGTCATGGAAGTGGACACTTCCGTGATGATAATTTTGGTAATGTCATGGAACACTTCTACGACAGCACAGGTATGACTATCTTGATTCTGTCATAAATTTGTCATGGATGTACATGCATGATATAAAACGTGACCTACTGTGACAAACACGTATCATCACAGAAGTGTCTTTTTTTGTAGTGATGTCATTCAACTTAGTAAGATGTGCCACAACAATTTCAGTTTCATAACCATGGAAAGGATCAGATTCAACCAAAGTAATTAACTCTGGATCGACAGAGAATTCATAATCCTTATCATCAACAAAGATAGGTGAAGTAGTAAACTTAGGACCACCTTTCATTCTAGCATTCAAAGGTTTTTCTTTCAGTTTGCACAATAATTTCTTAAGATCATCTCTATCATTGCAGGCAATTACGTCTCTAGTTATCTCCTCATCCATAACATAACCTTTCGGTACCTTTGGCAATTTGTATCTAGGATAACTAGTTCTAATAGGTGTTTCAAGATTTTTAGTTTCAAGCTCTTCATCAGTTTCAACAATTTCGTCAGTTTCAGCATTCTCAAAAGCTTTAGTTCTAGCAAGTTGTTCATGAATAAATTCACCTAGTGGCACATTATCATCAAGCAAGGTACTAGCATCATCATAAATATCATTCATAGTAGAAGTAGCATCATCAATAACTTGCGACATATCAGGATTAATAGCATGTGGTGGGGTTGCAAGTTTACTTATATCAGAAGGTGAATCAAGCGCAGAGCTAGATGTCAAGTCCTTACCTCCCCTCGTCTTGGAGGAAAAAATCTTAGTCTTAACATCCTCTTCATAGTGATAATTTGATAATAATCCCAAGTGACTCAGCAAATATAGCTATGTTCCCCGGCAACAACGCCAGAAAAAGGTCTTGATAACCCACAAGTATAGGGGATCGCAACCGTTTTCGAGGGTAGAGTATTCAGCCCAAATTTATTGATTCAACACAAGGGGAGCCAAACAATATTTGCAAGTATTAGCAGTTGAGTTGTCAATTCAACCACACCTGGAGATTAATTATCTGCAGCAAAGTGATCAGTAGCAAAGTAGTATGATGGTTTTGATAGTACTAGCAATAACAATAGTAACGGTAGCAGTGATAGCAATGATTTTGTAGCAAGTGCAACAGTAACAGTAGCAGTAGTAACTTAGCAGAAGCACTATAAGAGAAATTCGTAGGCACTGGATCGGTGAATTCGTTGGATGATATTCATCATATAACAGTCATAACCTAGGGCGATACGGTACTAGCTGCAGTTCAAAAATATAATGTAGGCATGTATTCCGTAAATAGTCATACGTGCTCATGGAAAGAACTTGCATGACATCTTCTGTCCTACCCTCCCGTGGCAGCGGGGTCCTATTGGAAACTAAGGGATATTAAGGCCTCCTTTTAATAGAGAACCGGAACAAAGAATTAACACATAGTGAATAGATGAACTCCTCAAACTACGGTCATCACCAGGAAGTGTCCCGGCTATTGTTACTCCGGGGTTGCCGGATCATAACACGTAGTAGGTGACAATAACTTGCAAGATCGGATCTAGAACATAGATATAATGGTGATAACATAAATGGTTCAGATCTGAAATAATGGCAGTCGGGCCCAAAGTGACAAGCATTAAGCATGGCAAAGTCATAGCAACATCAATCTCAGAATATAATGGATACTAGGGATCAAGCCCTAACAAAACTAACTCGATTACATGATGAATCTCATCCAACTTCTGACCGACCAACGAGCCTATGAAGGAATTACTCACTATCGGTGGGGAGCATCATGGAATTGGCAATGGAGAAGGGTTGGTGATGACGAAGATCGAAGATCCCCTCTCCGGAGATCCAAACGGACTCCGGATCTGGCCTCCCGATGAAGAACAGGAGGTGGCGGCAGCTCCGAATCATGAAATGCGATAGTTCTATCTCTCGTGTGCGTCACTTATATATTTTGATCTTGGATGTTGGTAAATCTATACTAATTGTAGAATGCTCCATGAACTTCACTTATATCTTTTGGAGTATGAATAAGACTATCATCGAAATTGGGCTTGGAAGAGTATCATTAAAATATCATGCCTAGCTAAAAAGGAATTAAAGAAAAGCGCTTGTTGGGAGACAACCCAATATTTACCCCTACTGTTTTTCTGTGTTCACATGATTAAGCTACTGCAGTAATCATGTTTTGTAGTTTTTATTTCAATAAAGTGCCAAGTAAAGCCTTTGGGGTAGTGTGGATGATAGTTGACTTGATTCTGTGCAAAAACAAAAACTTTTACTTCCAGTCACAGAATTGTTTAAATTCACTAGAACTTGATAAAATTCTAATATTTTTTTTGCACAAGATGGATATAAAAATTTCCCACGTTGTACTAATTTTTCAGAATTTTTGAAGTATCAGATGTATGGTTGTTGTTCAGATCATTACAGATTGTTTTGTTTTTGACATATTCTGTTTTCAATACATAGTTTGCTTGTTTTCTAGTTTTTATGGCTTATATTGCTCAATATAAATTGTAGAAATGATATGGTACAGTAGGCATTGTGTGAGAACAATGATGAATCTTATCTTGACAGTACCAAAGTGAATGATTTGCTCTTTATCATACTAACCCATCTCATGAAGTTCCGTTAAGTTTTGTGTGATTGAAGTTTTCAAGTTTTGGGTGAGATATCGATATGAGGAGAATAAGGAATGGAAAGACCTTAAGCTTGGGGATGCCCAAGGCACCCCAAGGTAATATTCAAGGAAGACTCAAGCGCCTAAGCTTGGGGAAGCCCCGGAAGGCATCCCCTCTTTCGTATTCAAAACAATCGGTATACCTTACTTAGAGCTATATTTGTATTCTTGACATGATATGTGTTTGCTTGGAGCGTATTTTCATTTTACTTGCTGTTTGAATAAAATCATTGGATCTGAAATCTTGAATCAGAGAGAGTCCTCACATGGCTATTTAAGTATTTGACTACTCATTGATCTTCACTTATATCCTTCTGGAGTAGTTTTGTCATTTACTCTCATGCTTCACTTATATCCTTTGAGTAAATGGTTGACTGAATTGAATATCATAAATATGAAATTATATATGCTTCATATGCTTATCCCATGGGGAGTAACGGATTCACGTATAAGAAGTATAGGTGGTAAAATTTATTGAAAGTTAGCAAACACCGCATTGGTCACTCGAACAATTCATGAAAGAATATTGAAGGAAGAGAGATTTCACATATAAATATACTATCTTGGACATCTTCTATGATTGTGAGCCCCATTAATTATTTCAAACTTGAGAAAATTAGTTGAAGTTGGACAAGGAATACAACATAATGAGTTATGTTTGGGTATATTTGCATAGAAGTTATATTGTTATGGATCCTCCAACATGTGGTGCTTGCTTAGGACATTTTGCTAGCCAAAATTTTGTACTAAGTAGAGATACTACTTGTGCATCAAAAACCCTTAACCCAGTTTCTTGACACGAGTGTCCACCATATCTACCAATGTATTGAATAATATCCTTCAAGTAAGTTGTCATCGGTGCAAAAAGCAATAAAAATTGATCCTAAATATGTATGATCTTTTATTGTGAGGGAAAATAAGCATTGTACGAACTTGTGATGGTAAAGGAATAAAAGCGACAGACTGCATAATAAAGGTTGCTATCACAAAGGGCAATACAATGTGACATTCCTTTGCATTAAGGGTTTACACATCCAAAATTAAAAAAGCGCATGACAACCTCTGCTTTCCTCTCCGAAGGGCCTATCTTTTACTTTCATGTATTTACTTTTATTCAAGAGTCAATAGTATTCCTTCTTATTTCAACCTCAATTATTCTTTAGTTGGCAAGCATCATGTGGTGGGGAAAGATCCAAGCATATATGGCCATTCAAATATATTTGATCATGAATTATTATTGTTGACAATTATCTATATGATAAATAAGTTGGGAGGCGAAACATTAAGCCCCTATCTTCCTCTGTTTTTGATGGATGCTATTTGTTCTAAAATACGCTTTGAGTGTTAGCAATCATGGAAGACTATATGATAGTTGAGTATGTGGAATTTGCTAAATCAAAGCTCTTACATAGACCCTTCCTGAAAATAAGATGAATCGCAATTGTTTGGTGACTGAAAGCCTAGCTTGTTAGTTTTCAAGAAACTTTATGGTCTATACTTTAACATGTGAATAACTTGTTACTTGATCATGAGAAGTTTGATGAGATAAGCTACCGTTTATGATAAAGAATAATGCTAGAAAGAGTGTTTGGAACTATCATTGATCAAACTTATACACTATGCTACCATTCACACTTCATAAATTATTTCTTTTATCATTTACCTACTCGAGAACGAGCATGAATTAAGCTTGGGGATGCTGATACTTCTCCAACGTATCTGTAATTTATGAAGTATTCATGCCATGTTTACAACTATTTTATATGATTTTGGTATGATTTGATTAGAACTAACCCGGACTGACGTTGTTTTCAGCAGAACTACTGTGGTTTCATTTTTTGTGCAGAAATAGAAGTTCTCGGGATGGGCTGAAAATTTATGATGATGTTTATGGACCAAAAGAGAACTTCGAAGCACAAGAGTTTGGCCAGAAGAGTCTCGAGGCGATGAAAAGTTCGGCGGCGCGCCCTACCCCCCCCCCCCCACACCGGGAGGGTGCTCTTACCTTGCCGCTGCCTCGTGGACCCCCTTGATGTGAGACCGGCACCAGAAATTCCTATAAATACCAAAACCCCCAGAAAGAAACCTAGATCGAGAGTTCTGCCGCCGCAAGCCTCTGTAGCCACGAAAAATCAATCTAGGCCCTCTTTGGCACCCTGCTGGAGGGGGCCATCATCACTGGAGGCCATGGAGGAGGATCCCGGAGGGGCCCATCATCACCATGGAGGACAAGGACCAGAGGGAGAACCTCTCCCCATCTATGGGGGAGGCCATGGAGGAGGAAGCACAAGAGGGAGACTCTCTCCCCCCTCTATCGGTGGCACCGGAGTGCCACCGGGGGAACCATCGCCGTGGTGATCGTCTTCATCAACATCACCATCTTCATCACCATCCTCATCTCTTTTACGCGTTCCACTCTCCCGCACCCCGCTGTAATCCCCTACTTGAACATGGTGCTTTCTGCCACATATTATGATCCAATGATGTGTTGCCATCCTATGATGTTTTGAGTAGATTTATTTTGTCTTTTGGGTTGATTGACGATCTAGATTGGTTTGAGTTGTATGTTTGGTTTGGTGCTGTCCTATGGTGCCTTTCGTGCCACGCACACGTGAAGGATTCCCGCTATAGGGTGTTGCAATATGTTCATGATTCACTTATAGTGGGTTTGTAGAGTGACAGAAGCTTAAACCTGAGTAAGGGGGTTGTTGCGTATGGGATAAAGGGGACTTGATACTTTAATGCTACGATTGGGTTTTATCTTAATGACCTTTAGTAGTTGCGCATGCTTGCTTGAGTTCCAATCATAAGTGCATATGATCCATGAAGAGAAAGTATGTTAGCTTATGCCTCTCCCTCATATAAAATTGCAATAACGACTACCGATCTTGTTAACAATTGCCTAGGATAATTCAGCACACCGATCCATCATTATTCCACACTCACTATTTATAATATATAGTAATATATTCTAACTTTATGTTAACATCCCCTATTTTTATATTTTAGCTCTCCGATATCATGCAAAGTTATCCTCCATACCCACAACGTATTTTTATTTCTCGTTTCTAGATGGAAGCAAATGTTCGGTGTACGTAGAGTCGTATCAGTGGCAGATAGGACTTGAGAGAATATTGATCTTACCTTTAGCTCCTTGTGGGTTCGACACTCCATACTTATCAGTTCCACCTTTGGAAATTTCTACGATGATTCCTTGCACTTGGGGATTATCAGAGTTCCATACTATAGAGTGTGTGGAACCCGGTATGGCCAAGGCCTAAGAAATACCAATGTCTGCGATTTAGTACAGCCATGAACAACAAGAAAATGACCAACCGAGTTCAGAACTCGACTAATATGGCGACACCTTAAACTATTAGGCTAATCTAACTTTCCAACATTCTCAAATCTGTAACAGATCCGAATGCACTTATCTCCGTCCGTTCTAAATCACGTGGCAGCCGTTGGTCGATTCACTTTTTTCGCAAAAGGAGTGCAGCCATGTATCAAACTCTGTACCTACAGGTTCCGCGGTAACCATCTTGGCCGGCCTAGCTTTGTGTTCAAATGTATACTAGGTTTGTTAGATAGTTCATTCCGCGAGTAGGCCACTGCCATGGTACAATCATCTGTGTGTGTGTGTGGGTGTTTGTAAAAAAACAGTGTGTTTCTTTTTGTTACGAGGTGGTAAAAATTGTTTTTTTCTCTCTCTCAAAAAATAGTGGCACTTGAATTCAAGTTCTTGAGGGTGGGAGAAAATATTTGTTTCTAGGTTTGAGAATTGAACTACTGTTTCGGGCCCCACACATTGTGCTTGTTATAAACCAAATGTAAAATTTATTCGACTTTACTTTTACCATTGTGTCAATGTTAAAAAAAATATTTTTACCAAGATTGCTTTCTAGTGTTTTTCTAGATCATATTGCTAATATTTTATGCAACTGTCATTCTGTTTTGTCCAAAATTTTCATAAATAAATTGATAGAGGTGAGTGTCTACCTCACAACGTCAACACTCATGAGTAGATGCAATAACACGAGGGTCGGTCGAAGAGGTAGGGGGTATACCTCACTTTTCGTTGGAACTTAGATATACTATAGTAGAACGTCCGTGCATTGCTATGGGCTACAACGCATGCATATAAATAAATCAAACAAATTATTAAGTTCGGTCGTCTCCAAGGTGAAAGCTAAATTTAGTATGTTAGGTGCACGTGCACTGCCATAAGACATCGCCTGAAGACCCTTGTATTTGATAGGTGCCTGTCGGTGTCAAAACCGGCCGATCTCGGGTAGGGGGTCCCGAACTGTGCCTTTGAGGATCGAAGGTAACAAGAGGCAGGGGACACGATGTTTACCCAGGTTTGGGCCTTCTTAATGGAGGTAATACCCTACTTCCTGCTTGATTGACTTTGATAAGTATAGGGGTTACAAGAGTTGATCTACCTCGAGATTGTAATGGCTCAACCCTAGATGTCTAGCCTGTATGATTTGTCTTAGTCTCTACGGACTAAATCCTCCGGTTTATATAGACACCGGTGGGGCCTAGGGTTATACGGAGTCAGTTTACAAAGAAAGGAAACTACACATCCGGACGCCAAGCTTTCCATCCACGCAAAGGAGAGTCCCATCCGGACAAGGGGGAAGGCCTCCTATCTTGTATCTTCACGGCCCATCAGTCCGGCCCATGTCACATAGCCCGGACGCTCGGGGACCCCCTAATCCAGGACTCCCTCAGTAGCCGCTGAACCAGGCTTCAATGACGATGTGTCCGGCGTGCAGATTGTCTTCGGCATTGCAAGGCGGGTTCCTCCTCCGAATATTCCAAACCTGTTGAACAAGAGAACTATATCCGGCTCTGTATAACAGTTACAACCCTGAAACACAAGGGAAAAATATTTCAATAAAATAAGTTATGTCCACAGACAGCTTTTTCGGCGAGACGTTATGCCTGGCCTTATTATTATTTCGAACCGTTTTTAGCCTCCCGGATCGTGTTTCGAGGCGCGGTCTTCATGGACATGTCTTGTCAAAGCAGAGAAGGTGTCCCCTTATTGTGGTTTTCTCATCAATACGGGTTTGAGTAATCCAACCGTGCCGTTTGCACGACCCCTTGGGAATAGGCATGTTTTAAGGCTTGTGAGGGGGCTCTTGTGTTGGGGAACGTAGTATTTCAAAAAAAAATTGTACGATCACGCAAGATCTATCTAGGAGAAGCATAGCAACAAGTGGGGAGAGTGTGTCCATGTACCCTCGTAGACCGAAAGCGGGCGTTAAATACTTATGATTGATGTAGTCGAACGTCTTCGCGATCCAACCGATCAAGTATCAAACATACGACACCTCCGCGATCTGCACACGTTCAGCTCGGTGACGTCCCTCGAACTCTAGATCCAGCTGAGGCCGAGCTAGAGTTCTGTCAGCATGACGGCATGGTGATGATGGCGATGAAGTTACCGGCGCAGGGCTTCGCCTAAGCACTGCAATGATATGACCGAGGTGTGTTTCTGTGGAGGGGGCACCGCACATGGCTAAGAGAAACTTTGGTGTGCCTTTGCGGTGCCCCCTCCCACGTATATAAAGGGAGGAGGGAGGAGGAGGCCGGCCAAGGGGAGGAGGCGCGCCAAGAGGGGCCATCCTACTCCAAGTAGGAATCGACCCCCCTTTCCTATTCCAACAAGGAGAAGGGGGAAGGAGAGGGAGGAGAGAAGGAAAGGGGGCCAGCCCCCTAGTCCAATTAGGTTTGGGTTAGGGGGGCACGCTCCACCTCTTGGCCTTCCTCCTCTCTTCCACTACTAGGCCCATGAGGCCCAATAACTCCCCGAGGGGTTCAGAACCCAGGTACTCCGGAAAATACCCGATACACCTCAGAACTATTCTGGTGTCCGAATATAACCTTCCAATATATCAACCTTCATGTCTCGACCATTTCGAGACTCCTCGTCATGTCCGTGATCTCATCTGGGACTCCGAACTACCTTCGGTACATCAAAACACATAAACTCATAATACCGATCGTCACCGAACGTTAAGCGTGCGGACCCTACGGGTTGGAGAACTATTTAGACATGACTGAGACACATCTCTGTTCAATAACTAATAGAGGAACCTGGATGCTCATATTGGCTCCTATATATTCTACGAAGATCTTTATCGGTCAAACCGCATAACAACATACGTTGTTCCCTTTGTCATCGGTATGTTACTTGCCCGAGATTCGATCGTCGGTATCATTATACCTAGTTCAATCTCGTTACCGGCAAGTCCCTTTACTCGTTCCGTAATACTTCATCACGCAACTAACTCATTAGTAACATTTCTTCGAAGGCTTATAGTGATGAGTATTACCGAGAGGGCCTAGAGATACCTTTCCGATACATGGAGTGACAAATCCTAATCTCGATCCATGCCAGCCCAACAAACACCTTCGGAGAAACCTGTAGAGCATCTTTATAATCACCCAGTTACGTTGTGACGTTTGATAGCACACAAGTGTTCCTACGGTATTCGGGAGTTGCATAATCTCATAGTTAGAGGAACATGTATAAGTCATGAAGAAAGCAATAGCAATAAAACTCAACAATCATAATGCTAAGCTAACGGATGGGTCTTGTCCATCACATCATTCTCTAATGATGTGATCCTGTTCATCAAATGACAACACATGTCTATGGTCAGGAAACATAACCATCTTTGATTAACGAGCTAGTCAAGTAGAGGCAAACTAGGGACAGTCTGTTTTGTTTATGTATTCACACATGTACTAAGTTTCCGGTTAATACAATTATAGCATGAATAATAAACATTTATCATGATCTAAGGAAATATAAATAACAATTGTTATTATTGCCTCTAGGGCATATTTCCTTCAATCTCCCACTTGCACTAGAGTCAATAATCTAGTTCACATCGCCATGTGATTTAACACTAATAGTTCACATCACCATGCGACTAATACCCAAAGGGTTTTACTAGAGTCAATAATCTAGTTCACATCGCTTTGTGATTAGCACCCAAAGAGTACTAAGGTGTGATCATGTTTTGCTTGTGAGAAGCTTAGTCAATGGGTCTGTCACATTCAGAGCCGTATGTATTTTGCAAATTTTCTATGTCTACAATGCTCTACATGGAGCTACTCTAGCTAATTGCTCCCACTTTCAATATGTATCCAGATTGAGACTCAGAGTCATCCGGATCGATGTAAAATCTTGCATCGGCATAACTCTTTACGACGAACTCTTTATCACCTCCATAACCGAGAAATATCTCCTTAGTCTTCTAAGGATAATTTTGACCACTGTCAAGTGATCCACTCCTTGATCAATATCGTACCCCCTTGCCAAAATCATGGCAAGGTACACAACAGGTTTGGTACACAGCATAGCATACTTTATAGAACCTATGGCTGAGGCATAGGGAATGACTTTCATTCTCTTTCTATTTTCTGCCGTGGTCATGTTTTGAGTCTTACTCAACTTTACACCTTGCAATACAGGAAGAACTCTTTCTTTGACTTTTCCACTTTGAACTACTTCAAAAATCTTGTCAAGGTATGTACTCATTGAAAAATCTTATCAAGCGTCTTGATCTATCTCTATAGATCTTGATGCCCAATATGTAAGTAGCTTCACCAAGGTATTTCTTAGAAAAACTCCTTTCAAACACTCCTTTATGCTTTCCAGAAAATTCTACATAATTTCCGATCAACAATATGTCATTCACATATACTTATCAGAAAGGCTATAGTGCTCCCACTCACTTTCTTGTAAATACAGGCTTCACCACAAGTCTGTATAAAACTATATGCTTTGATCAACTTATCAAAGCGTATATTCAAACTCCGAGATGCTTGCACCAGTCCATAGATGGATCGCTGGAGCTAGCACATTTTGTTAGCACCTTTAGGATTGACAAAACCTTCTGGTTGTTTCATATAGAACTCTTCTTTAGTAAATCCATTAAGGAATGCAGTTTATTTGTCAGATTTCGTAAAATGTGGCAATTTCTAACATGATTCGTACAGAATTTAAGCATCGATACGAGTGAGAAAATCTCATCGTAGTCAATATCTTGAAATTGTCAAAAACCCTTTTCGACAAGTCGAGCTTTGTAGATAGTAACACTACTATCGGCGTCCGTCTTCCTCTTGAAGACCCATTTATTCTCAATGGCTTGCCGATCATCGGGCAAGTCCACCAAAGTCCACACTTTGTTCTCATACATGGATCCCATCTCACATTTCATGGCCTCAAGCCATTTCGCAGAATCTGGGCTCATTATCGCTTCCTCATAGTTCGTAGGTTCGTCATGGTGCACTAACATGACTTACATAAAGGATTACTGTACCACTCTGGTGCGGACCATAATCTGATTGACCTACAGGTTCAGTAGTAACCTGATTTGAAGCTTCATGTCATTAGCTTCCTCACTGACTGGTGTAGAATCACAGGAACTGATTTTTGTGATGAATTACTTTCCAATTCAGGAGAAGGTACAATTACCTCATGAAGTTCTACTTTCCTCCCACTCACTTCTTTCGAGAGAAACTCCTTCTCTAGAAAGGATCCATTCTTAGCAACGAATATCTTGCCTTCGGATCTATGATAGAAGGTGTATCCAAAAGTCTCCTTTGGGTATCCTATGAAGACACATATCTATGATTTGGGTTCGAGCTTATCAGGTTGAAGCTTTTTCACATAAGCATCGCAACCCCAAACTTTAAGAAATGTCAGCTTAGGTTTCTTGCCAAACCATAATTTATACAGTGTCGTCTCAACGGATTTAGATGGTGCCCTATTTAACGTGAATGCAGCTGTCTCTAATGCATAAACCCAAAACAATAGTGGTAAATCGGTAAGATACATCATAGATCGCACCATATCTAATAAAGTACGGTTATGACGTTCTGACACACCATTAAGCTGTGGTGTTCCAGGTGGCGTGAGTTGCGAAACTATTCCACATTGTTCCAAATGAAGACCAAACTCATAACTCAAATATTCACCTCCACGATCAGATCGTAGAAACCTTATTTTATTGTTACGATGATTTTCCACTTCACTCGTAAATTCTTTGAACTTTTCAACTGTTTCAAACTTATGTTTCATCAAGCAGATGTACCCATATCTGCTTAAATCATCCGTGAAGGTCAGAAAATAACGATACCCGCCGCAAGCCTCAACACTCATTGGACCGCATACATCAGTATGTATTATTTCCAATAAGTCAGTTTCTTGTCCCATTGTTACGGAGATCGGAGTCTTAGTCATCTTACCCATGAGGCATGGTTCGCAAGCATCAAGTGATTCATAATCAAGTGATTCCAAAAGTCCATCAGCATGGAGTTTCTTCATGCGCTTTACACCAATATGACCTAAACGACAGTGCCACATATAAGCTGCACTATCATTATTAACTTTGCATCTTTTGGCTTCAATATTATGAATATGTGTATCACTACGATCGAGATTCAATAAACCATTTATATTGAGTGTATGACCATAGAAGGTTTTATTCATGTAA
This sequence comes from Aegilops bicornis, assembly GCA_021605145.1. NCBI lineage: Eukaryota > Viridiplantae > Streptophyta > Magnoliopsida > Poales > Poaceae > Aegilops > Aegilops bicornis. Next base: position 392,590,830 of record CM038675.1, on the reverse strand, counting down.
ATAGAACTACAATTATTCTATGACCGAAATGAATAACTGTACTGCAATAAACATGATCCAATCATATTTATGCTCAACGCAAACACCAAATAACATTTATTTTAGGTTCAACACTAATACTAAAGGTAAAGGGAGTGTGCGATGGTGATCTTATCAACCTTGGAATCACTTCCAACTCACATCATCACCTCGCCCTTAACTAGTCTCTGTTTATTTTGCAATTCCCGTTTCGAGTTACTATTCTTAGCAACTGAACCAGGATCAAATACTGAGGGGTTGCTATAAACACTATTAAAGTACACATCAATAACATGTATATCAAATATGCCTTTGTTCACTTTGCCATCCTTCTTATCCGCCAAGTATCTAGGGCAGTTCCACTTGCAGTGACCATTTCCTTTGCAGTAGAAGCACTCAGTTTTAGGCTTGGGTCTATCTTTGGGCTTCTTCATGGGAGTGGCAACTTGCTTGCCATTCTTCTTGAAGTTCCCTTTCTTTCCCTTGCCCTTTTACTTGAAACTAGTGGTTTTGTCAACCATCAACATTTGATGCTTTTCTTGATTTCTACCTTCGTCGATTTCAGCGTCACGAAGAGCTCGGGAATTGTTTTCGTCATCCCTTGCATATTATAGTTCATCACGAAGTTCCAGTGACTAGAGAACTCTGTCAATCACTATTTTATCTAGAAGATTAACTCCCACTTGATTCATGCGATTGTAGTACTCAGACAATCTAAGCACATGCACACGGGTTGAGCTATTCTCCTCCATCTTGTAGGCAAAGTATTTGTCAGAGGTCTCATACCTCTCGACTAGGGCATGAGTCTGAAATACCAATTTCAGCTCTTGGAACATCTTATATACTCTGTGGCGTTCAAGACGTTTTTTAAGTCCCGGCTCTAAGCTGTAAAGCATGGCACACTAAACTATCAAGTAGTTATCATACCGAGCTTGCCAAACGTTCATAACGTCTGCATCTGCTCCTGCAATAGGTCCGTCACCTAGCGGTGCATCAAGGACATAATTCTTCTGTGCAGCAATGAGGATAATCCTCAAATCACAGACCTAGTCCGCATCATTGCTACTATCATCTTTCAACATAGTTTTTCTCTAGGAACATATCAAAAATAAACGGGGAGCTACATCGCGAGCTATTGATCTACAACATAGTTATGCAAATACTATCAGGACTAAGTTCATGATAAATTAAAGCTCAATTAATCATATTACTTAAGAACTCCCACTTAGATAGACATCCCTCTAGTCATCTAAATGACCACGTGATCCATATCAACCAAACCATGTCCGATCATCACGTGAGATGGAGAAGTTTTCAACGGTGAACATCACTATGTTGATCATATCTACTATATGATTCAAGCTCGACCTTTCGGTCTCAGTGTTCCGAGGCCATATCTGCATATGCTAGGGTCATCAAGTTTAACCCGAGTATTATGCGTGTGCAAAACTGGTTTGCACCTGTTCTACGTGAACGTAGATCTTATCACACCCGATCATCACATGGTGTCTCATCACGAAGAACTGTCGCAATGGTGCATACTCAGGGAGAACACCTATACCTTGAAATTTTAGTGAGAGATCCTCTTATAATGCTACCGCCGTACTAAGAAAAATAAGATGCATAAAGGATTAACATCACATGCAATCAATATAAGTGATATGATATCGCCATCATCATCTTGTGCCTTTGATCTCCATCTCCAAAGCACCTTCATGATCACCATCGTCACTGACTTGACACCTTGATCTCCATCAAAGCATCATTGTCGTCTCGCCAACTATTTCTTCTATGACTATCGCTACCACTTAGTGATAAAGTAAAGCAATTACATAGTGAAAGGATCGAGAAGAGGTGTCTAGAGGGGGGGGGGTGAATAGACTCTTAACAAAGAAAAGTTGTAGTTTTTATTTTCCTCAAGTTAAGGTAGAGTTTTAGCACAAGTTTAAACATTCACAACATATTAAAGAAAGCATGGCAAGAGTATATGAGCAGCGGAAAGTAAAGCATGCAATTTTCAAGAATGTAAGGGGATGGGATTGGAGTGTGCAAACGCAATTGGAGACATGAAGATTTTTGGCGTGGTTCCGATAGGTGGTGCTATCGTACATCCACGTTGATGGAGACTTCAACCCACGAAGGGTAACAGTTGCGCTAGTCCACGGAGGGATCCACCCACGAAGGGTCCACGAAGAAGCAACCTTGTCTATCCCACCATGGCCATCGCCCACGAAAGACTTGCCTCACTAGGGTAGATCTTCACAAAGTAGGCGACCTCCTTGCCCGTACAAACTCCTTGGTTCAACTCCACAATCTTGACGGAGGCTCCCAAGTGACACCTAACCAATCTAGGAGACACCACTCTCCAAAAGGTAATAGACGGTGTGTTGATGATGAACTCCTTGCTCTTGTGCTTCAAATGATAGTCTCCCCAACACCCAACTCTCTCTCATAGGATTGGATTTGGTGGAAATATGATTTGAGTGGAAAGCAACTTGGGAAAGGCTAGAGATCAAGATTTATGTGGTTGGAATGGAATATCTTGACCTCAACACAAGTGTAGGTGGTTCTCTCTCAGAAAATGTATGTTGGAAGTGTAGGCATGTTCTGAAGGCTCTCTCCACAAATGAAGAGTGGGTGGAGGGATATATATATAGCCTCCACACAAAATCTAACCGTTACACACAATTTACCAAACTCGGTGGGACCGAATCAGAAAACTCGGTCAGACCGATTTAGTTCATAATGTGACCGTTAGGCATTTCGGTGGGACGATATGATCAACTCGGTAGGACCGATGTGCTAGGGTTAGGGTAAAGCCTCATCTCAGTTTGACCGATTACACGAACTTGGTGGGACCGATTTGGGTAATAAGTGAAACAAAGAGTTGGCCAAGAAAACTCGGTGAGACTGATTGCATATTTTGGTGAGACCGAAATTATTGCAATAGGCAACAAAGAGTTTGCAAGCCCATCTCGGTGAGACCGAGATCCCATCGCTGAGACCAAATTGATTAGGGTTTCTGGCAGTGGCTATGTCAATTGAACCCGGTGGCGCCGGATAGAAAGATTCGGTGGGGCCGAGTTTGACTTTTGGTTTGGGACATATGTGGATATGAGAAAGTGGTTGAGGGCTATGGAGCATATCACTAAGCACTTTGAGCAAGCAAGCCATTAAGAACACCTCATCCCCTTTTAATAGTAATGGCTTTCCTATGGACTCAATGTGATCTTGGATCACTAAATGAAAATGCTGAGTCTTGAGATTTTGAGCTTGAGACAATCCTTTGTCCTTATCATCTTGAAGGGGTTCCACATCCTCTAGTCCACGCCACTCCATCTGTTGAACTTGTCTGAAATATACTAGATGAAAACATTAGTCCAACAAGAGATATGTTGACATTAATTACCAAAACCACCCAGGGAGCACTTGTGCTTTCAATCTCCGCCTTTTTGGTAATTAACAACATACATCAAAGCTTTAGATAAAGATAAAGAGAATAACAAGTAAATCTTTGGAAAGACATGTAACATGCATAGGCTCCCCCTACATGCATGCAATCATGTCAATATGGAATGTAACAGCATGTGAATTCACAATCATGACAGAGCAGGCAATGTGTTACATGTATCTTGGCTATATGCCTCAGAGCAAATGATATGAAGTGTAACTTCATGTTCATGATTCTTCTTGCAAACAATATGTACATTAGCAAGAAATCCTCATGCACTTGATTGTGATGCATATACTTACCTTGTGGTCTTGAGCTGGCTTAGGAAGAGATGAACCTGAGTAAACAAGGTTAGATAACATAGATACATCTACTAAACTGAGAAAACACACGAAACCACAAGAGTACCAAGACTGGGATGACATGTAGAGAGTGATATAGACATGTCCCCAAAGATAAAAGATATGCAATGAATTCAAAGACTTCCTTCCCTAGCAGTCTTTCTCCCCCTGAATCTTATATTGGATAATGGGAGAAAATATTGAAACAACATCAGAGCAAAACAAATCATAACATAATCATGTCTTTCCCCTCTTAAAGACATGTGACTTCTCTCCTCTTTAACACCAAGCATCTGGGCATTTGATGAGATTGCCTCTCTCCCCCTGTTTGAAGTATTCTCTCCCCCTTCGAAGGATTTAAGCTTTGATGTGATCTCTCTCTCTCCCTTTGACATCAATTTCCAAGAATGGATCTTCTGGACTGTGTGTCAAAATAGGTTTGGTCCTTGAGTCACAGAGCAAAGCAGAATGTAAAATGTGATGCTGGTAGAGGACAAGAATCATTGAGTGGAGCTGGAACAAAAGTACAGGAACAAGTGGCAAGTTGTCTTCTCTGCAGTGAAACCAGTGACACCGACTTGTGTTCTTCGGTTTCACCGAAATGGGTCGGTTGGACCGAAAGTAGCAAACCGGTGTGACCGAGTTCAACACACAGAAGGAACAATAGTCACCTCAGCTCACTAGGCAAGTAAGATCTCACAAAGATTTGCAAGGAATTAACTGAAGGATTTGCAATGAATTGGATGCAGAAAATGCAGAACAAAACAGATAAAAGAAAATCTAGATGAAGTTTTATTTTGATAGAAGAAGGGGAATAAATATGCAAAGGACAAATGCAAAAACTCAGAGAAACACTAGAGAACTTCATCTAGAATTGGGCGGTGACAAAGTCACCTATGTTAGAGTATGTTGACTAAGGAGTCAAGTGAGAACACTTGATCATAAGTCATACTCATTGTTTAAGCTCAAAATGGGGTTACCATTTTTCATTCAAGCATTTGATGTATTCACATCTTGTTGAGCTGCTTTGACCCATATCTTGGGGTAAAGCTTCTCTAAGATGGAATATAGTACCTTTGGTGGTGGTGTTAAACTTGATCATGTAGTTGAACTTGTGTGGAGTGCTTGAGGTTGATGTAGCACATCAATGATTGGGAGCACCACTTGGAGTTGAGTTCATCTACCTACATGGGTTAGTTTTGCAAGGAAGAGCACTTGTGTATTCAAAATGACAATCATGAAGCTTGGTATAGAATTTGTCAAAGGATATGTTTGAATTTCGTGCTTCCTTGTCTTCAACCACCATGTTGTAGAGACTTGGTGATGTAGAGATTGCTCAAGATGTGAGTGAGTTGCAATCTTATAGATTTAGATTCATCCAAGTACCTACAAGGGTTAGATAGCATGCAAGGGTGCAAGTATATCCAAGTCATATGGATAGCATCATGAAAGAAATATCAAGGATTAGTCATAGGCTCATGCCTTGCATGTATCCAAATGGAGTTCCTACTCCAAGTTTGAAGCAATAATGATGTTCAATTTACCTCTCAAACGACAAAAGACTCTCTGATCAAGCGGTTTGGTGAATATATCCGCCAATTGCTTATCGATACGAACATGCTTAAGATGAATGTCCCCTTTAGCAACATGATCTCGAATGAAATGATGACAAACTTCAATATGCTTAGTTCGAGAATGTTGCACGGGATTGTGAGCAATCTTAATAGCACTCTCATTGTCACAAAGAAATGGAACATGTTTCACATTGATCCCATAATCTTTAAGAGTTTGGGTCATCCAAAGTAATTGAGCACAACATGAACCGGCGACAATGTATTCCACTTCGGCGGTGGATAAGGATACCGAGTTTTGTTTCTTGGAGGACCAAGACACAAGAGATCTACCAAGAAATTGACTAGTACCCGAAGTGGACTTTCTATCAACCTTGTCACTGGCATAGTCCGAATCGGAGTAGCCAACAAGATAAAAAGAGGACCTCTTAGGATACCAAATGCCAAAATTTGGTGTATGTATTAAGTATCTCACTATCCTTTTCACAGCCTTAAGATGATATTCTTTGGGGGCCACTTGATATCGTGCACACATGCACACACTTAGCATAATATCGGGACGGGAGGCACATAGATATAACAATGAACCAATCATAGAACGGTAAACCTTTTTGTCAACCGATTTGCCATCCTTGGTCAAGTCAAGTTGTCCACTAGTAGGCATGGGTGTTTTCATACCTTTGCTTTCTTGCATGTTGAACTTCTTGAATAAGTCCTTGGTGTACTTTGTTTGAGAAACAAAGGTGCCTTCCTTAGTTTGCTTGATTTGCAAACCAAGAAAGAACTTGAGTTCACTCATCATAGACATCTCAAACTTCTTCCACATTAGCTTTCCAAACTTCTCACTAAAATAAGGGTTAGTCGAACCAAATATGATATCATCAACATAAATTTGGCACACAAATAATTCACCATTAACCCTTTTAGTAAAAAGAGTAGAATCTATTTTTCCAATCTCAAAGCCTTTCTCAATAAGGAACTTGGTCAAGCTTTTATACCATGCTCCAGGAGCTTGTTTAACACCATAAAGAGCTTTGTAAAGTTTGTAAACATGATCAGGTTTCTTAGGATTGACAAAGCTGGGAGGTTGTTTAACATAAAATTCCTCCTCAATTTCACCATTTAGAAAGGCACTTTTAATGTCCATTTGGTGCAAGGTAATATCATGGTGATTAGCATAGGCAAGTAAGATGCGGATGGAATCAAGTCTAGCAACTGGGGCATATGTCTCACCGTTGTCCATACCTTCGACTTGAGTGTAGCCTTGGGCGACGAGACGTGCTTTGTTGCGGACGACTTCACCATCTTCGTCTTGCTTGTCGCGAAACACCCATTTGGTACCAATGATGTTGTTGTTGTTGTCGGGCTTCTCAACCAATGTCCACACTTGATTTCTCTCAAAGTTGTGTAGCTCTTCGTGCATGGCATTTTGTCGGATGTGGGGTTTCGGCAAACCCTTAAGGTTCGAACACTAGAGTGCGCGCAAAGTCTTTCCCTCCTACCGATCTACGCTCTAGCTCGCTAGGATATCGTGGATGAACTCGACGAACTCACAACACAGAAAGACACGGGGTTTATACTGGTTCGGGCCACCGTTGTGGTGTAATACCCTACTCAAGTGTGGTGGTGGTGGATTGCCTCTTGGGCTGATGATGAACAATACAAGGGAAGAACAGCCCCCAAAGGTTGAGGTGTTCTTGTGGCTAGGCTCTCGATCGGATTGGATCAAGCTAAGATCAGATGCCCCTACTGTGGTGGCTAGCTCTACTTATATAGGCCCTGGTCCTCTTCCCAAATATCGAGCGGGAAGGGAGCCAATAATGGTGGGCAAATTTGAAGGGGGACAGCTAGTACAAGCTATCCTAACAAAACACGGTCTTTGCCTGCGAAAAGCTCTGGGGTGACGCCGTCTTGGGCTCCACGAGGACCTCTGCCTTGCCGTCCTCCTGGTCTTGGTCTCGTTGCACCAATATGGCAACCTTTGCCTGATGCCTCGGTACTCTTCGCTCAAGGCTTGCCTCCTTAGCACGAAAGAGGAAATGGGGACACTGCGCGCACTGGCGCCCGCCTGGCACCGTTCCTCATGGCTCACGTCACGAGAGTCTCGCGAGGTTTGCCCCGCCTTGATATCTCCGCTCCTCGTGAGCCTGCCTGGCTTGGCCACTCCAGAGGAGGTCTTGTGTCGTCCGCCTCGGTAGGCTTGGACCCTCGCGAGGGTCTTGGAAGCCTTGTTGAGGAAGATGGGCCGTACGGCCTGCTGCTTAGCCACGCCGTGGGCCGCAGGTAGGCAAGTCTGGGGACCCCCGTTTCCAGAACACCGACAGTAGCCCCCGGGCCCAAGGTGCGCTCGGGCTTGGCTCCGCAGCAAAGACAAGGGTCAAGTTCAGAGCATTGCGGGCCCCAAAAGCCTGTGGCATCGGTCGATGTGTGGCGGTTGATTGGACATGGGCGCCTCCGCTTCCCCACGTTGCCTTTGAATCCGCCTTGCTATGCGGCCCCCTCGGCCTACATAGTTATCCCTCCGCCTTTTGCGCCTTGCTCCCCCAATTCCTCTGCTTCCTTGTGGCTCTGCTTCTCTTCCCCAATCTGACTCGTGCCCCGCCTGCTCCATAGCCATGGCGCCTAAGCAAGCTGAGAAGGGGAAGAGTCCTCTGGCTCTTCCAGCTGTGCCTTCTCCCTTTGCGCCGGCGCTCGGCCGGTCTCGGGTGCTCAACGACGAGGCCATGGGCAAGGTGCGCCCAATGCTTGCTTCCAGCTTCAATGAGTGGGGGGGGGGGGGATGGTGGCTTGGCCCGCGTCTCGCACTCGCTCGGCCCAGACGGTCATCGAGGTCCCAATCTTCATAGATGCCCTCTGGGTTGGCCTGATTCCTCCCTTCTCCGCCTTGTTCAATGTTGTGCTCGAGCATTATCAGATCCACATGCTGCATCTCGATCCTCAGTCCGTGACTCTCCTTGTTGTATTCGCCTTCGTGTGCGAAGCCATGGTGGGCATCGCTCCTTCGGTGGCTCTCCTCCGTCACTTCTTCTCATTGCATCTGACCAACCCCCAGCAATGCTCGGGGTGCGTGAGCTTCCCGGCCGTGGCTGCGAGGGCGGGCGAGGGGATTGATTTTGAGCTTCCTTCGTCCACGAGTGAATTCCAGACACGATGGGTGTTCGTCGATGCCGGTGTACTCAGTCCTCCGTTTCAGGATTCGTTGGGGCCTACTGTTCCCAACCCCGGCTGGGGCCATCAGCGACTCGCGAGCCCCGGCCTTGCTCGTGTCTGGCTTCGGTTGAAGTTGCTGAAGGATCGTGGTATAACTGCACCGATGGTGGTGAAGGAATTTGTCTGGTGCGGGGTACCTCTGCTTTAGCGCCATTCTCGCCCAATGTGGACTTTACTCAGCAGCCAGGACCACATGAGGTTTCAGGAGTCCGGGCTCCTCCTTGGGACACGGGGGACGGTGCTCAAGGTCCTGACGGGTGTCTCTCTGCCGGCCGAGATGCCCAGGAATAGTTGCCTGCTGTACCGCTGCGAGAATAAGGATGAATTTGTAAAGGTCATGCCTCTTTTTGATTAGTGGGGGCTGCAACCGGTCGGCCTGGAGGGGCCTCGGGAGAACCCCGTCGTCGTGGCTCCCTTCCTTGCCCCTGATGCTGAGCTCACCCCAGGTGACGGTGCAGGTGGGCGAGCTCAGGAGGATGCCGGCGGCTCGAATGCTGAGGAGCAGGTGCCGGGTGGTGATCCTGGGGCATCATCCTCAGGAGCCTGCCACTCTCCTCCTAAGGCATCGGCTGCTGAGGAGGCACCGCATGCGACTCCCGAGGCCAAGGCCCCAGGAGCCCTGGGAGATCGTGGCGAAATAGTGCCCGGCTGTGCGCCGCAGCCGAGCACCCTTGAAGATACTCTCCCGAGCTCTTCTTTGATCCCGCTGCGCACCGGCCGTCACATCCAGTGTTTCGGTCGTCTTTGTGTGGACTTCGAGGAGCTCCGCAAGAGGAAAGGATCCCCCAGCGGCAGCAACATCTTCGGAGCACTGAAGCGGAGGAAGTACATCGCCATTGACGTGTAAGTATTGCACAGTTGTGGCTTTCCGTGTGCTGCTTTCTTCTTCTAACGCCAGTCTTTCAGGGCCCCTTCCACTTAGGCTACTGAGCCTCCTGAGAATCGCCCACCTTATTCCTTAATTCTCCCGCCAGCCTCGAGCACTGCGAGTCCGCTGATTGCCCCTAGGACAGAGTTGGTAGAAGGGGCATTCTTGCCTTCCTGGCGTGCTGATCCTGCGGCCTCATCACCCCTCTCCCTTAGCCTGGCGTGGGGCTTGGCAGGCGTGCCCAAGGCTCCCTCGCTGATCTTTGACGGCAACTTGTTGGCTTCTCTTCGAGCAGTGAGCCCCGTTCAGCTTGGGCTCCTCGCGAGGATCGGCTGATGTCGGGTGCGGTGCCAGCCCCCAGCCCCCTGCCGAGGGGTGGCGCGTCGTGTGGCGCCCCGCCCACAGCCCCCGAGGCAGAGGACGAAGAAGACCGGGCGTTCGAGCGCGAGCGCGGGCGGAGCTTGGTTCGCCATGGGCTCTTCCAAGAGGCGATGAACGCGATGAGCCGGCTTGGTGGACAGCTCTCGAGTGTTGATTCGCTTTTTGAGGCCGAGGGTCTCCGGCTGGCGGAGGAGTGGCGGAAGCTGAAGCTGGCCATCAACCTCGGCCGCTATCAGCGTGATCTTGAGAACGCGAAGGTTGAGGCATCTCTCAAGGCCTCCTACGAAGCCTTTTCACGAGCCTTGGAAGAGGCTCGCGAGGCTGATCGCCGCCGCGAGGTTGCGGAGAAGCGCGCTTGGGAGCTCCAGGCCTAGAGCACGTCTCTTGAGAAGCAGGTGGAGGCGCGCAGGGCCGCTCTTGCGTTGCTGAGGGGGACGCCCGCGGAGGAAGAGGAGGTCCAGAAGTGTGAGGAGGCACTGGCCCTTGAGGCCATGGAGCGTAACCGCGAGCTCGAGCAGCTGGAGATGAGGGAGCATCAAATCGCCCAAGCAGAAGACGCCGTTGGGGCTCGCGAGGCTGGAGTTGAGGAGGAGGTGAACCGCCGGGTGGCCGAGGTTCACATGGACCTAGAGGGCAGGTACGACCGAGGTCAAGGCTTCATGGGCGCAGGGATGAGGGCAGGGCCGCTGCCCTCGTGCCCAAAGTTGGACGAGGCCGAGAGGCGTCTGAAGCCACCGCCGCCCTGGTCATGGCGCAGGCGGACTTGGCCTCCGCCCGCGCCGAGCTGCGTTCCCTCCGGAGGCGGGTTGATGATGCAGAGGTCATCGTGAGGCAGAACATGGAGGAGGTGCTCCAATGCCGAACGCTGGAGCAGGAGCATGCCCCCATGCTTCAGGATCTCCGGAATAGGGCCAATATCGCCCTGGGCCATATTTGCGATGTGGAGGCGCCGACTCCTCACTCAGATGATTACGCCAGCCACCTGACCTTCTTCACCGAGGTGGTGACGCGCCTGGAGGCTCGATCTGTCAGAGCTCGCTAGCTTGTGGAGGAAAGGGGGCGTGGCTTGCTTGAGCGTGCTTTCTCGCGTGTCTTTAGCCACCTCCTGAACGCCGACCCCAACTTTGACTTCGACGCTGCCATCGCCCCCGTACCTACGGCTGTCCGGGGCGACCTAGCGCAATGGGTCGAGGACCATGTGGACGCGTTGGTCAGGGTCTTCGCTTCGAAGGATGGTGCAGTCATGGTCGTCGCAGACGAAGGCGACATGGTCGACAAAGGCGACGGGGGCGTCGCCGATGGCGGCGATGGTGCCGATGAAGACGACGATGACGCGAGTGACGCGTCTGTGAGTGATGCAACGAGTGACATTTCTGGCTGATCCCTTGTTCTCCTGTCATTTATTCCTGCGCACAAACTTGGGTGTGGCCCTTGGAAACTTGTAAGAGCATTTTCAGAGGGGGAGCCCCTCATGTAAGTAAATTGCAGTTTTTATTTTTCCATGTGATGTGAGTTCGTGTCCTCATGAACTTGTGAATCCTGATGTAGGTTTTCCGCCTTGGTTTACCTTAGCTAGCGCCAGCTTTGAGCTGGGCTTCGATGTGTCGAGTTCCTGAGAACCTTGCGGAGCTTGTTGCCCCGTCGGAAAGGGCCTATGTTAGGAGTGCACCGGTCGTAGTGCTAGCGCGCGCTTGGCGCGTGCGTGCTTCGCGCAGTCCCGCTCGCGAGGGGCTCGTGAGGGGAAGGCGACGGACATGAGTCCCAGAAAAACGAGATCCAGAAGGCAAAGAACTGCTCGAACGAGAAAAGGCTCCCCCCGCGCGCATAAATAATATTCAGCTTCAACTCAAATCCAAATCCAGAAAGCAAGGCTACAGAAAGAGAAAGTTCCAAAGCAAAATGCCGCGACCGGCACCTAGTCTAGTCTTCGATTCTTCTCACCAGCGCGGAGCTAAGTGCTGTCCACTAGGCATGGGAGGGAGCCCCAGGGCCTGAGGCCGGCGCTCCTGAGACTCTGGGGCGTGTACAGCCCCAGCTCATTATTACGTGAGAGTGTCACGGGCAGCGAGCTTCACAGGCACCGGGCCTTCTTCACAGGTACTGGCCTTGCTTCATATCGCAGACGAGGGCCCCGCCTTGCGCCACTCTTGACCTCCTCTGAGCCGACCGGTCACCAGGACGAAACAGAGGAGGGAAAGAGGACGCCAGCGGTTCCCTCGGTGACCATAGGTCCTCTGCCGGGGGAAGGGTTGGCGAGGCCTCCCCGGCAGAGGGCCTACCTCCGGGTGTCGTCAGGCGTCGTGTGCCGCGGGGAGGGGCCTTGCTCCTGGCCCCCTCTCAGTGGCCCCCAGCGCGTCTCCCTTATTGGTGTGGGCGCCGCTGCGCCTGGGTCCTCGATCGACGCAGCGACCTGGTTCATCTGCAGTCCATGGTTAGCGTAAGCCTGTTCTTGAGAGACCAGCGGTAACCTGTAATTGCTGTTGTTGGCGCGATCGTCGTGGTTCTGCGTTGGCTCTTGGAAGGCTTCAGCTCCTAGCGCCCCTTGTCCCCAATCTTCTCCAATGAATGAGCCGATGTCATCCTCTGATGCGTACCCTTGGTCCATCATGCGGGGCACGCAGGCTTCCGGGGCTGTCACCCCGAACACGTCGCCGTGGTGCCCCACGCTCCATGTTGCCCTGCCCATGACGGCGTCCTAGGGATACCGATACTGCATCCGGCCGGTACCATGGGGGGTGACGCTCGCGCTCGGGCTTGTCGAGGGCGGCATGGGGAGGGGGGGGGGGCGGAGCCCCCTACGCCATCGGCCGAGTTGATGTTGACGAAGCCCCCGTGCCTAGCTGATGGCGTGCAGATTTGGTGAGGCTCGCCACGCGACCCTGCAGCGGCCTGGGGGGAAGTCGATAGCAGAAGGGTGGTGCTCCCGCCGCCGCCAAGGCCCAAAGAGCTCAAAGAACACGCTCAAGCAGCGTGTCCCGGCCGCTCTCCATCAGCCTGCATCGCAGCAACTCCCTTGCCACCGTGAGTTCCGCCCGCATATTCGCTTGCTCCCGCCGTGAGTGAGGCGCTGTTGCCGCGGCATGACTAGTGGCTCTTGCTGCGGCCTGTACTTGCCGTGGGGTGAGGGTGGATGACGCCTGGCCGCGCTGTCCGCTCCCGACGGAGTTTGGTGGCGCCCGTGCCTCTTGGGGTGCGGGGTCGAGGCCTCCATGGGCAGGCGATGCCGTCCGGGCCGGCCAGGCTGCCCAACGGTCGGAGCCAGCCCTTGGGTCGCCAGACATCGTAGCTGATGAACATCGGAGAGCTGATTGGCGGAGAAGAAGCTCCGGTGCACCCCTACCTGGCGCGCCAAATGTCGGATGTGGGGTTCCGGCAAATCCTCAAGGTTGAACAACAGGGTGCGCGAAGTCTTTCCCTCCCATCGATCTATGCTCTAGCTTCGCTAGGATCTCATGGACGAACTTCATTTAACTCACAACACAAAAAGACATGGAGTTTATATCGTTCGCCACCGCTAGGTGTAATACCCTACTCCAGTGTGGTGGTGGTGGATTGCCTCTTGGGCTGATGATGAACAGTATAAGGGAAGAACAGCCTCCCGAGGTTGAGGTGTTCTTGTGGCTAGGCTCTCAATCGGATTGGATCAAGCTAAGATCAGATGCCCCTACTGTGGTGGCTAGCTCCACTTATATAGACCCTAGTCCTCTTCCCAAATATCGAGTGGGAACGGAGCCAACAACGGTGGGCAAATTTGAAGGGGGACAGCTAGTACAAGCTATCCTTACAAAAGCGGTCTTCGCCTGCGAAAAGCTCTGGGGTGACGCCGTCTTGGGCTCCATGATGACCTCCGCCTTGCCATCCTCCTGGTCTTGGTCTCGTTGCACCAATATGGCAACCTTTGACTGATGCCTCGGTACTCTTTGCCTGCGCTTGCCTCCTTAGCACCAAAGAGGAAATGGGGACGCTGCACGCACTGGCGCCCGCCTGGCACCGTTCATCATGGCTCGCGTCATGAGAGTCTCGCGAGGTTTGCCCCACCTTGATATCTCCGATCCTTGTGAGCCTGCCTGGCTTGGCCACTCTAGAGGAGGTCTTGCATCGTCCGCCTCGCGAGGCTTGGACCCTCGCGAGGGTCTTGGAAGCCTTGTTGATGAAGATGGGTCGTATGGCCTGCTGCTTAGCCACGCCATGGGACGCATGGAGGCAAGTCTAGGGACCCCCGTTCCCAGAATGCCGACACATTTATCCAATCCGGATCTTCCAATGCTTCTTCAACCTTCATAGGTTCAATGCTAGAGATGAATGAATAATGTTCACCAAAATTAGCCAAACGAGTTTTAGAGCGAGCGATTCTCCCGGTTTGGATATCATTGTAGATTTGTTCGACGGGATGGTCTCTAGCGACTCTTGCTTGAACTCGTGAGAGCTTTTGTTTCGATCAGGGTGGAACATCTTGTTCATCCTCTTGTTCTTCTTCTTGGCCTTCTTCATTGTTGACGTTGTCATTCCCTTATCATGGTGGAGAAGGAGGTTGATGGGGTTCATCTTGGTGTACTTCCTCGTTTTCTTCATCTTGGTGTGTCCCACTTGTGGATGCTTCTGTATCAAGTCTAGGTTCACCTTGTCGTGAGGTAGAAGCTTCCACATGGACGGACAAAGTACTCTCCTTCACCTTCGTTGGACGGATCTTGCCAATAGACAAGTCTTGGATTGCTTCCGAAGGATCTTTATCTCCTACATCAATTGGCAATTGCTCTACTTGCGAGCCGTTAGATTCATCAAACTTCACATCTACCGTCTCTTCAACCTTTCAGGTGAAATTGTTGCAGACATGATAAGTGTGAGAGTTTGATCCATAACCAAGTAGGAAACCCTCATGAGATTTAGGAGCAAATTTAGAACGATGATGCTTATCAAGAATGTAACACTTTGAGCCAAATACTCGAAAGTATCCAACTTGGGGTTTGTTACCGGTGAGAAGCTCGTATGCCGTCTTGCTGAGTAGCTTGTGAAGATACAAGTGATTTGTTGCATGACAAGCTGTCCCAATCGCTTCCACCCAAAAGTGTTTTGGAATCTTGTACTCATCAAGCATCGTTCTTTCCATCAAAATAAGAGTTCGGTTCTTCCTCTCAACAACTCCATTTTGTTGAGGCGTGTACGTAGCCGAGAACTCGTGTGAAATCTCTTCTTCATCAAGAAAGGTATCCACATTTTCGTTCTTGAACTCCGTTCCGTTGTCACTGCGAACCTTCTTGATCTTCACTTCAAATTGATTTTGGGCCTTCCTAGCGAAGTTCTTGAAGATCTTTTGGACCTGCGATTTATCATCAAGAAAGAACACCCACGTACATCTTGAAAAATCATCGACTATGACTAGACAAATGAGTTACCACCGAGACTCTTGTAGGCATTGGGACCAAAGAGATCCATATGAAGTAGCTTGAGCGGTCCTCTCGTGGTCATGATGTTCTTCACTGGGTGACTCCCTCCAACCTCTTTTCCTCCTTGACAAGAACTGCACAATCTATCCTTGTCAAATATAACACCTTTTACTCCAAGGATATGATCACCTTTAATAAGCTTATTAAGATTTTGCATGCCCACATGACCTAACCTTCTATGCCATAACCAGCCTCTTGAAGATTTAGCAATTAAGCAAGTTCTAGGTTGAGCCTTTTTAGTGAAGTCAACAATGTAAAGATCACCTCTACGAATAACGGTAAGGACCATTTTATGATTATCTCTCTGAAACACATGGCAATCTACTTCAGTAAATAGGACGTTGAAACCAATGTCAGCAAGTCTAGATACGGAAAGTAAATTGTAGCCAAGAGATTCAACGAGCATGACATTTTGTATGGAGCTATCATGTGAGATGGCCACCTTACCAAGGCCAACCACCTTACCCTTTGAGTTATCACCAAAAGTGACGTACTTCCGAGGGCCGTCGTTTTCAGCAAGCTCACGAAACATGTCTTTGTCTCCGGTCATATGATTAGTACATCCACTATCAAGGACCCATTCCTTTCCTCCAGCCATGTAGCTGCGAAGATTAGCCATAAGACCAAAGTGTCTCATAGACTCATCGAGAACAAAGTCACTACCATCGACCTCATCATAGTATCCATGTTCAACATCATCTTGTAATTGATCATTCCCTAGAGAAGGTGATCCATTAGAAGTGTGACCGTAACAATGTTCTCTATAGATTCTAATGACTTCGGAAATGATATTGCTAATAATTCCAACATCTCCTTTGGCACGCATGAGATCACGAATCTCAAACAGGCAATCATCAAACTTAGGATCACTAGTACTCATCCTATTCAAGGCAATAGACTTATGGAGAATCTTATCTAAATTTTTCAAGGAATAATTCAGGAATCGTTCCTCTAGAAATCTCCATATGGTGTAAGCACAATCAAGAGCAGGTAAGCTAGCAATCAAATTTTTGGGCAACCCTCTAACAGTAAGATTGATAGTTCTAAGATTGTGAATCATGTCAAGATCCTCATCGGGTGTGGGATGCAAAGGTTCAACAAGGAGAGCTCAAGGAGTTGTAATGTACTTGGTCAAATGATATTCACTGAAAATCTCAAGCATCTCATTCTTTCACTCATGGAAGTACTCTCCATCAAGCATAGGCACTCTATGTCTAAGACTCCCCAACGTAGACTCATCTATCTTCCTCTAATGGTGATTAAACCAAAGCAATAGAGACCAATGCTTGGATACCAATTGAAAGGATCAAAAATAGGTGTCTAGAGGGGGGGGGGGGGTGAATAGACTCTTAATAAAGAAAAGTTGTAGTTTTTATTTTCTTCAAGTTAAGGTAGATTTTTAGCACAAGTTTAAACATTCACAACACATTCAAGGAAGCACGGCAAGAGTATATGAGCAGCGGAAAGTAAAGCATGCAATTTGCAAGAATGTAAAGGGATGGGATTGGAGTGTGCAAATGCAATTGGAGACACGGAGATTTTTGGCGTGGTTCCGATAGGTGGTGCTATCGTACATCCACATTGATGGAGACTTCAACCCACGAAGGGTAACGGTTGCGGGAGTCCACGGAGGGCTCCACCCATGAAGGGTCCACGAAGGAGCAACCTTGTCTATCCCACCATGGCCATCGCCCACGAAGGACTTGCCTCACTAGGGTAGATCTTCACGAAGTAGGCGATCTCCTTGCCGTACATAAACTCCTTGGTTCAACTCCACAATCTTGACGGAGGCTCCCAAGTGATACCTAACCAATCTAGGAGACACCACTCTCCAAAAGGTATTAGACGGTGTGTTGATGATGAACTCCTTGCTCTTGTGCTTCAAATGATAGTCTCCCCAACACTCAACTCTCTCTCGTAGGATTGGATTTGGTGGAAAGATGATTTGAGTGGAAAGCAACTTGGGAAAGGCTAGAGATCAAGATTTATGTGGTTGAAAAAGGAATATCTTGACCTCAACACAAGTGTAGGTGGTTCTCTACAGAAAATGTATGTTGGAAGTGTAGGCATGTTCTGATGGCTCTCTCCATGAATGAAGAGTGTGTGGAGGGGTATATATAGCCTCCACACAAAATCTGACCGTTGCACATAAATTTAGCAAACTTGGTGGGACCGAATCAGAAAACTCGGTCAGACCGATTTAGTTCATAATGTGACCGTTAGGCATTTCGGTGGGACAGTATGATCAACTCGGTAGGACTGATGTGCTAGGGTTAGGATAAAGCCTCATCTCGGTTTGACCGATTACAGGAACTCGGTGGGACCGATTTGGGTAATAAGTGAAATAGAGAGTTGGCCAAGAAAACTTGATGAGACCGATTGCAATAGACAATAGAGAGTTTGCAACCCCATCTCGGTGAGACCGAGATCCCATCGATGAGACCGAATTGATTAGGGTTTCTGTCAGTGGCTATGTCAATTGAACTCGGTGGCCCCGGATAGAAAGATTCGATGGGGCCGAGTTTGACTTATGGTTTGGGACATATGTGGATATGAGAAAGTTGTTGAGGGCTTTGGAGCATATCACTAAGCACTTTGAGCAAGCAAGCCATTAAGCAACACCTCATCCCCTTTTAATAGTATTGGCTTCCCTATGGACTCGTGATCTTGGATCACTAAATGAAAATGCAGAGTCTTGAGATTTTGAGCTTGAGCCAATCCTTTGTCCTTATCATCTTGAAGGGGTTCCACATCCTGTAGTCCATGCCACTCCATCTGTTGAACTTGTCTGAAATATACTAGATGAAAACATTAGTCCAACAAGAGATATGTTGACATTAATTACCAAAACCACCCAGGGAGCACTTGTGCTTTCACATAGCAATTGCATTTCATACAATAAAGCGACAACCATATGGCTCCTGCCAGTTGCCGATAACTGTTACAAAACATGATCATCTCATACTACAATTTATATATCATCACGTCTTGACCATATCACATCACAGCAAGCCCTGCAAAAACAAGTTAGACGTCCTCTACTTTGTTGTTGCAAGTTTTAGGTGGCTGCTACGGGCTTAGCAAGAACTGTTCTACCTACGCATCAAAACCACAACGATTTTCGTCAAGTGTGCTGTTTTAACCTTAAACAAGGACCGGGCGCAGTCAAACTCGATTCAACTAAAGATGGATAAACAGACACCCACTAGCCATCTGTGTGCGAAGCACGGCGGTAGAACCAGTCTCATGAACACGGTCATGTAATGTTGGTCTTGGGAGCTTCATCCAACAATACCGCTGAATCAAAGTATGTCATGCTGGTAAGCAGTATGACTATTATCGCCCACAACTCTTTGGGTTCTACTCGTGCATATAACATCTACTCATAGACTTGGCTCGGACGCCCCTGTCGGGGAACATAATATTTCAAAAAAATTCCTACGATCACGCAAGATCTATCTAGGAGAAGCATAACAACGAGGGGGGAGAGTGTGTCCACGTACCCTCATAGACTGAAAGCAGAAGTGTTAAGTAACGCTGTTGATCTAGTCGAACGTCTTCGCGATCCAACTGATCAAGTACCAAACATACGGCACCTCCGCGATCTACACACGTTCAGCTCGGTAACGTCCCTCGAACTCTAGATCCAGCTGAGGCCGAGGGAGAGTACGTCAGCATGTCGGCGTGGTGACGGTGATGATGAAGTTACCGGCGTAGGGCTTCGCCTAAGCACTACAACAATATGACCGAGATGTGTTTCTGTGGAGGGGGGCACTGCACACGGCTAAGAGAAACTTTGGTGTTCCTTTGGAGTGCCCCCTCCCACGTATATAAAGAGGGGGGGGGGGGAGGAGGAGGCCGGCAAAGGGTGTCGGCGTTTTGGGAACGGGTGTCCCCAGACTTGCCTGCCTGCGGCCCACGGCGTGGTTCCACTAGCGGCCCCGTACGGCCCATCTTCACCAGCAAACCCTCAAGACCCTCGCGAGGAGCCAAGCCTCGCGAGGGGACGAAGCAAGACCTCCTCGGGGTCAGTCTCACCAGGCTGGCTCGCGAGGGGCAGAGAGAACAAGGCAAGGGGAACCTCGCGAGGTTCCTCTGACGTAAGCCATGACGACAAAGACCAGGCAAGCGCCAGCGAGCACATTGTCCTTGTTTCCTCTTTGGTTCTAAAGAGGCAAGTGCAGGCGAGGAGTCCCGAGTCATCAGGCAAATGTTTCCATATCGGTGCAACGAGACCGAGACTAGTAGGACGGCAGGACGAAGGTCACCGTGCAGCCCAAGACGGCGTCATCACCAGAGCCTTTGGCAGGAGAAGACCATCTTTAGTCAGGATAGCTTGTACTAGTTGTCCCCCTTCAAATTGGTCGTTGTGGCATCCCTTCCCGCTCAATATTTGGGAAGAGGACCAAGGCCTCTATAAATAGGACTAGCCATCACCATAGGAGGCAACTCATCTTGGACTAGATCCATTCCATCCACAAGCTCACCAAACACAAGAACACCTCTCCTCAAGAGGTTGTTCTTCCCTTGTACTGTTCGTCCTCAGCCAAAGAGGCAATCCACCACACCACACTGGAGTAGGGTATTACACCACATTGGTGGCCCGAACCAGTATAAATCTTGTGTCCCCTTGTTCTTTGGGTTCGCCGAGCTAGGCCGTGAGATCATGATGCGCGAGAGCTAGAGGGAGGAGAGATTTTCATGCGCACCGCAGTGTTCGAACCTCAAGGGTTTTGCCGGAACCCAAAATCCGACATTTGGCGCGCCAGGTAGGGGTGCGTTGAAGGTTTCCTCTCGTCAATCCGCGTTCCGCCACTCCACCAAATTCATGGCCAATGCTCGCTGGGCCCGCACTGAGCATCGGGCTGCTCTCGCCACCCGTGTCGCTCAGACAGCCCCTATCGGCGGGCCTCCCCGTCGTTCTCCATCACCCGCAGCCAACACCTCCACTGGTCCGGTGGGAAACAAGCAGCAAGCGTCCTCTCTGCACCCCTCCGTGCGGTGGGTGGCCGCACCGCCACTCCATCGCTGACCCCAGTCGGCTCGTCGTCTCACGCTCGTTGCGCTCCCACGGACGCGCATGCCGCACTGCTCATGGCATGTGAGGTCCTGCGCTACCGCCCGGTCGACAAACTCTACAAGGACTGGTTAGACCGCATCGCTGAGCTCGTCAGTGCCGCTGGGGCTCCCCTGCACTGTCCCTATCGTTGCCTCGCCCTCCGCCAACTGCGGGCGATGTGGCCCACGGAGCACCTCCGCCACCTCTGCACCAAGACGGTGCTCTGGCGCCAAGACGCTCAGCCCCTCGGCACGACCCGCCGCGCAGGGCGCCCGCGCGGGAAGAAGGAAGCTGTCAAGAAGTTCCCCGGCCGCAGGAAAACGCTCCACCGATCCCAGAACCATCATGTCAGGATCGCTTGACGCCGCAGGGCCATGCAACACTTGCCTTGGCGGCGCGAGGACACCAAGGTCAAGCTCGGCCTCCACGACGGGCACTGATGGCCACGGCCGGCTATCGTGCCTTCACTCTTGAGCTGCGTGGCGTCGTCTGGCCGGGCAAGCTCAAGCCGGATCTGCCTCCTCGCTACGACGGCACCCCTGACCCTGCAGAGTTCTTGCAGCTCTACGAGCTGAGCATCGAGGCGGCCAACGGCAACGAAAAGGTCATGGCGAACTGATTCCCCATGGCTCTCAAGGATGGCGCCCGCTCATGGCTCCTGAACCTGGCCCCGGGCTTGATCTCCTCCTGGGATGAGATGCGCGACCGCTTCATCGCCAACTTCCAGGGTACTCGCGACCGCCTTCCGGCCGCGGGTGACCTGCACCGTATCAATCAGCAACCAGGAGAGACCTTGCAGAAGTACATCCAGCGCTTCAACAACGTTCGTCTCAAGATCCCCAAGGTGACGTACGAGGCCATCGTTTTGGCGTTCTCCGATGGCGTCCGTGGCGTCAAGATGAAGGAGGAGCTCGCCATCCATGAGGAGCTATGCACGACTCTAGAGCTATTCAACCTGGCGACCAAGTGCACAAGAGCTGAGGAAGGGCGCCTTTCCCTCCTCGAGCTCCCTGCTACCGACCCCGAGGAGAAGAAAGCCAAGGCCAAAGACGTGAAGCGCAAAGGAGTGGCCGTGCTCGCGGTGGAGCTCGACACGGCGCGACCAGGACCATCCCGAAGTCGCCCAAGAGCAGCCGACTGTTCTGCGCCTTCCACAATGTACATAGCCACAACACCAACGACTGTCAGGAGCTTAGGGCCATTCGAGATGGACGCTTCGGTCGACGCCCCGAGCACAACGACCGGGGCTACGGCCGAGGAGGAGGACGAGCCGAAGGTCGATGGGACGATCGCGGCCCACGCTAGGAGTGGCGCGACCGGCCTCGCGAGGACCGCTGGCAGGACCAGCCTCATGAGGAAGCCTGGAAGGATCAGCCTCGCGAGGACCGCCCTCAGGGTAACGCTGGTCTTCCACTACTGCCGCCACCACCCAGAAAGAACAACGACCACCATCAGGACGAAGGAGCTGGGGGCTTCCAGGAACCGGGCCCTATCGCTTGCATCTTGGGCGGAGCTCAGGCCCCAGCGTCTCAGCGTATCTTCAAGCAGTTTGATCACGAGGTGAACGCGGCTCTTCCCAAGCTCGAGGCCACACGCCCGCTCAGGTTGTTCAAGTACGCCAGCACTTTCATCTCGGCGGACCAGCTCAAGTGCGCCGCAGCCGCCGGTGCTCTCCCAATGCTCTGCTCGCCTGTCATCAGCAACGTCCAAGTCACCAAGACCCTCATCGATGGCGGTGCAGGGCTTAACATCCTGTCCATCGACACGTTCGATCGCCTTCAAGTACCCTATGATCAGCAACAACCGACCAAGCCCTTCTCAGGAGTGACCGATGGTTCCACCACCGCAATCGGGTAGGTCCGCCTCCCTGTCACCTTCGGTGGGTGCGACAACTACCACACCGAGCTCATCGACTTCGACATTGCCCACATTCGCCTGCAATACAACGCAATCCTCGGGTACCCAGCATTGGCCAAGTTTATGGCGGTGACCCACCATGGCTACAACGTCCTCAAGATGCCAGGGACTGGTGGTGTCATCACAGTCTCCTGTGAGGAGAAGGATGCAGTGTGCTCCCTTGAGTGCGCCTTCCAGGCCGCAGCAATCGAAGACTCCGACAACGAAGGAATCCTACACCCTCCCGAGGCCATCCCCAAGAATAAGAAGCAGCTGCTCCCTACAGGGCCTCAGGAAAGCGGCGTCACGAGCAGCACCACCTCAAGACCTGCGCCCTCAGATGGGGCGCCTCCCTCCCGCGCATAGGAAGGCGCGCCCAGCGCCCTCCTTGGGCAGGGCTCGGGGCTCTCTTCTGGAGGGCCTCAGACCTAGCCAACACCACGACCGAGGCGCTCGGGCACCACATGGAGGCGTGCTTCGCGGCACGTTTCCCTCTGGAGGGCACCAGGCGAGGAGCGCCTGGCACTCAAGAGTTCATCACCCAGACTACCCAAGAGCTTCAAGAAGCAAGAGCCATGCACGGCGACCGCCGCCCACCTGGCGTAGCTCCCCATCCAGGCGAGGATGGCGGGCTGCGCGTCTGCATCGAAATCCCAGGGCTCAGCAGGGCCGCATCTTAGGAGATTTTCTGGCCTTCGCGCATGGGGCGTTGTGAGGGCCCACCTCAAAGCTATGTTCGCATGCCATTCGGCCTGCCGAGCATGGTGGCCGCCTATCAGCGTAACCTGCGGAGCGTCCTGGCGGCTCAGGAGGCTAGGCATCACGCAGTCCTGGAGGACATGGATACGGTCCTCAAGGAACCGCCTGGAGCCCCAGAGCCTCCCGAGGCTCAGGGCCTCGGTGGCTCGTGAGGAGCAATCCCTTCGCGACGTGTCTTCAGCTACCCCAACACCCCTTCGACAACGGAACCAAGTGACATTTTCCAAGTTTATTTAGCTGGGAGCGCCCCTCGGGCTGCATCATTCCCAGGCCGCGTAGGCCTGTCCCTGTGGCATGTATCCCTTTTGCATATTTAGCTTACTCTACTGGGGGCGCCCCTTGGGCTGCATCATCCCCATGCCGCTCGGGTCTGACCCAGTGGCATGTATCGTTCCTGCATTTACCTAAGCTAGTTCGTTCTCTATGCATAATCCACCTATGCTTATCACCTGCTTGATTATCACCCACCATGGGAGCCACTTACAATGGCACGACGCTTGTGCTCGGGTCCGTCCTTGCAACGCCGACAAATCTGAGTGGTCGAGATCTGACTCGTGGGACGCCCCGCGCACATCACCTCACCAGGCCCTCAGTGCCTTCATCCTCTTGCGGAGCAACCTGTGGCAGGCCGGCAATCATAGTGGCAATCAATGTTCCTCCTCACGCTAACCTGCAGGGACCTCCTGAGGACAACAGCAAGTGGTACCACGGGCTCCCTCTTCTCCCATGTGATTCGCTTGCGCGTTAAAAGGGGGGCTCCTGAGCATCGCGACTCAGGAGATCTTACTGGTTCTCCAGCCCTCACCCCAGCCTTGCCACTAAGACCGCATGACACAGCATACCAACAAGGGCCGAAGCTCGCTCGAGGGCCGGGACCTAAGGATGTAGAGCACCTAGAAGAGCATGGAGGAGAGGGGAGGCTCGACGCGTCGACATGCTCAAGCATGATCACGACGACGAAGTCCGGGCGCATCACAAGGAACCGACTCTGGACTGCCAAGATAAGTTTCGCGCCCGGGTCAACCAATCGATACGGCATAGGATTCTCACCTGCTGCAGCCCTGTTGCGGCAATGTCACCTCCCTTTCTCACCTCTCGGTGGCCGCTTGCACGCTAAACAGGACCTTCTGAGCATCGCGCCTCACGAGCTCTTACTGGGCCTCGGGCCGGTCACCTCCTGGCTTTGACCACGGCATCGTGACCTGCCATACCAACGACGGCTGCAGCCTGCCTGGGGACCGGGACCTGTCAGCGTAGAGCACCAAGCCGTCGCAGGGTTGGAAAGGGGGGACCGAGCCGAAATAGGACATGCGCTCGAAAATTTTCATAATGAGGACAATATGAACAAAAGACATTACAGACCCTTTACACGCCCCGCGGGGTTCGTCTCGATTCCTCACAGGGAACAAAAGAAGGGAGCTTCTAAGGGTCCTATCTACACGCGCCGACGCGGCCGACGCCATCGTCAATAGTGGGCCTCGGGAGGATGACGCCGACCCCATCCAGATCAGCGACGGCGGTGGCCGTATGCTGCGGCCTTGCTCCGGGCACGACGAGAGCTCGGGGGCAAGTAGATATCGTCGCTCGTCTCCAGAGTCTCGTAGGGGTCGGGAGGGTCGCTGGACTTCCAAGCGACGAATCGCTTCTAGATGAGCCGCCGTGAGGCAGGCGGCAGTTCGGCCTCGCCGGGCGCCTGCCGAGGCGCCCACCAGAGCGACCGACCGAAAGGATCAAGTCTACGTGCTTAGGTGTCATCCTCGGATCAAGAATGCCGACACCACACAAGATTTAGAAGGATTTATAACAGAGTAGCAATCACACACTTAATACAAAGATTGTCCAAAAGAGGACTTATTACAATAAATATGGCTTAAGGCCATCTAATAACGATAACAGCGGAAGACTTGGAAGATAAGTGAGTCCATCAACTCCATCGGCATCACTGAGTATAGAACCACGACCTAAACACCTTACTCGTCGTCTGAAAAGTCTGCAACATGAATGTTGCAGCCCGAAACGGTCAAGACATGGAATATGCTTGGCAATGTAACACATAGAGAGTAATGAAGGAATAAGCCTATACTACATGCATATATGGCTGGTGGATAAGCTCTACGATTACAGCTTTTACATAAAGCTAGTTTTTCCCTACCGCAAATGAATAAATTTGTTTAACTATCATGGTGGTTGTTATACATTGAGAATGGTTGACAGCATCCTCAATCCCAATTAAAAGTACTCATTAATAACCCAATAACATTAATTAGAGTAACATGTTGAGATCCACACGATATTCAAGTACTAGATACTCAAGATGTCCATAACCGGGGACACGGCTAATCATGATTAGATTATACACTCTGCAGAGGTTTATGACTTTTCCCCACAAGACTCGATCGCCTCCATTTGGTTTCTCGCACTACATGATGTTTGAGAGACGGATGACCGAGACATAGTCTTTCAGAAGCGCTAGCACCTTACGATGGGTGGACCGGTACACCTACATCCCCTACATCTGCTAGTCCACCACTATAAGAGTTCACACGACTTACTCAACTATGCCAGAGCCCATAATGGCTTGTGGCTGCACACGGAAGTTTCTAGCATGAATGATCTTATGATCCCTTTGAGCCTGGGTGGCGGTCCAAAGAAAATAGGCAAGTCCTGATAGAAACCAGGTGCCTCAATCCACCCAGATGTGTGTTTAAGTTGCCACCTTAAATAAACCATTAATTAACAATCTCACATCTGTCATGGATATCACTCACCCAATCCACGTCTACTAGCATAGCATGGCAATAAGCAACATAGAAGTAACTCCCAAGGTTTCATAAGTAAAACAGGTAATAGGTACTACCTCAATCTACTTCCCAAACCACAATTTAATTAGATCCTAATCATGCAAGTGTTTGAGGATTGATCTAATGCATAAAACTGGGTAGTAGAAAAGGTATGATCAAGTGTTACTTGCCTTGTCGATTTATCCGCCAAAACCTAGAGACTCAAGTAACAAGCGGCGACTCCGGGTGATCTATCGCAGACAAACAACAAGCATACAATAAGTACTCATCTAATGCACAGGTAAATCTCGAATGGAAGATCTGACCAGAAAGTTCAACTTAAGAACCCTGGTTGCAAAAAGAATCGAATCAAATAAGGCAACAAAAGTCAAACTTCGAAAGAAAACGACTCGGTTCTAGCAATTTGAAACTAGGTCAAATTTTACAGTAGCAAAACTTTGTTTAAGTTGATTAGTCGGAACGGCGGTTTCGGAACGAAACTCCAGGCGCTTGAATCACCTGATTCCGATAAACGAGCGAGAAAATAAACTAGATTGAAGATTGGATCTGAAATCGAGATCGGAAAATAATCGGATTAAATCCGGTTAAAAGAAAAATGACGACCGGTTAAACGAACGGACGTTCGTTAACAGAAACTAACCGGTGAACGCGTTCGTTAAAACGAACGGATCGGTGAATGTTCACTAAATAAGTAAACCGAGAAAAAAGTAATAAACCGATCTAGGGTTTTAAAAAAAACCAAACAACGGAAAGAAAACTGGAACGGTTTTTTAAACAAAACCGAACCGGGGAGGTGGCGCGGCGGCTATCTCACCGGGTGGCGGGTCGGCTTGGGGTGGCGGGCGACGGCCTCTCTAGGGGGCACTGGCGGCGGGGTTCGGGCGGCAAGCACGGGCGGCGGGCGAGGCTGCGGGTTGGGGAAAGGGCGGGCGCTGCTTGGGGAGGAGAGAGGGTGGGGAGTATATAAAGACGGGGGGTTGCTTGGGGAGGGGGCAAGCAGGGGAAGAGGAGGAGTCCTCCTCGGACTGGCCAGCCGGGCGGCGGCGGGCTTGAGGCATGGGCGCGAGGGGGAGGCGGTTGGGCCGGGCCGGGCCCTTGGCCAAAGCGGGCGCGCATTTTTTTAAAACTCGCGCAGAAAAGCGAATAAACTAAAATATAAACGAACTCCTAATTTAATAAAATAAGTTTTCCCCGACTCCTAAAAATGAGTCGAACAAAATGAACTTTAATACGGAACCAAAATGCAAGTTTTGAAAATACGAAATTTTTCCCTAAGGCAAATAAACTCCGAAAAATCCAAAATTAGATTTATTTATTAAATCTTCATTTTTCCTAAATTTTGGGAAAGTCATATTATTCCCTCTCCTTTTTTTTTATTGGAAAATATTTGAAGATAAAAATGAATAAATCCAAATGATCCTATTTTCAAAATTTGAGAAAACTCAAATATGAAAATATTGAAATCTCCAACTCTCTCCGAGGGTCCTTGAGTTGCGTGAAATTTTCTAGGATCGGAAAAATGCATGAAAATATGATATGCATGATGACTTAATGTATAACATTCCAAATTGAAAATTTGGGATGTTACACCCACTCTGGGGCAGCACTCCAAGTGATGGCCGTCCGCATCGAAGACCTTGAAGAACATCGTGGAGGCGCCGTCGTACTCGAAGTGGATCGCGAGGGCGCCCTCCGTACGGCAAACCCGGGCGACCTCACCCCAGCCGCGGGTCATGAAGATCTTGCCCGGGGAAACGACTTCAACCTCCGCTCCAGTCGCAGGGGCGTCACAGTCGGCGTGTTGCAGCCAAAGAGCGAGGGGCCCCATCGGCGGCATCTCGGCTGAGAAGAATTGCGGGAAGTGGATCTAGGTGCGCGGAGGCATCACCGCCCACATCACGAGTTCGTGCGAGGAGTCCGCGGCATGGGCTCCTGGGGCGACGGCGTGCGTCACCGCGACCATGTCTACGGCGTGGGCGGTGTCGCCCGCCACCTCTTCCTCCAGATCTCTCGGCTTGGGGTACAGAGGCAACAGATACCCGGGAGGTGGCCGCTCACACCAAGGCCTCGAAACCTCTGGCTTCATGACTACGTCGCGGCGGTGGCTCGACCTCTTCTTCGGCGGAAGTGGCCCGGGCTCGTCGCGGGGGGTTTTCCCCTTCTCCGCGTCTGAGAGCTTCCGTATCGAGGCCATGGGAGTCACTACTAGCAATGGAGCAAGGGAGAAGGAGCAAGCGGAACAGGAAGAGATGGGTGACGGGGGCTCCGCCCCCCTCCTCATTCATAGCAGGAGAAGGCCAACCGGCGATCCCCATGATCGTAGGTAATGATGGTTTTCCTTGCATGCAGCAGGGACTCGTCAAGTCGGGCATTTGCCAAGGCAGCATGGGGAAGCGGAGACGCCCACATCCAATCAATCGCCACGCGTCGACCAAGGCCACAGGCTGTTGGGGCCCGTGGCACTCCGCACTTGCCCTTTGGATTCGCCTCGAAGCCAAGTTCGAGCGCGCCTTGGGCCCAGGGGCTACTGTCGGTGTTCTGGGAACGGGGGTCCTCAGACTTGCCTGCCTGCAGCCCACGGCGTGGCTCCACTAGCGGCCCCGTACAGCCCATCTTCACCAGCAAACCCTCAAGACCCTCGCGAGGCGGATGACGCAAGACCTCATCGGGGGCAGTCTCACCAGGCTGGCTAGCGAGGGGCGGAGAGATCAAGGCAAGGGGAACCTCGCGAGGTTCCTCTGACGCAAGCCATGATGACCAAGACCAGGCGGGCGCGAGGGAGCATAGTGTCCTTGTTTGTTCTTTGGTGCTAAAGAGGCAAGCGCAGGCGAGGAGTCCCGAGGCATAAGGCAAAGGTTTTCATATCGATGCAACGAGACCAAGACCAGCAGGACGGCAGGACGGAGGTCACCGTGGAGCCCAAGACGGCATCATCACCAGAGCCTTTGGCAGGCGAAGACCACCTTTAGTCAGGATAGCTTGTACTAGTTGTCCCCCTTCAAACTGGCCATTGTGGCATCCCTTCCCGCTCAATATTTGGGAGGACGACCAAGGCCTCTATAAATAGGACTAGCCATCACCATAGGAGGCAACTCATCTTGGACTAGATCGATTCGCTCCACAAGCTCACCAAGCACAAGAACACCTCTCCTCAGGAGGCCGTTCTTCCCTTGTACTGTTCATCCTCAGCCCAAGAGGCAATCCACCACACCACACTGGAGTAGGGTATTACACCACATCAGTGGCCTGAACCAGTATAAATCTTGTGTCCCCTTGTTCTTTGGGTTCACCGAGCTAGGTCGTGGGATCATGATGCGCGTGAGCTAGAGGGAGGAGAGATCTTCGTGCGCACCGCAGTGTTTGAACCTCAAGGGTTTTGCCAAAACCCGAAATCCGACAAAGGGGAGGAGGCGCGCAAAGGGGGGGGGGCAATCCTACTCCAAGTAGGATTCGGCCCCCCTTTCCTATTCCAACAAGGAGAACGAGGAAGGAGAGGGAGGAGAGAAGGAAAGGGGGGCCGCCCCCCTAGTCAAATTCGGTTTGGGCTAGGGGGGGCATGCGCCACTTCTTGGCCTTCCTCATCTCTTCCACTACTAGGCCCATGAGGCCCAATGACCCCCCGGGGGGTTCCGGTAACCCCCGCTACTCCGGAAAATACCCGATACACCTTGGAACTATTCCGGTGTCCGAATATAACCTTCCAATATATCAATCTTCATGTCTCGGCCATTTCGAGACTCCTCGTCATGTCCATGATCTCATCCGGGACTCCGAACTACCTTCGGTACATCAAAACACATAAACTCATAATACCGATCGTCATCGAACGTTAAGCATGCGGACCCTACGGGTTCAAGAACTATGTAGACATGACCGAGACACATCTTTGGTCAATAACCAATAGCGGAACCTGGATGCTCATATTGGCTCCTACATATTCTACGAAGGTCTTTATCGGTCAAACCGCATAACAACATACGGTGTTCCCTTTGTCATCGGTATGTTACTTGCCCGAGATTCGATCGTCCGTATCGTCATACCTTAGTTCAATCTCGTTACCAGCAAGTCTCTTTACTCGTTCTATAATACTTCATCCGCAACAAACTCATTAGTCACATTTCTTGCAAGGCTTATAGTGATGAGTATTACTAAGAGGGCCCAAAGATACCTATCCGATACACGGAGTGACAAATCCTAATCTCGATCTATGCCAACCCAACAAACACCTTCGGAGACACCTGTAGAGCATCTTTATAATCATCCAGTTACGTTGTGATGTTTGATAGCACAGAAGGTGTTCCTCCCAGATTCGGAGTTGCATAATCTCATAGTCAGAGGAACATGTATAAGTCATGAAGAAAGCAATAGCAATGAAACTCAACAATCATAATGCTAAGCTAACGGATGGGTCTCGTCCATCACATCATTCTCTAATGATGTGATCCCGTTCATCAAATGAGAACACATGTCTATGGTCAGGAAACATAACCATCTTTGATTAACGAGCTAGTCAAGTAGAGGCATACTAGGGACACTCTATTTTGTCTATGTATTCACACATGTACTAAGTTTTCGGTTAATACAATTCTAGCATGAATAATAAACATTTATCATGATCTAAGGAAATATAAATAACAATTTTTATTATTTCCTCTTGGGCATATTTCCTTCAGCTTGATATTCATTGCCTTTATAAGAGGATAAGGACCCATATTTTTACCCCACGCCTTCTTCTTCCTCAGCCTTCCCATCCTCGAGCTCCAGCACTCAAGCTTCAATCTTTTCCATCACCGCCAAACACTCTAGCCATATCTGGATCTGGCTCTCAAGGCAAGTGGGTGGCCTCCTCCGTGACGGAGAAGGACATCAAGGAGCTCCGGGAGGCGAGGTACTTGACAGCGGAAATCACACACAGGCTCCCTGCAAAAGAGCAAGTCATCCCCACTCCAGAGCCCGGTGAGAGGGTTGTGTTCATCCCTCACTTCCTCCGCGGACTATGGTTTCCCCTCCACCCCTTTGTTCGTGGTCTCATGTTCTATTATGGGCTATATTTTAGCCCCGAACTCCTTCCTCCACATCTCGGTATTCATTGTCGTGTGTGAGGCATTCCTCCGCATCCCCCAACACTTCGGCCTGTGGCTCAAGGCTTTCAATGTGAAGCCGAAGGTGGTTGATGGTCAGCACGCGGATTGTGGCGGCGCCATGGTGAGCAAACTCCCCAATGTTATCTGGCCTAGAGGGGACTTTGTAGAGACCGTCAAGACATGGCAGCAGGAGTGGTTCTACATCATCGAACCCCGCGTCACCAAGTGGGCAGCCGCTCCTGCTTTTAGATCCGAACCCCCGCTGTGGCTTGCATCGTGGACCAACAAGGGTCTAGACTAGGGATCATTCGACGCGGTGTTGATGCTGCAAAGCGCATCAAAAGTATCATAGAGAAGGACACCACCCTCACTGACGTGATCCAAGTGATGCTCATCCGCCGAACCCTTCCCTGCCAACGCTGGCCTCTCCACATGTGGGAGTTCAATCTGGAAGGGCCGCGGACTCTACAGCGATTCTTTGGCACGACGCACGAAGCAATCTGGAAGCTGCTCTTCAAGATTCAAAAGTCATGGCCAGAGACGTCCGAGGACATCGGTCTCGACTCCAATCATCCGGCCTCCCCGGTAAGTGCTAAATTTCCGAACATAACGTAGTTCATCAATCAAAGGGGGTGCACTGAGGATTCCATCCTATAAACAGGGCTGGACAAAGAAGGCAGAGCGGATCAGGTGTCCGGCTCCACTCCCCAAAAACCCAACTGATCCTCTGTTAATGAGGATGCTTGTCCCGGCGCCCTATCAGGCGCCAGAGAAAAAGGCCAAGAAGAAGAGCAAGGGGGCCAAAGGTGGTCTCCGCCGTAAAGGTACTTCGGACGCGGTATCCGGAGAGACCAAAAGTCATTCCTCCCACGAGGAAGATGAAGATGAAGAGGAGGAGGAAGAAAAGGGCGGCCTCTGTGGACCCAGAGGTGGAGGCGCCCAAGAGGGGGGAAATATCACTCCCAGATGGCTCGGATTCGGATGCTGAAGCCATCCCCAAGTGGCGCCCCCGGCCGAAGCCCCTCGCCGCATCGTAAGTATACGAGGGTGCATTTCATATGCCCAATCTTTATGATTGTAATTTGACATATTGTATGGTTTAGTCTGGCCCGCGATCTTCCCCAACAATCATCGGAGGGGAATTCTTTGGATCCGGGGATGATGGAGAGCGAGTCGCCTCCGCGAGCCTCCCCGCCTATCACCACGGACGACACCGAAGTGTTGTCCCGAAGGGCCTCTACGGGCAACGGAGCGGTACGGGAGGCTGCCAAAATGGTGCCATAAGATAACGCCTTGGCTGCCGAGAACACGGGGGGAGTAATCCCCATGGAGACTGACGGCGGAGGACTTGACCAGTCCGCCCCCCAGCCGAACACCATTCCGGAAACCCAAGTGGCTCCAGAACCGAATAAGCGACCCCCTTCAACGGAGGGGGGAGAACCAACTCCAGCGGCGACCTCCACTAATCCGGAGGCACCGAACACATTGATGGAGGCACTACAACGTGCTTCCATCATGGAGGAGCACTGCACCCTGATGGGTGTGGTGGTTGAAAAGGTTCATTCCACCAAGAGCAGGCTGAATGAAGCCTTCACTAGCCTGCTAACAGGCTTTGAGGTATGCGATGTAATATTCCCGACCGCTTTTTATATGAAAAATATGCATGTATATAGATAGTAGCCCCTGAGACTTTGTTCGTCTTTTGAAAAAGGGCGAACAGAGGATCGATAATATTCGCAGGAGATAATGCACTTTCCTATGTTGGGAAGCAGCCTTCACTTTTAGCGGCAACCGCCCAGGCCGCCGAAGTATCCAAGCTTAAGCGTAAGCTGAGGCTGGTTGATGAGGATCTCGTCCGCATCAACAAGAGGTTTGATGAAGCGCAAGGTATTTTTCAGAATATCTCATTCATGCCTATATTGATATGCATACTCTGAGTTGAAGCTCAGGCGCTGCTATGTGTATGGTTGTAAGCAGTGCTACTGCGGTCGATACTCTCAGGGGTGAACTTGCCCAAGCCAAGGAGCAGGCAAGGATGAACAAAGCGACCACGGATAAAGCGGCCGCGGGCTTGAAGTCCGAACAGGTCATCCGCCATCAGTCGAGGAGCGGGTGACCAAAATGGAGCAAGCGCTCAAGGACGCCACCAACAAGTGCGAGTCCCTAGAGGAGAAGAATAAATCACAGGCGACCGACCTTGTTGTCGGTGTCAAAACCGGCGGATCTCGGGTAGGGGGTCCCGAACTGTGCATCTAGGATCGATGGTAACAGGAGACGGGGGACACAATGTTTACCCAGGTTCGGGCCCTCTCTATGGAGGTAATACCCTACTTCCTGCTTGATTGATCTTGATGAATATGAGTGTTACAAGAGTTTATCTACCACGAGATCGTAATGGCTAAACCCTAGAAGTCTAGCCTATGTGAATATGGTAATGAATTTGTCCTATCCGGACTATGCTCTCCGGTTTATATAGACACCGGAGAGATCTAGGGTTACATGAGGTCGGTTACATAGGAGGAAATCTTCATAATAGGTCGCCTAGCTTGCCTTCCACATCAAGTAGAGTCCAATCCGGACACGGGTATTGTCTTCGGCCTTCGTATCTTCAGAGCCCATCAGTCCGGCCCATGGATAACAGGTCAGACGCCCGAGGACCCCTTAGTCCAGGACTCCCTCAGTAGCCCCTGAACCTGGCTTCAATAACAAGGACTGCGGCGCGCAGATTGTCTTCGGCATTGCAAGCCAGGTTCCCCTTCTTCCGAACCCCAAGGTAGTCTTCGGATGTGACGATTGTATCTGGACCTGAGTATATAATTTGCAGAAAATAAAATACTCCACGAGTCCAATCTGCTGACAACTGTTTATGACATTGTATCACGCCTGCCCGGTTATTATTTCCAACCATTGGCTAGCCCGTCGCCCCACATCTCGGGAAGCGGTTTTATTGGCACGTCTTGTCAAAGTAGAGATCGTGTCCCCTTATTTGCGGGATTTTCAACAATGCAGGTATGGGTAACCCAACCGTCCCCTGGGTACAACTCTTTGGGGATAGGTAAGTTTCAAGACCCAAGAGGGGACGCTCGATATTCTGGGCCTTCATATAGGGACCCAGACTTGTCTTCTTCTTTAGTGCTTGCTTCTTCCTCAACCCCAGCCACCTCGAGTTCTAGCCCTCGAGTTCCAATCACCACCAGCCCCAATCATGTCCGGGTCCACCTGTTCAGGCTGGTGGGTGGCCTCTTCCGTCACGGAGGAGGATATTGCGAAGCTCCGTCTAGCGAGGTACCTGACCCCAGAAATCCTTCATCGGCTTCATGCCGAGGGGCAGATTATTCCCACCCCCAAATCCAGCAAGAGGGTAGTATTTGTGTCCCACTTCCTCCATGGGTTAGGGTTCGCGCTTAAACCCTTCATCCGGGGGCTCATGTTCTACTATGGGCTAGATTGTCACGATCTGGCCCCGGACTCTATTCTTCTCATCTCGGCATTCATCGTCACGTGTGAGTCCATCCTCCGGACTCCTCCGCACTTTGATTTGTGGCACAAGACCTTTGATGAGAGGCCGCGGGTGATAGAGGGGGAGTAGGCAGAGTGCGGCAGCGTTGTAATAAACAAGCTTGCCAGCGTGGTTTGGTTTGAAGGATCCTTCGCCGAGTCTTCCGAACTATGGCAGCAGGGGTGGTTTTATGTCAACGAGCCGCGGAGCTCCAAGTGGGTGGCTACGCATGCGCTTCGACCCGGCCCTCCGACTCAGCTTGCTTCATGGATCAACAAAGGGGTTGGACTGGGAATCCGCTAATGAGGTGCAGACTCTGCAAGGTCACATCCGAAGCCTTACCGAGAAAGGCATCGATCTTGTGAATGTCGTTCAGGTAATGCTGGTCCGCCGGATCCTGCCATGTCAACGGCGGCCTCTCCGTATGTGGGAGTTCAATCTAGAAGGGCGGCGGACTCTTCAGCACTTCTTCGGTACTATGCACAAAGGAATGTGGAAGTTATATTTCGGGGAGCGAGAGCAAAGGCCGGACACCACCGAAGACGTCGGCCTCGACTGCAATCATCCGGACACTCCGGTAAGTATTCAATCCCCGCACACCTTTCATTCAAGCATCTCTTGACAAGACACTAAACAACCTGCCCTTATACAGGACTGGATAAAGAAAGCGGTGTTAATCTGGTGTCCGGCGCCCCTTCCCGAAGACCTCAAGGCCCCGCCTCATCGACGCTGGATAAAGTTGATCTCGACACCGTACCTGGTGTCTACAGAGGGGGGCGAGAGCGGGGAGCCCAGAGGAGATGCCCATCCGACGGGCGATTTAAGCGTTGTGTTCGGGGAAACCGAAACCCTTTTGCCCAGGGGCAAAGGCATGGAGGGGGCAGTTTATGGCAAGAAGAGGGCCGCCTCTGGAGGTCAGGAGGGGAATCCTTCCAAGAAATGGAAAATGCCATCGTCGGGCGGCTTGGGCCGGGCAAGCGATGTCGTCGTTGAGCTTGATGATGAGGACGAACCTCCGGCCAGACCATAAGTGGAGCAGGGCTCTTTTGTTGGGGAACGTAGCAGAAATTCAAAAAATTCCTACGTGTCACCAAGATCTATCTATGGAGAAACTAGCAACGAGGGAAGGAGAGTGCATCTACATACCCTTGTAGATCACTAAGCGGAAGCGTTCAAGAGAACGGGGTTGAAGGAGTCGTACTGTCGTGATCCAAATCACCGGAGATCCTAGTGCCGAACATACGGCACCTCCGCTGCTCAACACACGTGACAGCTCCGGTGACGCCTCCCATGCCTTGATCCAGCAAGGAGAGAGGGAGAGGTTGAGGAAGACTCCATCCAGCAGCAAAGACAACGGCTTGGTGGTGATGGAGGAGCGTGGCAATCCTGCAGGCTTCGCCAAGCACCACGGAGAGGAGAAGGGACTTGGGAGAGGGGAGGCTGCGCTGTAACATGGGCTGCTGCTGCCTCCCACCCCACACATATATATAGGGGCAAAGGAGAGGGGGCCGCCTCGTGATCCAATCTGAGGAGGGGCGGCGGTGGGGTGCCTGCCCCCAAGGCAAGGGAGGCGCCTTTAGGGTTTCCCTAAGCCCTAGGCGCCTTGGGCCTTGGTGGGGGCGCACCAGCCCACCCGGGCTGGTCCCTCCCACACTTGGCCCATGCAGCCCTCTGGGCCGGGTGGCCCCCACTTGGTGGACCCACGGGACCCTCCCGTGGTCCCAGACATTACCGATAGCACCTTAACTTTTCCGGTGACCAAAACAGACTTCCCATATATAAATCTTTACCTCCGGACCATTCCTAACTCCTCGTGACGACGGGATCTCATCCGGGACTCAACAACATTCGCAACCACATACAAACTTCATTTATAACCCTAGCGCCATCGAACCTTATGTGTAGACCCTACGGGTTCGGGAACCATGCGCATACATGACCGAGGCGTTCTCCGGTCAATAACCAACAGCGGGATCTGGATACCCATGTTGGCTCCTACATGTTCCACGATGATCTCATCGGATGAACCACGATGTCAAGGACTCAATCGATCCCGTATACAATTCCCTTTGTCTAGCGGTATTGTACTTGCCCGAGATTCGATCGTCGGTATCCCGATACCTTGTTCAATCTCGCTTCGCAGAAGTCTCTTTACTGCTCCATAACACATCATCCCGTGATCAACCCCTTGGTCACATTGTGCACATTATGATGATGTCCTACCGAGTGGGCCCAGAGATACCTCTCCGCTTACATGGAGTGACAAATCCAGCCTCGATTCGTGCCAACCCAATGACACTTTCGGAGATACCGTAGTGCACCTTTATAGCCACCCAGCCATTGCCAGGACGCTTGGTACACCCAAAGCATTCCTACGGTATCCGGGAGTTGCACAATCTCATGGTCTAAGGAAATGATACTTGACATTAGAAAAGCTTTAGCATACGAACTACGATCTTTGTGCTAGGCTTAGGATTGGGTCTTGTCCATCACATCATTCTCCCAATGATGTGATCTCGTTATCAACGACATCTAATGTCCATGGTCAGGAAACTGTAACCATCTATTGATCAACGAGCTAGTCAACTAGAGGCTTACTAGGGACATGGTGTTGTCTATGTACCCACACATGTATCTGAGTTTCCTATCAATACAATTATAGCATGGATAATAAACGATTATCATGAACAGGAAATATAATAATAACTAATTTATTATTGCCTCTAGGGCATATTTCCAACAGTCTCCCACTTGCACTAGAGTCAATAATCTAGTTCACATCGTCATGTGATTAACGCTGATAGGTCACATCGCCATGTGACCAACATCCAAAGAGTTTACTAGTGTCTCGTAAACTAGTTCACATCATCATGTGATTAAGACTCAATGAGTTCTGAGGTTTGATCATGTTTTGCTTGTGAGAGAGGTTTTAGTCAACGGGTCTGAACCTTTCAGATCCGTGTGTACTTTGCAATTCTCTATGTCATATTGTAAATGCTGCTTCCACGCTCCACTTGAACCTTATTCCAAATGGTTGCTCCACTATACGTATCCGGTTTGCTACTCAGAGTCACTCAGATAGGTGTTAAAGCTTGCATTGACGTAACCCTTACTTATTTAACTCTATATCACCTCCATAATCGAGAAATATGTCCTTATTTACTCCAAGGATAATTTTGACCGCTGTCCAATGATCCATTCTTGGATCATTCTTGTACCCCTTGACTGACTCATGGCAAGGCACACTTCCGGTGCGGTACACAGCATAGCATACTATAGAGTCTACGTCTGAAGCATAGGGGACGACCTTCGTCCTTTCTCTTTCTCTCGCCGTGGTCGAGCTTTAACTCTTAACTTCATACCTTACATCTCGTGCAAGAATTCCTTCTTTGATCGATCCATCTTGAACACCTTCAAGATCATGTCAAGGTATGTGCTCATTTGAAAGTATTATTAAGCATTTTGATCTATCCTTATAGATCTCGATGCTCAATGTTCAAGTAGCTTAATCCAGGTTTTCTATTGAAAACATCTTTCAAATAACCCTATATGCTTTCCAGAATTCTACATCATTTACGATCATCAATATGTCAACAACATATACTCATCGAAATTCTATAGTGCTCCCACTCACTTCTTTGGAAATACAAGTTTCTCATAAACTTTGTATAAACCCAAAATCTTTGATCATCCTATCAAAGTACATATTCCAACTCCGAGATGCTTACTCCGGTCCTTAGAAGGATCGCTGGAGCTAGCATACCTTTTAGCATCCTTAGGATCGAAAAACTTTTCTGATTGTATCACATACAACCTTTCCTTACGTAAACTGGTAAGGAAACTCGTCTTGACATCCATCTGCCAGATTCCATAAATGCAGCTAATACTAATCTGATTCCGACGGACTTAAGCATCGCTATGGATGAGAAAATCTCATCGTAGTCAACTCCTTGAACTTGTGAAAAACTCTTCGCCACAAGTCGAGCTTCATAAACGGTGACATTACCGTCCACGTCCGTCTTCTTCTTAAAGATCCATTTATCTCAATGGCTTGCCTATCATCGGGCAAGTCCACCAAAGTCCATGCTTTGTTATGATACATGGATCCTATCTCGGATTTCATGGCTTCTAACCATTTGTCGGAATTTGGGCCCACCATCGCTTCTCCATAGCTCGTAGGTTCATTGTTGTCTAGCAACATGACCTTCAAGACAGGATCACCGCATTCACTCAAGCAAAGACGCATCCTTGTCACCCTACGAGGTACGGTTGTGACTTGATCCAAAACTTCATGATCACTATCATAAGCTTCGACTTCAATTGGTGTAGGTGCCACAGGAACAACTTCCTGTGCCCTGCTACACACTTGTTGAAGTGACGGTTCAATAACCTCATCAAGTCTCCACCATCCTCCCACTCAACTTCTCGAGACAAACTTTTCCTCGATAAAGGACCCGATTCAAGAAACAATCCCTTTTGCTTTCGGATCTGAATTAGGAGGTATACCCAACTGTTTTGGGTGTCCTATGAAGATGCATTTTATCCGCTTTGGATTCGAGCTTATCAACCTGAAACTTTTTCACATAAGCGTCGCAGCCCCAAACTTTCAAGAAACGACAACTTAGGTTTCTCCAAACGGTGTCGTCTCAACGGAATTACGTGGTGCCTCATTAAAGTGAGTGCGGTTGTCTCTAATGCCTAACCCATGAACGATAGTGGTAATTCGATAAGAGATATCATGGTGCGCACCATATCCAATTGGGTGCAACTATGATGTTCGGACACACCATCACACTATGGTGTTCCAGGCGGTATTAATTGTGAAACAATTTGCACAATGTCTTAATTGTGTGCCAAAATCAGAACTCAGATATTCATCTCTATGATCATATCATAGACATTCTATCCTCTTGTCACGAAGATCTTAAACTTCACTCTGAAATTACTTGAACCATTCAATAATTCAGACTTGTGTTTCATCAAGTAAATATACTCAACATCTACTCGAATCATCTGTGAAGTAAGAACATAACGATATTCATCGCATGCCTCAAAGACTCATTGGACTGCACACATCAAAATGTGTTACTTCCTACAAGTTGCTTTCTTGTTCCATTTTATCGAAAACGAGGCTTTCGGTCATCTTTCCCTTGTGGTATGATTTGCATGTCTCAAGTGATTCAAAATCAAGTGAGTCCAAACGGTCCATCTGCATGGAGTTTCTTCATGCGTATACACCAATAGACATGGTTCGCATGTCTCAAACTTTTCAAAAATTAGTGAGTCCAAAGATCCATCAACATGGAACTTCTTCATGCGTTTTATACCAATATGACTCACATGGCAGTGCCACAAGTAAGTGGTATTATCATTACTATCTTATATCTTTTGGCATGAAAATGTGTATCACTACGATCGAGATTCAGTAAGACATTCCTTTAGGTGCAAGACCATTGAAGGTATTATTCAAATAAACAGAGTAACCATTATTCTCCTTAAATGAATA
This sequence comes from Aegilops bicornis, assembly GCA_021605145.1. Classification (NCBI taxonomy): domain Eukaryota; kingdom Viridiplantae; phylum Streptophyta; class Magnoliopsida; order Poales; family Poaceae; genus Aegilops; species Aegilops bicornis. The sequence goes on along the minus strand of CM038675.1, from coordinate 392,550,942 downwards.
ACCATATTGCGATAGACATAATCCAATCATGTCTATGCTCAACGCAAAACACCAAATGCAATTACTTAGGTTTAACACCAATCTCGTTGGTAGAGGGAGGCGTGCGATGCTTGATCACATCAAGCTTGGAAAACTTCCAACACATATCGTCAGCTCACCTTTAGCTAGTCTCCATTTATTCCGTAGCTTTTATTTCGAGTTACTATCACTTAGCAACCGAACCGGTATCTAATACCCTGGTGCTACTAGGAGTACTAGTAAAGTACACATTAACATAATGTATATCCAATATACTTCTATCGACCTTGCCAGCCTTCTCATCTACCAAGTATCTAGGGTGGTTCCGCTTGATGTCCGTTCCTCTCATTACTGTAAGCACTTAGTCTCGGGTTTGGGTTCAACCTTGGGTTTCTTCACTAGAGCCGCAACTATTTTGCCGTTTCATGAAGTATCCCTTGTTGCCCTTGCCCTTCTTGAAACTAGTGGTTTTACCAACCATCAACAATTGATGCTCCTTCTTGATTTCTACTTTCGCGGTGTCAAACATCATGAATACCTCAAGGATCATCATATCTATCCACGATATGTTATAGTTCATCACGAGGCTCTAGCAGCTTGGTGGCAATGACTTTGGAGAAACATCACTATCTCATCTGGAAGATTAACTCCCACTCGGTTCAAGTGATTGTTGCACTCAGACAATCTGAGCACAAGCTCAACGATTGAGCTTTTCTCCCTGAGTTTGCAGGCTAAGAAAATCGCCGGAGGTCTTATACCTCTCGACGAGGCACGAGCCTGAAATCCAAATTTCAGCCCTTGAAACATCTCATATGTTCCGCGACGTTTGAAAAACGCCTTTGGTGCCTCAACTCTAAACCGCTTAACCGAACTATCACGTAGTTATCAAAAGCGTGTATGTCTGATGTTCGCAACATCCACAAACGATGTTTGGGGTTTAGCACACTGAGCGGCGCATTAAGGACATAAGCTTTCTACTGTCCGCATAATCGCTACTTTCAACTTTCAACTATATTTTCTCTAGGAACATATCTAAACAGTGGAACTAAAGCGCGAGCCATTTACATAATTTGCAAAAGGTCTTTTGACTATGTTTAGGATAATTAAGTTCATCTTATGAACTCCCACTCAGATAGACATCCTCTACGGTCATCTAAGTGATTACATGATCCGAGTCAACTAGGCCATGTCCGATCATCACGTGAGACGGACTAGTCATCATCGGTGAACATCTTCATGTTGATCGTATCTACTATACGACTCATGCTCGACCTTTCGGTCTCTACGTGTTCCGAGGCCATGTCCGTACATGCTAGGCTCGTCAAGTTAACCCTAAGTGTTTCGTGTGTAAATCTGTCTTACACCCGTTGTATGTGAACGTAAGAATCCATCACACCCGATCATCACGTGGTGCTTAGAAGCCATTTAACTTTAGCAACGGTGCACGCTTAGGGGAGAACACTTCTTGAAATTGTTGTAAGGATCATCTTATTTACTACCGTCGTTCTAAGTAAACAAGATGCATAAACATAATAAACATCACATGCAATTATATATAGTAGTGACATGATATGGCCAATATCATATAGCTCCATTGATCTCCATCTTCGGGGCTCCATGATCATCATCGTCACCGGCATGACACCATGATCTCCATCATCATGATCTCCATCATCGTGTCATCATGAAGTTGTCTCGCCAACTATTACTTCTACTACTATGGCTACCGGTTAGCAATAAAGTAAAGTAATTACATGGCGTTGTTTAATGACACGCAGGTCATACAATAAATAAAGACAACTCCTATGGCTCATGCCGGTTTTCATACTCATCGACATGCAAGTCGTGAAAACTATAACAAGAACATGATCAATCTCATACATCACAAATTATACATCACATTCTTATTGGCCATATCACATCACATAGCATACCCCGCAAAAACAAGTTAGACGCCCTCTAATTGTTGTTTGCATGTTTTACGTGGCTGCTATGGGTTTCTAGCAAGAACGCTTTCTTACCTACGCAAAACCACAACGTGATATGCCAATTGCTATTTACCCTTCATAAGGACCCTTTTCATCGAATCCGTTCCGACTAAAGTGGGAGAGATCGGCACCCGCTAGCCACCTTATGCACCAAGTGCATGTCACCGGTGGAACCTGTCTCACGAAGAGTACGTGTAAGGTCGGTCCGGCCGCTTCATCCCACAATACCGTCGAAACAAGATTGGACTAGTAACGGTAAGCATATTGAACATCATCAACGCCCACAACTACTTTGTGTTCTACTCGTGCAAAGAATCTACGCAATAGACCTAGCTCATGATGCCACTGTTGGGGAAACGTAGCAGAAATTCAAAAATTTCCTACGTGTCACCAAGATCTATCTATGGAGAAACTAGCAACGAGGGAAGGAGAGTGCATCTACATACCCTTGTAGATCACTAAGCGGAAGCGTTCAAGAGAACGGGGTTGAAGGAGTCGTACTCGTCGTGATCCAAATCACCGGAGATCCTAGTGCCGAACGGACGGCACCTCCGCGATCAACACACGTACAGCCCGGTGACGTCTCCCATGCCTTGATCCAGCAAGGAGAGAGGGAGAGGTTGAGGAAGACTCCATACAGCAGCAAAGACAACGGCTTGGTGGTGATGGAGGAGCGTGGCAATCCTGCAGGGCTTCGCCAAGCACCATGGGAGAGGAGAAGGGACTTGGGAGAGGGGGAGGCTGCGCCAGAACATGGGATGCTGCTGCCCTCCCACCCCCCACATATATATAGGGGCAAAGGAGAGGGGGCCCGGCCCCCTTAGATCCAATCTGAGGAGGGGGCGGCGGCCAGGGGGGTTGCCATGCCCCCCAAGGCAAGGGAGGCGCCCCCCTTTAGGGTTTCCCCAAGCCCTAGGCGCCTTGGGCCTTGGTGGGGGGGCGCACCAGCCCACAGGGGCTGGTCCCTCCCACACTTGGCCCATGCAGCCCTTCCTGGGGCGGTGGCCCCCACTTGGTGGACCCACGGGACCCTCCCGTGGTCCCAGACATTATCGATAGCACCGGAACTTTTCCGGTGACCAAAACAGGACTTCCTATATATAAATCTTTACCGACCATTCCGGAACTCCTCGTGATGTCCGGGATCTCATCCGGGACTCAACAACATTCGGTAACCACATACAAACTTCATTTATAACCCTAGCGCCATCGAACCTTATGTGTAGACCCTACGGGTTCGGGAACCATGCAGACATGACCGAGACGCGTTCTCCGTCAATAACCAACAGCGGATCCGGATACCCATGTTGGCTCCCACATGTTCCACGATGATCTCATCGGATGAACCACGATGTCAAGGACTCAATCGATCCCGTATACAATTCCCTTTGTCTAGCGGTATTGTACTTGCCCGAGATTCGATCGTCGGTATCCCGATACCTTGTTCAATCTCGTTTCCGCAAGTCTCTTTACTCGCTCCATAAAACATCATCCCGTGATCAACCCCTTGGTCACATTGTGCACATTATGATGATGTCCTACCGAGTGGGCCCAGAGATACCTCTCCGTTTACACGGAGTGACAAATCGATCTCGATTCGTGCCAACCCAATGCACACTTTCGGAGATACCTGTAGTGCACCTTTATAGCCACCCGCCACGCTAGGACGCTTTGGTACACCCAAAGCATTCCTACGGTATCCGGGAGTTGCACAATCTCATGGTCTAAGGAAATGATACTTGACATTAGAAAAGCTTTAGCATACGAACTACGATCTTTGTGCTAGGCTTAGGATTGGGTCTTGTCCATCACATCATTCTCCCAATGATGTGATCCCGTTATCAACGACATCTAATGTCCATGGTCAGGAAATTGTAACCTTCTATTGATCAACGAGCTAGTCAACTAGAGGCTTACTAGGGACATGGTGTTGTCTATGTACCCACACATGTATCTGAGTTTCCTATCAATACAATTATAGCATGGATAATAAACGATTATCATGAACAGGGAAATATAATAATAACTAATTTATTATTGCCTCTAGGGCATATTTCCAACATCTTTAACCATACCTCATTCTTATTACTGAAATAACCCTCCGACATATGTGCGTCCTCGCAGGTTAACGCCTGGTGTTTCTCAATTGTCCTCCTCCTCGTGAGACCTTCTTCCGGAGATGATGGAGAGTGACACGCCTTCTCCGGCCTCCTCGCCTAACAGGGCGGATGATCTCGAGGTGTCGTCCCGGAGGGCTCCTCCCAACTGGCAAGTAGCACAGGAAAGGAGGAAGGAGCTACGCGAAGGTGGTGCCTCTGTCACTCAGGGTTCGGGGACAAAGAATGACGGCCCCGAACTATCCAGTTTATAGCTGGAGACAATGCTGGAGGCGGGTAAGCAGATTCCTTCAAAGGAATGTCATGCTCCGGCAGCGGTGTCCGAAGACCCAGGAGTGCCAGAGACGCTGACGGACATGCTGTGATGAGCGTCCGTCTCAAAGGAGCACCGTGCCTTAATGGTTACGGTGGTCGAAAAAGTTGTATACGCAAAGAGCGGGTTGAACAAGGCCTTTACGAGCCTTCTGAGAGGTTTTGAGGTTTATGATGTAATGTAGCCAATTGAATAATATTGACAGAATGCACCTGTTGTGTATGCAGTAGCCCCTGAGACTCGGATCGCCTTCCAAAGGAAGTGATCGCAGGATGGAAAAGATATTTTCAGGTACTAACCTTGGTTTAATTTGGAATGCAGGCTGTCTCCCCTCCTGCCACTGCCCGAAATTCGGAGGTAACCGAACTGCACCGAAAGCTGGATATTGCGGAGGATGACATTGCTTTGATCAACAGGCGTCTTGACGACTCGCAAGGTATATATTTCGAGCATTCCTTATACCATTATGCTTGTAATGTAAGCCCGAATCTGAAGAGATTTTGATATGAAATGTGCATCAATGCAGATGGTGCTGCCGCCGTGGAAGCCCTTCGGGCAGAGCTAGCCCGGGCCAAGGAACATGCCCGGTTTAGTAATGCGGCTGCCGAAAAGGCATCGGCTGAATTGAAGGCCGAACAAGCCGCGCGGCGCCAGGACAAGGAGGCAATGTCCACCATGGCGCGTGAGTTAGAGAATGCGGCTGGCCGCTGTAAACTTCTTGAGAAGGAAAATGAAGCCAAAACGGCTGAACTTGACAAGGCCTTACGAGAGGCGAGGGAAGCGCGGTCTGAATCCAGAGCAGCCCATGAGGAGATCCGGCAAGCTGGGGAGATTGTGGCTGGCAAGCCCTTTTTGCTACAGGCTAAGTTCGGCGACCCGAACTATGCTCAGCTTAACCAAGTATGGAGTTCTCCGGACAAATTTTAGATTTGTCAAGAGTTCTTCCGATCTTGGCGCGATTTTTATCAGGCGCAAGAGGGGTATGCAACGGAGAAGCTTTTCTGGTCGCAATTTGGCGCGTCAAAGCGCCCTCTGTTGCTGAATGAACAGATGTCCCAGTGGGCCGAGCTGCATAGGATATCCGGCGCTGCCATGAAGAACGTCTTAGTCCGTTTGTGGTCGACTGAACCTGTTCCGAGTAGTTACTTCGGCCTGGTGCAGCGGCTTGCTGACGCGGTGCCGCGTATCTACCGCAATGAAGCGGTTGGCGTGCATTGAAGGTGCACGGACGGCCTTCGCCCGAGTCAAGACATTCTAGGGGAAGATGAAGGCCATCGATGATGCGACGAAGAGTCCCCAAAGGCAAGGACCGTCTGGAACCGGAGCATCATTTTGGAGACGTCCTAGAGGCCGCCCGCTTGATAGAGTGTCAATGCTCGAAAGACATAATATTCGAGTGATGTGTACAAGGGTTGTAACAGGCAACTTTATAGTTAATCTATTTTTTGCTCGAAAGCTTGTATTCCTCATGTGCGTCCATTTTAATGTAATTTAAAAGTTTTCCAATCTTCGGCTTCAGCCCCCTCATAGGAAATACGGGGGTGTTCGAAAAAGCATTGAATCACTCTTTATCCAATGTCTTGGTCCGTAAAGGAGGTGATAATGCGGCGAACCAGGCAATCGGACTATATGGCATTAACACTTTCACTTAGCCATAGGAGTTTTATGGTGGGGCTACGACATAGCCCCTGGTATGTATGCGGCATATCGTAATATTGTGCCTTACCTGTTTTGATCTAAAAAAGATCCTTCGTGTAACACGGAGAATCGCTAAAGATTCGAATAAGCCTTCAAGTGGTTGACCAGCTCTTGCCATATCATGACAGTTAGTTTTCGGCTTTCTCTACTAAGGTTCTCATCCGATCAAAGCCAAGGCACAATCGCAGTAGTTCTCCCTTTACTACCCTAGCCGTAGAGCGGAACGTAGGGTAGCAAGCACAGGAGCCGGGCTACCCAACTATTGACCAAAGACAATGATTCGGAGCTGATGCATATAAGGCCAAACTTGCAACGCGAAGTACGCTATAGATCTGTTCGGAATTTTATTGGCGACTCACTTGCTCCCATACCGGCCTCCGGCATGTTATGCCGAGACGCGTCTTGTGACACAGCCGTTGCGGCCGTACTCATTGTAGCAAGAGTATTTTAAGATTAGCTCGGATAAAGTTTACTGGGAGTGGAGCATATGCTAATGATAAATTCATATATAAAAAAGAAAAACCACAACCCGACTATTTGACATGCTCGGGGTCGGGAACGGTGGAAAAAGGGCATAATACAGGCTCAAAATAAAGAGTGCGGTCTACAAAAAGCTATTTTGGACCTCCTGTCGCACGTCTGCGCCGCCCGTCCTCTGGGAGGGGAATCCTTAACGGAAGTAGCCCCTTAGGTGAGTGTACGCATCCGAACTTCGATAGAGTCCGTTGTAGGTGCTGTCCTGTTGATCACCTATTTATAATAAAGAAAAGTGAAGAAAACAGATAAAAAACTTTACGGGAATGTTTGCAGGGGTGCCCGTATTGTGCCGCTGCCGATGCCCATGGTATCTTGAGCACGTAGTGATGTACGCGTGGTGTAGATCTTGCTAGCATAGTGGGTGGGTGGCAGAAGCCGAACTGCTATTTCCGCTCCAGTAGTGGTCGAACGTCGGAGGAAAACTTTTTATGGCCCCTGGTGTTCGGCTGGCGAGCCGCTCCGTCGTCTTTATCGCTTGGTGGCCTCCTCCCCTTGTATTCGGCGTTAAGTTTGCCTTCCTGCTTAAAGACCCAACAGTTTCTCTTGGTGTGATTGGCTGGCTTATCAGGGTGACCGTGAATCTGACAAGGTCGGTCCAGTATCCTGTCGAGGGCGGATGGTCCATGCTAGCTGGCCTTAAATTGCTTCTTCCGTTGACTAGGCTTCGGATTGTGAAATCCGGCATTGACCGCTATGTCGCGTAATCTTTCATTATTTTTGCGGCTGTTGTGTTCGGTTAGTCGTGGCTTGCCTTTGCCGTCTCGGATTTCGGAAGTGCCCGGGTCACTGGTGCTGTTGCTTTTACGAGCGAGCCAGTTGTCTTCTCCCGCACAAAAGTGAGTCATTAGAGCGGTAAGGGTGGTCATGGATTTAGGTCCTTCCTGGCTGAGGTGGCGTGCTAGGCATTCATCCGAGACGCTATGTTTGAAGGCCGCGAGGGCTTCCGCGTCCGGACAGTCGACAATTTGGTTCTTTTTGACTAAGAACCTGGTCTAGAGCTCCCTGGCTGACTCGCCGGCTGTTGGACAATATGACTTAAGTAGTTGGCATCTGGTGGCCAGACAGATATTCCTTGGAAGTTGTCGCGAAAGGCGTCTTCCAAATCTTTCCAGCAGCCAATAGAATTTTCTGACAAACTGTTTAGCCAGTACCGTGCTAAGCCATTAAGCTTGAGAGGCAGGTATTTAATGGCATGAAGGTCATCTCCGCGAGCCAGGTGGATATGGAGGAGATAGTCCTCAATCCATACTACAGGATCTGTTGTTCCATTGTATGATTCGATGTTGATGGGTTTGAACCCGTCTGGAAATTCATGCTCCATTACCTCGTTGGTGAAGCAAAGCGGGTGCGTGGCTCTCTATGTTGGGCCACACTGTGAAGCACCTCCTTTGGATGCCGTTGCCGGCTTCGGGCGTCGTTTGCTTGGTTGAGTCCGGCTGATTGACCATCATAACCGGTCGGGGCATATCCCCGCAATCTGTACGTCGATCTTGTCTGTCCTGCTCCGCCCACTAAACTTTGGCGGATGTCGCCACTGTTTTCCTTAACCATCTTGTTCTTATTCTTACAGCCGGATTGGTTGGTATGGTATTCTGCTTGGGTTGCTGCTTTATCCGGACCGAACTGTGGTCGACTTGCCACATTATTCGATGGTGGAAAGGGCTCCAGCGCCTTGCCATCATGTGGAGGGAGCCACCTTCAGTTGGGGTGGCTTTTGTCCGGGCCACTAGGGCCGTATTCTATGGCGGCTAGGACCTCGGTCCATTTATCATTGAGCAGATCTTGGCTTGCTTGAAGCTGCAGCTGCTTTATTCATAGATTCCTTGCTGTGGCTATTAGCCGGCGTTTAAAGCGCTCCTGCTCGAGAGGTTCCTCCGGCATGATGAATTCTTCGTTGTTGAGGCTCTCCTCTTCCTCGGAGAGGGGAAGATAATTGCTATCCTCTGAGTCTCCGTACATGACCTATTCATCTGGGCTATCCTGCCCGCTTTCCTGGTCCTCCTGTTCGGATCCTACCTCAACAGGGTCGTTGTTGTCCGGAGTAGTATCACCTCCGTTGCTAGTATTTTTTTCTCTTGGGCGACGTGACCTAGAGCGGCGCCGGGGGCACCGGTGTTTGGATTGTGTACCAGGAGGTTTATCTTCAACTGGATCCTCCTTGTCATCGTTGATACCGTCGTTGGGTGTGTCTACCATACACACGTCATACAAGGAAGTGGTCGTCCTGCGTCTAGCGGATAGTAAGCTCTCACGTTGCCCCTCATTGTCGTCCATACCGTCGATGTCTTCGGGGCAGAGGTCAAGCATGTTGGTTTGGTCTTCGACGTTGGCTATGAAGTGGGTGGCGGGTGGGAAGCAAAATTCTCCATCATCCGCCGTAAGGTCAAACCGGACGAGCCATCTGCCAGGGATAGGTTTTTTTAGTGAGCTTAGTAGATCGCCCATAGGCGAGTGTTGAAAGACATATGCGGCGCTGAACTTGAATATAGATAAACAATCGAGTTCGGTATCCGCGAGCTCGCAGGGTTCGGAACTCGATATCGGAGACGAGTCCGGGGTCCCGTTGATGCAGGTATCGTATGAAGTGGGATCTGCGAGCGGCTCCAACGCCGTAGACTCGGTAGCCCCCATGATGGGGTTGAGTCTGCCATCTTCGGACGTTTTGGTCCGTATCTAAAGCCGGAGTTGTTACAGGAGCTATCTCCTGGATGCGGCCCGATGACAGGTTTAAGCCATGTTCAACGGGGCGAAGGGGAGCGATTTCTGCGGTCTCAAATCCGTCGAAGATCAAGTCCCCACGGATGTCCGCGACGTAGTTCAAACTTCCGAATCTGACCCGATGGCCAGGGGCATAGCTATCGATCTGCTCCAGATGGAAGAGCGAGTTGGCCCGTAGTACAAAGCCGCTGAACACAAAGATTTGTCCGGGGAGAAAGGTTTCTCCCTGAACGGCGCCACCACCGACGATTGAAGGGGGCATCGAGCCTTATGTTGACGGTACAGTGGAACTCTCAATGAAAGCACCAATGTCGGTGTCAAAACCGGCGGATCTCGGGTAGGGGATCCCGAACTGTGCATCTTGGATCGATGGTAACAGGAGACGGGGGACACAATGTTTACCCACGTTCGGGCCCTCTCTATGGAGGTAATACCCTACTTCCTACTTGATTGATCTTGATGAATATGAGTGTTACAACAGTTGATCTATCATGAGATCGTAATGGCTAAACCCTAGAAGTCTAGCCTATGTGAATATGGTAGTGAATCTGTCCTATCCGGACTATGCTCTGTGGTTTATATAGACACCGGAGAGATCTAGGGTTACATGAGGTCGGTTACATAGGTGGAAATCTTCAAAATAGGTCTCCTAGCTTGCCTTCCATTCCAAGTAGAGTCCAATCTGGACACGGGTATTGTCTTCGGCCTTCGTATCTTCATAGCCCATCGGTCCAGCCCATGGATAACAGGCCGGACACCCGAGGACCCCTTATTCCAGGACTCCCTCACTTGCCAAGGCCCTTCAAGAGGCCAAGGAGGCGCGGGCCGAATCCCGAGTAGCACGTGATGAGATCAAGCAGGCCGAACAGATAGCGGCTACTAAGCCCTTTCTCTTACAGACTAAATTCAGAATTCAGAAGTACGCCTTGCTCACTCGACTATGGAGTGCTCCAGACACCTTTGCTGATCTTCCGAAGAGTGCCGCCGACACCGCGCAGTTCTTCCAGGCCCAGGAGGGGCACACGACGGAGAAGCTATTCCGGTCATAGTTGCGGCGCAGGAGCACCCAGCGTTGTTGAATGACCGGATGGCACAGTGGGCCGAGCTGCATAGGATGTCTGGATTGGCCATGAGGGATGTCATAGTCCAGCTGTGGCCAACCGAACCCATTCTAAGCAGTTATTTCGGCCTGGTGCAGCGACTCATCGACGCGCTACCCCGAATTGATGCGGTCAAGCAGTCGTCATGTATAGAAGGTGCGCAGATGGCCTTTGCTCCGTGTCAAGACGCACTGGGCAAATATGAAGGCCGCCGTCGTGGTAGTCGAGGGCCCGCCAGGAGGCAAGGACCACCGCAAGCCGGAGCATTATTTCAAAGACGTCCTAGAGGGTGCCAGTTTGATAGAGGGTCAATGCTCGAAGGATATCATGTTCGAATAAATGTATCTGAACTGCCCAGACGATGTATTATAAACCAAGGCTTTTGTAATATATTTGTGCCTTTTATCTTAAAAAAAATTTCCTCCTGTGCGGCTGTTTTTAATTCTTGAGAGTTTACCAGTCGTCGGCTTCACCCCCCACATAGATACTACGGGGGTGTTCGGAGTAGCACATGATCACACTTGACCCAACGTCTTGGTCCGTAAAGGAGGTGGCAGCGCGGCGAACCAGGCAATCAGATTATGCGGTTTTATCACTCTCACTTAGCCGTAGTAGTTTGACAATGGGACTATAAAATAGCCCCTGGTGCGTACGCGGCTATCCGATCTTTGGATTCCTTAAGCGCGTGACTGGAAAGAGCCAGTCCTTCATGTAATACAGAATAAATCGCTAGAGATTTAGTAAGTCACGGAATTGCTGACCAGCTCTCACCGCATCATGACAGTCAGTTTTTGGCTATCTCTACTGAGGTGCTTGACCGGGCGAACCAGAAACACAATCGCAGTAGTTCTCCCTTTACTACCTTAGCCGAACAAGTGGAACGTAAGGTAGCAAACACAGGAGCCGGGCAACCCAACTATTTACCAAAGACATGATTAGGATCCAATGCATATAATGCAATATTCGGGACGCTAAAGTCTACTCTGAGAGTGTTTGGACTTTCTGTTTTCGAGAATATATATTGCTGAATAGATCCCTTGGCGATTAAGTCGTGCCGAGGTGGATATGCCAATCTGACGTAAAGCGGGAAGACAGATTAAGAAATAAGCCAATACAGAACAAGGTTGGGCAAAATTGTTTCCATTATAGTCTGATTGGTATGTCAAAACGTATTTTTACAGAAGATGCCATAAGCATCAAGGCTATTTTACATGCCGAGAACAAGGGAAAGTTGTATACAGGTCCTAAAAAGGAAAGATGATCTTGAAGATCCTTTGGACACTCTGCTGCACGTCTGCGCCGCATTTCGCCTTGGTGTATGATCCTTTAAGGGGATCAACAATCGAGTATACATAAGGGGCCTGGAAAGAGGCCCTTGGTACCATCGGAAAGTGATGAGGGTTGTAAAGAACCTGAAAAATAAAAATAAGAAGAAAAAGTGAAAAAATATGAAGGTCCAAATAGGGTCGATCCGTACCGTGGACTTTATTTTCAGTATGGCTCCGTCCTTTCCCATGGTATCTTTAGCGCGTAGTTATGTACGCGCGGTACGTATGCCGCTATAAGGTTGGGGCTTTGACGGAGGCCGAATTGCTAATCTAGCTCTGGACGAGCCGGACTGCCATTCTGCAGGGTAGATCGGACTCGTTTGACAGTGTCCAAGGGCTTGACTGCCGATTTAGTATTCGGCTCAACAAGGCCACCCTGTACTTCGGCTGCGAGGGTCGCGGTATGCTCCTCAGTGCGGAAGCAGCATTCCATGTGTTCCATTAACTGTAATAACGCCGCGGGGTCCAGGCGTTCTGAGCTTTAAGTAAGCATAATGTGGGACTGCATTGAAGCGGGCGAAGGCGGTTCTCCCGAGCAGTGCGTGATAACCACTGCGGAAAGGGACGACGTCGAAGATCAAGTCTTCACTTCGGAAGTTGTCCGGCAAACCGAAGACCACTTCTAATGTTATTGAGCCCGTGCAGCGGGCGTCTACACCAGGTGTTACGCCTTTAAAGGTTGTTTTAGTGGGCTTCATTCTTGACGGATCGATGCCCATTTTGTGGACAGTGTCTTGATAAAGCAGGTTAAGGCTGTTGCCGCCGTCCGTAAGGACTCACGTGAGATGGAGTCCGTCAATAATTGGATCGAGGACCAATGCTGCCGAACCTCCATGACGGATACTGGTCGGATGGTCTCTACGATCAAAAGTGATCGGACAGGCTGACCATGGGTTGAATTTTGGGGAGACTGGCTCCATGGCATATACATCCCTTAGTGGCGCTTGCGCTCCCTCTTGGGGATATGTGTAACATATATCTTATTTAATGTTTTTACCTCGGGGGGAAATTTCTTCTGTCCCCCTGTGTTCGGTGGGCAAGGCTCTTCATCATCATCCTCGGTGGGCGGCCCTTTCCCCTTGTGTTCAGTGTTTAGCTTACTGGCCTGTTTAAAGACCCAACAATTTCTGTTGGTATGATGAGCAGGCTTGTCAGGGGTGCCATGGATCTGGCAAGGCCGATCGAGTATTCTGCCTATCTTTATTTCCTTTGAATGGCTTCTTCCGCTGACCAAGTTTAGAGCCAATGAATACGGCATTGACCGCCGTGTCTTCGGTATCTTCATTGTTGCTTCAACCCTTGTGTTTGTTGCGTCGTGGCTTGCCGTTGCAATCTTTGGCTTCGGAGGTACCGGGGTCACTGGTGGTGTTCCTTCTACGAGCTAACCAGCTATCTTCTCCCGCGCAAAAGCGGGTCATGAGTGCGGTGAGAGCTGCCATAGACTTCGGTTTTTCTTGGCCGAGGTGTCGAGTGAGCCACTCGTTGCGGACGTTGTGTTTAAAGGCCGCAAGGGCTTCGGCGTCCGGACAATCAACAATTTGGTTCTTCTTAATTAAGAACCTGGTCCAGAGTTTCCGGGCTGACTCTCCAAGTTGCTAGACTATGTGACTAAGGTCATCGACATCTGGGGCCGGAACATAGGTACCTTGGAAGTTGTCTCTAAAGGCATCTTCCAAATCCTCCCAACTAGCAATGGAGTTTTCTGGGTGGCTGTTCAATCAGTGCCGAGCTGGTCCCTTTAATTTTAGCGGGAGGTACTTGATGGCATGGAGATCATCACCGCGAGCCATGTGGATATGGAGAAGAAAATCTGCAATCCATACTGCGGGATCTGTCGTTCCATCATATGATTCAATGTTCACGGGTTTAAACCCTTCTGGGAACTGGTGCTCCATTACCTCATAAGTGAAGCATAAGGGGTGTGCAGCGCCTTTGTATCGGGCGATGGCACGACGCAGTTCAGATGAAGTCCATATGCGGTTTTCGACCCGGGTGAGGTTGTGCTTGTCACGCCAGGCCTGGTGACCGTCTTCTCGCGTTGCAGCACGCCCCCTTGATCCATAGATTGATCTGGTCTGACTGGCTCTATTGTCCAGGTCCTTACGTAGGTCGTAGGTGTAGCCCGTAGCTGCTACCTCCTTGCCTCTATGGTGGGGAGGTGCGGGCTGATGTTCGGCGTAAGTAGCCGCTCTGTTCCACCCACGTGGTGATCGGTCAGGTTCGTCAGTAGCTTTATACTTTGGCGGTATTGGCTCAAGAGCCTCGTCATCAAATTGTGGTAGTAGCTTGCGCTTCGGGTAGCTATTTGTTGGTCGTTCGAGGCCGTATTCTTCGGCTGTCAGGACTTTAGTCCATCTGTCGTTGAGCGTATCATGTTCGGCTTGAAGCTGCTGCTGCTACTTTTTTAGGCTTCTCACAGTGGCGATTAGCGAGCACTTAAAGCGCACCTGCTCAAGTGGTTCCTCTGGTACGATGAAGTCTTCATCGCCGAGGCTCACTTCATCCTCGGAGATCGATAGATAGTTACTATCCTTCGAGTCCTCGTTCCCGACCGGATCGTCGGGGTTAACTTGCCCCTCCTCCCAATCATCCTGTTCGGATGTTGGTTCAACGGGGGCTTCTGGGGCTTCGGGGTCTTTGGCGTTCTCCAGAGTGTCATTGTCTCCGGTGCCGGTATTGTTGTCCTTTCCACGACGTAATTTTGAGCGGCGCCGCTTTGGAGGTGCCTCAGCAGGCTTGTCCTCAACCGGATCCTTCATGCCATCGCCGTCATCCTCTTTGGGTGTGTCCACCATATACACGTCATATGTGGAGGTGGCCGTCCAACGTCAGGTAAACGGCGGGTCTTGGCCTTGTTCGTCTCCGGCATCGTCGTCCATGTCGTCGATGTCTTCGGAGGCGTAGTCCAGCATGACGGCTATGAAGTGGGTGGTGGGTGGGACGTAAAATTCCCCGCTCTCAGCCCCTAGTCCGGGCTAGGCGTAATTCAGAAGCGATTCCTCTATAATGGCGAGGGATCCCATTAAGTCCAGAGCCTCGTTTAAGAGCGAGGTTTGGACGGGGAAGCGAGGCTCCTCGGGGCTGGGCGGGGTGAGAGCATCCCGGCCATGCTCGCTTGGCATGGATTTCGAGAGTTCGGATCTAGAGTCCGGGGCGAGTTTGGCTTTTTAGTGACAAGGGGAGCTCGGTTCGACTCCGGGTTTGCCGATGACGCAGTCCCCTCCGGATCTCCGGTAGCGAGCTCCATAATTGCAGAGAGTCCGGCAGGCTCTAAACTCCCATCTTCGGACCTGGTAGTCTGCTCTGGATCTAAGGCCAGAGCGGTGGTTGGGGCCACGAACCCTTCTAAGATCAAGTCTCCTCGGATATCAGTGACATAGTCTAGATTTCCAAAACTGATCTGATGACCAGGGGCGTAGCTGTCTATTTGCTCAAGGTGGCCAATCGAGTTGGCGCGTAGTGCGAAGCTGCCGAATACAAAAAATTGGCCGGGGAGGTAAGTCTCCCTGAAACGGCATCACTGTAGATGATTAATCGAGCCATCGAACCTTCTATCGATGACAGATTGGAACTCTCAATGAAAGCACCAATGTCGGTGTCAAAACCGGCCGATCTCGGGTAGGGGGTCCCGAACTATGCGTCTAAGGATCGAAGGTAACAGGAGGGAGGGGACACGATGTTTACCCAGGTTCGGGCCCTCTTAATGGAGTTAATACCCTACTTCCTACTTGATTGACTTTGATGAGTATTGGAGTTACAGGAGTTGATCTACCTCGAGATTGTAATGGCTAAACCCTAGATGTCCAGCCTATATGATTTGTCTTCGTGTCTATGGACTAAACCCCCGGTTTATATAGACACCGGAGGGGCCTAGGGTTATACTGAGTCGGTTTACGAAGAAAGGAAACTACATATCCGGACGCCAAGCTTGCCATCCATGCAAAGGAGAGTCCCATCCGGACACGGGGGAAGGCCTTCTATCTTGTATCTTCACGGCCCATCAGTCCGGCCCATGTCAGGGACCCCCTAATCCAGGACTCCCTCAGTGCCTGTGCGCTGCCATCAAAATATCCATGGTCTTCAAACTATTCTTTTTGGACGTCGACATAATTCATCTTCATCTCTCTCATACTCTATAAATACTCTGTAAAAACAAACATATATATAAATACACCTTATATTATAATGGGCCCAGGAAGATGATCCCTCCAGACCTCTCAGACCCTCTCAATAAAACAAGTTAAAATGTCCTTTGTGGTCCATTTCACTTCATGATCAAGAACAAATGTGCAAATCCTTACTGTTTTCAGCAGTCAAAAGATTCTTATTTTTTAATTTTGACACTTTATTTAGATGATTATCATATCCTTTACAGGAGCAGGAACCGGGAAATAAGGGGCGTGGTACCCCTAGACCTCTGAGGCCCTCTCAATAAAACAAAACCGAGCAAGTTCATGTGAATCTACATTTTCTTCTCGCCCCTAGTGCATAATCCTTGCCCTTCCAAAGCTTGTCATCAAATTTCGGCAATCATAAGTGCCAACCACCCCTGAAGTGCGATACTCCGATGGGTTCTTCACGGCTTGAATAATTTTCATTGTGTCTCTCCATCGCAAGGGAGTGGATGTCCAATTTTCTACTAACTGCAGGCCCATCAGTAATGCTTCGGCTTCCATCGATGGAATGTCCAATCTTGACTACTTGTACCTACATGATGCAACAAGGAAGCCCCCAAATGAGTCATGAAGAATAGCCCATAGGCCATGTTGCCTCCATCAATGTGAAATGAAGTGTCCTTGTTGAGCTTCACACTGTCGGACCTGGATCAAGTCCATTTATGAACTTGGCATCGGTGCACGATCCTCTCGAGCAATGGAGTTTGAGACTATCGCTCGATCAGTGAGCAAGGGGATCTCGTTTTTACCTCAGGAAAATGCTTCAACACTCCCACCAAATAAACGAGCAGGAAACCATTATAAGTCCTTGCTGTTGATTAGAGCCCCTGCATTTAGCAGCTTCCTTGTGTCAGTTATCAATTGCAGCCACACTAATCGAAAGTACCAATAGAAACAAAATGCAATGATGTTTTTCTTTGTTTGAAATGGCATGGGGTTTGGATATAAGCATTTTTAAATAAATAAATAAATATGGTAATTAGGATTTTTTTATTGAGATGAACAACTTCTGCTTTTCTCACTGCATGGCTAATTAGTCAACAGTTTGTTACTTGAGATGATCAAGTGGATTAATAGTAGTTTCCAATGATATAAATGATGGCCATTATTACCACCTAGTTGTAGCATAGCTTCAACCTAGATTTTGTATTTGAGAAATTATTAAGAACAAATTTCACAAGAATTGTATATATATGCGGATACACAGTTAAGCAAGCACAAGCTAAACTATTTAAAAATTGTTAACGGTTAAATAGAAGAAAAAAGTCCATTTTACTCCCCTGAAGAAAATGGGTTGTTCGCATAACCCCATGATTTTTTTGGTTTACTTAACCCCCTAATCTTATTAATACCATTCAAAAATCATCATTGGTGGTTTGCACAGGTGGTTTTGCTGATATGGCCAAGGTCAAAGTGGTTTGTTGACTAGTGGGCCATGTCGTAGCACATTTGGCTATCGTCTTCCTGAAGCACGCGGCTTATGTGCTCGCCGCCGCTGCTACGCTCTGGCTTCTCCCTCCTCCGCCACCCCCAAACAACCGTGTCCCAAGCCTCCAACATCTCATGCCGGTCCTCTGCACTAAAGGATTCGTGCCTCAAAGACCGGAGCCGACCCAATCAAGATGTCTTCTCCAACTGCGGCCGCCGGATGCCGGCGACCGATTTGCCATGCACAGACGAGCCCCAGCCTAGCCTTCGCCTCCATTAGACACACGCCGAGCCTCTTCTAGTTTCCCCTCTCCACTAGGGCTCAGACTCATGTTGTAACCATCGTCCACGCGAGCTAAGCGTCGTCCTCCATGGCCGACATTCTCCTCGTTTCGAGCTCCCCTTGTGTCATTCTGGTGCCTGCCGTGCTTCCATTGGTCTGTAGATTCCACACATCATCCTAGTTTGCTCGGGTTTTGGCTGTAACGCCGATGTCGTTGGAGTCGTGGCTCTGCTGCCGCTCAGATCTGCCGCTTGCCTTCTGGCCACCCCACAACCTCCCGCGACCAACACTACAAAAAAAGACACATCCGTAACATTTTGGGGCGAACGAATGTTTTTTCTGTCATGCTTATGACACTTATATGACGATAATTGTGACAAAACCCGGTATCATCATAGATGTGGTGGGATCCTACTTCCATGACAAAAAATCATGATAGAAAATGGGCTTTTTGTCCAGGGCGGGCCGGAGATGCAGCCGCATGAAATTCTTTGGCCCGTCCATGACAGAAAAAACTGTGGTAGAAGCGAAGGCGAGGAAAATATCAGGGAGTTCCCGGTTACGGTCGGTGGTCGGGGCCGAGCGATGCATGGAGGTTTGCGTGTTTCTCTCATACACGTACACGCAAGTGTGCGAGGCGTTGGGCTCTAACTGAAACCCGAGCGAGGCGTTCGCTTACTGAACCCGAGCGATTGCACTAGCTACGTTACTGAACCCGAGCGATCGATCCCTTGGTTGTTAACTGAACCCGAGTGATTTCTTTGCTACTGCTGCTAACTGAAGTTGATCGAACCTGGTGCCTCTTGATGAACAGTGAATGTTGCTGGGGGTTGGATGAATAGTTCCCGGTGGGGGTTGGGTGAACAGGACCCCGTGGTAGGAGAGGTTGTTGCCGCTGAATGAACAAGACCTTGATTGAGCCGGTTGGGGGTGGATGAACAGGACCCCGTGCAGGGATGGTTGAACAGTAGCCAATGGAGGCTGGATGAACATGACCCCGTGGAGGGCTGGTTGCATAGTAGCCGGTGGAGGCTGGATTGTAAGTGCATCTAGTGCCCCTTAGTGATTTTGGTGTATTGAAGACTTATAGGTTAAGGTACTAATGAGTTTGTGAGTGTACACAGGTCTATAAGTCTATGAGGAGTTTGATATTTATGATGAAAGTCGACCCCTAAAAATGAATGTCTTCAGCTGACGAATTTGGTTTTCTTGAAGACTTTGAAAGTGAGGAAATTGGCGTGACCATGAAGAAATGATATTCATGCGAGGATTATGAAGCGTGAAGACTTTTGTTTTCGTAGTTTCATTTTCTCTTTCTTGAGTCATAGGAAACACCGTACTGTTAAAGGGGTCGAGGTAAAACTCGGGAAAAGTTTCCAAGTGATACTCATCTCAAAATCCTACACCTACCATTCCTTTCGAGTGAAGCCATTGGAAATCTCATACAGTTCAACCAATTTCTTCAGTGACAGAGACGAATATCTTCTGTTCTTTGAGGAATTTGTTCTGACTGAGGTGTTAGGAATTTGCCAGTGTGAATTGCCTACAAGTGAGGAACATGATAGCCCTGAGGAATTTGATAGCTCAAATATCCTACTGTTGTTGTGCTACGCGCCAGCTGTCCCAAAATATCTACCCACCTAATGGTCATATCATTGAAGGGCATTTATGTCTTATCATGTCAGGCTGCTCCCTAGGCTATAAATAGCCACCCCCAACAACCACTAGCTGGTTGGCTGCTCCGAGAGAAACTGACACTTGTCATTGAGAGCATCCTTGTCGCCGTTCTGGGAACGGGGGTCCCTAGACTTGCCTGCCTGTGGCCCACGGCGTGGCTCCCCCGGCGGCCCTGTACGACCCATCTTCACCGACCAACACTCAAGACCCCGCGAGGGGCCAAGCCTCGCGAGGCGGATGACACAAGACCTCCTCGGGAGCGGCCTCACCAGGCTGGCTCGCGAGGGGCAGAGAGATCAAGGCAAGGCGAACCTCGCGAGGTTCCAATGACGTGAGCCATGACAACCAAGCCAGGCGGGAGCAAGGCGGGCGCCAGCGCGCATAGTGTCCTCGTTTCCTCTTTGGTGCCAAAGGGGCAAGAGCAGGTGAGGAGTCCCGAGGCATCATGCAAAGGTTTCCATATCGGTGCAACGAGACCAAGACCAGCATGCCGGCAGGACAGAGGTCACCGTGGAGCCCAAGATGGCGTCACCACCAGAGCCTTTGGCAGGCGAAACTACTTTTGTCAGGATAGCTTGTACTAGTTGTCTCCCTTCAAACTAGCCGTTGTGGAATCCCTTCCCGCTCAAATATTTGGGGAGAGGACCAAGGCCTCTATAAATAGGACTAGCCAGCACCATAGGAGGCAGCTTGAACTGATCTCGGACCAAGTCATCTTGGATAGGATCCAGTCCATCCACACACCCACCAAGCACAAGAACACCTCTCCTCAGGAGGTTGTTCTTACCTTGTACTGTTCATCATCAGCCCAAGAGGCAATCCACCACCACAACACTTGAGTAGGGTATTACACCACAACAGTGGCCCGAACCAGTATAAATCTTGTTTCCCTTCTGTTGTGAGTTCGTCGAGCTAGGCTTTGAGATCGCGGTGAGGGTCATGGAGTGATTAGGTTGGAGGAAACCTTCGTGCGCACCCCAGTGTTCGAACCTCAAGGGTTTTGCCGAAACCTGAAATCCGACATTTGGCATGCCAGGTAGGGGTGCGCCGGAGTTTTCCTTCCGCTCGATCCGCGTCCCATCGCTCCATCACCTCCATGTCGGACGCCCGTCGAGCCCGCGCAGAGCGCAGGGCCGCCCTCGCCGCCCGTGTCGCTCAGACGGCTCCTGTCGGCGGGCCTCCCCATCATTCTCGGTCACCTGCCGCCAACGCTGCCACCGGCCCGGTGGGGAACGGGCAGCAGGCATCCTCGCTGCACCCCTCGGTGCGGCGGGACGGCCGCACCACCACCCCATCACTGACTCCAGACGGTTCGTCGTCTCACGCTCGCCGCGCTCCCACGGACGCGCAAGCTATGCTGCTCATGGTGCGTGAGCTCCTGCGCTACCGCCCCGTCGACGACCTCTACGAGGACTGGCTCGACCGCATCGCCGAGCTCGTCAGCGCCACAGGGGGCTCTCCCGTGCCATCTCTCTCGCTGCCTCGCCCTCTGCCAGCTGAGGGCGACATGGCACACGGAGCGCCTCCACCACCTCTGCTCCAAGACGGCGTCCTGGAGCCAAGGCGCGTGGCCCCTCGGCGCGACCCACCGCGTCCGGTGCCCGCGTGAGAGGAAAGAAGCTGCCAAGAAATCCCTCGGCCACGAGAGAACGTTCCCGTGCTCCCCACACCACTGCGGCAAGACCGTGCACCGCCTACGGTGGCAGTGCACGGACATCAAGGGCAGGCTCCACATCAGCCAAGGGTCCCGGTGGTCACCACGGGCTGCCGTGCCTTCACCCCCGAATTGCGTAGCGTCGCGTGGCCGGGCAAGTTCAAGCCAGACCTGCCTCCTCGCTATGACGGCACCCCCGACCCCACGGAGTTCATGCAGCTCTACGAGCTGAGCATCGAGGCGGCCAACGGCGATGAGAAAGTCATGCCGAACTGGTTCCCCATGGCTCTCAAGGATGGTGCCCGCTCATGGCTCCTGAAGCTTCCTCCAGGCTCGATCTCCTCCTGGGACGAGATGCGCGACCGCTTCATCGCCAACTTCCAGGGCACTCGCGACCGCCCTCCGGCCACGGGTGACCTGCGCCACATCAAGCAACAGCCAGGGGAGACCCTCGAGAAGTACATCCAGCGCTTCAACAACATTCGACTCAAGATCCCCAAGGTGACGGGCGAGGCCATCATCTTTGCGTTCTCTGATGGCGTCCGCGACGTCAAGATGAAGGAGGAGCTCGCCATCCACGAGGAGCTGTGCACGACCCTCGAGCTGTTCAACCTGGCGACCAAGTGCGCAAGAGCTGAGGAAGGGCGCCTTTCCCTCCTCGAGCTCCCAGCTGCTGACCCCGAGGAGAAGAAAGCCAAGGCCAAGGATATGAAGCGCAAGGGAGTGGCCGTGCTCGCGGCGGAGCCGGACACAAAACGCGGCCGGGACCAGCCCGAGTCATCCAAGAGCAGGCGACCATTCTGCGCCTTCCACAACGTTCACGGCCACAACACCAACGACTGTCAAGAGCTCAGGGCCATTCGTGACGGACGCTTCGGTTGATGCCCCGAGCGCAACAACCGGGGCTACGGCCGAGGAGGAGGACGAGGCGGAGGACGCTGGGACGATCGTGGCCCACGCGAGGAGTGGCGTGACCGGGCTCGCGAGGACTGCTGGCAAGATCAGCCTCACGAAGGAGCGTGGAAGATTCAGCCTCGTGAGGACTATCCTTAGGGTAACGCTCGCCTTCCCTTGCTGCCTCTGCCACCAAGAAGAAACGACGACCACCATCAGGATGAGGGGGATGGGGGCTTCCAGGAGCCGCAGGCTATCGCTGGCATCCAGGGTGAAGCTCAAGCCCCAACCTCTCAGCGAATCTTCAAGCAGTTTGCTCATGAGGTGAACGCAGTTCTCCCCAGGCTCGAAGCCACGCGCCTGCTCAGGTGGTCCCATTGCGCCATCACCTTCAGATCGGCAGATCGGCTCAAGTGCGCGGCCACCGCCGGTGCCCTCCCGATGCTTTGCTCTCCCGTCATCAGCAATGTGCAAGTCACCAAGACCCTCATTGACGGCGACGCAGGGCTTAACGTCCTGTCCGTCAAGACATTCGACAGCCTTCAAGTGCCCTACGATCAGCTTCAGCCTACCAAGCCCTTCTCAGGAGTAACCGACGGTTCCACCACCCCGATAGGCCAGGTCCGCCTCCCTGTCACCTTTGGGCACCGCAACAACTACCGCTACCTCTACGTCGCCATCGACAAGTTCACCAAGTGGGCTGAAGTAGAAGCTATCCGCACCATCTCGGCTGGCTCCGCGGTCAAGTTCATCAAGGGTCTCGTGAGCCGGTTTGGGGTCCCCAACCGCATCATCACTGATAACGCTCGCAGTTCACTAGCAATCTCTTCAAGACATATTGTGCTGACCTTGGAACGTAGATTTGCTACGCTTCGGTGGCGCACCCCCGGAGCAATGGCCAGGCCGAACGCGCCGACGCGGAGGTGCTGAGAGGCACCAAAGACCAGGACCTTCAAGAAGAAGCTCGAGGCCTGCGGCAGGTGCTGGCACGACGAGCTCCAGTCCGTGCTATGGTCCATCCGCACCACCGCCACCAAGACAACGGGCGAGACCCCATTCTTGCTCGTCTACGGAGCAGAAGTGTTTCTCCCTCACGAGGTCAAACATTGCTCCACGCGGGTCCTGGCATTCGATGAGGCGCGGCAGGACGCCATGCGGGGGATCGACCTCGTGCCGGGGGAGGAACGCCGCCGTGAAGCCACGCTACGAGCGGCAAGATATCAGCAGGCGCAGCGACGGAACCACTGCCGCAACATCCGCTCCGGGACGCTCGAGGTGGCTGACCTCATCCTAAGGCGGGTGCTCTCCAGGGAAGGGCCGCATAAGCTCTCACCCATGTGGGAGGGCCCGTTTAGGGTCTCCCACATCTCCAGGCCTGGCGCCGTGCGCCTGGAGACGCAGGACGGGGTACCCATCCAGAACGCCTGGAACATCCAGCACCTCCGGAAGTTCTACCCATGAAGAAAGGCCTAGCGCCTGTGAAGAAGGCCTAGTGCATGTGAAGGTCTCTGCTCGTGACACTCTCACGTAATAATGAGTGGGGCTGTACACGCCCCGGAGTCTCAGGAGTGCTGCCCTCGGGCCTCTGGGGCTCCCTCCCACGTCCTAGTTGCAACACTTAGCTCCGCGCTGGTGAGAAGACAAGAAGACTAGACTAGGTGTCGGACGCGGCTTTTCATTTGCTTTCCGTAGTTGGCTTGCCCATCTTTAATCGAAATTTTCTTTCTGGTGTTTGCTTGCCGGTCTTCTTCCATCGCCTTCTGCCACTGCTTTTGCCTTCGGTTCTCTATTTAACATGTACTCTCTCGCGCGTCCCTCGCGAGGGGGCTGGGTAGGTGCTCTCGTGAGCGTCTTGGCGTCTTGTCCTTTTTTTCGTGAGGCACTCTCGTTCGAGCCCCAAGCTGGCACTCCTCTCTCAATCTGTGCCCCTCGGGTACCGTGATGTGAGGTGCTGGGTCATGGCCGGCGGCGCCTGCGATCACGGCTCGGAATCCCCTAACTAACAAATTTTTGCAGTCCCTGAACGCCTCGCCAGATACGGAGGAATGCGCGCCTCGTGAGGCGGAAACTACTCCAAGCACATCAAGCTAAGTTATTCCTACACGCCTACATAAGACATTGATATTGCGACACAACACAGAAACGATAAACATAGCATAACAACTTGGAAATCATAGTTTGTTGCAAACCCCATACTCGTCTCTCTCTTAATGTAGGAAGAAAAGGAAGAACAAAACAAAAGTAGTGTGTGCCTCTGCGGCAGCTCGCGAGGTCAGAACCGCGGCGCTCTCCTGAGCTCAGTCGGACCCTTCCTCGTGCTTCACTGAGGCGCGACAGCGAGACGACCCGCTGCCACCTTCAAAGCGAGCACAGCGGCGCGGCGGCTGGTCGTAGCCACCGCAGCTGGAGCTGTCGTCAGAAGGAGAATTGCCGTAGCTGGCACGAGGTCGTCCTCACCCTCATCTCAATCATCGCCAAGGCCAAGCACTCGTCATCGTTGTTGTCCTCGGGACAGCACCCGACGCGGCGGCCGTCTTCTCCGAACACCCTCACGTAGAGGGTCGCATTGCCGTCGTACTTGAAGTGGAGGGTGCACCGCCTGCTCAGGCCGCGCGCGCTAGCAAACGTCTGCCAGCCGCGGGCCAGGGCCACGTTGCCAGCAACGGAGACCATGACCATCACCCATGAAGCTTTGCTGCAGCAACCGTCTGCCTGCAGCCAGAGCCCGCGTGGACCTGCGACCGGCAGCTCGCTGGCAAAGAAGTGCGGGAGCTGAAGCCAGGTGTTGGCCGGATTCTCCGACCAAACGACGAACTCTGGCAGCACCTCCGCCCAGTGAAAGCACGGCCGAGGAGGCCAGGAGGCCGTGTGACAATGGCGCGCCTCCCCTCACCGATGGGGCTGCGGCGGGGGTCGCGGCGTGCTTGCAGGGACGGCCACGCCCACGCTTGGGCGGTGGAGAGCCGGGCCCCTCTCGGCAAGCCTTCCCCTTCTCCGTGGCCGAGAACCTTTTCGTAGGCGCCATTGGTGCCGCTACTAGCAATGAAGCGAGGAAGAAGAAGTGGGCAGAGCAAGAAGAGATGAGCAACGGGGGCTCCGCCTCCCTCCTCATTTATAGCCCAAGGGAGGCCAACTGTCGACCCCCACGATTGCAGGTAATGATTACCCTTTTTTGCATGCAACAGGGACTCGTCTAGTTGGGCAGTTGCCGAGGCAGCATGGGGAAGCGGAGACGCCCATGTCCAATCAATCGCCACGCGTCGACCAAAGCCGCAAGTTGTTGAGGCCCGCTCTCGGTGTCAAAATTGGCGGATCTCGGGTAGGGGGTCCCGATCTGTGTGTCAAGGCTGATGGTAACAGGAAGCAAGAGACACAGATGTTTACCCAGGTTCGGGCCCTCTCGATGGAGGTAAAACCCTACTTCCTGCTTGATTAATATTGATGATATGGGTAGTACAAGAGTAGATCTACCACGAGATCGTAGAGGCTAAACCCTAAGAGCTAACCTATGATGGTATGATTGTAATTGTGATCGGCCTTGTAAGGACCAACCTCTCCGGTTTATATAGACACCGGAGAGGGCTAGGGTTTACATGGAGTCGGTTACAAGGAAGAAATATAATATCCGGATCGCCAAGCTTGCCTTCCACGCCAAGGAAAGTCCTATCCGGACACGGGCCGAAGTCTTGAGTCTTGTATCTTCACGCTTCAATAGCCCGGACATTGTATACAGTCCGGCTATCTGGATACAGTCCGGCGCGCAATCTTGTCTGCGGCATTTCAGGGCGGGTTACTCCTCCGAATACTCCAAGGTAATTATCGAACACTCAAACCGTGTCCGGATCCGCAAGATGATCTTCGCATGCCACCGTAGGGAGAATGATGTTTGACAAATGCAATCTGCTGATAAGTTTTTAGGCAACGCGACGTGTCATTACGGTCGGGTCATTATTCGAACTGTCTTCCCACAACCAGCCACAGCGTGTCACACCCTGATTTTCATGGCACAACACTTAAGATGATAAATCATGATAAAATGTGGTTTGACAAAAACTTTTGCATTATCTAGCTTTTTATGTTGGAATTGGTTTTCTCTCTGTGATTTTTCTAGTGCTCTTTAAAGTCAACACAACCTCACCTTCTATACTTCATCTCCTTGCCCCAAGCTTCTGCCCAATGATCATGCCATGTGTATAGAGCAATATACTATTTTCTTACAAAAATAATTTGGCCAAAAAGTATTTTCTAAAATTAGTTTTCCAAAACCCCCTAAATTGAGGTTTGCACTACAAGTACTTGATTTGGGGTGTGAAAAATCTTTCAAAAGGTGTATTTGAATCCTATTAGATGTAGGACTCCCATAAACCACAAAAATATAATTTTAAGAGTTATTTTCCTATTTTATTTAAAAGCTTTTTCTTAAGGACAGAAATGGTATTTAATAGGGAAAAATTATTTTATGGTTTTAAAAATATTTGACAAATATCAGGGAATCTCAGTGGGTATATATTTTCCATATATAAGAGTTTCAACACATGGTCATGTTCAAAATATTGGACAAAACCTCCCAAAACCATTTATGCCCATTTCAAGGATTTGAAATATTTCTACAGGAAATATTTTCATAAAAATCCAAGGAAAATCCAGCAAGTCACAAATGCATATTGTGATCACCTTGCAAAGCCTCATGTCAATCAAGGTCATTTTGCTTCACCAAAATGCCCCAAAACCATCTCTGACCAGAATCAAATTTGAACAACTTTGTACTACCAACTTTCTCCCCTTGACCCCAACTTTTGTGAGCATGTTCACATGACCAAATGAGGCCACTACACCAAGTGTTGCATCAAGGAGAAGTGATTTGCTCAACTAGATCTACACAAGTTCGTTTCTGCTAATTTCTAGGGTTTGCCAAAGTTTCATTAGAAAACTATTCAAAATGAGCTCATATTCCTTTTTCCCTGTCATTTTGTCATGACAAACACCCCTGCCAAGTGCCACAAGAAGTAAATTAGTGCAAGTACCACAAAACCATATCAAACACCTTCTGCGTGTGAACTAAAAAACCTGTTTGGGGCTCTTCCACTAATCTCCATGAGCTCCACTTTTTGCCACAACCCCTCCTAGTCCCCTTTCACCTCCAGTAACAATGGCAAATCCACAGCTCAATTATTGGATGGGTAAAACCCCACTTTACCTCCCTGGACAGCCCCTCTCTCCCTCTTCTTCCACCTCTCTCTTCTCCTACTGGCCACCCAGGGCATCCAAGGCCATCTCCCACTTCTTTACTTCCCCCTAGAGCTACCAGATACTTTTGGACGCGCCCACATTACATAAAAAAGGGCTAAGCCGGCCATTTGCGCGCTCTGGAGCACACTACAGTGCGCTCCCGCACTGTAGCCGCCCCCTTCCAACCGACTCCGGCCACCTCGGGCCTCCCTAGCGCGCCCAACGATGCGCCTCGACGTCTGCGACACACCACGCCTCTGTCCCCCTCCTCTCTCCCCCTCTCTCACCTCGCTGACGCCTTGGCCGCCTGAGCGCCAATGGCGCGGCTCACACGCGCGGCATCTCTGACCCCTTCCTGCTCTCTCCCTTAGCTCCCCTCGGCGTAGTCCACGCCCAGCAACACCCCAGACACGGCGCCAGCTCCTCCCTAGCCCTGTGGCAACGAGGAGGAGCTCGCCGGCGCACGGGTCCACGGCACCCCGCCGTTCGCCTATTTAAGGGCCTCCCCAAGCCCTCCTCTCCTCACCACTCGCTCTCTCACTCCCCTAATCATCCCCCTGCACCCCCAGTTCCTTTCTAGAGCCGCCCGAGCTCGAGATCGAGCTCGAGCTCCGCCGCTTCGGCTCGCCGGAGTTCGCGAGGTACATGCCTCCCCCGCTCCTCCTCTGCCTCGATCTGGAACCCCCGAGCACCCCTGATCATTTCCCCCTTGTTTCCCCTCTCTGTAGCTGCCGGAAACGGCCGGAACCGCCACCGGCCGAAGCCCCTCCGCCGCGTGACCTCGTCGCCGGCGAACCAGACCACCTCGGCGACCGGTTCCACCTCCACCAGAACGGCGACGCCATGCTGAGTCCGTCCCTGCCCTTGTCAAAGCCCGCCGTGCCCTACATCATCACCGGTAAGCCTCGCCGTCGTCGGACGAGGGTTGACGACGACCCTGACAAGGGGCCCTGCCCGTCAGCCTCTCTATCCTCTCCCTCTCCCGCGCCCTCTCTCACTGACGTCGGGCCCCACCCGTCAGGTTTAAAAACTGGCCGGCCTTGTGTCGGCTCGGGAGCGCATTGGCTGGCTGGGCAGCCCTACTGTTGTTACGGCCTAGCAGCATGAGCCCCTTCCCCTTTTTCTTTTCTGTCACTTTTCCAAAAATTCCACAAGATAAAATATTTGTCCGAATAAATTAATTTCAACTCCTAAATTCCTAAAGTATTGCAACCTATTTAATGGTGCAACTTTCATTCAAATCCAACAACCTTTTCTTCACTGTAAATATTTAAATGTGATTTTAAGCATTTAAATATACCTTTGTAAATCCATTTCTCCTACTCTGCTACTCCAAATCAAAAACTAGGAATTTTCCCCTTCTTAGTATTCACCCTAGTATTTTACAAAAATAAGTTGACATTTTCCTGAGCACTTTGACTTTTCTGTTTTTATTATTGCCTTATTTTCTCGTTATTTTCTTGCGATGATTAGATCCCGTATTAGACGAAGTTGCTGAAGAGGAAGGAGAAGGATTTGAAGAACATGAAGACCAAGCCAAACAAGGCAAGCAGCCCTTTTACCATGACACCCCTCTTGTTCATCGGTACCCTTTTTCCGATTGCATGATGATGAAATATGACGGTGGTAAAACTTGTTGTGAACCACCCCATGATGCATACCCCTACTCATGACCTTACCTTGTTCATGATTGCATTTTTCAAGAGACTAGTTGATGCATAATGATGCATGTGTACCATGAACTCTTCATGGTTACATTCTTTCGAAAACCCCATCGGGTGCCCCTAATGCCCTTGGGAGATGTGAACTAAGGTCACCACTTGAGGAAGAAGTGGTGTATTGGAGAGAGCTTTTGGTTTGTGTAAAAAGATGGATTAGATTTATGTGTGATTATCGTCCCAACCAAACATGTGCAACCACTCTACCCCTTTATGGGACGGGGCAATATTGATTACTTAGGCTGATACTAGCATGGTGCCCACATTACTAGTGACGGGGGTGACTTGAGGTCACTCTTGGGACGGGGTCGTGCTTGGATAGGCGGCCATGACTGTTTTCACAGGGCACCGGACACACCGTTGGTCCTTTGTGTATGCAAAATAATGTGAAAAGGGCAGAGTCCCATGATCTTTTGCTTATACACAAATGCCGTGTATCAACGAGTGGACGCTATGTTAGTGTCTTCTAGGGAAAGGTAATGATCGGGTGTTTCCCCCGAGTACTTGAGGTACTGCGAGATCGTGGATGACACGAAAGCTTCTCGGATTTTGTGGGTAAAGTGCGCAACCTCTGCAGAGTGTAAAACTATTCGAATATCCGTGTCCACGGTCATGGACAGTTGGGAGGTGCTACTTAAACTATGCCCAGAAATTTTACAATCTCGGTGCTTGTGTATGTGGAAGAGTACTATTTGTGTCAAGGTGGTGAATTGACATGTTGAATGAAATGGTATTTATCCAAACCCTATTTATTTTGATATCTGTAACCTATTCTCAAGGTTACCCATGTTCATTGATGCATATCTCACAAGTCGATAGGACATCTCAACTAGCTTCAAGCTAGGTTGCTTACCTGTTGTCTAGTTGCATTGTTACTTTGAACCAAATCATGGGTTGCTTGCGAGTACATACAAAGTACTCATTGGCTTGCCACTAGTTATTTAATTGGCCAGGCATGGAAGAACCGGAGTTTGAAGAAGAGTTCTTTGGAGAAAAACATGCGAACTAGGACGTTTCCTAGTCAGAATGCATGTAGGGTTAAGGCAGATGGCATGGGTTCTACTTATCGACGAAGATTTCCGCTGCTTGTGTTTCATTTGATGTTCAGCCCTTAAGGCTTTATCAATGTAAGACTTGACCATAACAGTCATAATTTGTGTAAGATGGTATGTATGGATGTAAGACTCTTGTTATTCAGCTTCTGTGTGTTCAGTGAGCATTGATCTCTGGGATCACTGTACACGTGCATTCGGTGATCTCCACTTATGAGTCGGGGTCCCCAGAGAGCTAGTATCAGAGCCATCCTGACTGTAGGAAGCCTTAGTTAGCATGGGCATTAGATAGGACAAAACCCGTTTTGCAAAACCCTCTATACTCCTCTTCTTTTCTGAGATTTCCCAAACCTAAGGGATATTTTTCCTTAATGACCTCTCCTATTCAACTTTTGTAGATGGTCACGCTCCCTTGAGACTCCTTATGACAGGGTTTCCATCCCTCCTAAAAGACTGCCTCCAACAATGCCACTATCCCTTGCTGCCCATATACACCCTGCATGAACTGGAAAATGATGTGCTCGAAAAGGATTTCTACGCCAAGGTTTTTGTGCCTGCCAAGACCTCACCCTAGGGGTGGTTCTTCATTGGACCACCCATGCCAACAAGAGACCTGGCCATTCAGCAAGTGGCATATGAAGCGCTTCTCCGTCTTCGAGACCTCCTTCCAAAAATGAAAGAAGAAAATGCCACCCGCTACCTACCTGGCAAGAGTGGCTTTGAGGCTCCGACACAAGTGAGGATTTCCCCAGAAGATGAGGATCCAACCATCAAGTACCAGATCCGTTTCATCAATGCAGGAGACTACCTTCTACGTCACCATCAAGCATTCCTTAAGGCTCGCCAAGACCTCCCTTGATTCTGCACCTCCACTGCCTCGAGAAGAAGAAGGTGGCCGAGCGAGGACAGCAAATCACTGCCTTACAAGCCCACCTTGCCAATCAGGAGCAACAAATCGAGAAACTTCAGAAAACCCGCAACCAAACCCCACGCGGGAGGCATAGGAATGGATTTCCATATCCACCTCGTAGAAGATCGTCGTCAGGCCATCAACGACATAACTCAAGACTAGATAGCAACCTTTTTGCTTCCGTCACTTGTCACGGGTGTGGTGAACTTGGGCACATTAAAAGGATGTGTACCAACAAGCGGTATCGTCAGATACCCTTTGGCACCACAAGGGGGACCCAGAAACTGAAGACTGAGCGCCCTTCTCTCCGAGCAAGCACGACTACCGAGTTCGAGGACCCCTAGGGTAGGATGAGTCGTGTACCCCCCATATGCGTAGTCGAGTCCGTGAGATGGTTCGAATGGAACCACGTTTTGTGTTGCTTGTTTTTACTTGTTTGTGTTTTGACATAAGTCGCACATTTGCCCTAGGCAGCTTGTACGCAACTATATCACCTATCGTGTCTTAATGGAATTGTGTGTAGCCTTTACGGCACTTGTTTGGTTACACTTACACCATAAAACCCCCTTTTAGGCATCCCCCTCCTCTATGCTACTTTTCCCTCTCATCTCTGAAGACCAGTAAGACAAGATACACCAAGGGATTCTACTTCGGCGACCAACTGGCACTAAAGAACCTTTCTACAGCCTCCTCGACCAAGTGAAACCCCGTAGAGTTATGTTTAACCCTCCAGACTAGAAACCCATTCCTAGACCCTTCGAGACTTCATAATACCCCAGCTCGAATCCTTAACCATGTGCTTAACCCACGGAATTGCAAGAGAACCTGTTAAGCCTCCGTAACCTTGCTTATCACTGGGTTCATTAGGGAACCAGTGGACATAGTGAACGAGCACATTATCATCCTAAGATAGCACCAAAACTAACGATGCCATAGGGAAGACCAATTTGAGGATATAGGAATAGAGGAAAAATGACTTGATGAGTTTATATCAATGGCTTTGAGGAATCATCCGAGACTATTTTGTCGATTATGAGGCTTTCATGTTGGTAGATGAACTTGGTGGGATCATGATTATAGAGTAGCATAGCTTTCATTACCCCTGAGTTAATTGGATTTAATAGGACAATTATGATCGCAAGCTGAAATTCTTGGAAGTATAAGAATCTGACTTAGCCAGGGGATATTGATAGGAGATAGTTGATAATTACTTGGGGGAAAGTGTGAAAACTCTCACGGGACAAGAGATTTGGATTAAATAGGTTACCCTAGTGGAGTATGGATGCAGAGTAATTTTACATGGTTCCGAGTAAATTGGATTTAGACTGATGATCTTGATCATGATACCATGTTTCTCGGTGGACCATAAACTAGGAGATTGGATTAATTGTCAGAGTTTATTTAGGGATCTATATATGCTTGACCTTGGAGGTTACTTGACTATGATAATGGAAACTGGTGGAATGACTATAGTAAGGTAGCCCTTTCCAGTATTTGTGGATTATAGGATATTAGAAGATCGTGTGGAACACCGTAGAGATTGGATTTGAAGAACTACTGGATCATGTAGTGATTGGTGTAGTTAATGGGTTGTTGGAGTTGATTCATAGGAAGGAAACAAGATCTGGAGTGGCTTACGACGTGTTTCCTTGGGATGGAGATGCTTTATCTTAGACCTTGGAAGAATAGGCTGAGCACTTGGATTGTCACGTTCAAGCTTAGCAGCTTGTATGTTCTACCCATGGATTTTTAGGGATAGACATACATATGAGTTTGGGGATTGTAGACATATATGGTTTTGTTAGACCTCCTCTCGAGAGTCATGAGGATATGAATCACATGAGTGATGATTGGAGTTGACCTATACAAATGATGCTATCGGTGATATGATGTGATTTGTTTAAAGGACTAAATAGAGCTATTGGCATCTGAGAAACCGTGCTTAAGGATAAGATGATAAATGTTCACTCACACACTAGAACCCTTAAGCCCTACCAAGCCATAACATGGTCAGATCATGACCACATGCTTTGACTCTAGATCAAGAAGACCGTGGCCAACACTCAACCGTGACCACCACCAGTACCATTGCCTATTTTATGTACCCCGTGAGCAAGTCCTCCTAGAGTACTTGGACAAGCTGGTTGTCATAGTTATTTGGTGATATACTTGTCTACCCGAAGACGGAAGAAGAGTCTTTCAGCTCGTTAGGGAACATTTGAAGACCGCCATGTCAAGGAGGAAGAACTATACCAAGAACCATCATCAAGAAGTAGACTTCTGCGTCGAGGACCATGTAGATCTGCAAGCCACTCCTCTCTAAGGAACTAAGCATTTCCATGACAAGGAGACCCACACCAAGATTCCTCGGCCCTCTTCAAGATCACTCCAAGATTTAACAACCCCCTCCGAGATCACTACAAGACGAAGAAAAGACGATTACCAACTAGAGTTACCACCTGAGTTAACCACTGTGCACATCGTTTTGCACGCGACACACCCCTGGAAGTGTTTCCAACTTCCTAACTAGCCTGATCTCTACGAGGGCATCGACCATCGAGCCATCGACCCCTAGCCCAATCTGCCCTATCACGAGCTACCCATTAGCAACCTAGATCAAGAAGAACGTCATACACGAAGCCATATCATCAGGTAGTTCAAGCTAAATGGAGCACTACACGGAAGCAGAAGCAACATGAGGACTTGAAAACTACCCCAGATCCAAGTTTACATCCCTTTACTGGCGCTTAGTTTGGGAATCTCGGGACGAGATTCTTGTAAGGGGGATAGGTCTGTCACACCCTGATTTTCATGGCACAACACTTAAGATGATAAATCATGATAAAATGTGGTTTGACAAAAACTTTTGCATTATCTGGCTTTTTATGTTGGAATTGGTTTTCTCTCTGTGATTTTTCTAGTGCTCTTTAAAGTCAACACAACCTCACCTTCTATACTTCATCTCCATGCCCCAAGCTTCTGCCCAATGATCATGCCATGTGTATAGAGCAATATAGTATTTTCTTACAAAAATAATTTGGCCAAAAAGTATTTTCTAAAATTAGTTTTCCAAAAACCCCTAAATTGAGGTTTGCACTACAAGTACTTGATTTGGGGTGTGAAAAAACTTTCAAAAGGTGTATTTGAATCCTATTAGATGTAGGACTCCCATAAACCACAAAAATATAATTTTAAGAGTTATTTTCCTATTTTATTTAAAAGCTTTTTCTTAAGGCCAGAAATGGTCTTTAATAGGGAAAAATTATTTTATGGTTTTAAAAATATTTGGCAAAAATCAGGGAAACTCAGTGGGTATATATTTCCCATATATAACAGTTTCAACACATGGTCATGTTCAAAATATTGGACAAAACCTCCCAAAACCATTTCTGCCCATTTCAAGGATTTGAAATATTTCTACAGGAAATATTTTCATAAAAATCCAAGGAAAATCCAGCAAGTCACAAATGCATATTGTGATCACCTTGCAAAGCCTCATGTCAATCAAGATCATTTTGGTTCACCAAAATGCCCCAAAACCCTCTCTGACCAGAATCAAATCTGAACAACTTTGTACTACCAACTTTCTCCCCTTGACCCCAACTTTTGTGATCATGTTCACATGACCAAATGAGGCCACTACACCAAGTGGTGCATCAAGGAGAAGTGATTTGCTCAACTAGATCTACACAAGTTCATTTCTGCTAATTTCTAGGGTTTGCCAAAGTTTCATTAGAAAACTCTTCAAAATGAGCTCGTCTTCCTTTTTCCCTGTCATTTTGTCATGACAAACACCCCTGCCAAGTGCCACAAGAAGTAAATTAGTGCAAGTACCACAAAACCATATCAAACACCTTCTGCATGTTAACTAAAAACCTTGTTTGGGGCTCTTCCACTAATCTCCATGAGCTCCAGTTTTTGCCACAACCCCTCCTACTCCCCTTTCACCTCCAGTAACAATGGCAAATCCACAGCTCAATTATTGGATGGGTAAAACCCCACTTTACCTCCCTGGACAGCCCCTCTCTCCCTCTTCTTCTACCTCTCTCTTCTCCTACTGGCCACCCAGGGCATCCAAGGCCATCTCCCACTTCTTTACTTCCCCCTAGAGCTACCAGACACCTTTGGACGCGCCCACATTACATAAAAATGGCTATGCCAGCCATTTGCACGCTCTAGAGCGCGCTACAGTGTGCTCCCGCACTGTAGCCGCCCCCTTCCAACCGCCTCCGGCCACCTCGGGCCTCCCCAGCGCGCCCGACGATGCGCCTCGACGTCTGCGACACGCCACGCCTCTCTCCCCTTCTCTCGCCCCTGCTTGCACGCGCGCTGGCCGCCCAAGTGCGCCAATGGCGTGGCTCACACACGCGGCGTCTCTGACCCCTCCCCGCTATCTCCCTTAACTCCCCTCAGTGTAGTCCACGCCCAGCAACACCCCAGACACGGCGCCAGCTCCTCCCGAGCCCTGTGTCAACAAGAAGGAGCTCGCCGGCGCACGGGTCCACGGCACCCCGCCATTCGCCTATTTAAGGGCCTCCCCAAGCCCTCCTCTCCTCACCACTCGCTCTCTCACTCCCCTAATCATCCCCCTGCACCCCCAGTTCCTTTCCAGAGCCGCCCGAGCTCGAGATCAAGCTCGATCTCCGCCACTTCGGCTTGCCGAAGTTCGCGAGGTACAGGCCTCCCCCGCTCCTCCTCTGCCTCGATATGGAACCCCTGAGCACCCCTGATCATTTCCCCCTTGTTTCCCCTCTCTGTAGTTGCCGGAAACGGCTGGAACCGCCACCGGCCGAAGCCCCTCCGCTGTGTGACCTCATCGTCGGTGAACCAGACCACCTCGGCGACCGGTTCCACCTCCACCCGAACAGCGACGCCACGCTGAGTCCATCCCTGCCCTTGTCCAAGCCCGCCGTGCCCTGCATCATCGCTGGTAATCCTAGCCGCCGTCGGACGAGGGTTGACGACGACCCTGACAAGGGGCCCCGCCCGTCAGCCTCTCTGTCCTCTCCCTCTCCCGTGCCCTCTCTCACTGACGCCTGGCCCCGCCCGTCTGGTTTAAAAACATGGCAGACGCCTTGCCGGCTCGGTCATGCGTCGCTGGTTGGGCCGCTGCCTTACGGCATTACGGCCCGGCCCAAAGCAGTGCCCCTTCCCCTTTTTCTTTTCTGTCACTTTTCCAAAAATTCCACAAGATAAAATATTTGTCCAAATAAATTAATTCCAACTCCTAAATTCCTAAAGTATTGCAACCTATTTAATGTGCAACTTTCATTCAAATCCAACAACCTTTTCTTCACTGTAAATATTTAAATGTGATTTTAAGCATTTAAATATACCTTTGTAAATCCATTTCTCCTACTCTGCTACTCCAAATCCAAAACTAGGAATTTTCCCCTTCTTAGTTTTCACCCTAGTATTTTACAAAAATAAGTTGACATTTTTATGAGCACTTTGACTTTTCTGTTTTTATTATTGCCTTATTTTCTCGTTATTTTCTTGCGACGATTAGATCCCGTATTAGACGAAGTTGCTGAAGAAGAAGAAGGAGAAGGATTTGAAGAACATGAAGACCAAGCCAAACAAGGCAAGCAGCCCTTTGACCATGACACCCCTCTTGTTCATCGGGACCCTTTTTCCGATTGCATGATGATGAAATATGACGGTGGTAAAACTTGTTGTGAACCACCCCATGATGCATACCCCTACTCATGACCTTACCTTGTACATGATTGCATTTTTCAAGAGACTAGTTGATGCATAATGATGCATGTGTACCATGAACTCTTCATGGTTACATTCTTTTGAAAACCCCATCGGGTGCCCCTAATGCCCTTGGGAGATGTTGAACTAAGGTCACCACTTGAGGAAGAAGTGGTGTACTGGAGAGAGCTTTTGGTGTGTGTAAAAATATGATTAGATTTATGTGTGATTACCGTCCCAACCAAACATGTGCAACCACTCTACCCCTTTATGGGACGGGGCATTATTGATTACTTATGCTGATACTAGCATGGTGCCCACACTACTACTGACGGGGGTGACTTCAGGTCACTCTTGGGACGGGGTCGTGCTTGGATAGGCGGCCATGACTGCTTTCACAGGGCACCAGACACACCGTTGGTCCCTTCGTGTATGCGAAATAATGTGAAAAGGGTAGAGTCCTACGATCTTTTGCTTATACACGAGGGCCGTGTATCAACGAGTGGACCCTATGTTAGTGTCGTCTAGGGAAAGGTAATGATTGGGTGTTTCCCCCGAGTACCTGAGGTACTGCGGGATCGTGGATGACACGAAAGCTTCCCGGATCTTGTGGGTAAAGTGCGCAACCTCTGCAGAGTGTAAAACTATTCGAATAGCCGTGTCCACGGTCATGGACAGTTGGGAGGTGCTACTTAAACTATGCCTAGAAATTTTACAATCTCGGTGCTTGTGTATGTGGAAGAGTACTATTTGTGTCAAGGTGGTGACTTGACATGTTGAATGAAATGGTATTTATCCGAACCCTATTTATGTTGATATCTGTAACCTGTTCTCAAGGTTACCCATGTTCATTGATGCATACCTCACAAGTCGATAGGACATCTTAACTAGCTTCAAGCTAGGTTGCTTACCTATTGTACAGTTGCATTGTTACTTTGAACCAAATCATGGGTTGCTTGCGAGTACATTCAAAGTACTCATTGGCTTGCCACTCGTTATTTAATTGGCCAGGCATGGAAGAACCGGAGTTCAAAGAAGAGTTCTTTGGAGACAAACATGCGAACAAGGACGTTTCCTAGTCAGAATGCCTGTAGGGTTAAGGCAGGTGGCATGGGTTCTACTTATCGGCAAAGATTTCCGCTGATTGTGTTTCATTTGATGTTCAGCCCTTAAGGATTTATCAATGTAAGACTTGACCATAATGGTCATAATTTGTGTAAGACGATATGTATGGATGTAAGACTCTTGTTATTCAGCTTCTGTGTGTTCAGTGAGCATTGACCTCTAGGATCACTGTACACGTGCATTCAGTGATCTCGACTTATGAGTCGGGGTCCCCACACAACGCATATTGCGAGGCGGTTTCCTTGACACGTCTTGTCAAAGCAGAGATCGTGCCCCCTTATCACGGGATTCTCATCAATATGGGTACGGGTAATCCCACCACATCATTAATCGTGGCGCTTGGGAAGCAAGCGATTCCCAACGGGCAAGTGGGGAGGCGCACCGCTTTCGTCGCCTCTATAAAGGGATAAGATTTCCCCATTTTTACCCACGCCTTCTTCCTCCTTTTGCCCACTCTTGCCCCCTCGAGCTCCAGCGCCCAAGCCCAAGTCTCCTCCGCACAGCTAGACATGTCCGGAGCAGGAGGCAAGTGGGCGGTGGCCCCCGAATTCAGGTCACCGAACCACGCGGCGCCAACTGGGCGGTGGCCCCCGAATTCAGGTCTGGAGCCCCCATGCGGTTCACCTCCTGGGAAAGGAAGGGCCTGTCTTGGGGCGATTCTACGGAGCTGACGGGACTCCAGACATGCATCAAAAGCATGAAGGAAAAGAACGTCAAGCTTTTCAACGTGATCCAGGTCATGCTTGTTCGCCGGATCCTACCCTGCCAAAGGCGGCCAGTCAATCTATGGGAGTTCGTCCCGGCCGAACACCAGACGCTCCGGAAGCTCTATGACATGACGCACCAAGGCGCATGGAAGGTGATGTTCAAGGCCTCCAAGTGCCTCCTCCGTGCCCGAGGACCGCGGGCTTCACGCCGCTGGCTCCTAGTCGTGAGTTCTCGAGACTACCACCGGACTTGGTTTTTCCCAATATGTTCAAGGAGATCCTTAAGTAGTTATACATATTTGCCTCAGGATTATGTGGAGACAATGGAGCAGGTTTATCGTCTGCTCCGCTGCCAGAGGGCTCAGTGACGCTCTCCCGACGGAGATCTTTGGTCCGGCACTGCATAAGGTCCGGAGAAGAAGGCCGAGAAGAAGGCCACAGGGACCCGAAAGGGTCTCCGGCAGAAGGTTGCCGAAGCCTCGTCCCGAGGAGGACGAGGCAGACTCTCCCACGAAGGGGAGGAGGAAGAAGAAGAAGACGCCCCATCCGGAAAGGATGAGGGGCCCGGGCAAGGTGCCGGGGGCCGGAAGAGGCCCTCAGCGCAAGGCCGTTATACCCCTGTCGTCCGATGACGACGAGACAGATTCCTCCCGCAGAAGTGGGGGAATCAAGAAGACATTCCACCTCCCCGCACTGGGGGCGAGAAGAAGAGAAAAGCCGCCCTGGAGGGGGAGGCTGGGGCATCCAAGAAGGGGAAAACATCCCTTTCGGACTACTCCACCACGGCCGCTCATAGCGATGAAGGGTGGCTGCCCAGGGGGAAGCCCCCGGCGTGATCGTAAGTGTCCGCACTCTACCGTGGTTTTACGTCATAGCTATTTAATAATGCCGAACATATATGCAGTCCGGCCAGGGCTCATCCGGAGGTGTCGTCTTCGGATGGGTCTCTGAGCGCTTCAGAGATGAACTCGCTCCCGACGACCACCACTCCTCAGCCTACGGATGACACGGAAGTGTTGTCGAAGGTTCCCGAGCAGGGGAGGTGACTCGAGACGCCCCAAGGCGGACTTCCAAATGTCGGACATGCGGGGTTCAAGATCCTCATGATCGCGTCGATGAGAGCCGCAACAAGGCGGACTCTCGACCGAACATCGCCCGGAACCTCCGACGGTTCCGAACTTAGGCGGGCAGCCCCTCGTTAGGGAGGGCGATCCGCCCGTGCCGAGGACTTCCGTTGCATCAACGGCGCCGGATAGCCTGGTGGAAGCACTTCGAGGCGCTTCCATGGAAGAAGAGCACCGTACTATTATCAGTGTGGTGATTCAAAAGGTTCTGTCCGCCAAAAGCGGACTAACCGAAGCCTGCACAAGCCTCCTGACGGGCTTTGAGGTAAGTAATAAAAATGCATGAAATTACCACCCGATAGGTAGTTGCCCCTGATACTCTGGTTGGTGTTCGGAAAGAAAAGCCAAACGGAGGGTCAAATCCGCAGGAGTCTAAAAAGCGTTTATGTGAATAAGCAGGCCGTGCTGCTTGCCGCTGCTGCCCGTACTGCCGAAGTTGCCGAACTGAAGCGGGATCTGGAGCAAGCGCAGGGAGAGCTCGGCCGCACGAAGAGGCAGCTCGAGGAGAATAAAGGTAAGCGATTCCCCGTTCGTATGTATTTAAAGATAGGCAAAATTTGTCAGTCTAACGCCAAAGCGTCGTGACTGTGTAACAGGGGCCCCCGCCGAAGTGGCATCCCTGAAGAAAGCTCTGTCCGAGGCCGATCACAAGCGGCCTCGGAATGCAAGGAGCGCGAAAAGCAAAGTGCTAGAGTGGGCGAGGTACAGCAAGAGCTCCAGAACCTCGGCAAGAAGTGCGAGTCCATGGAGCATGATCTGAAGATGAAGGAGGCCGAGATTTCGAAGGCCCTTGTGAATTTGAAAGATGCCAAGGCCGAAGCCGAGAAAGCATAGCAGGAGATCCAGGAGGCCAAAAAGATAGCAGCGGGTAATAAATTCTTTATGCAAAGCAAACATGTGGAGGAGGCGTTTCTTTTACTTACTCGAATTCGGAGCTCTCCAGCGGCATTTGCAGATCTGCCACGCAGCGTCTTAAACGCTGCGGAGTTCTACCGTGCCCAGGAGGGGAGCTCAACGGAGAAGTGCTACGTCTTGAGCTTGCGTTGGTTTTCCCCGAAGAGGAGAGGATGATGCAGCACAGTAGCGTAAGTATTTCCCTCAGTTTTTGAGAACCAAGGTATCAATCCAGTAGGAGGCCACACACAAGTCCCTCGTACCTGCACAAAACGATAGCTACTTACGCGATTAGGGGTTGTCAATCCCTTCACGGTCACTTACGAGAGTGAGATCTGATGGAGATAATATTTTTGGTATTTTTGGTATAAAGAAGCAAAGTGAAAAGTAAAAAAGCAAATTAAAACAAAGCAAGTATAAAATTAATGGAGATTAATATGATGAGAATAGACCCGGGGGCCATAGGCTTCACTACTGGCTTCTCTCAAGAGCATAAGTATCTACGGTGGGTGAACAAATTACTGTTGAGCAATTGACAGAATTGAGCATAGTTATGAGGTTATCTAGGTATGATCATGTATATATCACATCCGAGACAAGTAGATCGAAACGATTCTGCATCTACTACTATTACGCCACTCATCGACCGCTCTCCAGCATGCATCTAGAGTATTAAGTTAAAAACAGAGTAATGCCTTAAGCAAGATGACATGATGTAGTGGAATAAATTCATGCAATATGATAAATACCCTATCTTGTTATCCTCGATGGAAACAATACAATACGTGGCTTGCAACCCTTTACATCCTTTGGGTAAGGACACCGCAAGATTGAACCCAAAGCCATGCACTTCTCCCATTGCAAGAACTACCAATCTAGTTGGCCAAACCAAACGGATAATTCGAAGAGACTTGCAAAGATAACTCAATCATACATAATAGAATTCAAAGAAGATTCAAATATTATTCATAGATAAGCTGGACCATAAACCCACAATTCATCAGTCTCAACAACACACCGCAAAAAGAAGATTACATCGAATAGATCTCCACGAGAGAGGGGGAGAACATTGTATTGAGATCCAAAAAGAGAGAAGAAGCCATCTAGCTACTAGCTATGGACCCGAAGGTCTGAAGTAAACTACTCACACTTCATCGGAGGGGCTATGGTCTTGATGTAGAAGCCCTCTGTGGTGGATGCCCCCTCCGGTGGAGCTCCGGAATAGGCCCCAAGATGGGATCTCGTGGATACAG
The DNA here is from genome assembly GCA_021605145.1 of Aegilops bicornis. Classification (NCBI taxonomy): domain Eukaryota; kingdom Viridiplantae; phylum Streptophyta; class Magnoliopsida; order Poales; family Poaceae; genus Aegilops; species Aegilops bicornis. The sequence goes on along the minus strand of CM038675.1, from coordinate 392,509,302 downwards.
GAAGATAGGGCGGTGGAATTAGGTTTTTGGCTCCCCTTCTGATCTGTTGGGGGTACGTAGGTATATATAGGAGGAAGGAGTACGTCGGTGGAGCGTCAGGGGCCCACGAGGTAGGGGGGCGTGCCCTCCACCCTCGTGACCGCCTCTGGCACTTCTTGGAGTAGGGTCCAAGTCTCCTAGATCACGTTCGGTGAGAAGATCACGTCCCCGAAGGTTTCATTCCGTTTGGACTCCGTTTGATATTCCGTTTCTTCGAAATACTGAAATAGGCAAAAAAAAACAGCTTCTGGGCTGGGCCTCCGGTTAAAAGGTTAGTCCCAAAAGTAATATAAAAGTGGAAAATAAAGCCCATAATAGTCCAAAAGAATAGATAAAGTAGCATGGAGCAATCAAAAATTATAGATGCGTTGGAGACGTATCAGGCATCCCCAAGCTTAATTCCTGCTCGTCCTCGAGTAGGTAAATGATAAAAAGAGAATTTTTGATGCGGAGTGATACTTTGGCATAATTTCAATGTAAATCTTCTTAATCATGGTATGAATATTCAGATCCGAAAGATTCAAGACAAAAGCTCATATTGACATAAAAATAATAATACTTCAAGCATACTAATCAAAAGCAATCATGTCTTCTCAAAACAGCATGGCAAAAGAAAGTTCATCCCTACAAAATCATATAGTTAGGCTATGCTCCATTTTTGTCACACAAAGATGTTCCCAACTTCTATACCCCCGATGACAAGCCAAGCAATTGTTTCATACTTAAATAATCTCAAACTTTTTCAACCTTCACGCAATACATGAGCGTGAGCCATGGATATATCACTATGGGTGGAATAGAATATGATGATGGGGATTGTGTGGAGAAGACAAAAAAGGAGAAAGTCTCACATTGAGGATAATCAACGGGCTATGGAGATGCCCATCAATTGATGTCAACATGAGGAGTAGGGATTGCCATGCAACGGATGCACTAGAGCTATGAATGCTCAACAAAAGAAAACTAGTGGGTGTGCATCCAACTTGCTTGCTCATGAAGACCTAGGGCATTTTGAGGAAGCCCATCGTAGGAATATACAAGCCAAGTTCTATAATGAAAAATTCCCACTAGTATGAACAAGACAACTTATGAGACTCACTATATGAAAAACATGGTGCTACTTTGAAGCTCAATATATGAGACTCGCTATATGAAGAACATGGTGCTACTTTGAAGAACAAGTGTGGAAAAAAGGATAGTAGCATTGCCCCTTTTTATTTTTTTGGGCCTTCTTTTTTTTCTTTGGCCTTTCTCTTTTTTTTGGGAACAATGCTCTATTGAATGATGATCATCACACTTCTATTGATTACAAAGGATTACAACTCGAAACTAGAACAAGATATGACTCTATATGAATGCCTCCGGCGGTGTACCTGGATGGTGCAATGAATCAAGAGTGACATGTATGAAAAATAATGCATGGTGGCTTTGCCACAAATACGATGTCAACTTACATGATCATGCAATGGCAATATGACAAAAGTAAAGTATGTCATGATGATGATGAACGGAACGGTGGAAAGTTGCGTGGCAATATATCTCGGAATGGCTATGGAAATGCCATAATAGGTAGGTATGGTGGCTGTTTTGAGGAAGATATAAGGAGGTTTATGTGTGATAGAGCGTATCATATCACGGGGTTTGGATGCACCGTGAAGTTTGCACCAACTCTCAAGGTGAGAAAGGGCAATGCACTGCATCAAGAGGCTAGCAAAGGCGGAAAGGTAAAAGTGCGATAATCCATGGACTCAACATTAGTCAAAAGAACTCATATACTTATTGCAAAAATTTAGAAGTCATCAAAATCAAGTACTACGCGCATGCTCCTAGGGGGATAGATTGGTAGGAAAAGACCATCGCTCATCCCCGACCGCCACTCATAAGGATGCACAAGCCATGTACACTTCATGTTTCAAATTTGTTACATAACTTTAACCATACGTGCATGCTACGGGATTTGCAATCTTCAACACAAGTATTTCTCAAATTCACAACTACTAAACTAGCACGACTTTGATATTATCACCTCCATGTTTCAAAAAAATTATCAAGCATCAAACTTATCATAGTATTGAACGCACTAAAAAGAAAGTTTCACATATCTTGAATACCAAGTATATTAACATTTAAGCAAATTACCATGCTATTAACGACTCTCAAAATAATCTAAGTGAAGCATGAGAGATCAAGTTTCTTTAAAACAAATCCACCACCGTGCTCTAAAAGATCTAAGTGAAGCACTAGAGCAAAAATTATCACGCTCAAAAAGATATAAGTGAAGAACTATGAGGAAAATTATCAATCTCAAAAGATATAACTGAAGCACATAGAGATTCTATCAAATTTCAATTCATGTATGGCTCTCTCAAAAGGTGTGTACAGCAAGGATGATTGTGGTAACCTAACAAGCAAATACGCAAATAATACAAGACACTCCAAGCAAAACACATATCATGTTGGTGAATAAAAATATAGCTCCAAGTAAATTACCGATGGAAGTGGATTTAAAGAGGGATGCCTTCGGGCATCCCCAAGCTTTGACTTTTTGGTGTCCTTGGATTATATTGGGGGTGCCATGGGCATCCCAAATCTTAGGCTCTTGCCACTCCTTGTTCCATAATCCATCAAAAGAATTCACCCAAAACTTGAAAACTTCACAACACAAAACTCAATAGAAATCTCCTGAGCTCCGTTAGAGAAAGAAAACAAAAGACTACTTTAAGTTACTGTAATGAACTCATTCTTTATTTATATTTGTGTTAAACCTACTGTAATCCAACTTATCTATGGATCATAAACTATTTTACTAGCCATAGATTCATCAAAATAAGCAAACAACACAGGCAAAACAGAATCTGTCAAAAACAGAACAGTCTGTAGTAATCTGTAACTAACGCAAACTTCTGGAACACAAAAAATTCTACCAAAATTAGAAGACCTGAACAATTTTTTTATTGATCATAAGAAATTGAAATCAATATTTTATCACGTCCTGGTGATTTTTAACAATTCGGGCACTGAGCGCAAAGATTCTGGAAATTACAGCAAGATCAAATAACTATCACCCAATGAGATGCAATAGGTTCAACTTGGCACAAACACTAATTAAAAGATAAAACCACATCTAAAAAGAGGCTAGATGGATTATTTATTCCTAAACAGAAGCAAAAACAAAAAACAATAAATAAAATTGGGTTGCCTCCCAACAAGCGCTATCGTTTAACGCCCCTAGCTAGGCATAAAAGCAAGGATAGATCTAGGTATTGCCATCTTTGGTAGGTAATCCATAAGTGGCCCTCATGATAGATTCATATGGTAATTTTATTTTATTTCTAGGGAAGTGTTCCATGCCCTTCTTTAAGGGAAATTGGAACCTAATATTTCATTAATTCTTCCCATAGGTTTTTTAATAGTGGAATCCACAAGATGCAAATTTAGAGAGCAATCATCAAAATCACGAAAATCTAGCAAATCACATAAAGTTTTGGGAATAGTAGAGACACTAGCACCCAAATCACACAAATCATGAAACTCATAATCTTTAGTTTTAATTTTGATAGTAGGTTCCCACTCATCATGGAGTTTCCTAGGGATAGAAACTTCCAACTCAAGCTTTTCTTCATAAGATTGCATCAAGGCATCAACAATGTGTTCGGTAAAGGCCTTATTTTGACTATAAGCATGAGGAGAATTTAGCACAGATTGCAACAAGGAAATACAATCAATTAAAGAGAAATTTTCATAATTAAATTCCTTGAGATCCAATATAGTGGGTTTAGCCATATCTCGATTTTTATTTCTTTCAATCCCACTTTTATCAATTTCATCATCAAGATCTAAAAACTCAGAATTCTTAGAACGCCTTCTAGGTAAAGGAAGATCATATTCAGTTTCATCAAGATTCATATTGCAAAATAAAGATTTAATAGGGGACACATCAATAACTTTCAGATCTTCATCTTGATTTTCATAGGGATTAGAAGAACAAGCTTTAATAAAGGCATCTTTGGAAGCACGCATCCTAGCGGTTCTTTCTTTGCACGCATCAATGGAAATTCTCATAGCTTTGAGAGACTCATTGATATCATGCTTAGGAGGAATAGATCTAAGCTTTAAAGAATCAACCTCAAGAGAAATTCTATCAACGTTCCTAGCCAAATCATCAACTTGAAGCAATTTCTCCTCAAGCAAAGCATTAAAATCCTTTTGTGAATTCATAAACTCTTTAACACTACTCTCAAATTCAGAGGGCAACTTATTAAAATTTCCATAAGAGTTGTTGTAGGAATTTCCAAAATTATTATAAGGATTACTAGGATAGGGCCTAGGATTAAAATTCCCTCTATACGCGTTGTTACCAAAATTATTCCTACCAACAAAATTCACATCCATGGATTCATTATTATTCTCAATCAAGGTAGACAAAGGCATATCATTAGGATCAGAAGAAACACTCTAGTAAATAATTTCATAAGTTCGTCCATCTTTCCACTCAAAACATTGATTTCTTCTATCGCATGCACTTTTTTATTAGTAGATCTTTCAGTATGCCATTGAGAATAATTAACCATAATATTATCTAGGAGTTTAGTAGCATCTCCTAAAGTGATTTCCATAAAAGTGCCTCTCACGTCCGAATCTAAAAGTTTTCTAGAAGCAAAATTCAATCCAGCATAAAAAATTTGTATAATCATCCACAAGTTCAAACCATGAGTAGGACAATTACGTATCATTAATTTCATTCTCTCCCAAGCTTGTGCAACATGTTCATGATCAAGTTGCTTAAAATTCATAATATCGTTCCTAAGAGAGATAATATTAGCGGGAGGAAAATACTTAGAGATAAAAGCATCTTTGCACTCGTTCCAAGAATCAATGCTATTTTTAGGCAAAGATGAAAACCACGCTTTAGCACGATCTCTAAGCGAAAAAGGAAATAGCTTCAATTTAACGACATCATTATCGACATCTTTTTTCTTTTGCATATCACATAAATCAACTAAGTTGTTCAGATGAGTAGCGGCATCTTCACTAGGAAGGCCGTGAATTGATCTTTCATAACAAGATTCAACAAAGCAGTATTGATTTCACAAGATTCATTATTGGCAAGAGGAGCAATCGAGTGCTAAGGAAATCATTATTATTGGTATTGGTGAAGTCACACAATTTGGTAGCATCTTGAGCCATCGCGACAAACAAGCAATCCAACACACGAGCAAACAAGCGGACGAGGAAAAGGCAACGGGAAAAAGAGGAGGATATTGGGAAAGAGAGGGCGAATAAAACGGCAAGGGTGAAGTGGGGGAGAGGAAAACGAGAGGCAAATGGCAAATAATGTAATGCCAGAGATAGGGATTGTGATGGGTACTTGGTATGTTGACTTTTATGTAAGCCTTCCCAAGAACGGCGCAGAAATCCTTCTTGCTACGCCTTGAGCTTATGTTGGTTTTCCCCAAGAGGAGAGGATGATGCAGCACCGTAGCGTAAGTATTTCCCTCGCTTTTTGAGAACCAAGGTATCAATCCAAGAGGAGGCCACGCACAAGTCCCTCGTACCTGCACAAAACGATAGCTACTCGCAACCAACGCGATTAGGGGTTGTCAATCCCTTCACGGTCACTTACGAGAGTGAGATCTAATGGAGATAATATTTTTGGTATTTTTGGTATAAAGAAGCAAAGTGAAAAGTAAAAAGCAAAGTAAAAAAAGCAAGTATAAAAGTAATGGAGATTGATATAATGAGAATAGACCCGGGGGCCATAGGTTTCACTACTGGCTTCTCTCAAGAGCATAAGTATTCTACGGTGGGTGAACAAAGTACTGTTGAGCAATTGACAGAATTGAGCATAGTTATGAGGTTATCTAGGTATGATCATGTATATAGGCATCACGTCCGAGACAAGTAGATCAAAACGATTACGCATCTACTACTATTACTCCACTCATTGACCGCTATCTAGCATGCATCTAGAGTATTAAGTTAAAACAGAGTAACGCCTGTAAGCAAGATGACATGATGTAGAGGAATAAATTCATGCAATATGATAAATACCCCATCTTGTTATCCTCGATGGCAACAATACAATAGGTGGCTTGCAACCCTTTACATCCTTTGGGTAAGGACACCACAAGATTGAACCCAAAGCCATGCACTTCTCCCATTGCAAGAACTACCAATCTAGTTGGCCAAACCAAACGGATAATTCAAGAGACTTGCAAAGATAACTCAATCATACATAATAGAATTCAGAGAAGATACAAAAATTATTAATAGAAAAGCTGTATCATAAACCCACAAATCATCGGGCCTCAACAAACACACCGCAAAAAGAAGATTACATCGAATAGATCTCCACGAGAGAGGGCGTGAACATTGTATTGAGATCCAAAAAGAGAGAAGAAGCCATCTAGCTACTAGCTATGGACCCGAAGGTCTGAAGTAAACTACTCACACATCATCGGAGGGGCTATGGTGTTGATGTAGAAGCCCTCCGTGGTGGATGCCCCCTCCGGCGGAGCTCCGGAACAGGCCCCAAGATGGGATCTCGTGGATACAGGAAGATATGGCGGTGGAATTAGGTTTTTGGGTCCCCTTCTGATCTGTTGAGTGTACGTAGGTATATATAGGAGGAAGGAGTACGTCGGTGGAGCGTCAGGGGGCCCATGAGGTAGGGGGGCGCGCCCTCCACCCTCGTGACCGCCTCTGGCACTTCTTGGAGTAGGGTCCAAGTCTCCTAGATCACGTTCGGTGAGAAGATCACGTTCCCGAAAGTTTCATTCCGTTTGGACTCCGTTTGATATTCCGTTTCTTCGAAATACTGAAATAGTAAAAAAATCAGCAATTCTGGGCTAGGCCTCCGGTTAATAGGTTAGTCCCAAAAGTAATATAAAAGTGGAAAATAAAGCCCATAATAGTCCAAAACAACAGATAAATTAGCATGGAGCAATCAAAAATTATAGATACGTTGGAGACGTATCAAGAAGTTGTTCTGGTCCCAGTATGCTGGGGCCGATCATCCGATGCCTCTGAGCGACCAACCAAGCGATTGATCAAACTCACAGGCGGCCGAACTGGCTATGAAGGACTTCATAGTCGATGTGGCTCGGTGAGCTCTCGCCCAAAGAGCTACTTTGGCACGATCAAGCGGATGGTGGATGCCTGCCCGCGGCTTGAAGTGATCAAGCGATCCGTTTGCATCGAAGGTGCCCGCCGAGCCTTTGCCCGCGTCAAGGTGCATTGGGGCAAGCTGGATGCGGAGAAGCTAGTCAAGGACGGGCCACCGGAGGGCAAGGCGCATCGCCATCCCGAAATGTACTACGATGGCGTGATGAAGGGTGCTCGTCTCGTCGCCGATGGGTGTACCAAGGACGCCATTTTGGAATGAATTCACTTACATCATGTTTGTAATTAAAGACGAAGTTACTTGCGCTATGTAGCGCTTTTGTTATTTAAAATATTACCTTCTGTGCGGCTGTTTATAAAATCCTGAAAGTAGGCCAGTTGTCGGCTTCCGCTCCCACGTGACTAGCACTGGGGTGTTCGTGGAAAACCCGGATACTCTTTATCCAAATGTCTGGTCCCTTAAGGAGGTGTCCGGCGCAGCGAACAAGGCAACCGGACTATGCGGCTTTATAACTTTCACTTAGCCATAGAAGTCTACAATTTTAAATTTCGGTGAAGCCCCTAGAATCCGGAAGACCGAATCGGGGCTCTATACACGGCTAGATCGGACGAAGCCGATTTATCGCCTAAAGCAGAAAATCTTTAAGGATTTTAAAACCTCTCGAACAGCGACCAGCTCTCGCCACATCATGCTGGTCAGTTTTCGGCTTTCTCTACTGAGGTGCTCGTCCGGAACAACCGGGACACAATCGCAGTAGTTCTCCCTGCGCTACCTTAGCCGATATAACGGAACGTAAGGCACCAAAACAAGGAAGCCGGGCTATCCCAACTGTAGACCCAAGACATGATTGGGAGCTGATGCATATAGTGCTATAAGTTTGGGGTGCCACACTGTTGAAAGTGTTCGGACTTTTAGTTGCCATATTACAGGGCGCCATGAGAAGCCCCTGGCAAACTGACCGCACCAAGGTGTACGGATGCAATATCAAATAAACATTTTAAGAGAAAAAAATGCTCAAATAAGAATAATAAGCTGACGCTATATATGATCTCCCATTGACAAAAAATACGTTTAAGGGTACGTTTACAATGGATGCGTTAAGCAGAGATAAAATAGGACTATTTAACATGTCCTATCCAGGGTGCTGTGTTCAGATAGATAAAGTAGGTATAATGATCGTAAATAGATTCCACCTGGGTATTTCCTTCTGTGCACAACGTCTGTTGCCTCCTTGGATGTCTCTCCCCTATAAGTCCGGCAATTCGGCTCTTTTGAGGATGCTGCGCCAACGCGATGTCCTGAAAGGTAAGAGGGAAAGAGTATGAAAATATTTGGCGGTTACCCGCACTATTGACTGAGTCGTTGATGCGCCTCCGCCTATGCCCATGGTATTTTAAGTGCGTAATTGTGTGCGCGTGGCACGAATGCTGCTTTGATGGGGCTTAAGCGGAGGCCGAACTGCTAGTTGCGCTCTTGGCGTGCCTGATGATCCAGTTGCGGGGTGCTCCGGACTCGCTTGACTATGCTCGAAGTTGTTGTAGCCGGATTGGTTTGTCGGAGAAGGCCGCATTGTACTTCCGCCGCAAGGGCTGCGGTATGTTCTTCTGTTCATAGAGAGCGGTCCATATTTCCGTTCACCGTTATGACCCCGCATGGTCCTGGCATCTTGAGCTTGAGATATGCGTAGTGTGGTACCGCATTGAATCTGGCGAATGCTGTTCGTCCGAGCAGTGCATGGTAACCACTTCGGAAGGGGACGATATCGAAGATTAAATCTTCGCTTCGGAAGTTATCCGGAGATCCGAAGACCACTTCCAATGTTATAGAGCCCGTCTGGGGCCTCTACTCCAGTGAATTACACCTTTAAAGGTGGTTTTAGTGGGCTTGATCCTTGAAGGGTCAATGCCCATTTTGCGCACTGTGTCCTGGTAAAGCAGGTTCAGGCTGCTGCCACCATCCATAAGGACGCGTGTGAGGTGGAATCCAACAATGATTGGGTCTAGGACCAATGCAGCCGAGCCATCGTGACGGATGCTAAGGGTGATCCATACAATCAAAGGTGATCGGACAAGCTGACCATGGGTTGAATTTGGGGGCGACCGGCTCCATCGCATAGACGTCCCTTAGTGCCCGCTTCCGTTCCCGCTTGGGGATGTGCGTGGCGTAGATCGTGTTGACCGTTTTCACCTGGGGGGAAAATTTCTTCGTCCCTCAGATTCGGATGTCGGGGCTCCTCGTCATCGTTGTTCTGCAGCCCCTTGTCCTTGTCTTCGGCGTTTATCTTGCCGGCCTGTTTGAATAACCAGCAATATCTATTGGTGTGGTTGGCTGGCTTGTCCGGGTGCCCTGAATTTGGCACGAGCACTCCAGTATGCAGTCCAGACTGGACGGTCCCTGATTATTTCTTTTGAACGGCTTCTTCCGCTGACCGGGCTTGGATCCGCTGAATCTGGCGTTGACTGCCGTGTCTTCAGTGCTGTCGCCGTTGTTCCTTCTCTTATGTCTGTTACGCCGTGGCTTGCCATTATTGTCGCGGCCATCCGAATTGCGAGAATGTGGCGTAGTGCTGCTGCGAGCCAAGCAACTGTCCTCGCCCGCGCAAAAGTGGGTCATTAGTGTTGTGAGAGCTGCCATGGACTTGGGTTTTTCCTGGCCGAGGTGTCGAGCGAGCCACTCGTCACGGATATTATGCTTAAAAGCCGCCAGGGCTTCGGCGTCCGGACAGTCGACTATTTGGTTCTTTTTAGTTAGGAACCGAGTCCAGAATTTCCTGGCTGACTCTCCGGGCTATTGAGTAATGTGGCTCAAGTCATCGGCGTCAGGTGGTCGCACATATGTGCCCTGGAAGTTGTCGAGGAATGCGTCTTCCAGGTTTTCCTAGCTGCCAATGGAATTTGCTGGCAGGCTGTTTAGCCAGTGCCGGGTTGGTCTTTTGAGCTTAAGGGGAAGATATTTGATGGCGTGCAGATCGTCTCCGCGGGCCATGTGAATGTGGAGAAGAAAATCTTTGATCCATATTGCGGGGTCTGTTGCGCCATTGTATGATTCGATGCTTACGGGTTTGAACCCTTCTGGGAATTCATGATCCATTACTTCGTCAGTGAAAGCGAGAGGGGTGTGGCGCCTGTGCCGGGCTATGTGGCTACGCAGGTCGAATTGCTCTGGGTGGCTATATTCGGCCCGGCCGGACTTGTTGAAGGTGTGTCCGGCATGACGGTCCTCGTCGCGTACCGAGGCGCGCCCCCGCAATCCGTATATCGATCTTGGATGTCCTAATTTGTTGCCTCGGGCCATAGTATGTTGGCGTGGGGGTGTTGGCTGGTATGCGGACTGGTATGCTGTTTTATCCCGGCCACGAGGTGGCCGGTCAGCCGTATGGTGCTCGAGTCTGTATTCCTCGGCTGCCAGGACTTCAGTCCATCTATCTGTTAGCATGTCTTGATCAGCTTGGAGTTACTGCTGCTTCTTTTTCAGGCTCCTCGTAGTGGCTATAAGCCGACGCTTGAAGCGCTCCTGCTCTACGGGATCCTCAGGAACGCCGAACTCGTCGTCGCCGAGGCTAATCTCGTCTTCGGAGGGGGGCATGTAGCTGTCCTCCTCCGGGTATTCTGTCATCGCTTTGTTCTTCTGGGCTGACCTGCTCATCCTCCTGTTCCGCCTGCTCGAAGGCGGCTGATCAGGGTTATATTCTTCTTCGGCACCATTTGGATTGTTTTCGTCTCCTGGGCCGGTATTGGTGTGGCGGGGCTTGGAGTGGCGCCGACAACGTCCATTCTTTGCTTTTTTCCCTGAGGTTTTATCCTCCGTTGCCTCATCACCATTTGTTTCCTTCGGAGTGTCCACCATATATATATCATAAGAAGAGGTGGTTGTCCACCGCCCAGTGAGCAGTGGTTTATGTTCTTCTCCTGCATCGTCATCCATACCGTCGATGTCTTCGGAGTCAAAGTTCAGTACCTCGGTTAAGTCATCGACCGTGGCAATGAAGTGGGTGGTGGGTGGGCAACGAATTCCTTCGTCACCTGCCTCCCACTCGAGCCGGACATAGTTCGGCAAAGAGCCTCCTGACAAAGAGGGAGACTTTAATGAGTCCAGCATGGCGCCAAAGGGCGAGTGCTGGAAGATATCCGCAGCGGTGAACTCCATTACCGGAGCCCATCCTGGCCCGACGGGCTCGGGAGTGTGCGGACTGGAACCAACGTCTGGATATGAATCCGTGGGTTCGGAGTCACAGGCCACCGCAGAGGTAAGACCCGTGTTCGGCTCCACCGCCGATGAGTGTGCGACCTGCGGGGCAGGGTCCATCCCTCCGCCCCTTAGGGCAACAGAGCTCGCTTCGGATCTAGGTCCGAGGATACTACGGGGGTGATACCCCGAGCTTCGTCCGACGGCAGGTCTAAGCCGTGCTCGTTGTGACTGTCCGGTGCTCCTGGCATAGGCCCGAATCCATTGAAGATCAAGTCTCCGCGGATGTCCGTCGTGTAGTTCAGGTTTTCGAACCTGATCTGGTGACCAGGGGCGTAGCTGTCGATCTGCTCCAGATGGACAAGCGAGTTGGCACGCAGTGTGAAGCCACTGAACACGAAGATCTGTCCGGGGAGGAAACTCTCGCCTTGGACAGCGTCGTTGATGATGATTGAAGGAGCCATCGAGCCTGACAGCGACGACACAGAGGAACTCTCAATGAAAGCACCAATGTCGGTGCCAAAACCGGCGGATCTCGGGTAGGTGGTCTCGATGTGGCCAAGGCTGATGGTAATAGGAAGCAAGGGACACAGATGTTTACCTGTGTTCGGGCCCTCTCGATGGAGGTAAAACCCTACTTCCTGCTTGATTAATATTGATGATATGGGTAGTACAAGAGTATATCTACCACGAGATCGTAGAGGCTAAACCCTAAGAGCTAGCCTATGATGGTATGATTGTAATTGTGATCGGCCTTCTAAGGACCAACCTCTCCGGTTTATATAGACACCGGAGAGGGCTAGGGTTTACATGGAGTCGGTTACAAGGAAGGAAATATAATATCCGGATCGCCAAGCTTGCCTTCCATGCAAAGGAAAGTCCTATCCGGACACGGGCCGAAGTCTTGAGTCTTGTATCTTCATGCTTCAATAACTCGGACGTTGTATACAGTCCGGCTGTCCGGATACCCCCTAATCCAGGACTCCCTCACCCGCGGCGCTCCGCACTTGCCCTTTGGCTTCGCCTCGAAGCCAAATCTGAGCATGCCTTGGGCCCGGGGGCTACTGTCAGTGTTCTGGGAACGGGGCTCCCCAGACTTGCCTGCTTGCGGCCCACGGCGTGGCTCCCCCAGCGGACCTGTACGACCCATCTTCACTCACAAACACTCAAGACCCTCGCGAGGCTGACGACACAAGACCTCCTCGGGAGCGGCCTCACCAGGCTGGCTCGCGAGGGGCAGAGAGCTCAAGGCAGGGCGAACTTCGCGAGGTTCCAATGACGTGAGCCATGACGACCAAGGCCAGGTAGGAGCCAGGCGGGCGCCAACGCGCACAGTGTCCTCGTTTCCTCTTTGGTGCCAAAGGGGCAAGCGTAGGCGAGGAGTCCCGAGGCATCAGGAAAAGGTTTCCATATCGGTGCAATGAGACCAAGACCAGCAGGACGGCAGGATGGAGGTCACTCTGGAGCCCAAGACGGCGTCACGACCAGAGCCTTTGGCAGGCGAAGATTACTTTTGTCAGGATAGCTTGTACTAGTCGTCTCCCTTCAAACTGGCCGTTGTGGATCCCTTCCCGCTCAAATATTTGGGGAGAGGATCAAGGCCTCTATAAATAGGACTAGCCACCACCATAGTAGGCAGCTTGAGCTGATCTCGGACCAAGTCATCTTGGATAGGATCCAATCCATCCACACACCCACCAAGCACAAGAAAACCTCTCCTCAGGAGGCTGTTCTTCCCTTGTACTGTTCATGATCAGCCCAAAAGGCAATCCACCACCACCACACTGGAGTAGGGTATTACACCACAACGGTGGCCCGAACCAGTATAAATCTTGTGTCCCTTGTGTTGTGAGTTCATCGAGCTAGGCTTTGAGATCGCGGTGAGGGTGAGGGCGTGATTAGGTAGGGGGAAATCTTCGTGCGCACCCCAGTGTTCGAACCTCAAGGGTTTTACCGGAACCCGAAATCCGACCATCCCATCCTCCGAGGACTTTGAGAAAAAATCATCAAGTGAGGAAAGCACAAATCCAAACACCTACAAACCCAAAGTGATTGAGCATCACTGAAGAGATTGTTCCTGTGTGGAACCGATGCTTGTTACCTTTGAGGACTGTGCATCCTCCAGACAGTTAGGCGTCATGGTCTAGAGCATCCAAGAGGAAATTGTTGATCGCCGAGTGACCGAGTCTGTGAAGGTTTGTGTCACCTGAAGACTTACCACGAGTGATTGGGCGAGGTCCGTGTGATCTTTTCTCAAGGAGAATACTGTGAGGACTGTTTGTCCGGGACTGTGTGTCCTCGGGTTTAAATACCTAGGCGCTCCAACTAGACATAAAACTGTCACAGCTGTTGGAACTACTCTACCAAATCATCGTCTTCACCAAGCTACTGGTTCTATTTCCTCAACCCTTTCATTTCCTCATTCATGTGTTGTTGCACTTGATCGTTACTGTTTGAAGACTTTGACTAAAGACTTTATCAATTTCCTAAATACTAATTCTTTAGTCACTTCGTCTTCAGCCTGCTTATCCTGTTTATACGGTTCCTGTACTATGTGCTTGTTTTCATTTCATCATGATGATCTTGTTACTACTCTGTTACGCTTGCATCTGAGTACCTATTCTGCTGCTAGTTGTTCGTGACTTAGGAAATTCCTCACCTTGAATTTCCTCAGTGACGAGTTTATAAAAATCGCCTATTCACCCCCCTGTAATCGATATAAGGCACTTTCAATTGGTATCAGAGCGAGGTACTCCCTTGTTCTGTGTGATTTGGTTTAACCACCTGGAGTTTTAGTTATGTCGACCGAAGCAATGAAGAAAGTGACATGCCCCATTTTTGACGGTCATGATTATCCCAAGTGGAAGGCCATGATGAGGAAGCGCCTCATGGCGATGAACATCAAGCTATGGACCGTCACTGAGATTGGTGTTACCGATCTTTGCATGATGGCGGAGGCCGATGATATTCGCAAGTACACTCGACTTGACATCATGGTGAAGGACATCTTCTGCTCCTACTTATCCCGAAATCAGTTCAGGAACATTATGCATCTCTGCAATGCGAAGCTTATCTGGGACTGACTCTTTGACGTATATGAAGGTCATCGAACTCTTCATGATCCCTGGTTTGAGGAATTAAAGGAATCACTCAAAACAATGATTTTAAAACTGAACCATCATCCTCTGCACCATGCCTCATGGCAAAAGGTGCCAAGGTAACCGAATGTTCCTCATATGAGTCTAGTGATGATGAATCTGATGATAATTTTGGACCCAGCTATTCTAAGCTTGCTACTATTGCCACTTAATTACAAAAAGCTTTGGAAAACGTTCAAAATTTGCTAGACAAAAGCAATGACCTATTGGGTGAAGACATGGATCGAACTCAAACTCTGACTGATAATCTTCAAAGACTTCAGTCTAAGTTTGATAACCTTTAGAGTCATCATAACACTCTCTTAGCCGACCATGAGAAGCTTTCTTTTGAATTTCTTCAAAGAAAGCAAGATCTTGAGAAGCTAAGGGTGAGTTATGACGATCTTCAGAAGGAGCGTGATTCGTTGCTTGCTCAACAGATCAGTTTCGCTCAGGATGAATTCATTCTACCATGTTTGAAATGCATTGAGCATGAGTCTGCTAATTCTTCACCTAAAAGCTCAAATGCTTCTATTGCTGCAAATTCTTCAACTGTCTCTGTGGTCACAAATTCCTCATCTGAGGATACCACAAGTATCACTGACAATGCAGGGTTGAAGGAATTGTATGTGACAGTATGTACAAAAGCCTCAAAGGGCATCAGGCTCTTTGTGATGTGCTTAAAAAGCAGATCCTGAACAAGAACCCTAGGAAAGAGGGTATTGCCTTTGAGAGGAAACTCAATGCTGATGGGACCTACTGGAAACCTGAGCAGTATCCTAAAACCTCATGGGTTGCTGCAAAGGGACCTCCCATAGATTCATCCACTCTATCTGTCTTTACATGTGAATCTTCATATACTTCTGATGAGTCATTTGACTCCAACTACAAACTGTTCAAAAATCAGAATGGTGAAGTATTTGCTAGATATGTTGGAACTAACTGTAGGAACGACCCCCCTATAAAGAAAATCTGGGTTCCCAAAAGGTGCCTTGAAAGTCTTCAGGTGAATGTCATCATGACACCACCTATGAAGAATAGGAACCCCAGATCAAATTCTTCATATAGATCCAAGTCCTCATATGGACCAAATTCCTCACGTGGATCAAATTCCTCATATGGATCCAAATCCTCATATGAATCATCGTGCTGACACTTATGTTTTGCAAGGAAAGCCCAAGGGCTATGAATATGTGCATTATTCTTCAAATCATTATGTTCATAAGTCCTCGAAGAATTTATTTGCTTATTCATATGCTTACTCTAACCCCTCTTCTGTGAAACGAAGTGGACTGGCTTCTATGCCACCTTTTTCTTATGGAGCTCGCAGAATGATGAACTCTTTGCCACCCCTCCAGATGTGGGTGGTGAAGAAAAAGAACTAATCTCTTATGCAGGGTCAGGTCTCCAGACGAACTTAAACGTCTGTAGAATTTGCCGGAGACCTGAATATGCTTGACATGACGCAAGCTAATCATGAAGAAATGAATATTCATTTCTCACGTCCTTATACTTCTATATCTGTTGTACTGCTTGATGAAATTCAATCTGATGAATTTGATGCCATATTCTTCACTGATGAAGTATATGAGTTCGTAAAAAAGTATATGAGTTCGGAAGTTGCACTAATTCATCTGCAGGATGATCAACCCAAAGCTACTGAGTGGGTCCTCGATAGTGGATGTACAAATCACATGACCGGTGGTAGGAACCTATTGATGGACACTGCTTTATATCCATCGCATCTGAAGCATATCACCTACGCTGACAAAGGCAAAAGCAAGGTATTTGGTCTAGGTAGGGTTGCGATCTCAAGGGATCGAGACATGGACAAAGTCATGCTTGTCGAGTCCTTAGGATACAACATCATTTCTGTCTCAATGATGTGTGATCTCGATATGGTTGTTGTCTTTGGAAAGTACCGTTGTGTTGTGATCTTGGAATCTAACCATTCGAAAGTCTTTGAAGGCTTTAGGAGAGGAGACTTGTATATTGTTGATTTCTCCACAGGACCACAGCCTGCCACATGTATACTTGCAAAAGCTTCAGAATGCTGGTTATGGCATCGACGACTAGGTCATGCTGGCATGAGGAACTTACACACACTCGCGAAGAAGAGGCACGTCATTGGCATCGAGAGTGTCAAATTCCTCAAGGACCATCTGTGTGGAGCTTGTGAAGCTGGAAAGATGACCAAGTCCAAGCATCCCTCGAAGACTATCATGACTACCACTCGTCCATTTGAATTGCTTCACATGGATCTCTTTGGCCCTACTCACTATGCCACATTCACAAATGCAGCATCTTTATATGGCTTTGTTATTGCTGATGACTATTCTCATTACACATGGGTGCATATCATCACTTACAAAACTAAAGTGCAGGAAGTCTTCGAACGATTTTCCTCGAGGGCTTCAACGAACTTCAGTGTGAAGATCAAGCACATTAGGAGTGACAATGGGACCGAGTTCAAGAATACCGGTCTTGATGACTATCTTGATGAACTTGGTATTACCCAGGAGTTATCTGCTCCTTATACTCCTCAGCAAAACCACACCGTGGAGCGCAAAAACAGGACTCTTGTTGAGATGTCCCACACTATGCTTGATGAATACAAGACGCCTTCTCGCTTCTGGCCTGAGGCAATTGATACTACACGCCACATCATCAACATGGTATATCTTCACAAATTCTTAAAAAAGACCTCATATGAACTCCTGACTAACAAGAAACCCAATATGAGTTATTTCAAAGTCTTCGGTGCTAAATGTTGGATTAGAGATACTCACCACAATTCTAAATTTGCACGAAAAGCACATGAAGGTTTTATGCTTGGTTACGGAGAGGACTCACACACCTATAGAGTATTCAACACCTTTCACCACATGGTTGTTGAAACTGTAGATGTGCGGTTCGATGAAACTATTGGCTTGCAAAGAGAGCACCTACCTCCTGTGCTAGATGAAATGACACCTGAGGAATCCATTTAGTTCAAGGCTACCGAGGATGTCATTCCTACCGTAGAATCTGCTGAAGAAGACATTCCGGGACGTGAAGAACATCATGCTGGTGCACCTGAGGAAAATGGCTCTGAAGGAAATACTGAGCCCAATCAACGTCGTCAACCCACTCATCCTTGCGTCGCAAATGAAGTGCAGATTGAGAAAATCATCAATGACATCAATGCACCATGTCCTCTCACACGCTCAAGGGCTTCACATTTGTCTAAATTTTGTGGGCACTTTGCTTTTGTCTCTATGACAGTGCCAACCAAAGTCGATGAGGCATTTCGAGCTCTTGAGTGGATTCAAGCGATGCAAGAGGAATTACATCAATTCGATCTCAACAATGTCTGGGAACTTGTCAAGCGACCAGACCCACACAAGCACAATATCATCGGTACTAAATGGATCTACCGCAACAAGCAAGATGAAAATGGCCTTGTGGTGAGGAATAAGGCTCGCCTTGTAGCTCAAGGCTACACACAGGTTGAAGGAACTGATTTTGATGAAACGTTTGCACATGTTGCTAGACTTGAGGCTATTCGCATATTGATTGCTTATGCTAACCATCATAATATCATCTTATACCAAATGGATGTGAAAATTGCATTCCTCAATGGTAAGCTTGAGGAAGAAGTATATGTTGCTCAACCCCAGGTTTTGAAGATCCTAAGCATCCTGACAAAGACTTCAGACTCAATAAGGCCCTCTGTGGCCTCAAGCAGGCCCCTCGGGCGTGGTATGATACTTTGAAGGAATTCCTCATGAAGAAAGGCTTCAAACCCGGTTCACTTGACCCAACTCTTTTCACCAAAACCTATGATGATGAATTATTCGTGTGCCAATATATGTTGATGATATTATCTTTGGCTATACTAACCAACATTAAAGTGACGAATTTGCCTATATGATGAGTGAGGAATATCAAATTTGTATGATGGGATAACTGAAATTCTTCTTAGGTCTTCAAATTCGTCAATAGCGCAACGACATCTTCATATCTCAAGAGAAATACCTCAAGGATGTGTTGAGGAAATTTGGCATGCAATATTGCAAAGGAGTCAAAACCCCTATGCCCACAAATGGCCATCTATGCACTGATGAAAATGGTATAGACTTCGATCAAAAGGTATACCGGTCCATGATTGGCTCTTTATTGTATCTGTGTGCATCTAGGCCAGATATTATGCTTAGTGTTTGCATGTGTGCCCGTTTTCAAGCTACACCGAAGGAATCACACCATAAGGCTGTGAAGCATATTCTTCGATATGTAGCTCACACTCCAACACTTGGATTATGCTATCCCAAGGGCTTGAATTTTGATCTCATTGGATATTCTGACTCTGACTATGATGGTGATCGTGTGGGTCGCAAGTCAACATCAGGCACATGCCATTTCCTTGGATGATCCTTAGTATGTTGGTCCTCAAAGAAGCAGAACTGCGTATCACTCTCTACTACTAAAGCTGAGTACATTGCTGCTGGTTCATGTTGTGCTCAATCACTATGGATGAAGCAAACCCTCTGTCAGGACCCCAATCCTAAGCCACATTGATCTAGCATGTAACACATCATATCACTTTGCAGCCTCATGCACGGTATCCCCACGGGTGCCACCTTACCTGGCCCGGGACCGTTTGCGCCTTTTGGCTCACGTATATGATAGTGTCGCTAGCATCCATATGACAAAGAACCCGGGCCGACATGACTAGTCGTGAACCCAAAGTGGCACTAACTTACGGGGACAGGCATACATGAAACAACATCGAGCATGTCGGTCAGCAGCGTGTGAATCCGGGCTATAGCAACTGGGCTAACAGGACTCCGGGAACCCGGGCTATAGCAGGCTAGCAGGACTCCGGATGTCACTGCGTGACATTTCCCCGAAGGGACAGACACATGAACGAAATGTATCACATGCCGGCCAGTCTAGGTGTTCCGGAGCAGTAGTACTGGGCTAGCAGGATTCCGGTAAACTGGCCTGTAGCGGATTACCATGGCTCAGTGGAAGCACCAGACTACATTTCCCCATAAGAGAGGCTACCAAGGATAGACAACTAGGTTGTCGGATCCCACACATACCAAGCATTTCAAAATCATACAAACAATATGCTCGATATGTGCAAGTACAACATGGCATCACAACAAGACTCTATGACTCAAAGTACTTATTCATTAGGCTCCGAGGAGGCAAGTATTACAAACATGGGTCTCATGACCCAACATACAGAGCATACAAGCATCAAGCGGAAGCATGAACATGTCTGAGTATAGACAACTACAAATGAAAAAGGCTGAGAAGCCTGACTATCTACAAGACCCTCCCAAGGGTACAAGATCATAGCAGAGGTAACAAGCTAAACGTCGAAGTCCACATGGAACTACTAGCGAGACTGAAGTCTCTCTGCAAAAACATAAATTAAGCAAACGTGAGTACAAATGTACCCAGCAAGACTGACATCAGAACTAGCTACATATTTCATCAGAAACGTTTGCTCTGTTTTCTGCATGCTATTTCCTCAAGTACGTTAATGCACGCATGTTGAATTTCATCAAGACACCATATTTCATCATGCATTTCAAATTCTTCATATCATATGTTAAATGCGTGTCTGAATTACAAGATATAGGGGGAGATCTCCATGATTCTACTCTATAATGTGCATTTTCTATTCAATGCAAATTCCTCAGATATGCACATCCTCAGGGGGAGTTCTACTATATCTTGCAGTCAAATTCCTCAATATCAGTATTTACACTTCATATGTTTATACCCGTTGAAAACTTACCCTATATTGTCATCAATCACCACAAAGGGGGAGATTGTAAGTGCATCTAGTGCCCCTTAGTGATTTTGGTGTTTTGAAGACTTATATGTTAAGGGACTAATGAGTTTGTGAGTGTACACAGGTCTATAAGTATATGAGGAGTTTGATATTTACAATGAAAGTCGACCCCTAAAAATGAATTTCTTAAGCTGAAGACTTTGGTTTTCTTGAAGACTTTGAAAGTGAGGAAATTGGTGTGACCATGAAGACTTGATATTCATGCGAGGATTATGAAGAGTGAAGACTTTTGTTTTTGTAGTTTCATTTTCTCTTTCTTGAGTCAGAGGAAACACTGTACTATTAAAGGGGGTCGAGGTAAAACTAAGGAAACGTTTCCAAGTGATGCTCATCTCAAAATCCTACACCTACCCATTCCTTTCGAGTGAAGCCATTGGAAATCTCATACAGTTCAATCAATTTCTTCAGTGACAGAGACGAAGATCTTATGTTCTCTGAGGATTTTGTTCTGACTGAGGCGTTAGGAATTCGCGTGTGCGGATTGCCTACAAGTGAGGAACATGATAGCCCCGAGGAATTTGATAGCTCAAATATCCGACCATTGGTGTGCTACGCGCCAGCTGTCCCAAAATATCCACCCACCTAACAGTCATATCTTTGAAGGGCATTTATGTCTTATCATGTCGGGCTGCTCCCTAGGCTATAAATAGCCGCCCCTACAACCACTAGCTGGTTGGCTGCGCCGAGAGAAACTGACACTTGTCATTGAGAGCATCCCATCCTCCGAGGACTTTGAGCGACAATCATCAAGTGAGGAAACCCAAACCCAAACAACTACAAACCCAAAGTGGTTGAGCTTCACTGAAGAGATTGTTCTTGTGTGGAATCGACGCTTGTTACCTTTGAGGACTGTGCATCCTCCAGACGGTTAGGCGTCATGGTCTAGAGCATCCAAGAGGAAATTGTCGATCACCGAGTGACCGAGTCTGTGAAGGTTTGGAGGTCACCTAAAGACTTACCACGAGTGATTGGGAGAGGTCTGTGTGATCTTAGCTCAAGGAGAATATGGTGAGGACTGTGTGTCCTCAAGTTTAAATACCTAGCCGTTTCAACCAGATGTACAACTGTCACAGTAGTTGGAACCGGTCTATCAAATCATCGTCTTCACCAAGCTACTGGTTCTATTTCCTCAACCCTTTCATTTCCTCATTCATGTGTTGTTGCACTTGGTCGTTACTGTTTGAAGACTTTCTCAATTTCCTCAATCCTAATTCTTCAGTCACTTTGTCTTCAGCCTGCTTATCCTGTTGATACGCTTCCTATACTCTATGCTTGTTTTCATTTCATCATGATGATCTTGTTACTACTTTGTTACGCTTGCATCTGAGTACTTATTCCGCTGCTATTTATTCGTGACTTAGGAAATTCCTCACCTTGAATTTCCTTAGTGACAAATTTGTAAAAATCGCCTATTCACCCCCTCTAGTCGATATAACGCACTTTCATGGATGAACAGGAGCCCGTGGATGAACAGTAGCTGGTGGAGGCAGGAGGGAGACGCCGTGGATGAACAGTCGCAGGTGGAGGCTGGAGGAGGTCGACGGTGGATGAACAGTAGCCCGTGGAGGCTGGAGCGAGGCAGTAGACGGTGGATGAACAGTAGCCCGTGGAGTCCCATTTTGCCGTACGCCACACCCCTCCCGACGAATAGGACCCTGTTTTGACCGTAGGAGGTCGAAGAGAAGTCCGTTTCCTCTGTTTTGCAGTATGACACACCCCTCCCGATCAAGAGGACCCCGTTTTGACCGTAGGAGGTCAAAGAGAAGTCCGTTTCCTCCGTTTTGCAGTAAGCCATACCCCTCCTGGTGAACAGAATCCCGTTTCGACCGTAGGCGGTCGAACAGAATGCTGTTTCCTCCGTTCTGCGGTATGCTAGGCCTCGTTTCGGCTGTTCCGTCCAAGCCGGTTGGCTCTCGATGAACAGGACACATTTCGTTACCTCCCGATGAACACAACGGAGTTTCTCCTTTTCGACCCCGACGGTTGGCTGCCGATGAACAGGACGCCGTCGCTGCTCTCCACTGCCTCTTCATGTACACGAGCCCTGGCTGTACGCATACGCGAGTAGGCATTCGAGACCCCGCCCATATGTACATATGCGGTCGTATTTACTTTCTTGCCCCCTGGTTGTATGTATGTGTACATGATAAAGACAGGACTGCGTGACATGCTACATCCGTGCCTCTACTACGACACGTGCCCTTCCTTACTCGGCCACGGTTCATCACTGCAGCCTGCAGACAGACTGATCGACCAGTATGTACGTACATGTTCGCCACTAGACAAACAACCCTACGCACGGTTCGACCGGGTGGGTCCCAGCTGTAAGGGAGGTAAGGGGGCACTTCCTTGCATGCGAAAATATAGCTGGTGGGTCCCAGCTGTCAGGGGGAGAATCATATTTTTGCCCGTAATATGGACGCACTTCCTTGCGTGCAAAGATGTAGCTGGTGGGTCCCAACAGTCAGGGGGAAACGTTTTCTTCACGAAATACGATGGCCGGTCCGGTGGGTCCCTGTTGTCGGGTGGAGGAATCATTATTTTGCGCGTAATAAGGAGGCTCTTCCTTGCTGTGGCCGTTAACCCAGCTGTCAGCCTCTCCATGTACAGTACTCTTTTGATGGAAGTCGTCCTTGATCACATTGACCACGCCGCGCTGAGAGCACCAAGGCAGTGGACGACGATGAGGCCTAGGAAGCGGACGACGTGGAGCCGGGAAAGACGCAGCGGTGCATGCCCACGCGGAGAGGAGTACGAGGGTTGACTGGTTCGGCTGCGGTGTGAAGCTGCCGTCGCCGCAAAATAACAGGGTTGTGGGTGAGTAGAGGGATGGCCTGGTGATAACCCACAAGTATAGGGGATCGCAGCAGTTTTCGAGGGTAGAGTATTCAACACAAATTTATTGATTCGACACAACGGGAGCCAAAGAATATTCTCAAGTATTAGCAGTTGAGTTGTCAATTCAACCACACCTGGATAACTTAATATCTGCAGCAAAGTATTTAGTAGCAAAGTAATATGATAGTGGTGGTAACGGTAACAAAAGTAACAGTAGTAGAAATAATATTTTTGGTGTTTTGTAGTGATTGTAACAGTAGCAACAGAAAAGTAAATAAGCGGAGAACAATATGTGAAAAGCTCGTAGGCATTGGATCGGTGATGGAGAATTATGCCGGATGCGGTTCATCATGTAACAACCATAACATAGGGTGACACAGAACTATCTCCAATTCATCAATGTAACGTAGGCATGTATTCCGAACATAGTCATACGTGCTTATGGAAAAGAACTTGCATGACATCTTTTGTCCTACCCTCCCGTGGCAGCGGGGTCCTAACGGAAACTAAGGGATATTAAGGCCTCCTTTTACTAGAGTACTGGAACAAAGCATTAGCACATAGTGAATACATGAACTCCTCAAACTATGGTCATCACCGGGAGTGGTCCCGATTATTGTCATTTCGGGGTTGCCGGATCATAACACATAGTAGGTGACTATGGACTTGCAAGATAGGATCAAGAACTCACATATGTTCATGAAAACATAATAGGTTCACATCTGAAATCATGGCACTCGGGCCCTAGTGACAAGCATTAAGCATAGCAAAGTCATAGCAACATCGATCTCAGAACATAGTGGATACTAGGGATCAAACCCTAACAAAACTAACTCGATTACATGATAGATCTCATCCAACCCATCACCGTCCAGCAAGCCTACGATAGAATTACTCACGCACGGAGGTGAGCATCATGAAATTGGTGATGGAGGATGGTTGATGATGACGATGGCGACGAATCCCCCCCTCCGGAGCCCCGAACCGACTCCAGATCAGCCCTCCCGAGAGGTTTTAGGGCTTGGCGGCGGCTCCGTATCGTAAAACGTGATGAATCCTTCTCTCTTATTTTTTTCTCCCCGAAAGCAAATATATAGAGTTGGAGTTGAGGTCGGAGGAGCTCCAGGGGGCCCACGAGGTAGGGGGCGCGCCCTCCACCCTTGTGGACAGGGTGTGGGCCCCCTGGTCTTCATCTTTTGCAACGATTTTTTATTATTTCCAAATATACGTTCCGTGGAGTTTCAGGTCATTCTGAGAAGTTTTGTTTCTGCACATAAATAACACCATGGAAAGTCTGCTGAAAACAGCGTCAGTCCGGGTTAGTTCCATTCAAATCATGCAAGTTAGAGTCCAAAACAAGGGCAAAAGTGTTTGGAAAAGTAGATACGACGGAGACATATCAACTCCCCCAAGCTTAAACCTTTGCTTGTCCTCAAGCAATTCAGTTGATAAACTGAAAGTGATAAAGAAAAACGTTTACAAACTCTATTTGCTCTTGTTGTTGTAAATACGTAAAGCCAGCATTCAAGTTTTCAAAGAAAGATTATGACTAACCACATTCACAGTAACTCTTAGGTCTCATGTTTACTCATATCAATGGCATAATCAACTAGCGAGCGATAATAATAAATCTCGGATGACAACCCTTTCTCAAAACAATCATAATATGATATAACAAGATGGTATCTCACTAGCCCTTTCTGAGACCGCAAAACATAAATGCAGAGCACCTTTAAAGATCAAGGACTCACTACACATTGTAATTCATGGTAAAAGAGATCCAATCATTGTCATACCCAATATAAATTAATAGTAATGGATGCAAATGACAGCTGCGCTCTCCAGCTAGTGCTTTTTAATAAGAGGGTGATAACTCAACATAAAAGTAAATAGATAGGCCCTTCGTAGAGGGAAGCAGGGATTTGTAGAGGTGCCAGAGCTCGGTTTTGAAATAGAGATAAATAATATTTTGAGCGGCATACTTTCATTGTCAACATAACAACTAAGAGATGGCGATATCTTCCATGCTACACACATTATAGGCGGTTCCCAAACAGAATTGTAAAGTTTATACTCACCTCCACCAACAAGCATCAATCCATGACTTGCTCGAAAAAAGGAGTGTCTCCAACTAGCAACAGTCCTGTGGGGAGTTTTGTTTGCAATTATTTTGATTTAGTTTGCATAAAGCATGGGACTGGGCATCCCGGTGACCAGCCATTTTCTAGTGAGTGAGGAGCGGAGTCCACTCCTCTTGACAATAACCCACCTAACATGGAAGACAAGGGCAGCCCTAGTTGATACATGAGCTATTCAAGCATACAAAACAGAATGTTTATTTGAAGGTTTAGAGTTTGGCACATAATTTACTTGGAACAGAAGGTAAATACCGCATATAGGAAGGTATAGTGGACTCATATGGAATAACTTTGGGGTTTAAAGGATTGGATGCAGAAGCAGTATTCCCGCTTAGTACAAGTGAAGGCTAGCAAAAGGCTGGGAAGAGACCAACTAGAGAGCGACAACAGTCATGAACATGCATTAAAATTAATAAACATTGGATGCAAGCATGAGTAGGATATAATCCACCATGAACATAAATATCGTGAAGGCTATGTTGATTTTGCTTCAACTACATGTGTGAACATGTGCCAAGTCAAGTCACTTAAATCATTCAAAGGAGGATACCACTCCACTATACCACATCACAACCATTTTAATAGCATGTTGGCATGCAAGGTAAACCATTATAACTCATAGCTAATCAAGCATGGCACGAGCAACTATGTTCTCTAATTGTCATTGCAAACATGTTTATTCATAATAGGCTGAATCAGGAACGATGAACTCATCATATTTACAAAAACAAGAGAGGTTGAGTTCATACCATCTTTTCTCATCTCAGTCAGTCCATCATATATCGTCATAATTACCTTTCACTTGCACGATGGAACAATGTGAATAATAATATGAGTGCACGTGCATTGGACTAAGCTGGAATCCGCGAGCATTCAATAAACAGGAGAAGACAAGGCAATATGGGCTCTTGGTTAAATCAACAATAATGCATATAAGAGCCACTTCAACAATTTAATTATGGTCTTCTCCTATAGACCCCCAAAGAAAAGAAAAGAAATAAAACTATTTACACCGAAAAGCTCCCAACAAGCAAAAGAAGAATGAGAAATCTTTTTGGGTTTTCTTTTTACTTATTACTACTACAGCAAGAAAAGTAAACTAACTAAAAGCTACTACTAATTTTTTGGTTTTTATTAAAGTTTATCAAACACACAAGAAGAAAGCAAGAAAAAGAAAATAAACTAGCATGGATATTACAATGAAAAAGTATGAGCACCGACATCTAGCAATGAGTATGTGTAAACATAAATGTAACGTCGGTGGGAAATACGTACTCCCCCAAGCTTAGGCTTTTGGCCTAAGTTTGTTTGTTGCCAAGGATGGCCTGGCAGATACCCGTAGGTGTAGCTGGGGTCTTACTAAGATGCAGCGGCTATCGCCTCCTGAGCTGCAGCGTGGCGGCGAGCTGCCTCCGCCATCCTCTCGTACTCATCTGCCTCCTCTCTGGTAATAACATATCTTCCTTTTGCCTGATAATCAAAGAATGCAGGAGCAGGGAGAGTAATATGGACAGCACGCCGTCTGTCAAAGATTAGTCGATACTGGAGAGGTGATTCATTCCTATCAACAAACTGGTGGTGAACCATAGCATTAAAGTCTAGGTAAGCAGGAGGCAATTCAATATCATCATTACGTATGGTTACACCAAGAAAATCAGGTAAGCGGGTTGCATAAATTCCAATCAAGAAATCTCCATTAAATCTATTATTATGCAACCTACGTGCAACAATGGCTCCCAAATTATAAGATTTGTCTCCTAACACAGCACTCCTAAGAACACTGAGGTCAGGGACACACATGTGACATGCTTTATCCTTACCATTTATGCACCTACCTATAAAGAGAGCAAAATAATGTATAGCGGGAAAATGGATGCTCCCTATGGTAGCTTGTGTTATATCTCTAGATTCCCCCACAGTTATGCTAGCAAGAAAGTTTCTAAATTCAGATTTACGGGGTCACTAGCACTACCCCATTGTGGAAGTTTGCGGCGTAAGTAAAATCCTCTAAGTCCATGGTATAAGATTTTTCATAAAGATCAAACAGGACAGTTGGAGAATTACGTGAAGATGAAAATTCAAACCTCCTCACAAAGGAACTAGTGAGATAGTGGTACTGGCGGCATTTGTCCGCCTCAAAGCTCACAAGATCAGCGTTATGCAAATATGCGTTAAATTCTTCCTTGATTCCCGCTCGATCCATAACATTTTCTGAAGGCCATTCACAAGGCCGTACTGGAGCGTCCCTTGGTGGCTCCTCGTCAGCATCACGCATTGCAAGCCTGGGTCCTTGCTGCCTTGAAGAAACACCTTGGAACATTTTCCTAAGCATATTTCTTCCTGTGAATTTTTTTTGAATTTTTTAGTAACTTCAAACAAAAGTGAACCAACCTCAATAAAATTGATAGCAACTACTCCTACAAGTGCCTAGAGATTATTTCAAGCATTAGAACTACTTGGAACCATATAAATTTGACATGCAAGCTCAAGAACATGGACACGTAGGCAGCACAAATTTGAAATGAATAAAGCACTAGAACAAAAACTAATTGGACTAATGGAGGAGTCACATACCAAGGAACAATCTCCCCAAGCAGTTTGTGAGAGGTGCTTTCAGCAAGAAGATCGAAAATCGCAGGAAAATGAGCTAGAACTCGTGCTTGAGCTGGATATTGGTGTTTGTGGGAGGAAGAAGGAGTGTATGGGTGCAGGAATAAGTGGAGGAGGGCCACCATGGGCCCACGAGGTAGGGGGCGCGCCAAGGGGGGTAGGGCGCGCCCCTGACCCTCGTGGCCAGGTGCTTGCCCCTCCTGCGGTGTTCTCAGTGCCAGATATTCTCAAAAATACTAGAAAAAATCATATTGCATTTTCAGGGCATTTGGAGAACTTTTATTTTCGGGGTATTTTTATATTGCACGGATAAATCAGAAAACAGATAGAAAAAATACCATTTTTACTTTATTTCAACTAAATAACAGAAAGTAGAAGGAGGGTATAGAAGACTATGCTTCTAGTTTCATCCATCTCATGCTCATCAAAAGGAATCCACTAACAAGGTTGATCAGGTCTTGTTAACAAACTCATTCCGACTAACATGGAACCAGAGAAATTTCAAATAACCCTATGTTACCTCAACGGGGATATGCACATCCCCTATAATAAGAATATCATATTTCTTCTTGACAGTAGGAAGAGGAAATTCAAAACCTCCAAAAATAATTGATGGAACTTTTCCAATAGAATTGATACTATGTAGTTGAGGTTGTTTCCTCAGAAAGTGTACCGTATGCTCATTACCATTGACATGAAAAGTGACATTGCCTTTGTTGCAGTCAATAACAGCCCCTGCAATATTCAAAAAAGGTCTTCCAAGAATAATAGACATACTATCGTCCTCGGGTATATCAAGAATAACAAAGTCCGTTAAAATAGTAACGTTTGCAACCACAACAGGCACATCCTCACGAATACAGA